>OY747700.1:45016641-45726641 GCA_963556495.2 Valencia hispanica | reverse complement strand
TACACTGCTACAAAAGAGGTTGATAATGTAAACAATTAGGATTTTACTAAAAATAAAAGAATGTTCCAATCCCATTTATCAGGGTGCTGATTTTCCTGGAAGGAGCATCACATATAAAACATTTTTGCCTATGAGCCTTGCATCACACAGACACAAACTGAAGCTTTATTACTCAACCAACCTACAATCTGCAAACATAAAAGTTATTAAGAAGACTGTGTTAGCTACTAGCAGTGCATTTAGATGAAGCATGTTTTCAGCCTTTCTTAACTTCCAATGATTGGCATGATCCAAAAAAACTCCTTGAAGAAACTTGAATAGGCAAGGCAATTTATTTGTATGGCACACTTTCAACAACAAGGTATTAATAGTATTAACAATTATAACAGAATTACAAAAACTCCTAATTTCCCCCTGGGGTCAATAAAGTAATGTAAATTGAATTGAATGATTGTTGTCAGAGCCTTAGTTTAATTTTCCTGGTTTCTTGTTGATAATAGAAAAACAAATCCCTTAACAGAGATTTACAATTTCATTTCACTCATTTAAATGCTTTTAAAATGTGGTTAAAACAACAAATTAAAGTTCCGTCAGTTCAGTTCAGTTAAAAAAATGCCTCATTAAGCCAAAAGAAAAACATTATATTAATTCAAAACCTAACTATTATATGTGGGTGTAGGAGTTTTTTCTTTCTAAGGACCCAAATATACAACCATAGAATTATTTTATGCAGTTTGTTAACTTTTCACAGCTTAATAATACAACACCAAAACGACATAGAGACTAAGATAAATTAATACAAACTAACACCAAGATGAAAAGTGGCAGATCCAAAAGGTAAGATGTCACAGAGAACCCGGTTGATAAAATGACTGATGAAAAAACTACCAGTGGCAAAGTAGTTCTCTACCACATTAGAGAGAGAGAGAGAGAGAGAGAGTTCACGCCTTGAAGATTCTCCTTTTGGTGAAACAGATCACAGCTGGAGATGAGTATCAGTAACTACACTGCCAGCACTGCCCTGAACAAAGCAGACAATGAGGAACTGTAGCTCAGGAGTCACATAGAAAAGCTCACTATTGATTTTAGAGAAGAAAATCCTGGATTCTTGGAAATCTTATTTTTTGCATAACATTGTAATGACGATTACTATTATTAATGCTGACAAAGATTTAATAGGATAGTTACATGCTTATACAGTGAGATTAATACTAACACTTCTCTAGTCAGGCTGTCCCGACCCTCATCTGAAAAAAGTAAAAAGATGTGTCCAGGCTTAATTTTTCATATGAGTGCCAAAGTGGTGAAGTGGCAGAAAGTGAAAAGCTCCAACTTAAAGCAACACCAAGTAGGTTTTGCTCTCTGGGTCCCCCTACAGTTGGGAAAAATGTATTGTTTTCTAGTACTGTCGTAAATTCTGTTATGGTTACACCAGGGGATTCACATTTACAAGCGATACCCTCTAACGTTACAGATTTCCACGTCGTGGGCAGCCTTTGTGTCAAATGTCTTCATCCCAGGTACATTTTCTATATTTCAGCATGTCATATGTACGGCGGCGTAGAGCTGTCACCCATATAATAAAGAAATTAGACCGTATCACGTTATAACGTTATTGTAAAAACGTGAAAACCACTTGAAACTAAAACGTTATAACGTGATACGGTCTAATTTCTTTATTATATGGCTGACAGCACTGTTCTGACGATCTGCGCTACCTCCTCTAAATGTCCTACCGTAGCGCGCTTCTGTCGGTGCTACCCCTCGGAAAGTATGTTTACATGCCGAAAACCACAATTGTTTGCTTTGATGTTAAACATAATCATCGGAAAATATTTTTCAAGTGACGGGATTGAAGTGGCAGTTTAGCAGTAATGCCTAACATAGCAAAAAATTATGAATAACGGAAACTTTTCTTTCAATCCACAGAACAATGCTACACGTTTAATATAAAGCTAAAACTAGCACATAAAGATGCACTAAAAACCATGATCAGAACATCCTACCTGTTAAATAGGACTACAGATGAATAGCACATTCTGGAAATCTGTTAGTTTGTAAAGCAGCTAATGAATATATACCAAGCCAGTAAGACGTAGAGCAGATAGCAGTATTATTACTCCAAAATATTAAAATGTAGTAGCCTATGATTATAAGCACAAATAGCCCGCAAAATAAACCGCATTTCCTGTACGACTCTAATTAATGGGACTTGTTTACATGCAGTGTAACGATATCACAGAAGTGAAACTAACATACAAGGGCCGTCATGTAAACTTGAAACTAGTAGCTTAAGGAAAGCCTTAAAATATTTTGAATAAAAATTAGCCAGTAATAAAATAATTTGAATAAAACTCACCGTAAACTTAAAAAAAAATAAAACAGACTAAATTGATCTTCCAGGTAGGAATTCTTGATGACAGATTTGCTGAGTAAGCGAATTGTGACGTAACATCGAAATGTGCATGCGGGTAGCACAGATAGTGGAACACCGGTGTACAGATGAATACAATTTCGGCTCCATCATGATGACAATTGTTCAAGCTACCTGCTGCTAGGTACCTTCCATTTATATGTACCTGCTGAGTATGCTCCACCCAGAGAGCCTTGCAGGACGCTGCACCTACAGGCTTTTGTGAAGCCTGCCGTAAAGCTAGTTGCATTTGAACTACAAAACCGCTACCCGACGACCCAAAGTTACATAGTGCTGTTATGGCCAATAGAGGGCCGCTAAGCGAATGCAGAAGTGCCGATTCACCCCGTTATGAGTTGATCAACCACTGACACGAGTTCGGAAACAATATTTTAAGGCAAAAAAAAAAACTCTTTAGTGTTGCTTTAAACTCTCCTCCGAAACAGTTCATATGCTCTTCCGCTAAGACAAAATGAATAAAGCCTAATGAAATACAAAAAAGAAGAAATGTGCACATTTTAAAACAACTTCAATAACTTTTTCATCTTCTTTTAAAATCCAGGGACCTCATTTATCAAACGTTTGTAGAAACTGTCCTATATTCTATCCTATGAAATAAATTGAGAATGTTCATCCGAACGGTCACAATCCGTCTTTATCAAATATGTGGCGACCAGTACGCATGTTCCTCAACAATCAGCTCTTGATAAATCCCACTTGTGTGTACCTAGGTGCTTGTGCCCGTTCTCAGTCATTTGCATACAGAAACACCCTCAATTATCCATATTTGGTCATACCACATCCTCTGACACATTAAACCCTTGCGTTCTTCTCGAAAATAATGGCCAAGAGAGTGAAAAAAGGAACTTCAGTGACACAAAGATCGAGGTGAAACATAAGTTGGGCAGAAAAAAAACTGTCACGATGAACAGACTTTTTGAAAATTGTCATAGTTAATGCAAATAAATTTTAACAGAGTTTAGCCTCTCTTATAAGCAGTTCCTCTGCTTCATGTCTCACCCCCTCCAGCACGCAGCAGTTGTATTCCTGCTGAAGACATAAAAAATGTGTCAAAGAATCGTTTCATTTGCTGTTATTCACTTCTGTGGAAATACTTAACTTCTTCGAACAAATGAAATCAGTAACATTTGTCCTGAACAAATTGGGTAACCAATAAAAAAAATAAAATTCTGCCTGGAATAAAGTGACAGAGGCAATAAATGTGGCTGGGACAGTGGAAAGGTTCCTGTTGGAAATAAAAAAAAAAATGGTTTGATATCAAACTGAATACAATACAACATCCTCAGCACACAGCTGGGCCAGATCTTCTACTGGGGGTGATACGCGTGTGGCCAGTGTTAGTGGACACTGCTTTGGCTGGGATCAGTAAACATGGATACAGTGACAACCTGCTT
Organism: Valencia hispanica; assembly: GCA_963556495.2. Classification (NCBI taxonomy): domain Eukaryota; kingdom Metazoa; phylum Chordata; class Actinopteri; order Cyprinodontiformes; family Valenciidae; genus Valencia; species Valencia hispanica. The sequence goes on along the minus strand of OY747700.1, from coordinate 45,722,813 downwards.
CACTGATAAGCAGGAGGACCATCCAGTTTCCACATTACAGTTTGAAAACCTTTCATTCATAAGTGTAACAACACCCATTTAAACTGAAGCTCTTAATGTGACAAGAAAAAAAAGCACACAAGAGCGCAGGCTTCCGCGAAGCACCTCACACCTCCTACCCCCCTCAGATTGGATCTCTTGACCAGGATCTCTTGACCATGCACGACCACTGCAAAATGTATTCATTTATTCCTTGTCAAATTTCTAACATTTCCTGAAAATTTAATCCACATTTATTTCATTTAGACATTTATTTAAAGGAGCATGGGGCAGAATGAAGAAACGAAACTGACGAGTGACGCGGCCGGCGCTGCAAGTAACTGCAGCCACCCGCACGGTAGCGCGCACAAACGCTTCACAAAAAAACATACCTCTTCACAGTGACATACTTCTTTTTCTTAGTGCCACTTTTTAGTGGGCTGTGAGTCGTTTCCCAGTTGCAGAAGAATCCATCCTCACAATTGAAACAATGGAGGTCTACGACCATTTTTCTTCCTCTTTTAAAGCTGTCGAGAACGTGCACGCAGTGTCCATTGACGTCACACCGCCACAGCGCGGGAAATTCGGGCCCCGAACTGCAGCACATTTTGCAGCACACAGGCTGCCTTGTCCCCGGTTAAAAGCCGTCCCCGGAAATGTCCCCGAATTGAATGGGAGAAAAAGTATTCATAATTATAAAATTAGAATTTTGACCACCGCGCAAAAAAAATGTCCCCGATTTTCGCTTTAGAAATCTGGTCACCCTACACTAAACTCCATCTGTGAGCATTGGAGTAGCATATTAGGAATGTAGGCTAACAAAGACGCCCCAGCTATGGCGCTAACAGAGAGTTAGCGCCATAGCTTAGAAAGAGTTAGCTATGTTTGCTGGTATCAGAGTAAATCCAGCTTGTTTCACGTTTGATAGTTTGATGTTGTTGAAATTATCGTACAGTGTGATGTTGTTGAAATGTTTTTAACGTTATTGAACGTATATGGCATTTCAGTCTGAAACGACGTCTGCTGCTGCTCTGGTGTCGTCGTCTTCAGAAGATGAGGAACAATGTACTCTAACATCAACACCAGTCATGCAACCTACCCCTGTCCAAGCAGCACAGATTGTAAGTTTGTACAGCACATTGGCTCTAATAGAGTGCTAAAACTAATGTATGATTAAAATTTGTGGAATTTAACACTGAAAAGAAACATCTTGATTTTACAGTTGCCATCCCCACGCGTGAATAGAAGTTCCAGCAGCATTGACGTTGATGTAACCGACGAAAGCTATCAGCCTGAGTCAACCATCAGCCCCACATCATCAGAAGATGAAGGTGGAAAAGATTGGCATGAAAAGAAGTTCATTGTCAATGAATCCAACCTCATGTCACTGTGCGTAATCTCTTCATGAATAATAAATTCTACGCACGTCATATACTATGGCAGCGAATAAGTCCACCCAGTCAAGTTATATATCTGCGTTTACAGCAATACATTGGCTATTTGATGAGTCAACCATCAGAGTTCTGGACCGCGAATGGTTCGAGTTACTTACCATAACGTGACTTGCGCCATTGGTTGGAGATCTACTGTACGTAAGGAATTAACCGGATTCATTTTTTTTCTTTTTTCTTTTTTTCTTCTGGGCATGCTCAGTGACCTTTGTAGGCGGAAGTGGAAGCGAAGGAAGTGGAAACAAATTGGTAAAAGACTACAAAAATGGCCATAGACATTTCGGAAGCACATTTTCCCCGTTTATTTTACATTTTTTATCGGTTTTACTGTTGTCCTGGACTAATCACTTTATTGGAAGACTTTAATCGGACCCTTATTGATGTAAAATGATGATTTTTGTTTGAAATGGATCAGTTTTGTCACGTTTATTGGACTACAAAGTGGTGAGTTCCATATTTTTATACCTCCGTCAGGAGAACGTTTGTGTTGGCAAAAGCACTCACTGTGTCTACAGTTATTATTGTATCCTTGATCGCCTTCCATAATTTGAATCACAAGACTCTTAGCTTTCCAATGATATAAAATATGTATAGGTTCATAGAAGTTAGAAGTCAGAAAATCAGTGGATTTAAACTAAGAAATTGGCTGGGCCCACCCGCGGGCCCGCGGAACGTTAACGGTTAAGTTAATGTGAAAACATGCACAGACTGGACGAAATTAAAAAAAAACATTGGTAAACTTACCTACAACTTTACAGCTTTTGTGATCACGGAGGAAGTGCAATGACACAGCAACCTCTCCAACTCCCGGGGAAGATGTGTCCTGCAGTGAAATACGTCCGTGCGGAACCTAACCTTGGCGGAACTAATTAGCTGCAGCTACGTTTTGTCAAATCATTCCTCAGAGCCATCGGGGTGGCCGTCAGGCACTGCTAGTTCGTCCCAGCCAGTGACTGTATAAATGGTCCCAGCCCGTGACAGTCCAGTCCTCCGGCCAAAGCCGCCTCCTCCTTCGCCGCCTCCTGCTCCTCCATCTGCCTCAGCTGCTCTCCGCTGTATTGTGGCTCATAAAGGTAGCCACAAAAATCGGATTTGAGCATCATGCTTTCGAAATCACCCTCTTCCATATCGGATTGATTATGTTCCGCCAACATTGTGATATCAAGCTTGGTTCGATGATAGTCTGTTAGTTTAGCTTCCAAACAAGATGGCTCCTATATCATTTCAGTTTCTTAAAGAGAAGTCCCACCCACAGGTCTGTGATAGGTCTGTAACGCGAGTGGGTCCAACCCATTAGCACCCTCCTGAGAAAAAAAAGTTCGTAGTCTAACACACTCGACAAAGATACAGGACTTCCTGCTTTAAATGACGTAAAATTACGATTTTTACATCATTTAAAGCAGGAAGTGCAACACTGAAATCCCTATTTCTCTTGTCTCAGGGGAAACTGAGGGTATAATGCACAACCATTCAGAAACATGACTGGGTTTCTAGCGATACAAAGCTTAATGCAAATGGGTGAAGTTTCCCTTTAAAGATTAATTGTAACCAGTGATAATGAAACACAACCAGGCCATTCTGGGCCGGGCTGAGCCGACACGGCCCACCCTAGTGGAAAATGGGCATCTGTGTACGGAGAAGTCACAGATGTGCTCCATGCCTCAGTAACTCTTCAACACACCGTCAGCTCCCGGTTAGCAAGATGCATTGAGTACGTCGTCCGGGTCTGAGATGATGCTTAGATGTTCAGTTACCTGTACTCATTATGTAAAGTTAAAAATGTCTGCGCATTTGCACCAAGTGCTCATCGGTGTGAATACTAATCTGTCGAAATGACTGATCAAATACGGAAAATATTCGTTTAACTCTGGACTTTATTTTACGACGTCTGCTCAGTTCCCTCTGAAATACAACCAATTAGCATGACTTAACCACAACTTGAGACACTCGCATACCGGGAAGGTCCAGTAAAATTATCCTGAAGTTCCGATAGGCTGGAATGGAAATTAATTAGGTTTTATTCAAATGCATTTAAAAACCCAATATATAAATGAAAAACTCTCACGTAATTTTCTAAATTTTTAAATATTAAATTACTTACAATTTATACAACTGCTGTGTGGAAATGTGATTATTTCCCATTGTTACAGTGTCTTAACAACCCACTGTTTGAAATACAGCCATGATGTTATTAGCTGTCATGATTGGGCTTTCTAAACAGCTGGATTTTGTCAGACACACTATTGGTTTTGTGTTATTTTTAGAGAATGGGTGATAAGGAGAAATACAGTTGCCAGGTAGTTTTGACTAAAAACCAAATATAGAAATGGTGGTGGGATCTTTAGAAATGGCGCTTGAAGTTAAGAACTTAGTGTTCAGAGCAAAGCTCTGAACATGATACTGACTTTGTTTTTATATAAGGATTTTTTAAGATGAAGAAGAACACATCTATCTGACAGTGTAACTATATATCTCGAGACCAATTACATAAGGCGATCTTAACCGATGGCACTGTACATCTTAATGGCCTGACTCTCAAACAGTTCATGGATATTTTTGAGTAAATTCATGCTTTTACATAATTTTCAATTAAGAATTTTTTTTAAAGAAATGCTGAACATTTGTGTTGCCACTTAACAGTAAATGATTTTGTCTCGGCATGAAAAGCAACTTTTAGGACCATTATTTTTCAAATATATCTAAATATATAAACAGTGGTACAAGCTCATAATGGGAATTGGGAAACGGCACACACACACACACGCACAAAAGATCCAGGGCCCAAAGGGGCCCTAAGCAATCAGCGCTATTATCATAAGGTCTCTCCTTTCAAGGGTTACTAACGGTAATTACTAATTAGGTTTCTGAGCAGCAACAGTTTCAAAAAACATTAACTGAAGCGGACACTCCTGTTTCACTTAAAATGCTCGTTTAGCTACGTAACACTGTTGGGGCAATCAAGTCTAGAACAAGGATCAGGTTCACACAGACTGAAACAAAAGACAGGGGTGTGAGAGCAAAAAATGTACACAAATTGGTGTTAATTCCAGTCAGCTGAACATACATCTTGATCAGTCACATCAATTAAAATTTTTAAATATGATGCATTTTTTTTCAACAGCTTTCACCACCAAGGTTCAAATGAGGTGTATAGAAAATTTTTAGAGACACAACGCCCAAAGATCAGAATCAGAGATGTTTTCCTTTATTTAATCTGATCTTTGATTGGTAGTTGAAATGCTAAAACCTTTTTGATTCATCTTGGTATTTTTTTAATATAAAATGCATGTTCCCACTTAACTTGCTGCAGTGAGACCTGAATTTCCCCACTGTGTGACAATAAAGGACATTTCTAATCTGTTCTAGAACTGTGAATGTTTAGGGTTGTAACAGTGCAAATTACTATAGAATAGGTCCCGGTTCTGTTTACAATGATGATCACAATTGCTAATTTATTTGAGTGTGTTTAATTTCGTGAGAGGGGGGAGATGGTTGTTTTAATTTACAGTGCAGTGAAACATTCACAGCGACAGAATCTAGGGGGGAAAAACTATTTAAATCCCATTGATGTCACGCCCCACCTGCAATACTATAGAATATGAAAATATGAAATATTCACTGTGCTTAGCTCTTGCTCCTCAATATACAGTGGAACCACACCTATTTTCCGTTCAGCATTTGCAGAGTTACCTATTCTCAGAATTTTTCTGTGGAATTTAAAACACGGAAAGTCTGCCTAGCCGAGTTTTTTTAAATTTTTTTATATTCAGCATAGGTCTATCTAAAATATTCAAAAGGAAATGCAGCTGAAGTACCTAGGTGCAATGCTATTTGATACATTACTGCCTGGTGTTAACAAAGCAGCCAATCCACTAGTGGCATCTATTTTACTTTGTGCTGATACGCTGTGAGATAAGACTGTAGATATTAGTTTCTGCAGTAGTGTTAAAACGGTTTCCACAGTGCGTATTAATAAATATTATGCTATATTTTGTGTTTGAACTAATAAAATAGAACGTATATTTTGAAGGGGTCATGGTGATGTGGATTGATATAGGAGCCAAATGCAGGCACAGTTCAGAGACAGAATGAGATTAAAAGAAACTAAGGATGAAAGGAAAAACGTACAATAATTGCTCAGCAAGGAAAACAACACAAGGAACAGGTTGGTAGAATAAGAAGGTGGATGGGAGCTGAGGTGCAGATGGGAACCACCAGGAGAATTCAGCAAAGAGTGAGTTTGTTTTATATTTATCTTATGTGATGCATGTCTTGCTTTTACTTTATTTCCCTCGAAAGTACTTTTAATTACCTTGTGTATAAATTATGATATACAAGTAAATTGATCTTGTACTTGGTCTTGTTCGCTGTCAAATAACTGTTTTTCATTGGCAGTGGGTATTTACAAGTTCTACAAATTACATTCTGGGCAAAAAAACAAAGTAAAAAACAAACAAACAAACAAAAAATGTAAGTCTAACTGCCTCATTTTAGATGTTATGAAAAGAATAACATATGTTACAAAGTCAACATAGAATTGAAGAGGTACTGAAAAAGACAAAAACGGTACACTAAAACTGACCCAAATGAAGATGATTTAATAAGTGGTACTGCAAGAGCTGTATATCTCTGAATTGGATTTGAAAATAAAGTGAGACATCCATAGGAGAAGGTAACGAAAATTAGGCAAAGAGAGGTCCAAGGAGAAAGGCTTAGAATTTCACTGGCTGATTAAGAAGACATTCCGAGTGTCAGATGTGGTGCTGTATGGAGATTTCATATCATCCATCTGATGATACAGCGAAGGATTAAGGTTAAGAAGCGTACTACAGGTCCTTGGAGCTTTGAAATTAAGTTTTACATAGTCTAAAGTAAAGTCAGAGCAATGACGAAATAGGTCAGACGGGTTGTTCCTCTTGCATATAAGTTTAAATATATTTTGGTAATATATGAACAGAGTTTAAGTTTGCCATCTTATTCGGCTTTGCTCAACAAATCACAGCAAATTATTACGGAAAAAGTCAAAGTTGGATGGTTATAGTTTTAGTACAATCGCTCTGAAAATAACGCCCTCAAAAATTTTTACTTTTTTCCCCCATTCAAAAACAAGGGCAGATAGACTCTTTACTGCCCTTATTTCATCTAACTATTATGTTATTACCTTATTTAAATGCAAGAACCATTTCAGGAAAAATATTTAGAGTTTGGACAGTTTCTCCAATTGTCCCTGTCATTGGGTCTGATCTGATTTAAATAGTGAACTCATCGCTCCTGTCAGGTGTCTTCCCATGGGAATTAAAAACAGCAGTTATTAAACCACTGCTAAAGAAAAATAACCTGGACAACTCCTGTCAGGTGTCTTCCCATGGGAATTAAAAACAGCAGTCATTAAACTACTGGTAAAGAACAATAACCTGGACAACACCTTAATGCAGAACTACATGCCAATCTCTAATATTCCGTTCATCAGTAAGATCATTAAAAAAGCTGTTTCAGCTGTTAAATAGCTCCTAACAATGGCCAACCGCTTTCATGGTTTTCAGTTTGGTTTCTGAGCTCACCACAGCACTGAGACTGCCCTCGTTCAAGTATCTAATGACATCTGCATAAATACAGACTGTGGCAGAACCACAATGCAGGTACTTTGGACCTCAGTGCAGCTGGCTCCAACTCTCTGTTACAGTACTTGGCTGGTTTGAGACTTATCTTAGGAAAAGGAAAAAAAAAATTCCAGAGGAAACTTTTCATTAGAACAAACAGAAATCACATGTGGGGTGACCCAGGGCTCTATCCTGGGACTCCTCTTATGTAATATCTACATGCTCCCACTAGCCCAGATGATAACAACCAATAAGATTAGCTACTATAACTATGCAGATGATACTCAGCTCTACATTACAATGTCACCAGGTGACTTTGAACCCATCCAAACCCTAAGTAAATGCATCAAGCAAATCAATGGATAGATGTCAAATAGCTTTCTCTAGCTCAGTGTTTCTCAAACTATGGGGCGAGCCCCACTAGTGGGGCGCAGAGGTATTGCAGGTGGGGAGTGACATCAATGGGATTTAAATAGTTTTTCCCCCCTAGATTCTGTCGTTGTGAATGTTTCACTGCACTGTAAATTAAATCAACCAGCTCCCCCCTCTCACGAAATTAAACACACTCAAATAAATTAGCAATTGTGATCATCATTGTAAACAGAACCGGGACCTGGAACATTGGGCTGGGAGTTTGACGTTGGAATATATCGCACTAGAACAAAACGAGCTGAAGTAGCCGCATTATCAGAGATTCCACCTACAAAATGTACAAATATCTAAAAAGATCAGGGAACGTTTCAGAGTAAGAGAAGTCACACGGTCAACCACGGAGGAAATACAGGGATGAGTATCTTGCTCTTTGTTTATTTTATTATTTTTTATTTTTATTTTGTACTTTTGAAAGCTTTGTAAATTTGATAAAACTACAACTTGCTTTCTCCAACTGTGAGCTGAAGTTCTACATGTAGCAACTACTGACAGCATATATTTCTGAGCCGGTTTTATACCAGTGCGCAACCCCTTTTTCCAACTAATTTATACCCTTAAAAACTTGTAGACTAACTCGGCTATTTAAATAAATAAAACACTTTAAAAATCAGGCGTGGTCACCATTCTGTTGGGGTGATAAAAGCATGGGGGGCTTGTGTATGCTCCTTTGTCCAAAGTGGGGAATGATAAAAAAAAGTTTGAAAAACACTGCTCTAGCTGAACAGAAACAAAACAGAAGTAATTATTTTTGACTTAAAGAGGAATGATCAAGAGTCAGCACACAGCTTCAGTTAATACAGCTTGAAACTACTGATCAGGCCCGAAATCTAGGTGTAGAAATGCACTCAGACCTGAACCTTCAGGGTCACATAAAGGCAATAAAAAGGTCAGTCTACTGCATGTATCACCTGAAGAACATTTCTAGAATTAAAGAAATGATGTCGCAACAGGACCTAGAAAAACTCATCCATGCGTTTATCTTTGGTCGAATTGATTCCTCACAGGTCTGCCTAAAAATTCGATTAGACAGCTGCAGCTGATCCAGAACGCTGCTGCCCGTGTCCTCACTAGAACCAGGAAAGTAGAGCACATCCCCCCAGTTCTAAAGTCCTTACACTGGCTCCCTTTAGCTCAGAGAATAGACTTCAAAATACTTTAACTAGTTTATAAATCATTAAATGGCCTAGCGCCAAGGTATCTTGAAGATCTACAGTCACTATCCCGACCCCCCAGACTACTTAAGTCCTCTAATTCCAGTCTACTCAACATCCCTAGAATTACAACCAAACATGGAGAAGTAGTTTTCAGTTTATATGTACCTCTAATCAGGAACAAACTTCTAGACAACTGCAAAGCTGCTGAAACACTGAGTTCTATTAAGTCATGGCTAAAAACGTATCTGTTTAGAGCTGCCTTTGAGTAATGTTTTCATGTATCATATGTTTTGTGTATGCTTCTTGCTTTATTGCCGTTTTTACTTTATCCTAAATTCATGTCTTCTTTTGAGTAATGTTTTTACATGTCATATGCTCTGTGTGTGTTTTATGCTTTTTTGCTGTTTTTACTTTATCCCCTAATTATGTAAAGCACCTTGAATTAAATGGGACACAACTGCCAGTCAGTGACTCAATGTAATCTGCTGGGATTCCTTAAATAGATAAATAGCTAAAACTTTAAACTGATTGGAATGTTTGTATTGAAATGACTTTCTTGTAAAGTGCATTGAGATGACATCTGTTGTGAATCGGCGCTATATAAATAAACTGAATTTTATTTAATTTAATTACCTTTTTGTTGAAGGTGTGCTATACCAATAAAATTACCTTGCCTTAAAATAATGCCCAATTAAATCTGGACCTTTCTGAAAGACAAAACTGAACCTTTGGATTCTGCAACAGAAACGCCTACCTAATTGGTGATAGCGAGAAATGCCTGAGTTTCTCTGTAGTTGCTGTCACATAATAATGTAATGCGTCTGTGTTCATGTTCTCACTCTAAGCTGCTAAAATGTACGGTTTGTCTTTGTTAAAAGCAGTCCTTTTACACCTATGTGGATAACACAACCAACAACACTAAAAACAAGGTGCTGCACATGAACCTAAGCCAAGACACAAAACCTGTAGATGAATTTGTCAGAGGTTTCAATAATTTGCCACTAATAAAAGGTGATACATAGTTATTTATGGATTAAAAAAATGCATTGGACACTACAGGTTTACTTGAATCCACACTAAGTCACACTTAATGCACAAAGACACAGCAGGGTTTTTCTGACCTTTGTGTAAGATGGCTTTTTCTGTTCTAGAGGGTCAATGGTCTATGACAGAAATTACTTGGGAACACACTCTGAATAGGAAAGTAGGCATTTTTTCCTCTGCTGAAACACACTCAAGGTTACACTGAACATTAAAAGCAAGAAAAAGAAAGACAGACAAAAACGGACATATATTACTGAAAGGTAGAACCCAAATGTAGGGAGGAGGCAGGTTGGTAAAAAAAAGGGAAATTCAACAACCTACAAAAACTAAGGTCCGGGTTGAATCCAAAATAATGCAGCACAACGGGAACAAGAGAAAACAGGCTGCTGGAAAAAATAGAATGACTTGATACTGAAGGAAAAAACCAAGTAGTATTTATATGGAACAGCTTGATTACTGGAGTGTTTGATAGGTGAGTTAACGAGCAGATGGGAGACAGCTAAGAAGTGCAGGCAGCTGAGATGCTAAAAGGAAACTATCGGAACATCTGGGAACACACACTAACAGAATTTAACAACAGCTAGATACAAACCTAGTAAATAGAAGTTTAAATACTACAGATTGTAAGCCAAGAGCTAACAAAAACAGAAAATCAGGAACTAAGAGCAAGCTTAGGCTAAGCAAATGTAACCTACGACTGTAACTCTGAGCAAAATAAAAATAGATATCAAGTACTAAGGTAAACAACAGGGAATCTCAAACCTGAGGAATGAACTAATTATAAAAAGCAAAGAGAAATGCTAAAATACTGTAAAGCAACACACAAGATCAAAGTCCCAGATTTTACGACAGGAGCCCTTGTGAAATTACCTAAAACACAATACACAATACTACACAATAATGCAATAGTAAGAAAGCCCCTGATTAACTGACAAATGGCCTTTCAGTAGATTTCCAAGAGTTGCATAAGAAAAAAGAAAGAATTTTGTCAAAGGGTAACGTGACATAATTGTAGTCTCTCCATCTACTGTGCATGTGTTAGAACAAGAGCTCCAGAGCCATTTTACAGTCTGCTCAAATCCATAAACTGAAAACCAAAAAATATAATAATTTCAACTATTATATCAGGTTTTGTGATCATGAAACCCAAATACAACAGTCTGCATAAAGTGCAAGCTCCTAACCTTTTTAGCACAGATCGTTTCATGTTACCATACACAAATATAATAAAACATATCATTTAATAAATATGTACAAAGTCAAAAGTTAAAAACCAAAGCATACTGTATTTTCAGCTTCAGAATTAGTACCGAAAAAATATAGATCTACATTGCATTCTCTTTTGAAAAGTAACAACCTATCAGATGCCACAAGGCTTTAAGTATGTTTTTGAGTAAATAACACACATTGGGGGGATTCAGGCATCACTGCAATCTCAATTTTTTGCAAGTTCTGGACATACTATCTACATTTTTGCCTGTCCAACATTCATAAGGCAGGCTGCACTAAAATATGCAGAAGGAAACACAATGAAGTTCACAGACAAGAGCCATTTTTATCAGGTCAAAACAGTAATTTTTAAAGCCACAAACAGCAGATGCACAAGCGATCAAAGAATCAGATTATTTTAATTCCTGACAGAGTGTTCCAGGTCCTGATAAGATCAGGATATCCTTTAAAACTGTAAGCACATTATTTGACTTCAGCAGTCTGAGTTGAAATTGTGTATCTAATCCATAAGTGATGTGGATGTAGACAGCAAATTTTTAAATGAAGCCGGTCCATTTACATTCATATTCAATAAATTAGAATAGAATTAAAAAGCTGACTTATTTCAGTAACACAATTCACTAAATCACACACATTAAATAAGTTAATCAAACAAAGACTAATGTGCTTTATGTAAATCTAGTAAAGTTGTGTCATGAATTTACTATGGATTTTATCTAATCTAGACAGGTTCAAAATTATACTGTACACCAAATAGTTGATCAAAATCTGTGCTTTCATTGTTCTGGAACATCTATGACCAGAGACAACCATTTTGTCCTATGAAAATAATTAACCTTGGCCACACTAGAATAGCTTGGACTGGTGAAGAAAATGCCAACAGAATGCTAAATGAAATGTGAGTGGCTGATCAAACAATCAGAATTTATGTGACTGTTCAGTTTAGAGCTGAAGGTATCTAGACAAAACAAAACACCACACAAATTGAATAATGACCACAGACAATTTTTGGTTGGTTAATTATTTTCCAGAAACAAAATTACTGTAAAGGCATGGATCCTGGCCTAAACAGTTTCAAATCAAGCATGTATTACATCTTTATATTAAAGAAAAAAACCTTCCTTCAATCATTTATACTTATTTTAAATGGATGTTTCACTGAATACACTGAAGGCCCTGACAGCTCACCACATAATATTATGACTGGAACATCAAACTAGGGTATCATTGCATTACACATTTGATAATACAAGAAAAAAGAAGGCATATCAAAGTCTCCAGCTCAGATAGGTTAGGGATAAAGTTGTCTCAGAAGCAGTAGCCTAAAGACCCAAATAACAGGCACCCTTCGAAGAAAATAAACCATTTCATATGATTTGCACAGGAGGAACATAAAAAAAAGAGTTATTATAGATCTGTGGACTTTAGGAGATATTTTATACTGAAATATGAAACAAAAAAGAAAAAAACAAAAGGTAAAAAAGCTTGGGTTAGGCTAGTTAAATCTCTTGAATACAATATCTTTTCATAATCTATGGGTACAACAATCCAGAGAAACAATGTTTTTCAGGCTGAAGATAAAATCTGTCTGATAAACATATTTACATGTTTTCCCAGATTTTCCTGCAAACCTTTTTTGTGCTTCCTCCACCGTTTTACTCTGTAACCAAGAAAGTATTTCTTAAAAGCAGTCTCATATCCATCATAAGAGAATGACGGGCTTTAACATCGCAAGAGAGTGCCATTATTGAACCTACTCATTTTCCACACATAGCAGTGTTACCTGTTTTAAGGACGCGACTCAAAAGGGATTTCTTGTGTCAGAAAAGCGCTTTTTAAAACCAGTTACCATCTTTGAAAAATATTGGTAAGGCCAATTGTGGTTCATTTATGTTTTATTCTTTCAAGATATCTACAATAGGGCTGCAAATTTACATCTCTACTGCTGAAGGAGGAGCAGCTGCTCTCTGTCTCTCTCCAGATCCGTTCACTTATTTTATTTTATTTTATTTTCTGTTTGCTTTTCTTGTTTTCTTTCTTAACCTTTTCTTAGTTACTTTATTTTCCCAGCCCCTGGAGTTACTGTATTGGACCAGATCTCTTCTTGGATTACTTTTCTATGGACTTATCAACATGGCTTTTTGCTCAGCTGAGGATTTTGAAAAACTGCTCCACAGAATTGAGGGCATTGAAACGAAGCTACGTCGTCTGGAAATTAATTTTGATCTCCACGCTGATTATGGACAAAATGAAACAACTTTACCGTTGAACAGGGAACAGCCTATCAGCCCGGTGTTACATCGGTCTAACCGTGTCACAGAGACTCCCTACAGGCGTCTGAGCGGCAGAACTCCGCACTACAATGAAAACTGGCCAGCTTTAAAACGCATGAAATCAACCCCAGCCTGTTCTCCGAGGAAGAAAAAACAAAAGAAACTCCGACACAGAGAAACCTCTGAACCCAGAACTGCCGCTTCTGCTAAAAGTAAACAAAAAAGGTTTCAGCCAAAAACAAGAGATATTTCTCCACCTGGAATCCCGCTGAAAAACAGATTCGCAGCCCTGAGTTTCCAGAAAGATGACGCATCCCCCAGTCAAAGCTACCAGGAGAAACCCAGCCGCATCAAACGGACACATAAAGTAAGAGCGCCCCCAGCAAAGACTGTTATCATACAAGACGGATCAATTAATGGAATTGAGGCTTTTTGTAGCAAGAATACCAAAGTTTATAGCTGCTACAAAAATACAGTGAGAGAAATATCAGAAAAAATCCCTAAAATCTTGGACCAACATCCTGCTTTGGAAAAGCTCGTCATTCACGCTGGATTAGCAGATATCGCGATGAGACAATCAGAGATTCTGAAGAGAGACTTTTCTGATCTCCTACAGAGACTTGATGGACTTAACGTAAACATCCTCATCAGCGGACCAGTCCCTGAAGGGAATGATGAAAGATTTAGCAGACTCCGCTTGCTCCATAAATGGTTGAAGAAACAATCAGCTGAGAAGTCGTTCACATTTATTAATAATTTCAAAGTATTTGGAAGTGCTAATCATCTGTTTAAAGCAGGAATGCGCTATTTGAACAGGTCCGGAGTAAGGCTGTTAGCAGCCAACATTTTTTCTTATCAACATCAGAAAGCAAAACACTTGCTCCCAAAAGCTGACCTTGAGGCGCCCATGGATATCAGAGAACAAAAACAGCAAGTCATGATGACACCACAGGACCGAACAGATAAACAACCATCAGAGATTAAGTCTTCATCTTCCTGTGACTCAGCCACATCAAATGAGTCTCCATTTAGAAACTTTACAGACAGACTGAATGAGCAAATCAAACTTGGGACACAACTAACACCTAAACTTAGACTACACCAAACGCCTGGGACTAGTGTCCATAAGCCTGGGAGCTTCCCCCCACTGATTATTACAGATATCTGATATTTGAGGGAACCGGGCAATAAATCCACCCCTACCGTCTCCCAGAAGTCACCCGGCACCCCTGAGGCTATATCAGTGATTATCAGCAGCAGGAAACATAAACCGTTAACCACACGCTCTCATATTAAACAAAATCTCAAATTGATAACCTGTCGGAAGGGTCAGCTGCCCGTCATCACAATACTTAAGTTAGCTTTATTAAACATTAGATCTCTATCTGGAAAGTCTTTTCTTATCAATGACTTCATCACTGAGCATAATTTACACGCCCTTTTTTTATCAGAAACTTGGCTAGATGAAAATAACGAAACAACTTCATTAATAGAATCCAGTCCTCCAAATTATAATTTCTTAAGCGAGAACAGAAAACACAAACGAGGCGGAGGTGTAGCCACCATCTTTCACAACTCAATGAACTTTAAAAAGGTAACTCTGGGCGCGTTTGAATCTTTTGAATACCTAGCCACCCAGATAAATGAGCCTAACAAAGCGTTATTTCTAAGTTTATATAAACCACCGAAACTTAACTCTAACTTCTTTAATGACTTCAATGACCTTCTTTCTGTAATATGTATCGACTATGACCAACTAATCATCGTGGGGGACTTTAACATCCATACGGACAACCCCCAAGATAGACAAGCAAAAACATTAGATGATACTCTCCACAACTTCGGACTGATCCAGCATGTCAAACAACCAACACACAATAAAGGACACACTCTGGACTTAATTATCAGCAAAGGTTTAAATATTTCTGACATCTCTGTAATTAATATTGCATTATCTGACCATTTCTGTGTTTTCTTTCAAAGTACCATCTCTGCTAAATTATCCAGCCACAGTAAGACCACTATAAAAAAGCGTTTTCTAGGGGACAGTTCAGTAGAAACCTTTAAACGTATTTATCCTTCCACCACATCCCCCTCATCTCCCAACTCAAACTCAGTAAATAAGTTGGTAGATAATTTCCTTGCGAAAATCTCAGACATCATGGATTCCATTGCTCCAACTAAAGTGAAAGTAGTCTCAGGTAGAAAGAAGTCTCCGTGGACAAGTAATCCATTGGTACGTAGTGAAAAAAGAGAGTGACGACGAGCCGAGAGAAAATGGCGGAAAACTCGACTCCAGGTTCACTATGAGATCTACAAAGAGAGACTGAATAGATATCAGCTAACTATAAAAGATGCTAGGGAATCGTTCTTTTCTGAAATCATCAACAGAAACATCAATAACGCACGGACTCTATTTGCAACAGTGGAAAGACTAACTAATCCTTTAGTGACAGTAGCCCCTGAACTAAACTCTACCAGGGCCTGCAATGAATTTGCCAGCTTTTTCACTGAAAAGATTCTAACAATTAGACGGTCAATCTGTACCTCAATATCGAACCCACAACCAGTGCCATCCCCAATCAACAACAATGTAGAGAAAATGTCTGAATTCCACGAATTAAACCAGAACAGCCTTGAAAAAATTATTATCCAATTAAGCTCCTCCTCCTGCTGTCTTGATATCCTACCCACAGCTTTTCTAAAGAAAGTTCTTCCTGTTATTGGTTCTGATCTTGTTCAAATAGTGAACTCATCACTGCTATCAGGTGTCTTCCCTCAGGCTTTAAAAACAGCAGTTATTAAACCACTGCTAAAGAAGAAAAATCTGGACAACACGTTAATGCAGAACTACAGGCCAATCTCTAATCTCCCATTCATCAGTAAGATTATTGAAAAAACTGTGTTTCAGCAGTTAAATGGCTTCATAACAACGACAAACCGTTTTGATGCTTTTCAGTCTGGTTTCCGCGCTCACCACAGCACCGAGACTGTCCTCGTCAAAGTATTTAATGACATCCGCATAAATACAGACTGTGGAAGAACCACAGTGCTGGTTCTGTTGGACCTCAGTGCAGCATTTGACACTGTTGATCATGATATTTTATTGGAACGACTGGAGAGCTCGGTCGGACTCTCTGGTACAGTACTTGGCTGGTTCGAGTCTTACCTAAAGAACAGGGACTTCTATGTTTCAATAGGAAACTTTTCATCAGAACAAACAGAAATCACATGTGGGGTGCCCCAGGGCTCCATCCTGGGGCCCCTCTTATTTAATATCTACATGCTCCCACTAGGCAAGATTATAGCGACCAATGACATTAGCTACCATAACTATGCGGATGACACTCAGCTCTACATTACAATGTCACCAGGTGACTCTGAACCCATTCAAACCCTAAATCAATGCATTGACCAAATAAATGGATGGATGTGCCATAACTTTCTCCAGCTGAATAGGAACAAAACTGAAGTGATTATTTTTGGACCCAAGGAGGAACGATCAAGAGTCAGCACACAGCTTCAATTAATACAGCTAGAAACTACTGATCAGGTTCGTAACCTAGGTGTAGTAATGGACTCAGACCTGAACCTCCAGGGTCACATAAAGGCAATAACAAGGTCAGCGTTTTATCACCTGAAGAACATTTCTAGGATTAAAGGACTGATTTTGCAACACGACCTAGAAAAACTCATCCATGCGTTTATCTTTAGTCGGATTGATTACTGCAACAGCATCTTGACAGGTCTGCCTAAAAAGTCAATCAGACAGCTGCAGCTGATCCAGAACGCTGCCGCTCGCGTCCTCACTAGAACCAGGAAAGTAGAGCACATCACCCCAGTTCTAAAGTCCTTACACTGGCTCCCTGTAGCTCAGAGAATAGACTTTAAAATACTTTTACTAGTTTATAAATCATTACATGGCTTAGCACCAAAATATGTTGAAGACCTGTTGTCATGGTACCAACCACCAAGACCACTCAGGTCCTCCAACTCTAGCCTACTAAACATCCCTAGACTCAGAACTAAACATGGAGAAGCAGCTTTGAGTTTCTATGCTCCCCTTATCTGGAACAGACTTCCTGACGAGTGTAGAGCTGCTGAAACTCTGAACTGCTTTAAATCGAGACTAAAAACCCATCTGTTTAGAATTGCCTTTGAATAAATGCTTGATGTTATATGTATGAAATGTGTTCATGCTCTCTTGCTTTTTTTTATTTTTCTCTTGCTTTATTGTGTATCATGTATAATGTGTGTTTCTTTTATGTGTTTCTTTTAAATCACCAAATCATGTAAAGCACCTTGAATTGCCCTGCTGTTGAAAGTGTGCTATACAAATAAAATTGCCTTGCCTTGCCTTGCCTTGCATGGTGTTGTAGTGGTTAGCACTTTTACCTTGCAGCACGAATGTCACAGGCTGGAAACCTGGCCTGGGCTCCTTCAGCATGAAGTTTCTATACTCTCCCTGTGCAAGTATTCTATACTCTCCCTGTGCAAGCATGGGTTCTTCTTGGTTACTCCAGCTTTCTCACACCATCCAAAAACACGAGTGTCCGGTTAATTGGTCTCTCTAAATTCCCTCTAGGTGTGATTGTGTGCATGCATGGCTGTTTACCCTTGTGTGTCTCTGCATTACACAACTTGACAGCATCCACTTGTGATGATGGGATGTGGTGATGGAAAAGTGCAACTCACTGGCATAAAAAAATATCATTTATAATCCCTGTGTACTGTAATCCTAACCACTTCATATCTATCACTCTCCGCAGGAGATAGAGACACAAAGGTAAAGAGAAATCTCCTGCATTCAAAGAAAGATAAAATACTTCCATCACTTCACTGACAATGAGAATGATGGTCTTTATTTTCAAAATGACTCAGTCTTTACTTCTCTGTCAGCTAACATCGGTGCATGTATCCCTGTAGAAGCCATCTAACACAGGGACACAGAACGCTGCTTTAACTGACCACTGAGCTCAGAGCAAATCGTCTTCTCTTAGAGAGAGAGAGGAGAAACTGAGGACAGCTGCTAAAGATCCAACTTTTTCACATCTGCTGCAAGTAATTTTGTTTAACCGTGTTATTCTTATCAGGGCTTCAGTGACCCCTTGGCCACTGCAGAGGTAAAGGTCTCTCTTTATTCCTATATCAATGACTCCTGGATGAGGCTGAAATCTGAGGTAGAGGAGTAGAAGTAGAGGAAGGATATAAAACATGGTTTATCATTGTCTGAGGTTGTATTTGCCATAGCAGCTTTATTTCTGTCACTAAGAACATATTTGTCCTAATCTAAACATGCTCAACATTTGATTCCAAATTTGCCTGTTTTAATTATGTCAGCTGGCGAATGAATCCTTTTTCGGAGTCCAAACAGGTAAACAGGCACCCATGGACCAAGAAGCTATTGCAAAAAAATGCTAAATTACCAAAGACTTAGTTTTTGGGGTCACAGGAGATCCCAGACGGATGTGTGGAACCTCATCTTACCGACTGCTATCAATTTGCTATCTATGTAACTTTCATCTTTGAAACCCAGGAAAAAAATCCCATGCCATTTGTTCTATGTGTCGAAGAACACAGAGGCACAAACAAATGATATGAAGTAAACCAAAAAGATAAATTGCTCCGTTTTCTTAAAAGTGCTATTTGATATATTTGGTAATGCTCATCATTTCAGTGAATAAAAGTTCAAACACAGCGAAGATAAATGCATTTCATCAAGTACTGCAGCTAATTATCATGTAGGCTGGGTGGCGCAGTTGGTGGAGCATATACACTATGTGCGGTGGCTGTAGTTCTCGACAAGACTGCCCAAAGGTTCCCTGGGCCACAGCGAGTTGCCACAAAATAAGAATGAAGCAAAAAGACATAAATCCACTCTGCACACCCATAGCTAATAATCTGGAGGGCTGATGTAATATAAACTACTGCAGTGGTGTTGTTGACACAGTCACAAAGAATACTTTTAGAACGGAAACTTACATTCCCAAAGTCATTAGCACTAGAGTGCAACAGCCATTAAAGATGTCCACTTTAACATTGGGCAAAGCAGTTTTGCATCACACCTCAAATGATCTAAAAGAAGATTGCTGTGTGGATGTTGGATGCTACATCCATAATCAAGAGGAAATAATTTACTAATGTTACTATACTCTGTTTTAAAAAAAACATATTTTTTTATAAATAACAATTTTACTGAAACAAAAGCTCAGTACCATAGGTCAATAGGTAAACCACACACTTGAATGTCTTGCATCGGAGACTGGGTCATGAACCCATTACCTGAGTTCTAATGGAGAATGTGAACAGGAAAAAGCATGGAAAAAGGAGACAATGAGAGGGAAAGTTCTTCTTTTTAGCCACTTGGTCATGTTTAGACCTGAAGAAAATGTGATAACTTCCCACCTCATGCAAAAGACTGAAGCTCTGAATGTGGTATAACCTGCACATAACAGGAATGTTATGATTAGTGACATAGAAGAAGAAGAAGGCTGACACAGTTCTGAATGTACATTTTTTCTCACTCATAAAATATCTGGATTCTGCAGAAGGACATAAGAAGCAATGTTTTATTGCCATTGAGATGGTGAAAATATGGATATTCACATAGTAAGATTTCTAAGCACACTGTAGATTTCGATAATACGCATATACATCTTCCTATATCGATGTGAAGCCTTGTACTAATAACAGACAAGACAAAGAAGTTGTCTTTTGATACCAAGGATGTGCAAACAATTACCTTCAACCCTCATAACTGGAGAAGCTATTCAGAGTCAGTAACAGAGTCCAAGTACCTTAGCATTGTGTTAACAAACTCAATTCAAAAGCTTGGACTGTTATCAAAGAACAGAAAAAGAAACTGATCAGATTGCATGGGACAATAGCCAAAAAATCTGATGTTTTTTTTTGTTGTAACAATATATATATATATATATATATATATATATATATATATATATATATATATATATATATATAATTTGTACAATGAATCAATTTCAATTTACCATAACTTTACATCCAGCTCAAAGCTTGTGTGACACCGCCTTCTTTAAATAAAGGCGATTTCTATTCAGCTCTGCTTTGAAAAGATACGGTACAAGGCCTACAGGGTCCAAAGCCTTCAAAGTTAAACAAGAGCTAACACAATTTCTGCTTCAGAGAGCTCATTTGGCTCTGTGGGACATGTAAGTCCAAATGTTGTAATATGCCAAGAGAAATTCTGTCACATCAGACACTAATAGTTTGATGTTACAGTAGAGGGCAAATATAAAATAAAATATATTTGTTTTAGTATAGATGTCAGGTATCTTTGACTGTCTTTGATTCATAAGGTGATATGTTCATATTTAAGGAATGTACTATATTTGGGAAAGGTGGCTCCTTAATGAGTGGAACCTTTTCTTAACATCACAAAAAACTTTAGTCTACCCTAAAATTGTTATTACCCCTTAACATAATAATGTTTGCGGGTTCGAACTCCCCCTCCATCTGTCTCAGTCGTTAAGTCCTATGGCAAGACACTTCACTGCATTGTCTGCTGGTGGTGGTCAGAGGGCGCTGTGGAGACTCACAACCTCGCTTCTGTCAGTCTGCTAAGGCCTGCTTCACACTGGCTTTTGAAGAGGCGCGGAACGGAGACCGCTTCCATTTGAATACCCATGTCAACCTATGGTGTAGTTCGCACCAGGCGGGAAGCACCGCTATCCTCTGCAGCCAGCTCGCGCAGTGAAGTCTGGTCTGGCGTCTGGTCTATTTTTTGCGCCAGCCCCAAGCGTTTCGCGTTAATTCTGGCAGGAAGTCACACCAAGACACACGAGACAATCCTGTCAATTATCTAAATAAAAGCAATTTTCAAAATAAAATACAGCGATTGACAAATGCGATCATATCACACTATAGATATTAAAATAAACAAACACACACAGAGACACACTTTGAGGTTATTTACTTACCCCAAAATAGCTCTGAAAAAACAACAGCTGAGCAGAAGCGTTTGTCGACCCTGGCGGAGAAATACGAGTCTGGTGTGAACAGGGGGGCAGTGGATAGCGCGTGATTTTCATGAGCGCACCGCTTCGCAGAGCTTCCGCGGCCAGTGTGAACCGGGCATAAAGCGCTTCGGAGTCCTCAGACTTGATAAACCGCAACACAAGTGGTAAATTTACCATTTATGTTTAGTTAACCCTGACAATGATGATGATTCAAATAAACTCCAATATCACTAAATGAAAACAATGGTTTTTCTTTTTTCAAATGTTGGATTGTATAGGATCGGATAATAGTAAAACATGAACAAGCCCATGAAATAGCCCATGGAGGCAACAATCATAAATCTGTTTGATGAATCATAAATTCATCAAACAGAATCAAGACATTAAGTCATCAACAATTATACCACTGCAAACTATGTTGATTAAAAAACTCTTTAAATTTGCTCACAATGATAAAGTGCACAAAACCATCCATATGTCTGTGTGTTCCCTAGGATATAGAAATATACATAAGCACTACTCTTGGCAAAACCAGATTTCATTGTGCTGTGTACTCATCCAAACAGTGACTGTGTCTGACTTTGCCAAAACAAAGAAATGAAAGTGCCCTTGGACTACTCTAATCATAATTTGGCTAACTCAAGTGTATAGAGAAAATTGCAATCTTATTGAAATTGTCCATATGTTTATCATTACCACAGTTCTCATGTGATTAAAAAATATATTAAAGACTAGGAAAGACCCAATGAGAATTAAAAGAAACAAGTATATCACAAAAGGCTTATTTAAACTTTTTCAGTGGATCTGGAGAAGCCTCTGACTGATGATAACCTGTTGTTTATCATCAGTTTTGTGAAGTGATCTTCAGGGTTGTCCAGTATGTCCTTTCTTTTATATATCATATCATTGTTATCATTTTTTGCACAATTATCTCTTGACAATCTAAATCACTCCCCAGGAAAACAAAGCAAACATTTTTTCTTAGTTTTTTTCAACATTTAATGTCACTGGCTGTGATGTTGCTATCCTAAGACATTGTGGATCCTAAGAGAGGTAGAAGAGATTGCAATCTCCTCAACCGACTTGTAGAGTTATAACAGACATGATCTTCCTACAAACTCTAAATGAGCTAAACTTCCTCTAGCTTTAGACTCTACTCTGTCTGTTCTAGCATACAGCTTCACTGTTGCCTCTCCCGTCCAGTCGGAGGTATTTGTACTCCTCCACCCTCTCTACATCTTCTCCAATGATAGAAAAACTGTTTTTGACAAATCCTTGCTTCTCCGGGAAATCTACAGTAATCTCTTTACGTTTGTTCACATTCAAGATGAGATGGATGTTCCAAAATCCTGAGACAAAGTTTTCTACCAGTTCTCTGTACGGTTTCTAATATTCATTTTATATACCTGATAACTGCAGAACTATCTATGTATTTTTGCAGATGACAGGTGACATGCCAGTGTTCGGCAGCCTCCCTTCTGTCAGTGTGCCCCAGGGCAGCTGTGGGCTCAATGTAGCTTACCATCAGCAGTGAGTGAATGGGTCAATGACTGAATGCAGTGTGAAGCGTGTCGGGTCATCTGGACTAAATAAAGCGCTATACAAATACAGGCCATTTACCCGTTATAATTTATATGGGATCTGTCAAAGTGCACAGCAATTTTGAACAAAACAGCTTTAATTTTCATAATCTGTCAAACATTAATGTTCAAATAGGGTTTGGAAAGGGTGATCGGAATGACCAAAATAAACAGCAGGTGACTACAACAAATGAATGGATCTATATGCGAAGTAAATAGATACCCCCATCTATATAAAAGTCCTTTGTGTTCACACGTGACAGTATTACTGAACCATAGCCTCTATTGAGCTTCTAAGTGAGCCTGCCAGAAAAGACTGCTGCCACATTCAGGTCAAATCCCTACAAGCTGTGAAGTCACTATTGGTTTACTTAAAAATTAAATAACTCCCATGCTGTTGCTACTTCAGTGTGTATTTCTATAACATTGCAACCAATAGTTTCGTTGTAATTAGCACCCTGCACATACCTAGAGGTGGGGAAAGCAATAACTGGACAGACTTGTTTTAGAAAGAGATGAAACCAGTCATCTTAAATGATTAGTAGTTTCCTATCTACAATTGTGAGAAAAAATTGTTTCGAAATGTACATTGGTACAGTTGTTTTGATGAAGAAACGGAAGCAGTATGTACACATTTGGAAATACTGAAGTACAACTTCAATACCATGAAGCCAGGTGGGGAGTTAGCATTAAGTAAGTGAAACCTGCTTTAATGAAAACACTGTAAAATCTAATATCTACCTTCATAAGAGCTAACTAGCTGAAGTACCAAAAAGACTAATGACTCCATCTCACACCTTTCTAATGCATTTTGGGATTTCCTGGGGTTTGCTTTGAGTCTTTTTATCCCTCTGAATAGTCAACTGCAAGTTGAGTAAATCATAAAACCTAAAAGGTTTTACAACTGGAGATATGTCGGCTGTGGTAGAAGCTGAAATCCTTGATTGCTCACATGGATGTTTTAACTGCACCGAAAATGTGTGCTGTTTAATAAAGCTATTAAGAACAGTTTAATGTTCATCTAGAAATCGTTTCCTCCATCTGCCTTGATCATGCAAAATTTTTACATAAGAAACTGTTCCTAGTCCCACTGTGGACATTTCCTGAAAATTTCATCGAAATCTGCCCATAGCTTTTTGAGTTATCCTGCTAAAAGGCAAACAGAGAGACGAGCACGAAAACATATACCTCATGGCGAAGGTCAAATATATATTTTGTTAAAGGTTGGGCAAAAGTTAAAAACAAGCAGTCAATCAATGCTGCATTTCTCGATATATGCTCATTAGGAGGTTACCCAGTGGAACAGCTGGTAGCACTGATGCCTTGCTGCAAGAAGGTCCTGAGTTTGAATCTCCACCTGGGGTCTTTCTGCATGGACTTTACATGTTTTCCCTGTGTAGGTATGGGTTCTCTTCAGCTACTCTGGCTTCATTTCGCTGTCCAAAAACATGGCTGTTGGGTTAATTGAATATTCTAAACTGCTCTTAGGTTGTCATTTGTGCATGCTTGGTTGTTTGTCCTGTGTCTCCCTGTGTTGCCCTGTGATGGACTGGCCAAGACTACCCCTCCCAACCCCGCAGGAGAAATTAAATGGGTATAGACATTGGACGGATAATCATTTGCTCATGTTAATGACAGTTAGAGTGAGAATGAGACTCTTGCAGCTAAAACTGAGGAATATCTTGACATGAAAAATCTACCTACTGTCTTCCTAAGATTCATATGCAGTAAATCAGAGCGTGCAGAAATGAACAACTAAACTTAAACATTCTTCAAAGACAAAGCAGATAATGGAGAAATAATGAAAAGGTGAAAGCTTCAGCTTAACTATTTCATGCTTGTTGATAGACCGGATTTTTTAATTATTGAAATCTTCAATCTTTAAAAAGTAAAATGCATTCAAAGCCAGTCATCCCATCATATTTGTATTTCAGGCACAAAGCAAAAGAACAAAATGTTCATTTCTGTTTGCTACCATCAGTCCTGTCAAGGCAGAAACAAATTAAGGTTAGATGGGCTCCCATCAACATAATGTGATGAAAAATCTAATCTTCAATCAAAGTCAGAACAGAAGAGTCTGCTGATTGCCAGGAACAAATCCAACATATTTTTTTAATAGAGTGAAAAATGTAATGACCACTGGCCTCATTTGCTGAAAAGTAATTGATTTCTATCTTGGCATGCAGAGGGAATCTATTATTCAGAACAGTAGGCTATGCTCACCATTGTATTTGTTGAGTTTACTTTCAAGGCAGATCCTATACAAGGAGCCACAAAGGTCTAAGTTACCCAATTTCATGACAATGATTTAGTCAAACAATGTTTTTTTTTATATGTTAAGTAAATTATTCCACTAAGAATATTAACATGGCACAAATTAGAAAATATGTAATATTTATAATATTTCTACATATTTTCATGGTTTTCAAAGGACGTGGAAGACAATAATACAAGCATAGAAACCAGCACCATGAGCAACAAGGATAACCAACTGCACACGCTAAGCTACATCTGTAACCCTGTCAGTCTGTCTTCATCCCTCGACTCTGATACACCCTCCTTTGGAAGGACTTGATAGACAACCAGAAGACAGATTGTTCCTCTGCTCTGCTTAAGGCATTTAATCTTATAACCACCCACCATTGCTGCCATCACTCTTAGCTGCTTTACTGTCAATAAACATCTATCCTAAGACACAGCACTTTTTATGCTTTTTCCTCAGGGTGTTTGTTTTTCTTCGGAGCCCCAGTCCAAACAAAGGTTGCCTCTTCAACCTACGAAGCCTACAGAAAACAACATAATCTCTTTAATAAAAAAAAACAAACAAAAAAAAAAACATTTAACTTAACACTTCCCTGATTGGTTAAAACAATAGACAAGAACACTTAGTATAAATCTATATGTCATTTATCGAAGTGTGTACCTCTGATTCACTCATGCATTCTTTTGTTTGTTGTAAATGTTTACCTTTAGTTAGTCCCTGTGTGCTTCAATTTGCCTGTCAATTTGCAGCTGATACAAATAAATGTTACTAATGAGGGTCAAATATAGAATCATTCCGTCTCAAAATACACCTATACAAATATACAAAACATTTTACAGTGTAAACAATGATCTGGTCTATATAAATGTATGCAGCGCCAGGCCTGTACAATACCTGTTTTTGAACATTTTGCTGAATACTTTCTTTAGTAATCAACTACAGTGGGGTAGGTTGCAACAGGTTCCTACTTTTTCTGCTCTGTCAACTTTAGTCTGGCACCACAATTTACCTGTTTGATTATTAGCTATATTAGCCCCCAATATCTTTGCAATTAAACAGAGGAGTAATGGAGACGCTGCGCTGATCTGTTTCATTTGCGTCAAAACAGTGTAACATATTTGTGCATTAATTCATACTGCAGTGAAACAAAGCGTTGTGTTATTGTACTGGCATAGCTAGCATGTGGCATCTTTCAGCATTTTTTTTCCCTGTCTGCCTGCCTCATACTAGGGAAAGTATCTCTGAACAACACTTTTGTGTTTGCCTTGTTGGCTAAAGTGGATCACACATGCTGTTTCTTTCCCCCAAGATATACTTGCCATATTGGCAGAGTTTAAAGCTTCCAGCAGCAGCTCATTGTTCAGGTCAGGTGAGATGCCCCAGGGAGGATCTTTGTTGTGGTGCTGCTGCCAGAACAAGTTTGATAAACTGGATAAATGTGAATGACTTTGTTTGTATAAAATTTGATGCAAATGCGTATGTTGGACCAATTCCGTTTTTTTTTGGTTTTTTGATTATATCAAAAATATTCATTGTTTTGACAACCATAGTGCCCGCCTAATTATAATTTCTTGCTGAAGGTTCACAGATTTCTTTTTGTGCTTTCTTTGCTGTGGGTCTGCATGTCATCACTGAACAAGTTTTATTTGGATATATTTTATTTAATTTATTGTTAGGCCATTGCATATTAATGTGAATTTACATGTAAATATCATCTGGATAGAGCTAATTTACATAATCCTTAGGTAGGTTTTTGTTATATTACATTTTTGGTATGATTGCTCTATGCTAGAAGCGTTATCATTTAGGGTGGATTCATACCAGTCCAGTTTAGTCCACTTTAATCGAACTCTAGTTCATTTTCCCCGAAAGTGCAGTTTGTTTGGGGAGGTGTGAATATGAACTCTGATGCAGACCAAATAAGCAAACTCTAGTCCACCTAAAAACCTGGGTTCAGCTTTGATGGAAATGAACTCTGCTGCGGTTTGATTGAATATGTGAATTCCAAGCGGACCGGGGCCGCTCCAAAAGCAGGAAACGGACTATTGCGCAGGGCATCCTGGGTACATACACTCTAAACAACCTGGCAATGCCATAGTTTTCCAGATAATTATTAGCAAAATGGAGGCGGTGGGATTCACTTGCATTAAGATATAAAAACTTCACCAATACAGTGAAATAAGTGACATACTTAGGAAAAGTGGCAGTTCAGGAGACAAGAAGAAGAAATTAGCTTGGAACGACAAACTAGATGGCATACTTGGTACTCGGCCCACGGGCGGCCCACAGCAGACTGAGGAGTCCCACCATGAAGAAACCCTACTGATGCCATCCTCCCTGGCACCGAGTGAGTCCGACTCCACAGAGCAGGACCAATATTCAGAAAAAAGTGAAAAGTGGATGAATATACTGCAGGAGAGAACTTATACATTTTTGGCATATACAAGGGATTGTACGACTTCATAGTTGTTTTATAGTTGACCTAAACATAAGGAATGTCTAGTTGTGTAATATACTGTATTATAAAATGTAAAATTTTCCCCCCCGCACAAAGTCACTACACTGATAACTCACCTTCATTCATGACCCACCAGCAAAACATACCAAGTACCCACTACACTGCACCTGAAACCCCACAAAAATTTTACTTGGTAAACATGTCTCAGCATTCAACATCTTCTGTTCTAGTTAATGTCAATAGAGATTTCTTTGATTTGTAGTTCATAAAACAGAAATGTAAAACCTCTTTATTTGTTAGGTCCTTTTTTTGATAGTTATTGTTAATAAAAACATTTTTACCTTATCATATATTTAAAATGGTCAGTTGAAGGACCAATCTAAAAGTTAAAAATACTTATTTTGTTAAAATGTTTAGAACTTTTTTAACAGGTTTTCTTTATTATTTCTTTATTAGCCCCCCCCCCCCCCCCATAGTAATCTTGATGGGCAATCTCTGGTTTTAGAAAGTCATACACATCATCTGTAGGGTCTTCATCAACCCACTCCTCATTAGCTTTTTCACAATTATTATGTAGAATACAGCAGGCTGATATTATGTGGCTAACAAAGGAAATGTGCTCAATGCACCTTTTGAAAAGGCATCTCCAGTGGCCCTTCAGTCATCTGAAGACTCTTTCAACAGTCATTCTAGCCTGGCTGAATCGACAATTGAATTTTTTCTGCGCTTGTGTTAAACCTCTCCCATCAGGAAATGGTTTCAGCAGCCAAGGCAGTAGCGGGTAAGCAGCATCGCCGAGAATGTGCAGAGGTACATAAACATCAATAGTCTTTCAGTCCAGCCTGGGAAGAGTGTGCCATTTTCACCTCTGCTATACAATGTAGAGCGACCAAAAAACCAGTGCATTAAAAACTTTTCCAGGCCAGCCCACTTCAATATCCGAGAATTTTATTTTGTTATCTACAATGCCTTGCAGTATAACAGTACTAGTTTTTCTTATTATAATGGTCAGAAGGATCCTCAGCTGGTGCAATAATACTTATGTGGGTCCCGTTGATTGCGTCTGCTACTTGGGGTAGCTTCCATCGATCCCTGAAAGCCTGGAAAATTACCTTTGGCTCTGCCTCAGAAGGGCAGGAATAAGGTTCTTGTCACCCAGATTTTTTTTGCCAGTCCATTTCATCCCAGGAGTTATTAACCAGTTCCCACCAAGTTGATGTATGAGGTATAGAATACAATATAAAAAAGACTTTAAACCCTGAAGAGGGTTTAAGTTTGTAAACTTGGACTAAATATTAATTTGGCAATGTGATGTTTGATTTATAGTTTCACATTGTGATGTTGAATGTTTTATTTGGTATTGTATTATTAATTTAATTGGCTGTTATTTTTGAGGTCCCTATGCTACTAGAAAACCCCCTTCCAAATATCTGCTTTTACACTAAAATACATATAGTATAGTGTAATGTAAGAATAGCAATAAGGTCACTCATATCTTGTACATACCTTGCTCGACGTCTGTATAAGAATGACATCAGTGCTATGAAGTTGTATGCATCCCTACTCATACGGAGCCGTCTCAGCCGCTTCGTGTGAAAAACAGAATTCCCCATGGTCCTCTGCCTTGTTCTGAGCTCATTCTGAGCCCATTGTTGCATCGTATTTGTCTGGCACCTTTGCCAAAGACAACAGAACAATCCTAAAACCACTAGAATCTGATGCCACTCTATGTTAGTTTACAATTCACTGAACCGGCAGTGTCCTCCACTGCACCAAGATGCAGTGCTTCTTGGTAGAGCACTACCACAGTGCCATCACTGTGAGGTAAACATGTCTCTTAAAAGCTTTGGTTTGTTTGACAAAGTGTAGTGTGAATGTGAACCAACAAATTCCAACAGTTTCTTCCTCAGCTCATCTTTCTAGGGTAAAAAGTGCAACGCTGATGTCTATGTCTACGAATAAAACTGGCCCGACCGTGTTCTGCCATGTTGTGGAGTTGCTAACGGTTAGCTTCCATCAGCCGAGACGCGGTCTTCTCTCTCCAGCCCCCACCTTCTTGTGGGTGGTCGCAAGCCAAGTAGGGCGTGGCCAGGATACACTTCTAAGTAGATAACAGGTTTTTTTCTGACTCTTACCACTTTGGTCAAAAGGTGCTGGGTGTTTATTTAATATGCACATTTGAGCATGCAGGTGCTTCCTTGATTGGTGGATCTAGAAGGCCGACAATATGGATTGGTTACCTAAGCAGAGGTGACTTATAACAAGATGCTGCCCATCATTCATCCTCTGCTCATCTCAACCAGCCGCACCTTTGTCCGTGCAGTAGTGTTGTGAACACCTTGAAAGTGGAATGTTACACTGAGGAGTTAGAAAGGGGGGACTCATCTTTATTCAGGTAGGTAAGTTACTGTCATTTGGTTGATCTATTTTAAATGGGTGAGCTTGGCTAATATTTAAGATAGTTTTGCTTTGTTAGTTGTTTGAGGCATAATGTTTACCCCGAGGTTACACCCCAGCTCTTTTTAGTGACATCTAAAAAAAAAAAAAAATCACTGTAAATGTAAATATACACATAGTGAACCCCCAGTATTTGTGGGGGTTAGGCTCCACAGCCACCCATGAATGGTTAAAATCCACAAATACTTGAGACCTCCGCTAAGAAAAGGCTTATAACAGCCTATATTCATAGTTCATACGTCATTTATCCCTTAATATGCATTAATATGCTCAGTGAAAACCACTACCATAGAAGCTAATCTTTACAGTCTTCCTAATTTCCACTCATTAGAATATGGCCAATCAGCGCCAGGTGATGATCAATGGAACTCTTAGATTGGCTGCTTTGCAAATGCCAGCCAATTGCGAGTGATGTAGAATTGCACCCAGGTATTACAGCTTCCCAAACTGAAGTACATTTTCTCCATATACATTTTTACTGAGTATAAAATACATGTAGTATTCAGACTTGTAATGTTATCTATCAAGTATCTTTGATCAAAAAGTAAAAGTATCAGTTGGTTCTAGGGGTGTAACGGTACACCAGTTCGGTAGGTACCTTGGTTTCAATTTATTTTTGGTACAGTCAGGGAACAAAGTGAAAAACAAAAAACAAAAACTTTTTACTGTAATGACATTTAAAATCTGTAAAAACTGCACTTGCAGTAGACTTTTCAACAAAATATTCTCAGATAACATAAACATGTATACAATAAAATATTAAATAAATAAAATAACAGTTTAAATATTTTCTTTTTAGCAAATTGCAACATTAACACTTTTGCTTTCTGCCAAAGTCAGGACAATCTGGGATATGAAATGATTCACTACCGCAAGTTGGTAATCAGGTAACATAAAGACGCATTGTCCTGGAACACCAGGAAGCGAAAGTGTTCCCAAACAGGAGGCTTTAATAATGGAAGCGGGCATTCAAGCTCCTGCCTCATAAGAGTCACTGGCCATAACTTCTGCTAACACGAGGCCAGGCTGCACTGTATTTGTGTACAGAGTTGCATTGTTTCAAGCTAAAGTGTAACATTGTTATGCTTCTATGTGGAAACTCAGTGCGCCTGTACACCCAAGGTTCTGTACCGAAAAATCCAATTGTTGGTTCAGTAACTAAGTATGTTAAAATATATTCAGAATTACCTAGGGACTGACCAATCAGTATCAATTACTGCTTGTTAATATACCCCATTAGTAGTTACTTTACTTTGTATGAGTCATCTTTCTTACTAAATATACTGTATGATACACATCTATATGTGAAATAGGCAAATTATATTAAATAAAATGTAATTTTGATCTATTGTTTTGTCTAAATATATTGTAAAATTTTAGAAACAATAAGTTGAAACAGCTGTTGCACTGCAAGATATCAAAGTGATGTGAGGGCTAAATATAAATGCAGAGGTACAAGAGAACTGTTAGAGAATCTGTGAGCTGGGCACAGATCAGATATCTGACAGGGAAGGTATGT
Source organism: Valencia hispanica (assembly GCA_963556495.2). NCBI lineage: Eukaryota > Metazoa > Chordata > Actinopteri > Cyprinodontiformes > Valenciidae > Valencia > Valencia hispanica. Next base: position 45,691,337 of record OY747700.1, on the reverse strand, counting down.
GTATAAAGCTATCCAATAAAACCTAAAGACTCACAGTAAAACCCTGCCAGAGCTGTAAGTATACATATACTCAGCAAAAAAAAGAAACGTCCTCTGACTTTCAACTGTTTTTACTTTCAGTAAATTTAATGTGTGTAAATATTTGTATGAACACTAAAGGAGTCAACACCATAAGACATAAACTAAAAATGTTTCACAGACATGTAACTAACAGAAATAGAATAATGTGTCCTTGAATGAAGGGATGCTCAAAATCAAAAGTACCACTCAGTATCTGGTGTGGCCACCAGCTGCTTGAAGTGCTGCAGTGCATCTCCTCCTCATGGACTGGACCAGATTTGTCAGTTCTTGCTGTGAGATGTTACCCCACACTTCCACCAAGGAAATTGCAAGTTCCTGGACATTTCTGGGGGGAATGGCCCTAGCCCTCACCCTGCGATCCAACAGGTCCCAGACGTGCTGAGTGGGATTGAGATCTGGGGTCTTCGCTGCCCATGGCAGAACACTGACATTGCTGTCATGCAGAAACTCACGCACAGAACGAGCAGTATGGCTGGTGGCATTGTCCTGCTGGATGATCATGTCCGGATGAGGATGCATAAAGGGTACCACATGAGGGAGGAGGAGGTCTTCCCTGTACCGCAAGGCATTGAGATTGCCTGCAATGACAACAAGCCCAGTCCGATGGTGATGTGATATACCGCCCCAGACCATGACGGACCCCCCACCTCCAAATCGATCCTGCTCCAGGGTACAGGCCTCGGTGTAACGCTCATTCCTTCGACGATAAACACGAATCCGTCCATCACCCCTGGTGAGACAAAACCGTGACTCATCAGTGAAGAGCACTTTTTGCCACTCCTGTCTGTTCCAGCGAAGGTGGGTTTGTGACCATAGGCGGCGTTGTTGCTGGTGATGTCTGGTAAGGACCTGCCTTACAACAGGCCTACAAGCCCTCAGTCCAGCCTCTCTCAGCCTATTGCGGACAGTCTGAGCACTGATGGAGGGACTGTGTGTTCCTTGTGTGACTCGGGCAGTTGTTGTGGCCATCCTGTACCTGTCACGCAGGTGTGATATTTGTATGTACCGATCCTGTGCAGGTGTTGTTGCACGTGGTCTTCCACTGCGAGGATGATCAGCTGTCCTTCCTGTCTCCCTGTAGCGCTGTCTTAGGCGTCTCACAGTGCGGACATGGCAATTTATTGCCCTAGCCACATCAGCAGTCCTCATGCCTCCCTGCAGCATGCCTAATGCACGACCCTGGGCATCTTTCTTTGGGTGTTTTTCACAGTCGGTAGACAAGTCTCTTTAGTGTCCTGCGTTTTTAGAACTGTGACCTTAAATGCCTACTTTCTGTAAGCTGTTATGGTCCTAACTACCATTCCACAGGTGCATGTTAATTAATTGATTATGGTTAATTGAACATGAATGGAAAACATTGTTTAAACCCTTTACAATGAAGATCTGTAAAATTATTTGGATTTTTACAACATTATTGTTGAAAAACACAGTCCTGAAAAAGGGACGTTTCTTTTTTTGCTGAGTTTATATGCAACTAGCGTATCAGTGGAATAAAGCTTTAGAGCAGGCAGATACCAGAAAATTCAGAAACCCTTGAGTGAATACTTTTCTTTTACCAGAAACTTTTTTTTTGAATCACAGTATGCTCAAAGCCATTGTTCATCCTCTTTCAACACAATCCTCCATGAACATATTCAGCCTATTGAGTTTTCATTGCTCAACTGGATTTTGCTGCATTTTCTAAAGTAACCAAGAGAAGCAGATACCTCATTTGTTCCTCCTGTCTGGTCACAACAGACCTGTTGGGTTGTTTGCTTCCTCATCTTCTGTATGATAAATGATTCCCTCCAGAATAAAACCATTGACCATTGCTTTCTAAATCAGCCATGTCTTATTGTGTTTCTGAGGTACAGTCTCAGTATTTTTTGCAGGCCCAGGCAGAATATTTTTTTTTCTTACACTGGTGAATATACTGGCATAGAAAAAAAATTGTGCTGTAACCCAGTAAATTATATGTAAGAAGTAGCTATTTTAAAATAATTACATGAACATTTACTTTTAGTCAACAGTGTTTGGTATGTTTTTATAATTGATGGGGAAAATAACCAAAATCTTGAGTTTGGTTTGAAAATCACTGGGGACAATTATTAAATATTCATATGTATTCATCTGGAGTGTGTACGTGCATGGTGTTTTGTCCTGTATGTCTCTATGTTGCCCTGCGATGGACTGGCGACCTGTCCAGGGTGTTGCTGGAGATAGCCCCCCCCCCCCCTGCAACCCTGCATAGGATGGACGGGTACAGATAATGGATGGATGGATGGATGGATGGATATGACGTTTCATTAAAATATGAACTGCAGTGTATTGAATGGTTTTGAAATTTGTATCTTTATTCAATCAAAAGTTGAAACCCAGCCTGGTTTTGTCTCCTTTTTCAAACTGTACTGAAAACCACCATTAGGCTGTTGCCTAGGAAGAATCATTGTATCGTATTAAGGATCCTTCCATATCGTAGCGAAATAACAGCTTTGGATATGTTAATAACATACTCGTCCTAGAGAAAAATGTGCACCAAAAACAAAAGGGTTTCCTTGGCAACCCTTCCTGTTCTTTTCAATTTTACAGTTAAAGGGCATACTTTTACTGCAGTTGTTTTATATTTAAAACAAATGTGAAAGAGATGAATTAACCTTTAATTAAATATGCAAGGAGAAATGCTTAGGGAAACAATGTTTGTTTTATGCAGCTTTAAAGTCTACTGAAGTTCATAAACTCCAATATTTAAATGTCTGTCTTTTTTACTTACACGACTACATTTATGTATAAGCTATATACTTTTGTTATAAACAACACAATATAGCTTATTGATATATAGTGTTGGTGGTTGGTGCGAGACACAATATATGCATCCATGTGGATATATGCATCCACGGGGCGACTGTGTCTCAGGAACTCGTCCCGTAATCGGCAGGTTGATGGTTTGAATCCTCGCTCCATCCGTCTCAGTCGTTGTGTCCTTGGGCAAGACACTTAAGCCGCCTTGCCTGCTGGTGGTGGTCAGAGAGCCCAGTCCTGCCTGTGTCTGGCAGCCTGGCTTCTGTTAGTGTGCCCCAGGGCAGCTGTGGCTACAGCGTGGCTTGCCCCCATCAGTTTGTGAATAGGTGAATGACTGAATTTAGTATAAAGTTCTTTGTGGTCCTCTGATTGAAAAAGTGCTATACAAATGAAGGACATTTACCATTTATATTTCAAATAAAATTGTCTAACTGCTTTTATTCCAATTAGCTGGGCAACCAGATTGTAGCTTTAAAATTGTACTTAAAAAAAAAAAACGTTTTTGCCTAATAAAAGTGATGGGTGGTACTTTAAGCTGTCATAACATTGTTTTCTGTACTTGCATGTATGCTTGTGTTTTGAAAACACTTGTGTGGGTCAAAATGTGAGATAATTATGATTTTGAGTCACATTAACTACTGTCATGTAACTGTCGCATGCGTATTACTTTTGATGCAGACTTATTGTGAAGGGTTAACGTATACTGAAGATCAATGGGGTGAGCTTTACAGTGTCCTGTGGTGTTATGACCAGATACGCTACTTTTCAGTGACATCACAATCTGGTTTTATTCTTTTTTTTTTTTTTTTTACAACAGATCAACTGACCATCTGGAAACAAAATGTGCACGGCCCCATGATTGCACTTAAGTGGTATAATGATGATTCGCCCATATAATCAGACAACATGTGATGAGTTACATATATCCATCAGTTTAAAGTCACACATCTAAGGTAAGTAAAGCGTCTCCATAGCTAGATGTGAGATTAAGTTATGTTATTGCTGGTCATTGCTGCAATATTTGAGTTGCAGCTGCATTTATTTTGTAGCGGTGTTGCAATTATGAGGTTATTGTAATGCTTGAGAGCTGCAGTCCTCATGTGGTAGATTTTTCTTGACATGTCCAAAAAAATCCATAGCACAATAGTTTATCCTAGTGATTAAAGCATGTATGCCACTACATTAAATATATAGGAAGACCATTGGGAAGCATGATTTGCTTGCCTCATGTGCAATGCTGAGATGGGGGTATTATGGTTCACACCATAGACAGCCAAATTTAGTTTTCAACCCTGTATACTATACTATACTGGAAGCAGCACACAGGTTTTTTTTTCTTATTCTTGTAATGTACTCCACTTTGGGCAAGTATTTTTTGTTTTTAAATGTGCTTTATATAGAAACTGAACTAGAGCCACAGGAGCTTGATTTATAAATATAGGGTTTAACAGTTAATATTGTTAGAGTTTTCAATACGACCTGCTTTGTCACGACTGAACCTCATCACTGTCAAACAGTGTTGCCAGGTGGGAAATGCAGGATTATCGTACCAGAGACTCAAAATTATCATATTTTGAGAGAACTTATCGTACAAATGTTGAAAAAAAATTACAAGGCTACTAGTGAGCTATAATAAAATAAAATCACTCTCGAGATCCTGTCCTGTAGGTTTTTACAGTTTTGTGGCGCACAGGATGATTAGGTTAAAAGTAGCCCCACTCACTGGTTGCGTAGACTAAAGTGTCCCCCACAAACAAATGCATGGGAACTATTTAGCAGTCATGAGGCCTCAAGGCCACCTACTGATAGGGAATAGACATAGCAGGTTTGCTTTTTGTCTTAGAAAAACACAATATGATAACTGACAGGAAAATTAAAAATAATCTGGCTTTATTTAGTGCAATTTATTTTGCAGAACATTATCTGTCTTTGTCCACAAAAATCGGACCAACTGAATGCACTTTCCATTAAGTTACTCACTCACACTTCTCGCCCTGTTCTCGCCACAGCTTGCTTGACTTCCTGACTCTGAGCAGCTTCACCACTAACACTGAGCAACGTAAAATCATGTGGGCGGGCGCAGCTGAGTAATCTGCCAATCATGCTCCTTGTTCTGAAACAAACAAATAAACGTCACCCCCATGATATCCTATCTCTCTCAGCAAAGCACTGGGTTAAAAAAGAAAAAAAAAAGTGTAATAATAAAATAAAACAGTAATAATTCAGTAATAATTCGAAATACAAATTTGGCCAAATTATCGTACATTAGGCATTATTGATCGTACATCGTACAGAGGGCAAAATTATCGTACAAATACAATAATTATCGTACACCTGGCAACACTGCTGTCAAAGCAACACTAAGTAAGTTTTGCTCTCTGGGTCCCCCTACAGTTGGGAAAAATGTATTGTTTTCTACTACTGTCCTAAAATCTGTTATGGTTACACCAGGGGATTCACATTTACAAGCGATACCCTCTAACGTTACAGATTTTCACGTCTTGGGCAGCCTTTGTGTCAAATGTCTTCATCCCAGGTACATTTTCTATGTTTCAGAATGTCATATGTACGGCGGCGTAGAGCTGTCAGCCATATAATAAAGAAATTAGACTGTATCACGTTATAACGTTATTTTAAAAACTTGAAAACCACTTGAAACTAAAACATTATAACGTGATAGTTTCACGTTTTTACAATAAACTATCACGTTATAACTTGATACGGTCTCATTTCTTTATTATATGGCTGACAGCACTGTTCTGACGATCTGCGCTACCTCCTCGGAATGCCTTACCGTAGCGCGCATCTGTCAGTGCTAGCCCTTGAAAAGTATGTTTACATGCCGAAAACAAAAACTGTTTGCTTTGATGTTACACATAATCATCGGAAAATATTTTTCAAGTGACGGGATTAAAGTGGCAGTTTAGCAGTAATGCCTAACATAGCAGAAAATTATGAATGACAAAAACTTTTCTTTCAATCCACAGAACAATGCTACACGTTTAATATAAAGCTAAAACTAGCACATAAAGATGCACTAAAAACCATGATCAGAACATCCTACCGGTTAAATAGGCCTATAGATGAATAGCACATTCTGGAAATCTGTTAGTTTGTAAAGCAGCTAATGAATATATACCAAGCCAGTAAGACGTAGAGCAGATAGCAGTATTATTACTCCAAAATATTAAAATGTAGTAGCCTATGATTATAAGCACAAATAGCCCGCCTATAAACCGCATTTCCTGTACGACTCTAATTAATGGGACTTGTTACCATGCAGTGTAACGATATCACAGAAGTGAGACTAACATACAAAACATATAAAACTCACCGTAAACTTCAAAGAAATAAAACAGACGAAATTGATCTTCCAGGTAGGAATTCTAAATGACAGATTTGCTGAGTAAGCGAATTGTGACGTAACATCGAAATGTGCATGTGGGTAGCACAGATAGTCAGAACACCGGTGTACAGATGAATACAATTTCTGCTCCGTCATGATGACAATTGTTCAAGCTACCTGCTGCTAGGTATCTTCCATTTATATGTACCTGCCGAGTATGCTCCACCTAGAGAGCCTTGCAGGACGCTGCACCTACCAGCTTTTGCAAAGCCTGCAAGTCGCATTTGAACTACAAAACCGCTACCCGACGACCCAAAGTTACATAGTGCTGTTATGGCCAATAGAGGGCCGCAAAGCGAATGCAGAAGTGCTGTTTCACCCTGTTATGAGTTGATCAACCACTGACATGAGTTCGGAAACATTATTTTAAGGTAAAAAAACTCTTAAGTGTTGCTTTAATCATCATCATCACAGTTAAAAAGTTGTTTTTTTATATGATCCGAGAAAACACTAGCAAGTAGCAACTGGTCAATGTCAAAACAACCTCGTATTGGATGAGGCTGATGGGAGTGCAATGATTAAACCACCTAAATTGTCCCTTGTTAACTCACTGTCTACACATCAAATCAAAGTGAAACAGGGGGGCCAGTTTTAACCAGTGCAAGAAAATGCTTCACAGCAAACACCCTGAAGCCAAATATGTGCTTTACTAAAGAAATGTTGGTCCTTTACCTGTATTTGAAGAGTCACAAGTAGAGATAAAGTAGATCAGGAAACAGCACCCAAAAAAGAAAGAAAGAGACAAATTATTGATCAGAATCAGTTATAAGTTAAACCATCTTTTTTGTGTCCATCTTTTTTATGTATGTATGTATGTATGTATGTATGTATGTATGTATGTATGTATGTATGTATGTATGTATGTATGTATGTATGTATGTATGTATGTATGTATGTATGTATGTATGTAGGGTTTGGGTGCATATATTGTTTTGGGGCAGAGTTGCTCAACAACAGATCTCTCTGTTTCTTCCATTACGTTTATTTCTGTTAAGAGAAAAATGTAAGACCAATCGTATACATAAACAAATATGATTTTTATGTAAATTATATTAAAAACAATATGTAAATAAATATTCAAACACAATGTTTTGTATACATACACATTTGGTGCCTTAATCATAGCTATAACAGGAGGTATTGTAATTCTGCGTTATGTTTTGTTCTGTGTGCATGTAATTGCGTTTTTCTGTTTGGGTCTATGCAAATACAATGTGTATGGTTATGTTTGCATGTGTGCGCATGTGTGCGCGTGCATGCATGTGTGTGCATATGTGTGCATGTTGTCGAATGGGTACAACACAGAAGTGGAAAGAAAAGTTTTCTAATTTTAAAATGTGGGGGTGGTGACAAAAATGAGAGGGAGGAGTAATCGCTCTGGGTGAACAGAAACAGGCCCAGCTTGCAGACAGACATGGCACTCACACAATGCCACACAAGGCCTTTGTCTACTGAATCCGATTGAGGATCCTACCACCACCGAGCATGTGGCAGACCAGCATCACCACATATTCCTGCCCCCCTTAAAAGATTATTACGGCCACCAACCGAGAAAACCAGCTTTGACCACACCGCATCGAGCAAATCTGTAGGATCCACAAAACCAATTATTTGCAAGGTCAAGAATTCTACACGGACAAGGTAAAAGAATAAATAAATAAAATTGCTTCAGATAAAAGGCACCACAACAGTACGGGGCCCCTAAGGGGACATGCACACCACTTTCTTTCTTGTGTGTAAACAAGGGCATCCGTTTTTTTTTTTTATTGCTAGAGACAATAACCATAAACTTGAGTGTGGTTTGAAGAATGCCGAGGACAATTATTAATTATCATATATAAGTACTGTATTCATCCGTTTGACGGATTTACTACAAAAAGCTGTGCAGTTTAGGCTATATAGTATCTTCATTCATCAATTAGAAGTTGAAAGCCAGACTGTTTTGTCTAGTTTTTCAAAAGACACTGAAAGCCAGCAGGCTGTTGGCTAAGAAGAATAATTAGAATCCATTGTAGCACAAAGAACAATGCTGGCTATGTTAAAAGTATTCTCACAATGTACGACCCGATGCTCCGATGAGACCAGACTGCTCATACTGTAGGCTATGTGCATTCACAAGGATCATAGTCTTGAATTTGGAACTACGAAAACGAAGAAAAACCCTGAAGTGAGGAGACACTAGCCCGAGAAGAAGAAAGTGCAACAAAAACAAATTAGTTTCCTTGGCAACCCCTGCCGTTTTGTGCAGAGAAACTCCAGCTTCACTACAGTTAATGGCATGTTTACTTTTGTATTTACAGCATATGTAAAGAGATGAATGAACCTTAAATTAAATAGGCCATGCAAGGAAAAAAACAATACTTCATCCAAAATTCATAAAGTCCAATAAGCCTATTCAAAGTTCTTTTTGCTGATACATTTACTTTCAAGCAAGAAAAATTGAATTATAATAATGTTATTGTTAGGTTCCTTAGGTGTTTGTGCTTTGAGTTTCCTTATTTCATTTCCTTATTCAGTTTACCTTATCATTTTAGTTTATTTCTTGGAGTTAGCTTTTGTTACTTTATACTCGAGTGTCTTAGTGCTACTTTTTTGGCTCTGTCTCCCTTCCATATTTTCACTTCCTGTCCTTAGACATTCCTTACCTTTGTTTCATTGTTTAATCTTTTATTTGCTTTTTCCTTATTTCATCATTTGTCCTGGTTAGTTCTGTTAAACTTCATTTCTCTCATTAGTCTTCTTATTAAGAATCCTTTTCTGGTGTGTTTATTTCCTTCTGTTTCATTTTCTCCTCTAGTGCTTCTTTGGATTTAATTTGCTCTCATTTCCTTAGATGTCTTTTATCCTTATAGTTAGTCCTTCTTTAGAATAGTTATCTTTCTAGTCATTTCTTACGTTTTGTTCTTGGGCCTTCCTCTGTTTCCTCCTTTCCTCCCTGCCCAGCTGCAATTCATTCTCAATCTCTCTACTCTTACTCCCACCTGTATCTGCTTTCACTAATTAGTCCCAGAGTTTCTGTCATTTCCTCACTCCCTCCTCAGTATTTAAGCAGTTCTCATTCAGTCACTACTCGCCGGTTCCTCGTCAATACTTCCTGTTCCCCTGTACTTGTATTTTCTGGTCTTCATTCCATTGTAAGTTCCTTGTTCTTTTGTATAATTAAATCATTATTTCATTACCTCGCTGCATTTGGCTCTTTTCATAACAAACCATGACAGTTATATTGCTTGTAGGATGCTTGCACAGGCCTGTGCCATTTGTGCATGCATGCATGGAGCAAGTGACTCAACATGTTTAGAACATCTTCGATTAAAGAGGTAAGAGTTAATCAGTCATATGATCACATTTCTCCTGTTTTAGCTTCCCTTCATTGGCTCCCTGTTAAATCCAGAATAGAATTTAAGATCCTTCTTCTTACATACAAAGCCCTTAATAATCAAGCTCCATCATACATCAGAGATCTAATTGTTCCTTATGTTCCCAACAGAGCCCTTCGCTCTCAGACTGCAGGTTTACTTGTAATTCCTAGGATTTCTAAAAGTAGAATGGGAGGCAGGTCTTTTAGTTATCAGGCTCCTCTCCTGTGGAACCAGCTCCCAGCTTTAGTCCGTGAGGCAGACACTCTGTTTACTTTTAAGGCCAGGCTTAAAACTTTCCTTTTTGATAAAGCTTATAGTTAGAGTGGCTTAGGTCATCCTGAGCTATCTCTGTAGTAATGCTGCTATAGGCTTAGACTGCTGGAGGACAGACTTACCAATTTTCTTCACTCTGCTACTTCCTTTTCTCCTACAACTCTCCAGTTGTATTACAGTACATTCTGTTATTTCGACTGTTAACTTTGTTTTCTCTCAGTGTTTTTCTCTCCATAGAAGATATACCTGGTCTGGTATCCTGCTTGGCTGCAATGCCCTGTTGGACGGGGGGCATCGACTGGGATGATCCTCCCAGTAACTGAACATCCACTGTGTCCTGTTATTAAATTTTTACTTTCTGTAACATAGAAAGTTCTCTTATATCGGATCTTCTGTTCCTTCTGTGTTCTGCTCTGTCTTCTCAAATCCCCAGACGGTCGTGGCAGATGGCCGCTCCTACTGAGCCTGGTTCTGTTGGAGGTTTCTTCCTGTTAAAGGGGAGTTTTTCCTCTCCAGCGTCGCTACATGCTTGTTCAGTATGAGGGATTGCTGAAGGATTGCTGTGGTTGGAAAGTCTGCATCAACGGGGCCCAACCTCACGCCAATGACTGACGTAATCTGCTGGGATTCCTTAAATAGGAAACTTTTTAACTGATTGGAATGTTTGTATAAATGTATTGAAATGACTTCTTGTTAAGTGCCTTGAGATGACATCTGTTGTGAATTGGCGCTATATAAATAAACTGAATTGAATTGAATGTTCATACTGTACTCCCTTTTGAATGTGTCATTTTAGCCGGGGACATGTCGCCAGCTAAAATGACGCTTATGTGTAAAAGACAATATTGGGTGAAATTTAGCTTCTCTGTTTTTCCGAATGGAAACTTGTTCATTTTAAACTGTTCTGTATTCAATTCAATTCAATTCAGTTTATTTATATAGCGCCAATTCACAACAGATGTCATCTCAAGGCACTTAACAAGAAGTCATTTCAATACAATTATACAAACATTCCAATCAGTTAAAAAGTTTGCTATTTAAGGAATCCCAGCAGATTGCGTCAGTCATTGGCGTGAGGTTGGGCAGATTTCCAACCACAGCAATCCTTCAGCAATCCCTCATACTGAGCAAGCATGTAGCGACAGTGGAGAGGAAAAACTCCCCTTTAACAGGAAGAAACCTCCAACAGAACCAGGCTCAGTAGGAGCGGCCATCTGCCACGACCGTCTGGGGGTTTGAGAAGACAGAGCAGAACACAGAAGGAACAGAAGATCCGATATAAGAGAACTTTCTATGTTACAGAAAGTAAAAAGTTGATAACAGGACACAGTGGATGTTCAGTTACTGAGAGGATCATCCCAGTCGATGACCCCCGTCCAACAGGGCATTGCAGCCAAGCAGGATACCAGACCAGGTGTATCTTCGATGGGGAGAAAAACACTGAGAGAAAACAAAGTTAACAGTCGAAATAACAGAATGTACTGTAATACAACTGGAGAGTCGTAGGAGAAAAGGAAGTAGCAGAGTGAAGAAAATTGGTAAGTCTGTCCTCCAGCAGTCTAAGCCAATAGCAGCATAACTACAGAGATAGCTCAGGATGACCTAAGCCACTCTAACTATAAGCTTTATCAAAAAGGAAAGTTTTAAGCCTGGCCTTAAAAGTAAACAGAGTGTCTGCCTCACGGACTAAAGCTGGGAGCTGGTTCCAGAGGAGAGGAGCCTGATAACTAAAAGATCTGCCTCCCATTCTACTTTTAGAGATCCTAGGAACTACAAGTAAACCTGCATTCTGAGAGCGAAGTGCTCTTTTAGGAACATATGGAACAATTAGATCTCTGATGTATGATGGAGCTTGATTATTAAGGGCTTTGTATGTAAGAAGAAGGATCTTAAATTCTATTCTGGATTTAACAGGGAGCCAATGAAGGGAAGCTAAAACAGGAGAAATGTGATCTCTCTTTTTAATATTCATCAGAACTCTTGCTGCCGCATTTTGGATCAACTGAAGGCTTTTAATGGCATTTTGTGGACTTCCTGATAGTAAAGAATTACAGTAGTCCAGCCTTGAGGTAACAAATGCATGGACTAGTTTCTCAGCATCACTCCTGGACAGGATGTTTCTAATTTTAGCAATATTCCGGAGGTGAAAGAAAGAAATCCTAGAAACCTGTTTAATATGGGATTTAAATGTCAAGTCTTGGTCAAAAATAACGCTGAGGTTCTTTACGTTATTACTGGGGCACAATTTAATGCCATCCAGATGAAGTGATTGACTAATCAGTTTCTGTTTAAGAACTTCTGGTCCAAAGACAGCAACTTCTGTCTTGTCAGAATTTAAAAGCAAAAAGTTTAGGGTCATCCATGCTTTTATGTCTTCCAGACATGCCTGTAATCTACCTAACTGACTGGGTTCATCAGGATTTATGGATAAATATAGTTGTGTATCATCGGCATAGCTGTGGAAATTTATCCCATGCTGTCTAATGATTCTACCAATTGGAAGCATATATATGGTGAAAAGAATTGGTCCAAGGACAGAACCCTGTGGAACTCCACAAGTAACCCTTGAGAGTGAAGATGATTTATCATTTAGATGAACAAACTGGAATCTATCAGACAAATATGATTTAAACCAGCCTAGTGCTGTTCCTTTGATCCCTGTATGCATTTATATAACAGTTCCTAAGTAAGAATCTAAAAACCTACCCTGGTAACATGTGACTTCTTTACTGATTGGTCTAAAGAGGAAATAACATGTGTGGATCATGTATGAATAATTTCCTCTTCTCTCCAACTTCATTCTAATCTTTCCTCCATATCAATCAAAACCAAACGTACCGTTTCTGCTGGGGAGTGTGTTATTGTTTGTATATTCACGAAATAAAGCAGCAACTGACTGACTAGAGTAATATCAGAAGTGTTTCCGACCTTCAAAGTATTTCAAATCACAAACTAGAATTTTGCTAGTTAAAATCAATAACCTCCTCCATCTGCATGCCATGGTTTGACAATAAAGACAAATCGAATACCCTCAGACTAAAGCAAAGCCTCACTAAGAACCTTTTTTTGGATCATTACTTTTCCACGTTGTGTAATCACACACTTAGATCCCCATAGCTTTTTTTCCCCTCAATTATCCTGTATCACTGCGAAACTGCCTTGGAGCTCCCAGTTGGACACAATAACACAGCCTGCTGAGCCCAGTGCACTTGGAATCAACAGATCTGCCATGATGACGATAACCAGAGGAATTTTTAGCGCATCACGACCTAAAATTGGAGGAGATTCAGTTGGACTGAAAGATGTAGAAGACTCTACTCTGGGGCCAAACACCTTTATGAGAGACTGAGGAAATGCTCTGAGATGGAGAATGTCAACAAGTAGGAAATACATCCATGTCTTTAGACATGGATGTACATAAGAATTCAGGAGGTCTACTACCTCTATACAAATAAATGATTGTCAATGTTAACTTTATTTATAAAGCCTTTTACTTATTACATCTTGCACCAAAGTGCTGCACATCAAGAACGATAAAATAATTAATGAGGAGTAGTAACACAAAAGATTAAATGAAAATACATTTTCAAAAAATGTCCAACAGGCATATTCTTGTTACATTTTTATTTTATTTTATCTTTTTCCAGGATGTGTTAAGTTTGTTTTTCTTGTGTGGCAAAAACAAGACTTTGTTAGAAGCTTCGGGGATATGCAGCCAGAGGACTATCAGCAGCTGATCCAAGTTAATCAGCCATGACGCTTCATACTGTTACACATCCAGAGAGCACATCCTGTGTTTACAATTCTACATTGCCAGTGGCTCTCATTAAGTACATGCAGCTCTTATATCCAACCTGTTCCACTGGTTCAGCCTGAGGGGCTTCAGTAGAAAGCAACCATCCTAGATCTGTTGCAGCCTGATGACTTAAATCTTCAGGCTAACCTGCTCATAAGGCTCATAGATGTATCTCGCAGGCTCTGCTGTGAGAGGAGCTCATCAAAGAAACAACCTGATGTGTTTTTTTTTTTTTTTTTACATTCTTTGCACAAATAAACAGAAAAGGCTTCAATCATTAATCCTTCAGTATCCCTGTCTTACCTTTCTAACAGCTTTTCCTGAGATGATTGTCTGTCACACCAAGGTCAATGTATAGCTGTGGTTTCTAGTTATTATTATTATTAGTTTCCTTGTTTGTTGATTTAAAGGAGCAAAAAAGGCATTGTTGTTATATACACAAGGGTTAACGTCAAGTTCTAGTAAAATAAAAGAGTTTGCACTGCTATAAATGTGTTCTTATGAACATAATAAACATTGCCAGCATATTGCTAAACTTCTAAGAACGAAATTTCTTAGTTTTGTCATTTTTCTTATTGACCACCTGAATAACAAATAACCTGTATTTAACCCTATTTAACCCTAACCCTAACCCTAACCTGTATTTAATTCCCTTCACAACTAAGGCACATTTTAAAACATAACCAACAGTTTTACAAGTATAAAAGCAAAAGCGCTAATAACTATTTCTGTAAATCATAAAACCAACTAATAGTTGGCTTTTCCTGGTTTACTGTTGATTGGATTAAAAGGGACAGGCCTTCGCCAGGTATATGTGTATGTGTAGTCAAATATGACAGACAAATCAAATTGGCTCATTTTCTGCTCAGAAAGCTGTGTTGAATCTTAAAACTACAGAGGCCACATGTGCATATACCACCCATTAAACTAACATTCAGTACCAGTTGGTCTCCAACATCTTATAAACAACATCCTTACCTCATAAAAACATAATTTTGATTCTATTCAATTCAGTTTATCTATTAGCGTCGATTCACAACAGATTTCATCTCAAGGCACTTTACAAAAAAGTCATTTCAATACAAACATTCCAATCAGTTTAAAGTTTTAGCTAATTTTCAATTTAAGGAAGCCTAGCAGATTGCAACGAGTCATTGACTGGCAGTTGTGCCCCGTTGATGCAGACTCCAACCACAGCAATCTCTCAGCAATCACTCATACTGAGCAAGCATGTAGCGACATTGGAGAGGAAAAACTCCCTTTTAACAGGGAGAAACCTCCAGGAGAACCTGGCTCAGTACGAGCGGCTGTTCGCCACGACCGTCTGGGGGTTCGAGAAGACAGAGCAGAAATATAAAAACAACAAAAGAACTGATGTCGGAGTACTTTCTATATTAAAGAAAGTAAAACCTTGATAACAGGACACGGGGGATGCTCAGTTACTGGGATACCCCCCGTCCAACAGGGCGTTGCAGCTAAGCAGGATACCAGACCAGGTGTGGCTTCTATAGAGAGAAAAACACTGACAGTTAACAGTCAAATAGCAGCAAAAATTGAAACTGGAGAGTGGTAGAAAGCAGAGTGAAGGAAAATGGTCACTCTGTCCTCCAGCAGTCTAAGCCTATAGCAGCATAACTACAGAGATAGCTCAGGATAACTTAAGCCACTCTAACTATAAGCTTTATCAAAAAGGAAAGTTTTTAGCCTGGTCTTTAAAGTAGACAGAGTGTCTGCCTCGCGGACTAAAACTGGGAGCTGGTTCCACATGAGAGGAACCTGATAACTAAAAGATCTGGCTCCCATTCTACTTTTAGAAGTCCTGGGAACTACAAATAACCCTGCAGTCTGAGAGCAAAGTGTTCCTTTAGAAACATATGGAACAGTTAGATCTCTGATACATGATGGAGCTTGATTATTAAGGATTTTATATGTAAGAAGAAGGATCTTAAATTATATTCTGGATTTAACAGGGAGCCAATGAAGGGAAGCTAAAATTGGATTAATGTGATTTATCTTTTTAATATTCATTAGAAGTCTTACTGCCGAATTTTGGAACAACTGAATGCTATTAATTGCATTTTGTGGACTTCCTGATAGTATAGAATCACAGTAGTCCAGTAGTGGGATTTCCTGAGGTGAAAGAAGGAAATCGTAGAAACCTGTTTAATATGGGCTTTGAATTCCATGTCTTGGTCAAAAATAGCAAAGAGGTTCTTTACATTATTACTGGATGCCAATTTAACACCATCCAGATTAAGTGATTGACTAAGCATTTTCTTTTTTAGAACTTCTGGTCCAAAGACGGCAACTTCTGTCTTCTAAGAATTTAAGAAAATAAAGTTTAGTCTAATCCAGGTTTTTATGTCTTCCAGACATGCCTGTAATCTACCTAACTGACTGGATTCATCAGGATTTATGGATAAATATAGTTGTGTATCATCAGCATAACTGTGGAAATTTATAGAATGCTGTCTAATGATTCTACCAATTGGAAGCATATATATAGTAAAAAGTATTGGTGCAAACGCAAAACCATGTAGTACACCACAAGTATCTCTTGAGTGTGAAGAAGATTTATCATTTACATGAACAAACTGGAATCTATCGGACAAATATTACTTAAACCAGCCTAGTGGTGTTCCTTTGATCCCTGCAACATGTTCAAGCCTTTCTAAGAGAATATTGTGATTGACTGTGTCAAAAGCAGCACTGAGATCTAACAAGACCAGAACAGACACAAGTCCATTATCTGAGGCCATGAGAATATCATTAGTAACCCCCACCAGTCCTGTTTCAGTGCTATGATTAGCTCTAAAACCTGATAGAAACTCTTCAAACATGTTGTTACTTTTAGATGCTCAGACTTGATTAGCAACCATTTTCTCAAGGATTTTAGATAAGAGAGGAAGGTTAGATATAGGTCTGTAATTAACTAAGTCATCTTGATCGAGGGAAGGTTTCTTAAGTAAAGGTTTAATGACAGCAAGCTTAAATTTCTGTGGTGCGTATCCATTTACTAAGGATATATTCACCATATCTAAAATTGGGCCAGGAACTAAATGGAACACTTCCCTAAATAATTAAGTTGGGATTGGGTCCAACATACAAGTTGAAGGTTTAGATGAGGCTAATATTTTTGATGATTCCAAAAGCTCGCCTGAATCAAAACAGTTCAAACACAAATGAGGTTCTACAATTCACTCAGATGCTGCCTCACTTACTGAGAGAGAGAAGTAGTCATGTTTGGGAGGATGTCAATGATTTTACTTTTAATAGAATTAATTTGGCTGGATAGTTGGCTGAACAGAGCTATGACTAAGTTTTGGCGACTGTACTAAAGAAACCTAGGATTGTTCTTATTAACCTTTATTAATGATGAAAACTTATTAAAAGACATTCCAGTTTATATAGGGGCAAGATTACAAACATTTCCAGTTCTGTCTCAGTAACTTTCCTCTGTTATGTCTGTTGATAACTGATAGTAATTGTAGCTGCTTCATTCAACTAATGCAGAAACGCTTTAAAGCAGCAGCTAAGATGTAAAAAGGTAACACAGCTTTAATATGACCAAATGACTGAGTCGTTCTCTGATTGGAAAAAAAACTGCCTAAAGCACGTGAAACACATTATTTTACATTATTGCCCACCTCTGCATACTTAAGCAACTAGAAAATGTAAATTTATAGATATATTCTCATTTTGCTCTATTATCAGTTCACAGCTGCTCCCAAGTTTTAACATACATGTAGAATCCCAGTTTATATAGATATTGATAAGAATTTAGCGATATTGGTTATTTATCAATAGTGGCAAATTGGGTAGAAATAGCGTATTTAAATAAGCTATCAGCTGTACACAACACAGGGGTGGAATGTTGCAGAGAGCAGCTATGACACATTCCCTCAATGTACAGTTCATTGACTTCCATTCATAGCTGAGAATGTGTCACAACTCACTATTATGGGTTTGTATTCTCTGTTTCAATCTGCACTTAAGGCACCATATAAGTGTTTGCTATTGATTACTGAGAAATGGGTCTCTGTTGGATCAGAAGAACCATTCTAGCGCTAAGAAACACATTTGTTACAGGAGATCTCCGTTCTGACCTGAGAAATATGTGTGAATATGTTTATTAATGTAACCTTTAAGGGCCTTTCTGGGTGGGGGTCCCAAGAGGCTCAGTGGTAGAGCAGGTATGTGGAGGTTATAGTCCTTGATGCAGCTGTCAGGGGCCACCTAGCTGAGCAACAATAGACAAATTATGTTATTTGCTTCATGATATATATATATTTGACATATATCATATACCATGACATATATATTTTTCTTTTACCTTGCATCAGCTATAGCTATACTTCTCCTCTAAAACTCGTCTAAAACACAGCCTTCAAGCTAGGTATGAGTATAACTTTGAGTAAGACAACAAAATTGGGAAATAATTTAAAACAAACTGAGTATTTTATGCTAAAATAAACATATAGTGTAAGCTTGAACATAATATAGATGTAAAGGAATGGATGGATGTGGTTAGCGTGTTTGCTGAGCCCTCTATTGAGTAAGGAAATGAAAATCATAAGCTTTAATGTTTAAACATTTTTATTCCATAATGCTGAGGCAATGACGCCCTTAGGCTGCTGCAAGCGGCCGGTGAGTCAGGCACAACAGGGTGCTGTTAATGTGTGTATTTCTCATTAAGCTGTTTCTTGTTCTCCCACTCCCAACTGTTAATGTGAACTCCTATTTTCTGGCAATTCCTCTTTCTACCCTGACTAACACCCCATTAGAGAGCTGGCAGATCTGATCAGGTGATGCTGTACTTGACTAATTTCCTCTAGGAATCAATAGTAGCATTTAATGAAATGGCTGCAGGCTGATAGCCTTAGCTGGATCTGCAATGGGGCCAAAGCACACTGACTCAGGCCAGCATCAGGCAGGAGAATAAGTGACACTGGATGTCGAATCAGGTAGAGACACTTGACGGGCAACCTAACAGACAATGTTCAGGTGTGACAGGAAGAAACAAAGAAACCATGTTTATAGTGCGACAATCAAAATGTTAATTCTAATGCTTCTGTTTGGTGATGATTTAGAATATAATAGAAACAACCTTTAGTGTCCCACAGAGGGGAAATTCAGTCGTAACAGGGGCAAAGTGACAGGCAATCAGAGAATGTAGATTCACACAATATAATAAACTGAATCAAAAATAATAATATACTAAACTGTAAAAACAAAATTACAACACAAAAATGTGCACTTATTAAAAAGAAACAGGTATACCCAGATTTGAGATATATGCAACTCAGCAAGATCATTTAAAAATATTTACTGAGAAAAACAGTGCACATCACAGCAGGGATGTAAACATTCATTACGTTTGTAGGGAACAGTGATGGTTATATAGTCTTACAGCTGTTGGGAGAAAGGGCCTGGGATTAACCCTGGGTACCCGGAGTACCCGGAGAGAACCCACGCATGCACAGGGAGAACATGCAAACTCCATGCTGAAAGACCCCAGGCTGGGATTTGAACCCAGGACCTTCTTGCTTAATAATAATAATAATAATAAACTTAAAATAATAATATTGTTTTGTACATACTACTTGTCAGAGGGATCCAGACAAATAAAGGTTGAGAACAACTAGTCTCAGGGTTAGGAAATCAGCATAGTTAATTTTACACCTGCCTAAAGCAAGATGATTCCAATATTCTTACACTAATCAGAAATACCATGTAACTGTGATTGATCCTATTATATTTTTTGACTGTTTGCTCAGCATTCAAAATAGTATAATTCCATCAGTATTGTAGTTAAGGAAATTATGAGACTGATGTCACGAATAATAAAACTAGTGCCTAAAACAGGTCACCATTCCATCATGGAGACACACAACCTCACACATCTAAAGGCATTTTAGAGGAACCAATCAACCCAACAGTCACGTTTTTGGACCGTCGGAGGAAGTCGGAATATAACTCAAACATGCACATGGAGAACATGCAAAATCCATGCAGAAAGACGTCAGGCTGGAATTCAAACCCAGGACCTTCTTGCTGCAAGGAAACAGTGCTACCAAGTGCGCAGCAAGTTGTTCAACATCATCAGGCAGTTATTTTTAAACATCAGAGCCCACAGGTGGATGCTGAATAGAAGCAAGTGGTAGGAAGCAACACAAGAATCATTGTCATGCTGAATGATGCAGGTCATTTTGCAATTTAAATAAACCACCTGGATTAGAAGAGTGTATTTTATATGTTCTGTGGAGTGTGAAGCAGATCCAGTGTAAAGCAGCACCACTGTCCAAATTTCTTTCTGAATTAGATTGCAGGCATTTCCAGTTTTCTTTTCTTCTTCAGTTGTTCACTTTCCTTTTTGAACAATGTTCTGATTAATATTCTAAAGGCAGAATTGCTGTACAACAAATAAAAGCTTAAACGGAACAGAATGCTGGAGGAGGGCATCAAGTTAAACAGTGCATTTAAACTTTTGTGTAAGTGTGCTTTGAGGGGTCAAAGTATCACGAAAGCGATAACTTGACTAGTTTCAGCAGTTAGCGAGTCTATTTGCCTTGTCTGAAATGTCAGTAAAAATGAAACCAATACAAAGAGTAATAAGATTATCTTGACTCTGCCACCACAAAACCTGTGACTGAAAATGTAATTAAAAATACTAAATTGGAAAACAAACGCTCGGTGTTGAATAGAATGGGCAATAAAACACAATGGTGACAATCTTTGCTCTACGCCCAACTCAGTCACACTCTCTCTCTCTCTCTCTGTTCTGCAAAAACACAAGATACTTAAACGTCTCGTTCACTGAGAAACCGTGTAATACATGTTCTTTGTGAAATTCGATCGGTCACTCTGAGCTGCATATGAATGCTGCACGTGAACATTGTCTCCAACCCCCATTACCTGCATGTGCCACAGAGAGGAAACAGACAGCAAAACGAGCGAGTCAGAAAAAGCCAGTCCATTCTACATAACAGGGAAAATTAGTATTCATGGTCTTGCCTACATTGCGACCGCCCACGGCAAATTTTGCAGCCTTGCCGTGGGCGAGCAGAGCATGTTTCTGCTAGTAGAAGCTAGAAGCCAAAGCTAACTGTTATCAACTTCACAGGTTGGCAGAACACGGTCAGGGTTGGTTTATGTGTGGTCATAGCACATCAGCGTTGCATATGTTTTTTTTTATAGAAAGAGGAGCTGAGGATGAAATTGTCTTGGAACACCACCAGCGAATCAAGTTAAGTTAATTATTTGATTGAAGGCAGCATAATAGTTGCATTGGTGTTAGCCGATCAGATATGAGATGCTTGCATATCGTGAGTGATAATGAGTTAGACTCTTGGCCCTGACGTGTGTCCCAACCCACTCCTCCGACAAACTGCAACCTTCTGAAACATGTAAAACGGCTCAGAAGGCATTCATTCATACTGGAGACCACAGCAAATTTATTGAAAAAATAGGTGAATGAGACCTTTAAAAAGATATAAAAACAAACCTGGTTTATCCAAAAGTTTTAAGTAAGACCAATCATTTGTGTTCCACACTATTAACTTAAAAGTACACCCATAATGAAGTAGTAAAAGCATACATTTCACATCCTATTTCCAACTAAAAAACACTATCCTAGAGGGAGGGAAGTCTGTATTTAAGAGGAAAGAAGCATTCCTTTGACCATAACAAAACTGAATCAGAATGACGGGGCATGAAAAGTTAAACAAAACAGTATGATGGTTACTCTTGAACAGCTCCAGCTCCAAGGCATGCCTCACTTTTGAACGGTCACACATAATGTAATACATAAATCAAAGTTCAAAAATAGATTGTTCAGACAGCCACATTATCACCACCAGCACTGCTGTTTCAAAGTTTGTGGACATAATAAAGACTTAAAATGTCACAAACTTTGTTTTTGTGGCAAATAATGAGGTTTGTGATTAGTGATAAATAATAATGCTAAAGTTTTTAAAGATTAATTACAAGTAATTAATTAAGTAATTCCTCATGGAAGAGCATAGTATTCCACTCAAGTTTCATTCCACAGTATAGCAATTAATATCTAGCTTTCTTATGTGACAAAAAGGATATGGTATTAAAAACAAATAAAGGACCTAACCTCATTTCAAGTCACTCTCTCTGTCAATGCTTTGATAGGCAAAAGTGTTTGCCAAATGTTTGGGCGAAGAACTGGGCAGAGAAATTGAAATCAAGAGATGAATTGTAGCAATTAAGAACAATGGGGCTGCAAAGCAAGTTAAAGGCAATCCAATATGAAGAAATGGCCAAAGGAAGTATGCAGTATTGAGAAAATGAGTAAGGTTGAAAGTTCAACTGAAAGAAAAGGAAATTAAAAAGCTTTGTAGACTACAATCTTAATGTATACCACAAAATTGCAAAGATGACGCAGTATGTAAGTGGCAGCAAGCGCTTAAAGAAACTAAGATATCATAATGAAAACACAAAAACCAATAAACAAACTCCAAACTCAAACAATTAAAAAAATCCCAAGTTACTCAGCGCACTAGCTATATGCTGAGTGGTCAGTCAGCTGTACTAAGGCTGACACCAGGGGATGTATTTTAGACGGGGAGTTGTTAAGAGCTTTTGTAATATTTGGATATTAATTTGTTATGCTAATTTGCCTGTTATATTCCCACAGTGAAAGTCCCAGTGAAGTCAAACGTAAAGAAATGTGTGTGTGTAACAGAAGGGACCCACATTGCAGGTGTTAAGTACTGCCATTACACTCTTCATTTCCTGCTTGCTTTCAGACTATCGTGAGAGTGAGCAGTTGGAGTTAAGAGTAAACAGCCAACTATCAGACTGTGAACTGGCAGCTTATATCAATATTGTATGCTTTCAAACTGTCTCACTCAGACGTAAGTCTCTTTAAGCCCTCGTGGTGGAAGGCATGTAAGGGATGACTGACAACATCAAGACAGCAGAAAGTGACAGATGAAATCCAGGTAGAAGATTGAGCTTATTTAAAAACCTGTCAACAAGATACCATCAACGTACTGAGCCCTAATTCACTGTGCCAGTTGTCATGGAACAGAACTAACTAGTAAATCCCCGTCATACTAAATATCATAGGCAGTTAGTACACAGCCGATGTTTACAAGTTGTAGAGTTCATGACATGATTCTGTGAATTCATGATTGTGAACTTCTCCACATCTCACAGTCATGCATCATACTCTCCTGAGGCTGGCTTAATGGAGCAAATCAGTCAGTGAAATTTACTTTAGTTCCCCAGTCTAAGCAATTTCTAAATAATGAGTTACCTGTTAATAATTCATAACATACTAACTTGTTGTTCAATAAGGTGTTTTAGTATTCCAAATTGTTCATCTCCCATGTTGGGCAAAAAAAAACAAAAAAAAAAAAACCCTCCTGGAGAACATGTCACAAGAGACTGGACCATTTACAACAACAAAAGGTTGAATGATGTAGTGCAGCTCACTAGGAATGTCCTACATGAATCAAGGCAGTGTTTGAAATATGCTGCCAGGATTAATAAGGCTCCACTGTTGGAGCACAAGGGAGAACAGAGCATATGCATATCCCGGAGAGGAGATTCATAAACAGAGGTTCCAGTTCAAATGTAATAGATAATTCTATGAAACAGGTTTTAATGGAGAGAGAAAAGCGTGCGCTGAGTAAAAGTTCAGTGTGCCAGTGGGTGTTGATGTTACACAGAAACCCATGCCTACAGAACGGAGCCTGGCAAAATGCCACAAAGCCCCCCCTGCAGATGGCTTTGATCGATGCTCTGAAGCAGATGGTAGACACGTAAACATAAAGCAATCCAAACTAGAATCTCGAGCAGTTTGTGTTTACATTAACTGAATCTAATATTACAGCATTGACTCACAGCATGCTCTCTAAGATAAATTAATTCTGCTCAAACCATGACAACACTCATCTGATGTTCAAATAAAACTTCATTAAACAGAAGAGTCCATTGCTGCTGTATTGATGTCCTATTTCTGTTGCATTACTACAGCTTACTTTCAAACAAAAAACTGCAAAAATACCCAGATATCAAAAGAGCTTAGAGGTTCTTTGCAAATGACAACTAGTAGATAGGTCTGAAGGAATTGGGCCAAGATATTATCAAACATGGCAGGAATCTCTCTGTTTCAGTTTCTCCAGCAGTTCAAATGCTGGACAAGAGTCCCTTGTTGGCAAGATGAAAAAGAGTGACCAGACCAAGTCAATAAAGAGGTTACATCCTTAAAACCAAGAAGACACCAGATTCTTTTTCACTAAGAAGGACTAGAAAAGTTGGCAAGATCCACTGTCTACTTTTCCATGTGTGTTGAAACACAAGCTGATACAAAGCACATGTTCCTACATACAATATGTATTGCTCTTTGCTAATAAATAGACAAGTTCCTACAAGGCACAACATATTGACAGAGCCTGTGTGAGAGGCATTTCCCTGATACTTGACTCCCAATATTTGACACTAAAGGAATTTTACAGTGAGGCAAAAAAGTATGTGGCTGCCTCCGATTTTGCAAGTTGTCCCACTTAAAAACATGAGAGGTCTGTAATTTTCATCATAGGTACACTTCAACTGTGAGAGACATAATGTTAAAAAAAAACAAAAAAAAACCTCCTGGAAATTGCATGATTGTCATGCTGGAAGATCCATCCACAATTCCATCTTCAGTGCTCTCACTAATGGAAGGAGGTTTTAGCCCAAAATCTCACAATACATGGCCCCACTCACCCTTAATACAGATCAGTTGCCCTGTCCCCTTTGCAAAAAAGCAACCCCAAAGCAAAATGTTTCCACCCCCATGCTTCACAGTGGGTATGGTGTTCTTGGAAACTCAGCATTCTTCTCCCTCCAAACACGGCTCGTGGTGTTTATACCAGAGAGTCCTATTTTGGTCTCACCTGACCACATGACATTCTCCCAATCCTCCTCTGGATCATCCAGATGGTCTCTGGCACACTTTAGACAGGCCTTGTCATGTGCTGACTTAAGCAGGTGGACCTTTTGAGCACAGCTTGATTTTAATCCATAACAACATAGTGTGTTACTAATATTAACCTTTGTTACTGATGTCCTAGCTCTCTTCAGGTCATTGACCAGTTCCCCCCATGTAGTTATGGTCTGTTTCCTCACCATTCTCAAGATTATGTGTACCTTACAAGGTGAGATCTTGCACTGAGCTCCAGGTTGAGGGAGATTGTCAGTAATCTTGTATTTATTCAATTTTCTAATAATTACTCCAACAGTTGATCTCTTCTCACCAAGCTGCTTGCCTATTGTACATTGGCTCATCTCAGTCTTGTCCAGGTGTGAAATCTTGTCCCTGGTGTACTTAGAGAGCTCTCTGGTCTTGGTCATGGTGGAGGTTGGAGTCTGACTGTTTGAAGGTGTGGACAGGTGACGTTTATACAGATCACTAGTTCAAACAGGTGCCATTAATACAGGTAACAAGTGAAGGATAGAAGAGCTTCTTACAGAAGAAGTAACAGGTCTGTGAATGCCAGAATTCTTGCTTGTTTGTGGGTGCTAAATACTTATTTTTTGCACCATTATACAAATACATTCTTTAAAAATCATACAATTTGAACCCCTTAATACAATTTCCTTTTTTTTTTTTTACATTCTGTCTCTCGAAGTTGAAGTGTACCTATGATGAAAATTACAGCCCTCTCATATTTTTAAGAGGGACAGCTTGCACAATCGGTGGCTGCCAAATTTTTTTTTTGCCCCACTGTATATCCCTTTCCATCTTTACAGGTTTCCCACTCATCAGTCAGGATCAACGACATTAAGACATAGTCCCTCTCTTAACTACAGGGTTTTTTGCAAAGTTGCGTTTTACCAAGAACAAAAGATAAACTGAGATATTTTTAAACAGTTAAAGGAGTCCATTAATTTTCTTGTGCTTGATCTGAAAAGCAAACTTTCCTTAGGTTATAATATTTGCACATTTAGTTTCCTTTTCAGCGTTAATATCAATTTAACATTATTCTCATTTCAAAGCCTGCCTGGATTTGCCATTTTTTCTGCTTTGTAATTCACCAGTAACTACGTTTTTTTTTTTTTTGTATTTTAATAAACTTAAATATCATGACATATTTTTCTAAGTGTAAAATGTAAACTATAAACTAAAATTGTCCAGAAATGAACCTAAAATATTGGCAAAATTGTAGCAGCAGTCTATTTTCTAAAACTGGCTCCATTCCTGCAATGTGTTGGTACCCTGTCTATGTGCTGCTTTGACCAGCCTTAAACTAAACACAACTAAACCATCAAGAATTAAGCAGCAACAGAAAATATATAGATCAAAGTTAATTTGTTAGAGAAAGCTGTAATACAAGCCCAGGCAACAGAGTTTGTTTTAAAGAGCACTTGATACACCCTGCAGGGACACAAATTCTGTTCAACCATTCAAAAAATAAACTCACTGCCATGAAAAAACAAAAACAAATCAACTGATCAATACTGAATCTACAATGTATTCTGGAAATTCATTAGACCCAATTTACAACCTGTTTCGAGTCTAAGCCAACCCAAATCAAACTCAAGACTAACCAACATCTCCCAAGATACAGTCCAACATCCCATTAATCCTCAATTTTAAGCTGCGCTGAACTGAGTGATCTACTTTGTTCAACATATCTGATATGTGGGATGTCATGTTTGTTATTATTAAAGCAATAGTAGTGGCCAGGGTCATGAGGTCTGAAGTGGTTTCCCATTAATTGCTCTCTGGACCAGTTAACATGTACTCTGGATCTTATAGAAATGTTATTTCCATCAGAAGCCCTGAAGCAAATCATCTTAAGTTTGCCCTTGTTTTAATTGCTGTCAGTTTGGTACTTCTCCCTGACTAATTAGCTCTAAGCTCTGTGTTCAGCTTGGTGAACAGTTCTCCTGTACCTTTCACTACAGAGTAAACGCAGTATCACATTACGTTTTTGATTCAGCTGGATTGCTTTCGGGTTTTAAATAAACTTTATGAGCTGCCACCTTTAAGTGAACCTTTCTTTACATACAGTAACGTGTCCTCACTTATTTAGGGTTTCCATTTGGATAATTGGCCCAGTCTTTATCAAAACACCAGTGCAAAAGGATGGAAGAAACAGAGACACAGATAACAGACAATTTATTTTATTTTCCAAGTAAAAAAAAAATCCACAGCTTAAAATGCAGCTGCTCAGAAAAAGAAGCTCATTCTTTGTGGACTCTGGGTTAGAAGGGAAAATTCAAGGCTAACTGCTAACGATGTTTGCCAGTGTAATATTTAATTGCTTGTTCTTTTATTTATGATTAGAGTCTATGTTAAATTATGTATAATTTCAAAACAATCTTTGCTGCTATATATCATACATAGTTGCACCTTAAGTTTGTCAACCTCCATTAAAAATCTGGAGAATTGATAACTTTCTAAATTGTTCAGGTTGTCAAAGAATATATTACACTATAGTATAGTAATAATTACAAAAGCATTAAAGTTAGAATGAGTTTTTTTTTCAAATTCACCCCTAATTCCTACTTTCAATGATAACTGCAGCTTAGAAATTAACAACCCTCTAAACAGAATTTTGCATTCCAGCGCACATCCAAAGGATACCTCAAAGTCCACCAAGGCATAGTGACAGAAAAACCACTAGACATTCAAATGGTTATCATAGTTGTCAGGCCTGAATTCAAATATGAAACCAGAAAAGCACGCAGAGAGCACAGACCTCAACCAGGTACCCTCAGAACCCCCCTCCCCCATGTTGTTATCCAATTCGAACTTTCTGTACTTTTCCAATAAAATGCCTGTTAATAAGACGCATGGCTGTGTTCTATGTGGGATCAAAACCAACATTTAAAGAGTTGTCCCCATGCGGACGTTTGCTGACAATTTCATTGAAAATATGAAAACAGTACCTCCTGGCAGAGGTAATAAATACCTGGTGAGACCATGGGAAGTGAACTAAGTTTCCTAAAAAAGTACAAATGATGCTTTACATTAAGGGGTTCAAATAGCTTTCAAATGATGGTGACATGGCGCTTATCACAGTGAACCAAGGCGGCAGCATGTGAGTGAGAACACCAGTATTTTGAACTTAGTTTTAAGACTGCAGAGGTATATTGTGGTTAGTCTGGAGGAATCACTTGTAGTATTAGTTTTGAATTGTTCTACTTTTAGTTTATTATTGCAAACTGGGAAGTCTGGTCTAATTAATTATAAATCAGAATTTGGCATATGGTGCCTGAATTGTTAAAATGCTGAGATATTTATTTTCAGTGCAGTCCCTGTACATCAATAATGTGTGTATGTGTTGGTATATTCTGATAGTTGACATTACCATTGTTCATCCTTAAAGCTGCTGTCTTAAGTATTTTGAGGGAGAGAGAGATTTATTTTATTCCAATGTATCAAGGCCCTCCCAAAACATCCCTTCTTCCCTCCTCCTGTACCCTCTAGCCCCATCTAAACAATTGTGCATGCACATCACCTGTGGTGTCACAGAAGGTCAAAGAGGAAAGCAGCAAGCACTATCAAGCATCACCCAATTGTATTTTTGTTGTGGACATTTCACAGGTGAACGAATTTTCCATGACTGACACTCTCTTCCAACATAGCGACTGTAAACAGGAGCGACCTGTGTGCTCGGCCCCATCTTCATAGGTTTGCGCGATGCGCATGCAACTTGATTGACAGCCAACAAGGCAGAAACTCGAATTCTATTGGCTAAAAACAATTGGCCGTCAGTGTGAAATGTATAGCGGACTTTTAGAGGTGCCAGGTTTGGGATTGTTGGGTGGTGCCTGCTCGGTGGCTCGGCGGGATGCATATCCGGCGTCTCTGCTCGTTTGATCACCTGTTCTGTGCGCACCGTGCGTGGCCGGTTCATTGGCGGGTTGGACCGGCCTTGGCCCTCGTTGGATGCCTGGTCTCGGCGCCCTGCGTTGCGCGGGATCAGGACCCGGGAGCTGGTACAACTTGGTGTCCAGATGCTGGCTGAGCCCGGCCTGGGGATGCTGTCCGTCCCCTGCGGCTATCGGTGGGGCGCTGGGATGTTGGCGGTGGGGATTGGCCTAGGGTGGAGGTGGCGCGTGGCGGCCGGCCGCGGCCCCTGCCGTGCCAGGGGCCCCTCGTCGGCCGGTCCCTTGTCGGGTCCCTGCTGGGGGGTGGGGTGCCCCTGGGCCCCGGCTCTCCCGGTCCACTGACCGGCCCGCCCTGTTGCGGCCGGTTGCCGGCGGGGCCCATGGGCTCGTCACTGCTGCCCCCCGGGCCCCTGCATAGTGGCCGCTGGATGTTCCCCTGGGGTTCTCCTTTGCTCCACTCTTGGGGGATGCGGTCGGCCCCACCCGGGTCCGCCTGGGGCTCTGGGGGTCCTTTGGACGTCTTTGCTCCGATCTCCATGTCTGCATCGATTCCTGGGAGACGGATTGATGCCTGCTCACACCAGCTATCGAACACTCTTATGGAGAAACCTTATATGCACCAGCATGCTAACACACACACATAGGTGTGGGGTCTCTGGTGTTTAAGGATATATTCTTGGGCTGAGGTTATCATTACTAGAGCTTGATTAATCGGTACCATGAGTTTTTCTGTGATATTGTTGTTGTATTTTTATATCTATTTTTGTGTGATTTGGTCGTGTAATTCTTAGTTCACAATGTTTGATTTGTTTTGTCGATGTTCCTTTTTCGTGTTTTGTTTTATTTTTCCCCCTCTCTCTGCCGCCCTGTGGGTATGGAGGCAGACTTCAATGTCTTCCTGTGTTTTCTTTGTTCCCCTTCCTCTCTTGTATTTTCAACTCACACTCTCTCTTGACTTTTTGTTTCCTACCTCTCTTCATCTTCCTTCTTTCTTCTCCTTAATTTTCCGTCTCCGTGTCCATAACATCAGGAAATAAAAACCCCAACAATTCATAATAAAGATTTTTCACACATATATCAAGTGGAGGACTATAGCAAAAGCTGTACTGCTCCGCTTGTGAAAGTAAATCTGTTGGGCTTCTACTTGGTACTCAGACACCAATTCTGACCTCCACACTGCCAAACAGGACACGTAAAAAAAAAGAAGAAAAAAAAAAAGAAATGTATAGCGGACTACGGAAGGTAGGGGGGACTTGGGAAGAATAACAAATGTTGTGGAGCACCAGCCGTACATCATAGTATTGATCATATTATTATTTTAAAGACTATAAAACCTTGATACATAAATACAGTACTGTGCAAAAGTTTTAGGCAGGTGTGAAATGCTGTAAAAAATACTTTCAGAAATATAAATGATTTTTTTAAATCAATTTCTAAATAAATAATATAAGTAAAAGAAAAATCTAAATCAAATAAATATATGGTGTTTCTAACTTTTGCCTTCAAACCAGCTTCAAATCTTATAGGTGCACAAAGTCAAGGATTTAGTACAGTTGATTTCTTCACACCAAGCTGCTTACCTATTGCAGATTCAGTCTTCCCAGTCTGGTGAAGGTCTACAATTTTGTTTCTGGTGTCCTTTGACAGCTCGTTGGTCTTGGTCACAGTGGAGTTTGGAGTGTGACTGTTTGAGGTTGTGGACAGGCGTCTTTTATACTGATAACGAGTTCAAACAGGTTCCATTAATACAGGTAGTGAGCGGAGGACAGAGGAGCCTCTTACAAAAGAAGTTACAGGTATGTGAGACCCAGAAATCTTGCTTGTTTATAGGTGACCAAATACTTAATTTCCACCATAAGTTGCAAATAAATTCTTTAAAAATCAGACCATGGAATTTTGTTTCTCATTTTGTCTCTGATAGTTGAGCTATACCTATGATGAAAATCACAGGCCTCTCATATTTTTCAGTGGAAGAACTTGTACAAATGGTGGCTGACTAAATACTTTTTTTACCCCACTGTATATATATATATATATATATATATATATATATATATATATATATATATATATATATATATATATATATATATATATATATATATATGCAGTACTGTGCAAACAATTCTTAGAGATACACTTTTTATTTTTGTAGGATTATAATCAGGTGTATGATCAACTAATTATACCAAACAGATGCTAATGGTCATCAATGTCACATGTAAGTTGAAACACAGTCATTAACTGAAACAGAAACAGCTGTCTAGGAGCCTTAAAACTTAGTGAGGAACAGCCAAACTCTGCTACCAAGGTGAGGTTGTGGAAGATAGTTTCCTGTCAGAGGTCTGGCTAGAAGTGGTCTTCATGGAAGAGTTGCAGACAAAAAAAAGGGCCAAGCGACTCAAGTGTACACAAAAACATAGGAACTGAGGCGGCAGAACAATGGCAGCAAGTGATCTGGACTGATGAGTCAAAATTCGAAATATTCCGCTGTTGCAGAAGGCAGATTTGCAATAAAAGGAACCCCCCACCCCCCACCACCACCCCCGCAAAAAGACCCAAACTGAATAGCTTGATTTCAGTATATTTGTAGTAGCAGCCTCTGAAAACCTTCACAGTAATTCTTTCACTTCTCTCTCATACTAAAATGTGTGTGTGTGTTTCGCAGCAGGCATTACAAGGCTGCTTGACAGCATCAATCTGGTGAGCTGGGATGTCTGAAGACTCTAAAAGACATCTTTTAACTGGCACACACCATGGAGCAGCAGACATACAGCCATCTTTAGTCATCTGTGACACTGTCTGTGATGTCTCTGCTTACAGACAGCATGACTCAAAAATGTTCTCCTCCTGTCTACACTGTACAGTGCTCAGTACTTCGACTTTGCTGCTGGAATCTTAGTCGAAAGCTTTTTTCCAGAGTAACATCGTCTAACTATGGTCGGACTATGGTCATCCTTATCCAGACTGATTAGTGATAAAATCTCTGTCTTCTTACCAGTATTATATGGTAGAGCACTCCAAAAAAGATATAATCTGTAACACACAAATATCTGGACTAATCCTTGTACTTTGGTTTTGATCACCTTTATTACCAGAATCTGAAGCCATTTAAACACAGACCTCAAGTCTAATTTGAAATGTATTTCCCACCACCTCTCTTGCAGGCAATAATACCAAACTCACTGATGTAGTTCTACAATTACAGTTCTTGTTGTTGTTGTTATTGTTTTTATTCCACCTTTTATTCTACTTATTAATACTGTTTTAGTCTGAACGCCCAGTTCTAACATCTTAAAACACCAGTCAACCAAAATTACCCTATATTCAAAGGAATTTACTAATACGTGAATTGCCTAGCATGGCAGAGTATCAAAGGTGGGGTTTTTTTTAAACTGGCTTACATGTTTGAATGAAGGATTAATAGCATCTCTCTATGTGGATTTGAGGTGAACATCCCAGCAAAGCAAATAGTGGTAATCCCCTAATCCTATAACATGGCCTCACAACTGATTTCATGGACTCTCAAGTACAAAAGGAAGCATAAATACATGTGATATGGAAAGCAGCTAAATCAGCATTAAAAAATGTGTTCTGATGAAATCATAAGAAAATGAATCCAGAGTACACACTGTATAAAAAAAACAACATAAATACTCCAGATGTTCCAGTTAGCAGTGGGAAGAGATAGATACTTGCTTCAGAAGGCACAACTGAAATTACAAAATATTTCTGCCTATTTCTTTTATCACTTTCTTTGTTCAGCAGATTATAGAAGGGATGGCCAGATGGTACTCAGTAAACAGCCATTAAGAAGTAAACGTTACTTCAACAGTGTAAGTATTTATATTTTTCATTTTAGAATCAGTACATATACAGCTGAGTGCTCACTAAGGCAAAAAGAGAAAATGCATTCAACCAAATGCCTCTTCTCACCATGACTTCATTAAGATAAATCGTGCAAAGTCAGAATGCAGGGAGCAGACAAAGATAATCTGCCTTTATTAATCATTTCACACACCAGACTTCTAAACTCTGTTTTTTTTTTTTTTTCAAAATAATAACTAGCTATTTGCGATTGTGGTTTATTTAACTTTGTACTATATGATAACATTACATAACCTTCTAGACTCCAGAACAAGTAGCTAGAATTTGTTACTTTGAATAAGAATTGTTAGTAAAAATTCAAGGCAGCAGGTTCCTTTACAAGCAGTCCGAAAACAAGCATGCATCATCAGAACACGGAGCATAGTAAATGATGACAGTCCAATAAGCCAAGAAGGAAGAGAAAACCTTTTGACCATATCTAGGGGAATGATAACAGATGAAAATGTCTATTTAATGAGCCGTAATAATGAAAGAAGATTATCTTTCTGTGGAGGAAGGACTCGTTCATGCCAGTATATTCATACCATAAGTTGTTCATCACACCCTGGTTTTTTTTATGTTTGACTCTTTTTTTTTTTTTACCCCGAAAAATACGATACACGCAGTTGAAAAAATTAGATGTTTAAGAAACTTAAAATAATAATTAATGATATAAAATTAATTTTAATAGAGTACCAATCAAAGTTTCTTCCTCATTCTAACTATACAGTACATGGTAGACAAATTTAAAATATTTCCTTTTCTTAGTTTTGAGTTTTAATACAGTGCATGTTGGATGTTATAACTTAAATGTGAATGTAAGCAAAGTGATATGGAAAACAAGCTTTCCAGAGTAAACATTAAGTTTCTGGGTATATTTTTTGAATTTGTAAATTTAATCCAAACGTGAGCAATGTCTGATTGCAAGAACTTTCTGAAGAGACCGATCCAGTCACTAATGTAACATGTCCCCTGTCTGATAAGGGCTAAGGCATAATCCGCAACTTTCATGATATTTGCTCTCTGTCGCCCTCTTCAGGCTTGCCGCGCAACATCACTTTTGTAAAATCTAATTTCTCTGTCGCTCATAAGAGGCATGTTTCAGTGGCAGCTTTCTAAATCGCTTGCCCAAACAACAAACAAGAGCCGTTTCAGTTCGCAATTCAACTGTAACAATCGGGATAATTTAGAGTAAGGACCTCACAGCTAGGTATTCAGTTCGTGGGGGAGGTCGGGGTAATTGGAAAAACACTGGGATTAGATAGAGAGAACGTCTAAGCGCTACGCAGCAAACACCCCCCGACACTAGAATCAGCCTAAATCTTTAGGTGTTTTTAGGAAAAAATCAAACTACAAAAATATAAATCACTAGCTTGACAAAACCAAATGAAAAAAGATTGACTTATATACTGAAATACAGCGACTACGCTGGAGTTTGCAGCTTTAGCTACAGAACCGAATCTTACATGTTAGCATCACATTAGCCTCTAGATGGCTAACGGAGATCGACTTGGTTGTGTAATTCACATTACTACTGTAAGGCATATCGTGCAAACTATGTTCATCCACCTCCACACATTGAATAAATAGCTTTCTCAGGACTGTATAACAACATCATGCCAGACCAAACACTATAACCCCGGTGAAATCATTGATTACTTACTTATCCATTAGCAGCACGGCTAACTAGGAGTCCGTAGTAGGTACATGATGTTCGTTCCAAAAGAACTCTCCAACAAGGAAAAGCCGGCCCAATATTTACTCTGGTCTTTGCTCTCTCTCTATCACGTTCTCTTTTTCTTTTTCTAGCTTCTTCTGATATGGGATTTCACTGTCTCTTTGGTGGATCAGCTATCTCTACAGTCTAAACAGCGAGGCCGTATGACTCTGCCGTAAGGCAAGGCAAGGCAAGGCCATTTTATTTACATAGCACACTTTCAACAGCAGGGAAATTCAAGGTGCTTTACATGATTTGGTGATTTAAAAAACCCAAAAAAACCAATGGAAATTAAAAGTAAAAGAAACACACATTACACATGATACACAATAAAGCAAGAGAAATATCAATAAAGCAAGAGAGCATGAACACATTTCATACATATGACATCAATCATTTGCTCGAAGGCAATTCTAAACAGATGGGTTTTTAGTCTCGATTTAAAGCAGTTCAGAGTTTCAGCAGCTCTGCACTCATCAGGAAGTCTGTTCCAGATAAGGGGAGCATAAAAACTGAAAGCTGCTTCTCCATGTTTAGTTCTGAGTCTAGGGATGTTTAGTAGGCTAGAGTTGGAGGACCTTAGTGGTCTTGGTGGTTGGTACCGTGACAACAGGTCTTCAACATATTTTGGTGCTAAGCCATGCAATGATTTAAAAACTAGTAGAAGTATTTTGAAGTCTATGATCTGAGCTACAGGGAACTACTGTAAGGACTTTAGAACTGGGGTGATGTGCTCTAC
The DNA here is from genome assembly GCA_963556495.2 of Valencia hispanica. NCBI lineage: Eukaryota > Metazoa > Chordata > Actinopteri > Cyprinodontiformes > Valenciidae > Valencia > Valencia hispanica. The sequence goes on along the minus strand of OY747700.1, from coordinate 45,656,462 downwards.
TTTCCTGGTTCTAGTGAGCAGCGTTCTGGATCAGCTGCAGCTGTCTGATTGACGTTTTAGGCAGACCTGTGAAGATGCTGTTGCAGTAATTAATCCGACTAAAGATAAACGCATGGATGAGTTTTTCTAGGTCCTGTTGCAACATCAGTCGTTTAATCCTAGAAATGTTCTTCAGGTGATAGAAGGCTGACCTTGTTATTGTCTTTATGTGACCCTGGAGGTTCAGGTCTGAGTCCATTACTACACCTAGGTTCCGTGCCCGATCAGTAGTTTCTAGCTGTATTAACTGAAGCTGTGTGCTGACTCTTGATCATTCCTCTTTGGGTCCAAAAATAATTACTTGAGTTTTGTTTCTATTCAGCTGGAGAAAGTTATGGCACATCCATCCATTTATTTGGTCAATGCATTGATTTCAAAAGTTCTATAGTGCAGAAAAAAGCCTAGGACCCCTGTAAGGTGGTGATAAATCTAAAAATGAATATAATATATGATTAAAATCCAGCATAACTTTAGAAAAAAAACATTATATTAAGGTGTAAAAGTTGCGGAGTATGCCTTTAAGGAGAAGCATGATTTCTGTTCAGGGATTCTGGATCTGGGTTTTCTGTCATGGAATTGGAACATGGAACTGCGATCTGGCTGTTTAATGTCTCTTATGGAATAATGGCTTCCTCCTCACTGAAAGGCCTTTCAGCCCATGTAGGTACAGGACACATTTCAATGTGGATAACGACACTGTCTTACCAGCTTCAATAAGTATCTTCCCAAGGTCTTGGATTTTTGTTTTGTTGGGTCAATTTGCACATTTTGGACCAAAACACATTCATCTCTGGGACACATAACCCATCTCCTTCCTGAGCAGAATAATTTTTATCAAGTCTATACTTGGGTGTAATTGTTTGAACAGATGAATGAACGAGTCTCCTCCAAGCATCTGAAAACGTTTCCCTAGGATGAACCAGACTTGTGCAGCTCTACAGCACTCTTCTTGATGTCTTGGCTGATTTCTCTTGACTTTTGTTGCAGGAATATTCCAATGTAATTAGGACCTGATTACTTTTTTTCTGTTTTAGTGAATGCTTATAGGGCTGGAGGTCAAATTAAAGAAAACAAGCCTATTGTTCCAGCATGATGTTTCTGGTAAAGATGCGTCAGATCACTGGGATGACAGACATCAGAACAGCAGGATATCTAGAGGACATTCTAGCCTTAAGGGACTGCTTCATGCTTTGCTATCAGACTAGCATGGACTGGTTCTCCAGGGACTGAACAAGAAGATTGAAAGAGATGTGCTGGAGAAGATAAACAGTGATTGCTAAATACTATTTAAGGGGTTTAGCCAGAAGGGTTGGGAGGGAATGTGAGTTTAAGCTTTGTCCCTCCATGTTTTGGCCAAACATGTTAAATGAAATACTTAAACACCTAAGGACCCAGTTATATCTATGTTTTAAAATAGTAATATGTTTTGCTATAACACTTTCCCATTGGGTCCAACAACAAAACTGTGTATTTCAGCTGCGGCCTTAAAATACATCCACATATGGGCCTCCAATTGACTAAAGGTGTCAGTTAACCTATCAGAAGTTTCCCAGGCCGTGACATCATCATCTGGGCTTTCCCTCATTGTTTCTAGAGATGGTAATCATTCTGTATGGAAACCATTTATTTTAAATCTCTGACATATTGTTTTTCTCATTATTGTTGCAATTAGCAAATAGAAATGATTTTAGAGATTCAAACTCACCTAAAACAAGAGACATTTGGTCTCAGTGAGAAAAAAATGTGTTTGTGTTTTTTTTATTCTGTGTATGTAAACTTCAGGTTTTAAATGCATCTACGAGATGAAGAGAAAAAGAAAGAAACAATCAATCAATCAATCAAATTCTGACAGGAAAGCAGAGAGAGGTGAGACGTGGAATTTATGTCAAGCTTTTATAAAACTGTAGCTTACCTGTTACTGTTATGGGGAATGTCAGTGTTATTCCATGAGACATAAAATCCCTGAACAAGGGAATTTCCTGAATGCTGTGAAAAGCAGCAGGCAAATAAAGAAAGCATTAAATAAGTGTTATTCACCTGTTGACCACACCAGATGGCGCTTTAACACATCGCTTTTATCAAATCCAAAATTTGACAGTTTTACTGACCTCCGCCAGAACGTATTTCTTTTCGTGCCCGCCTGTCTCTTTGTCTCTTTGTTTGTTTGTCTGCAAGCAAGATAACTCAAACAGTTATGGACGGATTTTGGATGAAATTTTCAGGAAATGTCCGCAATGGGACCAGGAACAACGGATACGATTTTGTGGTTGATCCGACATGAACCGAGTATCCACCCACCAACCAGCAGTGCTATCGTTGTGGCAGAGAGGAAAGGCGATCTTAAATGGTCATATTGTTGCCTTCTCTGTCCATAAATCTAAGAAAGAAAAAATAACTGGAACAAACAAACGTGACAAACCCTACAGAAAGCTTGGAAAGTGAAATAAAAAAACTCAAAATGCAGTTGGACAAAATTATAAATAATCAAACTCATAGACAAGAACCTTTTCACCATGATAATAAATCAAGTAAATATCTAAAAAATTAAATCAAATTAAATTAAATTAAGAGGAAACATCAATTCCATTCATCATAAACTCAGCAGGGAAGCCTACAAAATCCCACAAAGAAATAAATGAGATCTTCAAAAAGTACTATAGTACATTATTTTTCTCACAAACCCAACCAAACCAAGAACAAATACATACTTTCCTTAACAATATCAATTTACCAACACTCACACCAAATCAAATCTCAAGTTTAGACCTGCCAATTACAGAATTAGAACTAAGTTCAGCTCTGAAAAGCGTGGCTAATAATCAATTGCTCGGGCCTTATGGCTTCCCTGCTGAATTCTACAAATAGTTTCGGGTCTTTACTGGCTGCTATTTATACGTATGCTACATGAATCTAAACAAAATTCTAACCCACCAACACTTATGAATACAGCAACAAAATCCCTCGTCCTTAAACCTAATAAAGATCCAACATTTCCTTCTAGCTACAGACCCATCTACCTCATTAATGTTGATACAAAAATCCTAGATATGCAGCTACCAACATCCAAAGACTGATCCACCTAATTCATTGGTCCTCACTACATCAAAATAGAGTCATCATAGCATCTTCAGATGACTTTTGACAAAACTGACTGGACCTTTTGCTGCAGTTGGGAGGTTTGGTTTTGGGAGCTGTTCATCAACTGAATAAGAATTCTTTACACATCACTAACCGCCACCACCATTACAAATAGTCTAACATCACGCCCCACTTTACAATGCCGAAGCCGTCATGGATGCCTGCTCTCACCGTTATTGTTCTTAATTTTTATTGAACCACTTGTAGCAGCAATCTTTCAAAACAAACAAATCGAAGAAATCTTAACGCAAAACAATAAACACAAAATCTGTCTTTATGCTGATGATGTACTGCTTTTTTTTTTTTTTTTTTACAGGATCCAACCTCATCACTTCATCACACCATAAACCTGACGGAATCATTCTCCAAACTCTCAAAATATTAAATAACCTGGAATAAGTCCTTAATACTACCCTTATAATCAAACAGCTGGGATGTGGCAGCCCATACCTCCCTCACTTCAGTTTTCCAACTACATCACCTACTTGGGAATAAAGATTTCCCCCAGGCTGTCAGAGCTGTTCACTCTCAATTTCTCCCCACTACTTAAACAAAAAGAATTTGACTTACAACGCTGAATGAAACTCCCTATTTCAATAAAAGGCAGAATATCCATAGTCAAAACGCCAATCCTTCCTAAAATCAATTATCTATTCTTAATGACCACAGTACAACCAACCACTACTTGGTTTAAATCCCTTGATTCAGGCATCAATAAATTATACAGGAAAAACAACCCCCCCCCCCCCACACACACACACAAATGTAACTTGCTGCACTCCAGAAACTCTAATCACAAGGTCTTAATGCACCAAACATTTTTTACCACTCATTTGCCAACCACCTACAGTTTATTCACACATGAATTCATCCAAACCCATCTGATCAAACTATGCACACTGAACAAACAATATGTAAAAAATATTTAAATCTCAAACTAACCATTTTTTAATGAATCAATAAAGAAAAATTCCCTCTTAAAAGCATCAAAAACAGCCACAGCTCTGTCAGCGTGCTGGAAACTCCATCAAATATCAAATACTCCTCTTGCTCCAACAAAACGTACACTGATTTGGAACAATCCCTAATTCACAAGCAATAATAAGCAATAATAAAGAGTTACATTTCTTCACATGGGAAGAAAAAGGCATACTTTACCTTGGACACATTTTTTATTAACTACAGTCTGTTACCGTTCACACGTTTGGTTCGAGAATATGAGATTGAGAGTAAATGTTTCTTTCAATATTTATAACTAAGATCAGCAATCCAAGATAAAATACATACTCATACTAAAATAAATCTTAAACTCCTTCATATCATCTTAAAATTTGTAAATGCTACACCTCAAAAAGAAAATTCTAAATTATACCAATTACTTGTTAAACTAAACAGCACACAATCTTTACCAATCACAAAATGGCAACAAGGTCTTGCATTTCAACTTGGTGACAATGTCTGGACCTAAATCTGTACAAACATATACACAATGACCAATAATTGTAATATACAACTCATACAATTTAAAATCTTGCACAGATATCACTATACCGGTTACAAATTATCAAAAAATTGGATTCACATTGGGCATATGTTCAAATTGCATACAAGAAAATAAGGACAGTTACAGTCATGCCCAAGGGAGTAGGTTTGATTTTGAGATTGGTGGGGACACAAAAGTGCTCCAAGGCAGCACTCTTGAAAGTTGAAGTTTTTTGCATTAGCAATCATAATTTCACATTATGCAGATGTGCTGCTCTCTCCAGGTGGATCAGATTCCTTAGGAATCAACCACAATATAAATTTGACAACTGTATAGCAACTACTGTAAACACATACACACTAGTAATACATGATGAGGCCTCTTAGATATAAGGCTCTGATTTTAAAGCCACATGGGTGAATCATTGTTAGTCAGATCATCATCATACTAACATTTTTTAACCGCTATGTTATATTATGTGTGTGAAGGCTTGTTTTATTCTAATGTTTAAACTGTTTTTATCATGTAAAGCACTTGCATGAAAAGTGGTTTATAAATACATTAGATTTGATCTGTCACAGTGCTGAATCTCATGACTAACAAACACATCCAGCATTATTTAACCTCACCTGTGAATTTCCATCCTCAGGTTCAGCTTCTCCTTCTCCTCTACCTCCTCCAGCCTCTATGATTTCATCTACTCCAGACCCCCCTCCTCTACCTCCTCCAGCCTCTCTACCTTCATCTGCTCCTGCCTCTCTTCCTCTACCTCCTCTGGTCTCTCTGGTGAGGCACATATGTTGATGCATGACGAACAAATTAGGGATAGAATGATCAGAGTTTGATGGTAAAGTTATTGCCTGAGCAAAAAAGACCTTTACTTTCACACTATTATTATGTGTAATTTATTCCCCCCAAAATATGGATACATAAAATCACATGATCATCTAGAATATTAAGTTTTATTGTATTTACACCATAAATTTTATTTATGTGTTTTTAAACAGTTGCTCTTTTCTACAAGAATACATGAAAATAAGAATAAGAATAGAAAATAACTTTTAAAAAGTGTATCTCTTTGGCATATTCTATTTTAATATTTTAATTTAATTCTAATTTTAAGGAACTTACACTTTGACTCCTAAAGAAGTCTCTAATATCTAGTTTTCTTTTATTTTATTTTTTTTCACCCCCCCCCCCCGCTTGTTTTGGTACATTTGGTAGACATCGTTTTGCATTAATATCGGTAATAAATGCACTTTAAGCAACAGAAAATCTGAGGAGCATAAAGAGCCAGCTACAGGTCATGACTCCTTTAACATTTTGAAAAGCTTTGCTCTGGGACTTGAGCAGATGGAATGACAGCGGGGACAGCCAATCACATGTAAGTTAGCGAGAACCCAGCAGCCAATTAGGAAGCGATATTTGGGTTAGTGGCGGGATTTCTAGCAGAGACCGGCGACATTTAACCCTTTGTGTGCCATAATCATTGACTAAACACTGCGGGTAGTGGTTGTATTAATAGTGACGACACAGTAGCGGCTGAATATTGGTAGTGCCTACCCAATTCTACGCCCCAGGTCATGCCTTTTGGCAATGTACACCAGTTCAAACATTCTAGAAAAAAAATTACTCAATCACTCTCCATAATATTTGGCTGCCACATTCTAATGTCCCCATTCTTCTGTCTAATTTGGGACACTTCCACACTCCACCTCAACCAAATTAACAAGCATTATCTCTTGGTGTTGTTAACTATTGCCAAAAAAGTCATTCTGCTTAACTGGAAATCAAGCTCAAACCTACCATTAATTACCACATGGGAAAAAATTACTTTCAGATTGCATCTCCCTACAGACAAAGCCTGAACTCAATGTTGACATAGTAAATGCATCCTGATCCTCATTCATCACCTTCCTACACTCATAACACTGTAATTGTAACCGCTGCCTTCACCTTTTCTCCCTCTTTTTAATAATGTGAAATACTTACTTATTATCCCTATCTTTTTTTTCTGTATCGTGACTGTTGTATGTCTACTTGCCTGTTTCAGATGCCTTGTGGATGTATTATAATACTATTGTGAACTTATTTTTGCAATAAAAAAATTGAAAACAAAGTAAAAGAAATGCATACGTGCACAACACCATGGTGTTTTTTTAAATTTTTTTTGACAAAGTTTTGTGACCAAATAACGCAAAGACTTTAATCTAGCAGGTACTTCAAAGACATTGAAGTGACGGTCTTCCCCCTCTGAGCAACGCCTCTGTCAGAAACCTCGGCATGCATGTTGATTTGAACATAGCAGAGAAAGACTTGTCATGCTCACTTCTTGTTGCAGCGTTCAGCCTTGAGCGTTCAACCGACTTTTCAAACTCTTCATCTGAAACTGAGCATGTCGAGTCGCAACTGTAACATCAAACAATCGCATTTCCTCTCAGAGTCTGTTTCCTCTCTTAAAGTCAGTAATAACCCTTACAGAAAAGTCACATGGGTTGAACATGTTCTTCACATGGGATCACGTGTTATCCATGTGCAGTTTCCCATGTACGTCGTAAACCGCATGTGTAGCACACATAGACTTCACATGCATGGTTTTTACATATTTTTCACATGTAATCACATAGGCTTCACTTGGTCTTCACATTTAATTTCACATGAGTTTCACACATTTATTTTTTTTTTACATTTAGGTTTTATGTGGAAAATCACATGTTCCACATGTGGCTTCACATGTGAATGCCCATGGGTTTCACAGTTTATTACCAAGAAAATCTTCCAAATTCACATGGGGGATGAGTGCAAAACACAAATGGTCACATGTTTTTCACAAATCTCACATGTTTAACATGTTTTCACATGTGAATTTCACATGTGATCACATATATATTTTTTCCTATATGACACAATGTGTTTTTTTCTGTAAGGGAATCCTTATTTTCTGTAGACATTCTGTTGACAAAGGTAAGCAGGAGAACCTGATAAAAAGGATAAATTCCCCCTTTCCCTATCGCCATAATGTTTCCTGGCTCACACAGGTTTCATTTCTGTTTCCTGTGGCACTTCTTTGCCATCTTCACACAGCCTCTTGAATCACATCCACCTGGAACACACGCACTACATCTATGGGCTCCCTGCCAACATTAAGAGCTGGGCCAAAGACAGTGCTGTGTGTCAAAAGTGATCAATCCATACTCTGATGTATACATGATAGTAAAAGGCGAAAAGGGCAAGTGACTTAAGAGTTTCAAACCAATTTAGATTTTCATTTCCGTAGTTTAAGACTAAAGCTGGAGCCATCAGCCCATCTTTTAACTCTGCTCAAGCAGTCAGCTGCGCCATCAGGCTCCAGCGCTGCTCTCCTCTGTGTGTCACACTCTGCTACTGTACACAGAGACTGCTGTCAGCTCATCTCCACTCATCAGCGACTTTAGTCAGACTGAACACAGCGCTTTCTGATGCACGGGGTGAAAGTCTGGTCCTTCACTTCTCTGCCTTGTCAGGTGTTTTCAGGAAAGAGGAATACTTCACATACCTTCAAAGCTCCTGTCAGCGTCAGACAGAGAGACGCACATTTTAAACATCCACCGTAGATGTTATTTCCTCTAACTTCGGCGGGGGGGGACAAATAAATAAAACCCATCGCATTATTTTAAGAAAAATAATTAAACGATCCCTTGCCTTGAAATCCAAAGAGGAAAGCGATCCCGGTGATCCAAGCCGTGGGTATCCAGAAGTAACGCATGGTGTCCGGTTCTCAGGCGCAATCGCTTCCCCGTTCTTCCAGATGAAGCTCCGTCTCCAGCAGTTAAGTTTCCAGAACAGAAAGCGCTGCAGGTGAAGCCAAGCGGATGAAAGGAATCCAGTCTAAAGGGGAGCTGATGAAAGCTGGGGATCCGATCACTGCTTTCACTCCTGCTTTCATACGGAGAATAGCGACCCCTGCTGAAGAGCTCGCCGACGCAATGATTGTTTTGACGTATTTGTCGGGGGTGAAGGTGGGGGGATTCCCTCTGTTCTGAATATACAACAAGTCTCCCTATACCAGTGTTTCTCAAACTATGGGGCGAGCCCCACTAGTGGGGCGCAGAGGTATTGCAGGTGGGGCGTGACATCAATGGGATTTAAATAGTTTTTTCCCCCCTAGATTCTGTCGTTGTGAATGTTTCACTGGACTGTGAATTAAATCAACCAGCTCCCCCCTCTCACAAAATTAAACACACTCAAATAAATTAGCAATTGTGAACATCATCATAAACAGAACCGGGACCTGGAACATCGGGCTGGGAGTTTGACGTTGGAATATATCGCAGCAGAACAAAACGAGCTGAAGTAGCCGCATTATCAGAGATTCCACCTACAAAATGTACAAATATCTAAAAAGATCAGGGAACGTTTCAGAGTAAGAGAAGTCACACGGTCAACCATGGAGGAAATACAGGGATGACTATCTTGCTCTTTATTTATTTTTTTATTTTATTTTTTATTTTGTACTTTTGAAAGCTTTGTAAATTTGATAAAACTGCAACTTTTATTTTCTCCAACTGTGAGCTGAAGTTCTACTTGTAGCAACTACTGACAGCATATATTTCTGAGCCGGTTTTATACCAGTGCGCAACCCCTTTTTCCAACTAATTTATACCCTTAAAAACTTGTAGACTAACTCGGCTATTTAAATAAATAAAACACTTTAAAAATCAGGCGTGCTCACCATTCCGTTGGAGTGATAAAAGCATGGGGGGCTTGTGTATGCACCTTTGTCCAAAGTGGGGAATGATAAAAAAAAGTTTGAGAAACACTGACCTATACAATGATGGTAGCTATACGGTCATGCAGCTACCATCATGAAAGCTATATGGCCGTGATGATAAATATAAAATAAAGGGATCTAAAACTTCATTTCATCAAGTCAAACTGAATTGCTTTGGCATAATAGGAGGGAGGGGAGAAATCCCTGTGGATTATAAAGTCTCATAGTAGTCCCCACAGCTCTTGATGGAACAGTTAAACTGCCCAAAAACAAAGTAGCCTGCATTTTTCTGAGATGGACTCCTTCCTAGTTGTGTTTTACTCTTTGAGGATCGCAACCAACAAGACAATATGAAGATCATACCTTCCCGGAGAAGGCATATTCAACCATCAGCTAAGTATATGGTTAGGTTTCATGACTGAATACCTGCTCAACATCATGAAACACGCCTCTTAGGCTTTGGAAGTCACCTGAAAACATTATGTTGCAAGAAACAACTGAAAAAGCTTTGTCGTGAACAAACGAACCCATAACAGAAATCCCAGTCATCATCTAGAATAGAATAGAATGATCCTTTATCGTCCCACAAAGGGGAAATTTGGCTGTAACCGCAGCAAAGTGACAGATAATAGAAGCATTCACGATCACGCAGGAATGGTGGAAAAAGTATAAAAACTGAATTTAGAATGATGTACATTAGGGACACAATTACAAAACAACAAAGTATTGTGGAGTTATTAAAAAGAAAGTGGCATACTCAAATTCGAATGTGCAACTGTGTAGGATAATTTGAAAAACAGTAAATACTTACTGAATGTAAATGCGGTTATAAAGCGCCATGTGTAAATGTCCCCTTGTGACAATAGAGATTAAAGGCAGATAGAGACTAATGCACAATCGTGGATAAAAAAAATAATAATATTAACTGTTGGATATTTCAGTGCAAAATACCCATGGTATGATACATAAACGGTGTGCATACAAGGACTGCAACAGTACAAAACATGCCCTGCCAACACTGCACTAGGCCCGTGAAGTTGTGTTTAGGTGCTAAACAAACTTGGTCCAATTTAGGTATTTGAATTAGATTGTTTTAGGCAATGCAAAAAAATCACATGGGTTTCGGCAACAATGCATTTACATCCATTTTTAGAGTATTCAATGAGCTGCACTTGTAGTAAAAAGCTTTCCAGAAAATTCAGATATTATATATACGTAATTACCTCTGACACCAGGTTTGAAGTCAGTCGGTCTGTGGGTCTAATTTGTTGGGTGTTTTCGTCACTGACGACGAGAATTTAATCCCTGAAGTGGAGAATCACCTAGTTTAAATGATACCAGTGATTCATTTTACAAGGACAACATGAAAAAGGAGAAGGCATGGAGAAAAATATCTGCAGTTTTGGGAGTGGATGGTGAGTTTATGATACCCATCAACATAGAATTAATTGTTTTCGGCATACTGCCCATTCAGTTATGCAATTGCAATTCTCCTGTGATTTTGTGATCTCCTGGGACCAGCTAGATGGAACGCATTTGAGGAGTGATGGGTGTCTAAAACGCTCCCGTAGGAAATAATGCCATACATTTGGGGAGAAGGAGGAAATTTACAGTTTCAAACCAAAAAAAAAAGTATAACAAGGACACAGAAAAGCAGTGACTAAGGAGTTTTTTTTCTGGCTTCATTTCTCACACCAATTTATTTGGTGGAGGGTGTCACTCTCTCTGTTGTAGCATATCTGATAAGTGAGCTTGGAGTTATGGGGTGCATGGAACCCTTGATTAAGTTTCCATATCAGCTTTATCTCACTAATGAGCAGTGACCTGGGCTGTGTGTTAGATAATTCCTCTGTTCACAAGTTTGTTTCCTTCCAAATCTGCACTCGGAGCACATACTCTCTGCACATCAACATCTGTGACTGGGCTTTACAGGGATATAGTTTTGCATTTTATACTTTATTTAGTATTTTGAACATGTAAATTGCACCTGCATGGCTCAAAATTATGGTGTGGACAGAATGCAATTAAAAGAATTTGTGCATTTGCAACACTGGATCTGATATAAACTCATCTGCTCTTTTGATGAGTTTTTTCTTTTTTTTTTTTTTTAAACATACGTGCTGCTGTATCACTGTTGCCTTGCATCAATGAGATCCCTGGTTCGAATCCCGACCTGGGGTCTTTCTGCATGTTCTCTCCGTGCAAGTATGGGTTGTCTCCAGGTATTCTGGCTTCCTCCCACAGCCAAAAAACATGACTTTTTGGTAAATGTAATACTCCAAATTGCCCTTAGGTATGAGTTTGTGTTTGCATGCTTGTGTGTGGCCATGGCCACCCTCTTTAAAAAAAAAAAAAAATCAAATTAAGTTCATACAAACCATAGTCATTTTCATTCAAGACATAAATGCATAAATACTGATTAAATAAATTATAATTTTAATAAAATATACCTTACAGCTGCCTACCAATTTCAATTAACTTAGGCCTTGTCTCAAAGACGAACAGTAATTCTAGCCTCCACCGGTCGGGGGACATCAAAAAGTCAGAAGAAGAAATCAAAGAAGAAACAGTGCAGGTGTAAGTTTTATTAAATTAAAGAAGCTACATTTAATAAGCTTTAATATTTTCAGTAATTTAACTCATTTGCCCCACACATAGTGACTCTAATTTCCCCTCCAGCTTCTCTGTTGCAACAACCTTCTCTCTACCTCAGACAGAGACAGGCAGCCAGCCTTGCTAGCCGAGAATCCTCAGCAACTTGAATGTTTTGAGTATTGAATCAAAAAGGGCAAGAAGCATCAATATTAACAGTTTTGTGGATATTTTTGCTACAATACATGAAAACAGGCAAATTAAACTATAAAAAAATTCTGAACAAAAATTAAAATAATTGAAATAACAGTTTGAAATAGTATCCTGTTTCAGAAATGTTTGTTTCTCCAACTCTATGTAAATGCGTTAGATTGATATTGTATTTTTAATAAAAAAGAGTGAACCCTAAAACCCTTAAATATTCACTGGCAACATCTGGCCCCCCCTTTGAATATTTTCTGGGGCTGCCATTGTAGAGTCAGAGCCAAAGGAGCTGCTCTTCAGCTTCTCTTTCTTGTCAGAGCAACGGCAGATGTGTTTCCTGCTAATTACAGCAGTTGTTCTCAAATGTAACTCTACTAATTACTTAACATATTTCATATTCATGTCACTATTCTCCTTACAGTGGCTTGTAAAAGTATTCGGCTCCCTTGAACTTTTCCACATTTTGTCACATTACAGCCACAAACATGAATCAATATTATTGGAATTCCACGTGAAAGACCAATACAAAGTGGTGTACACGTGAGAAGTGGAACAAAAATCATACATGATTCCAAACATTTTTTACAAATAAATAACTGAAAAGTGGGGTGTGCGTAATTATTCAGCCCCCTTTGGTCTGAGTTCAGTCAGTTGCCCATAGACATTGCCTGATGAGTGCTAATGACTAAATAGAGTGCACCTGTGTGTAATCTAATGTCAGTACAAATACAGCTGCCCTGTGACGGCCTCAGAGGTTGTCTAAGAGAATGTTGGGAGCAACAACAACATGAAGTCCAAAGAACACACCAGACAGGTCAGGGATAAAGTTATTGAGAAATTTAAAGCAGGCTTAGGCTACAAAAAGATTTCCCAAGCCGTGAACATCCCACGGAGCACTGTTCAAGCGATCATTCAGAAATGGAAGGAGTATGGCACAACTGTAAACCTACCAAGACAAGGCCGTCCTCCTAAACTCACAGGCCGAACAAGGAGAGCGCTGATCAGAAATGCAGCCAAGAGGCCCATGGTGACTCTGGACGAGCTGCAGAGATCTACAGCTCAGGTGGGGGAATCTGTCCATAGGACAACTATTAGTGGTGCACTGCACAAAGTTGGCCTTTATGGAAGAGTGACAAGAAGAAAGCCATTGTTAAAAGAAAACCATAAGAAGTCCCGTTTGCAGTTTGCCACAAGCCATGTGGGGGACACAGCAAACATGTGGAAGAAGGTGCTCTGGTCAGATGAGACCAAAATGGAAAACGCTATGTGTGGCGGAAAACTAACACTCCACATCACTCTGAACACACCATCCCCACTGTCAAATATGGTGGTGGCAGCATCATGCTCTGGGGGTTGCTTCTCTTCAGCAGAGACAGGGAAGCTGGTCAGAGTTGATGGGAAGATGGATGGAGCCAAATACAGGGCAATCTTGGAAGAAAACCTCTTGGAGTCTGCAAAAGACTTGAGACTGGGGCGGAGGTTCACCTTCCAGCAGGACAATAACCCTAAACATAAAGCCAGGACAATAATGGAATGGTTTAAAACAAAACATATCCATGTGTTAGAATGGCCCAGTCAAAGTCCAGACCTAAATCCAATCGAGAATCTGTGGCAAGATCTGAAAGCTGCTGTTCACAAACACTGTCCATCTAATCTGACTGAGCTGGAGCTGTTTTGCAAAGAAGAATGGGCAAGAATTTCAGTCTCTAGATGTGCAAAGCTGGTAGAGACATACCCTAAAAGACTGGCAGCTGGAATTGCAGCAAAAGGTGGTTCTGCAAAGTATTGACTCAGGGGGCTGAATAATTACGCACACCCCACTTTTCAGTTATTTATTTGCAAAAAATGTATGGAATCATGTATGACTTTCATTCCACTTCTCACGTGTACACCACTTTGTATTGGTCTTTCACGTGGAATTCCAATAAAACTGATTCATGTTTGTGGCTGTAATGTGACAAAATGTGGAAAAGTTCAAGGGGGCCGAATACTTTTGCAAGCCACTGTAACTAGCAAAGATGGCTGACTCCATTATGAGCTTTTGATTAAATTTTTGGATGCATGTTGGTTCTGATATATTTAGGAGCAGTATTTAAAAGAAGAAAAAAATCTGAAGATACTCCAAGAATGACAGAATAAAGACTAAAGAGAATTTTGGGAGGACAGAAAGGAATAAGCATCTTTATCTCTATCCCATCTCATTTTCGTTTGAGATGAATAAAGTATTGAATTCAGAGAATACTACATCTCTCACATGATGTCTCAGCATGTATACAAGAACAGCTGCAAATTAATTAATAAACAAATAAACATGATAATGCATGATAATGAGAGTTCAGTTAATTTCAGCTCCATATATATCTATATATATATAGATATAGATGGAGCTGAAATTAACAGAACTCTCATTATCATGCATTATCATGTTAATGTATATATATATATATATATATATATATGTTATCTACTTAATTGTTGAATTAATTTTAATCTAAACTCTTTCTTTAAAATGTAAAAAGTAAATGGAGTATGCACAATTTAAACATAAAACCACATTTAAACCACAGTTAGTTACCATTGTTTATGCAACTGTACAGACACTTCTAAAAGTTTTTTTTTCTTTGCTAATATCTGCATATAATGTCAGTACAATATTTTAATTAGGGTATAACCCAACCAGTTGATTTTACTTAGTTTACTCTTGATTTGAGAGAAAAAAAGATGGAAATCAGACAAAACTAATAAGTGAAAGTTGAGATTATTCCCAGTTTTGTATGATTTATATTGTACTGGAAACGGACAACTCTGCAAATGAAAATGTGGGATGGTTCTGCACACTAGCAGTCCTCACATTTCTTTGTTTTTGTGTGATTTGATTTCATTTGCAGACATCACCTCACATCACGACACAGTCTGCTGAGTGAAGCATTCATTGGTTCAGCTGGTGTATTTTACTCTAAAAGGATCAGACAGGTAAGAAATACACTGAATAAAACCTGTTCTGCTCTACTGGGAGCACGGCTCATACAGACAGCCAAAATCTTGAATTCATGAAAACTAAATGAAAACCAAACATAAAGCCATCATCTGTAGCAATATGTAGACTTTAATCTCAGTCTTTTAGGGGTTTTCTGTATAAAAAAAATAAAATAATATCCACTGTTCTGTAATGGAAAAAAGACCAAACAGACAATATTTTGTGAAATTTAGACAAAATGTAGACAGTCAAACCCTCTACTAATTGGCAAGATATTGAAGTATGATAACAGAAGCATCAAATGCTTTGTATGCAAAAAGGGTCACACACACACACACACACACACACACACACAAATGAATTCCCAATGATATGAGAAAAATCAAGCATTGAGCTACCAGGAACCCATCTTCCTTCAGTGCTATTTTAATACAGAACTGCTAACTAAAGTACCTGGAAGTACAGGGTGTCCAGCGGTTAGAGATACATCCAAGTTTTGGAATGATATCCTATAGCAGTCTGCGCTGCAACAAAACTGAAGGAGCCTCTGACTGAAGACACTTTGTTGTTGTAGGATAGTCCCATGAAGAGGATCCTCAGGGTTGTCCAAAATTAATAAGAAACAGTCAGCTTTACATTCAGAAAATGTTAACCAGTTAGTTTCCCTTAGGTACTGTCTAAAAGATGAATAGGTTAAAAGGGCCTCGTGTAAATGTGATTGTGGAATTCAAAACAAAAGTTCCATGCATCTCTCCTGTATTTCCTTAAAAAAAAGAGCAACAGCTTCCGATTTTGTCCTTTATTTACACCGAAAATTTTACTTTTTCAGTGGTATTTAGGGATGTTAATTAATCGTGATTAATTTACAGGTACTCTATGATTATTTAGATTAAAAAATTTTTAAAATCGTTTGACAGCCTTAGTTTAAAGTCAAAATTCCTTTTTTTCCCCCTTTTTATTTTACATGAATAAACATGCTTAGTTTGCTAAAGGAAAATGTTGGGCTATATACATGTCAGGCAGCAGACATTCTTAAAGCATCTTACTTATTTTCCAGTCAGACAAATGCACTTATTTTTCAGACATCCTACGCCGCTGCTCTCTATGGAGTCACTTGTTGTCACTTTCCTTCTAAATTTAACGCAAACATCGCATATATGATTCACACCATTATGCATTTACACATGCACGCAAGCACACGCACACACAAAACACTTGTTTCGCGCTTACCACCAGCTTTTGGTAAGTGGTGACTGAAATCTACAGACAGCCATCAACTGTTTTCTGCTCCTTAGTTCCACTCAGCAGCCTTTCTGTGACTTTTTGTGTTCAGAGTGTTTGAGGCTGGAGATCTGCATTCCGAAGTTGGAGCTTCTGACAGTTCTTATTGTGACAAACAGCATAAATCACATAACAGATGGAGAAGAGTGCCAACAATCTGAATCTGCCTGATTAGTCAAAGCTCTCAGAAACAAACACATCTACAGGCTGAGTAATGAAGCTCTGCAACGACTTAGCCGAACTTGGTCCACCTCGGTTAGTCTTTTTGTTTTCGTGCAGGGCTCCACGATGCCTCAGCATAGATGAGGTCTTTTTGTTGCCTCAAAGTCCATTTGAACACAACACACACTTGAAAACACCAGAGATTAGATGAAAGAAATAAGAACACATGATCCACTGTTGTTTTTTGACTTCATTGTTACTGATGATTTATTACTACGTGGAAATCTTATCAGGGGAGCTTATCAAGATGTTGACAGACACGGGAAAACCTCCTCTTTAGTTCCATCACAAAAAAAGACGCTCAAATAGAACAAAAACACTCACTCAATACAATCCAAAGGCAACAAAATGTGACCGGGAAACAGCAGCGTCTTTGCTGCCTCTTATGTTTCAATTCAAGAACAAACCAGCAACCTGGTTAATGAATCAGTCAAGTGGTACGGCCGACGGGCGACACCTTGACCACTACATACGTAACCAACACAAACCTCGATATGCGCTTCACAAAAGTCCTCCTTGATTACTCAAAACACGCTTTGGAGCTTTAACTCGAAATACAGACCACTAGTCATCATCTCATCATAACATTTCTATCCCTATCCCACTCCAGGTATCTCCACTTTCCTTCTCCATCTTTCTGAACAGTAAGCCAGCTTTACTCAGCCTTCCTGTTTGAGATTCATCTCCAAATGTGGCTTCGCTCCATCTGACCGTTCCTCTCTCCTCTCCAGAAGCTAATGAACCACAGACACAGGAGTCATTCTCTGTTTTGCACTTATATTTACATCTACAATCCCAATTTTCTTTTCATTCTGTGTCCCCATGTATAATTCTGCACGTGCCTCAGGGTATTACGTGGAAACCTAACATTTAGTAGCTTTGCAGCAATACAATAAAACCGAATCCAGATACACAAGCAGGCAAAATATTGTAGAATATAAACCCACCCACTGATACACATACAGTACAAAAAATTATCTAAACCTTGAAATAATACCCTGTGAAAACTGCTGACATATTTGAATGAATCCATCTGCTATCTCTCTGTGGCATAATGTGCTGCAATGTGTAGGAGTCTAGTGTTGTTTGTGTCACAGACACGACAATGAAACAAAAATTTTACTGAGAATGGTATGTCATGGTGCATGTTGGCTTTTTATTGTAGTAGATCTTCATCTTTCACAATAATGCAGTGTTGTCCTCAAGGAGTGGTATTCTATATTTTTTAGTTCTTTCCCTGCTCTGACACACCTGAATCAAATGAGAATTCCTTAGCAGCCATATGTACAACGTTGTGACATGCTGAGAAGGTAGTTGGACCATTTGAATCAGCTTTCTCTGGAACAGAGACCTAAAACTCGCAGGACACCAGCACTTGAGGAGTGGAGCTGGACACCCATGCAATAATGGCAGTAAATCAAAACTGACGCTTTGCTTGTTTTCCCCCTTTTTTTCCCCTTTTAGCTGTGTTTCTGTATGAAAAAGGACAAACTCACTTTGGGCCATGACAGAGATTAAAAAAAGTGAACCAACTAAGGTCATTCAAAACACACGTGGACCTGTAATCAGCAGATACAGAACAAGCTATAGTACTAACAGTCAGAGTGGCCGCCCCCCCCCCCCCCCCCTAAAGTGATGCAATGGTTACACAATCTAACTCTGAGACACAGACAGGCTTCAAAGGCGCTTCAGATGGGGCATGGGGTTTTGAATATAAATCAGAGCTCAAAGGGTCAGTTCAGACCGAAATATACAATAAAGCATTACCCTGGATAGGTCATCCACAAAAAAAAAAGAAACTTGCTTTTTGTAACAAGTCAGAAAAAAAAACTTTCTTTTGTCAAATAGAGATATGCTGGACTTTTCTATATCCAAGGTGCATGGTGAATAAAGGATCTAAGAAAGTGGAAGGTCAATCAACACTGACACTTTTAAGAAAATCAAGCTTCATTAACTGACCAACATTTTCAGGCTTGTTGCCTTAAGTTCATCTGAAAACATTGACAGTGTTTTGCTAAAATGGGTAACAATCAAACTAATCAAAGCTTCCACAAAGGAACTGATCAACGATCTGTGTCATTTTAAATGAACTTCAGGAGCACAGCTACTGTATGCGCAACCGCTTTTAAAGCATTCACAACTGGCATAAATCCAACAGAGCAAAGAGCAGAAGTGCAGAGCAAAAGGAGAGAACGTGACAATAGCATCTCAGAGGATCTCTGCACTTTACTGGTGTGCAGTAAGCACTTAATATCTGCATGGTAAAATATAAGCACAAGAAGATGTTTATATGATTAAGTAAATTATCAATCTTCATCGTTCCCCCTAATGTCATTAGACCAAGGTAGTTCCCACACACATGCATTTTTTTAAACTGCCTAACTGTAAACTAAGCATACAATATTTTAACTTAACAAAAAAGCAGTCCGATTTTTTTGTAGCAAAGGGATGCTTAAGTCAGTGTAGAGGGTGTGGTTTTGCACTTTAGCCTTATTAAAGGAAAATCGTTCGGTTTGAAAATTCTTTTAGCATTGATTTAATAAAAAAAAGAAAAAAAGGCACTCTTTCTTTTGAAACGCTCGCTGTGTTTATCCATTTTCTCATGCTTATCGGGGGTCCGGTCGCAGGACAACAGACCGGTACAGTGCCAACATTACTGCAGACGCCGCACCAATCTGGCTATCGATCTCACACTCCATTTTTCACTCTTCCACCTGGGGCAAGACCTCGTCCCCAACCCGGAGAAGGCACTCCACCATTTTCCAGCTCAAGAGCATGGTCTCAGTTCTTGCTGATTCTTATCTCAGCTGGTTCACACTCTGCTGTGAACTGCTCCAGTGAAAGCTGTAGATCACGTTCTGATGAAGACAACAGGACCACAATATCTGCAAAAAGCAGATACCCGATCCTGAGGCCACCAAAACGGATCAACACCTTGGCTGCACCTAGAAATTCTATCCATAAAGGTTATGAACAGAATCGGTGACAGAGGGCAACCTTGGCAGTTTCCAACTCTCATCGGAGAGTACGAATTACTGCCGGCAATGTGAACCAAGCTCTGACACCGGTCGTACAGGGACCTGACAGCCTGTATCAAGGTGCCTGGTACCCCATACTCCCTGAGTAGGTCCCACAAGACTCCCAGAGGGACACGGTCAAACGCCCTCTCCAAGTCCACAAAACACATGTAGACTGGTTGGGCAAACACCCATGCTCCCTCCAGGGCCCTGCTTAGGGTGTAGAGCTGGTCCAGTGTTCCACGGCCAGGACGACTACGGCATTGTTTCTCCTGGATCTGTTTTTTTTTTCATCCCCGCAATAGAGGAAAGAAGGTTTATTAATGCTCAGAGGGTATATTCTTAACTGTAAACTCTGGTGAATGTCACAAGTTTCAAAGTTATATTGCTTTTTCCTCTTTGACCTCATTGACTGGTATACAGTATATTCTGTGTATATAACTAGGTATATTATGGTACACTCCAATTAATATAAATACAATTAAATCTGGATTACAATGACAGTATATACAGTGCATTGCAATATGGTTCCTATCTAACTTCATAGTGAGACTGACCAACACAATGTAATTTCTCATTTCAATAATTACCACCTTATAAACACTCTCTTTGTGCCATACAGTAGATGTAAAATCATCATCAGCTCCTGACTAAGACTTTGTATCAAAATTAGTAGCAGTTCTATTTTCAAAACAAACCATTATAACTTCTTTGAGCTGAGGGGTACTGTCTGCCATAAATGACACCTTAAAGCATTTTTAGATTTAGCATCTTCCTATTATTTTTCATTGATTCCTCTATTACCTTACTTTCCCTCTTTTAATTTGCATTTTTGAAATGTGGGGTGCTTTAATTAAAAAAAGAACTGGTAAAATAGATATTTTAATTAATTAACTAGAGTGCCAATTCACAACAGATTTCAGCTCAACGCACTTTACAAAAATAGTCATTTAAATACAATCATACAGTTTTCATACAAATCAGTTTAAAAGTTTTCTATTCAAGGAATCCCAGCAGATTGCATCGAGTCATTGTCTTGAGGTTGTGCCCCGTTGATGCAGACTCCAACCACAGCAATCCCTCATACTGAGCAAGCATGTAGCGACAGTGGAGAGGAAAAACTCCCCTTTAACAGGAAGAAACCTCCAGCAGAACCTGGCTCAGTAAGAGGGGCCATCTGCCACGACCGTCTTGGAGTTCGAGAAGACAGAGCAGAGACACAGAAAGAACAAAAAGAACTGATATGAGTACTTTCTATATTAAATAAAGAAAAAATTTGACAACAGGACACAGAGGAGGTTCAGTTACTGGGAGTTGGGATTAAGGCTGCTTTTGTGGCGTCTTTACTGATAAATGCTGAATCAGTAGTATGTGGGGGGGTTTTCTACTGCAGCAAATTGCAAATTTCAACACATCTATCCCTCACTGATTTGAAATAAGTTTGATCATCAAATAATATTAGAACAAAATTAAAAACGGCACAGAGAAGGTGCAACAGGACAAACATAACATTTATTCTCAGATTTTCAAGGCTGTATGACATGACAGGCGTCACCCTCAGTTAGTTGGGTTGTCTTGACCACACTTTCATCCTCAAGCTCTTTTTGTATTATCCAGTCACACCTACAATATGTCTTTTTTCCACACTGGCTTACTTTCCCCCAGATACCGTATGTGATTCCAAACAGATATGCAGCCAACCACTGATTCAGTCTGTTTCCAGAATTATTCCCTGAAACACTGAATAGGGGGTGGCTGTGCTCTCAGCAGACAGACACACAACAAATTCTGGCGGATGTACAGATGCAGAGATACATGTATACTTAAAGATATACATATTTAGTTCCTGCGTAACATCAGAAAAAAACTGTAAAAAAACGAACAAAAATCAGATGATCCTACAGCCAGTAATCTAATTACAGGTGATTACCATCAAATGTCAAGTCGACTCTGACTTCTTGAGGGTACACTATTGAGCCAATTCTTATAAGAAATGCATCATATCACATGCATTCACATTAAAAGAATTGCAACAGTAAACATTTTTAGATGGCAAATAATAAAATCTGTAATTTCTCAACTTTTTTTCTTAATTTAACAACACATTATTAACTGCAGTAGAAAATTGAGGAATTCTAAGTTATGAGTGAGTAAGATTCAGAGCAATTCATAACCCCCAGACCGTCATTTTGAAGCCACTGTGTCAGTCCTGCACCACCTTTGGGACAGATTACACCTCTTTGCACCCCCCACCGTTCACATTCTGGGCTCTCCTGCTGCGACTGGCTGCTTCTTGTCCTTGGTCATGACTAAAGGCTATTAACGGCAGTCAGTTGGGTGAGTGGTGGAAATTTTATGCCAAGTAGATGACTACCCTCTGCCAATGTGAATGTGTGAAGCTTTGTAGCTACAGAACTTCAAAAAGTTACAAACAACGAAAGAAAATTCCTTCACCTAACTAATCTAACTCAGTCACTGTAAAAATTTCTCAACTTAATGTTTGATAACAACCATATTCAAACTGTTGACTTACATGAATAAAATGGTGTGAAAGCAAAAAATCAACCTAGTATAACCTGCTCTGTGTTAAATATAATTGCAAAAAAAGCCCTTTAAAAACTCAATAGTTGTATAAGTGACAAACAAAGATAATGAAATGGACACCAAGTAAACACTTTGAAAGATATTTGTTCAGCCTGTTGAAATGTTTCCTAGAACATCTCACCAACATATTTTTTGTTGTGTAAAATATGCCACTGTTCAACTCTCAGAATGCTTCAGAAGCCTGCAATGACAGCTTGGTCAGACCACAAACACTGCCAGCATGACCTTTCTGATCCCAGCAGCAGACCTGATCCACACTCAGGCTGAATGATGAGCGGGAGAAGGTTGGGTAGAGAGAGCGTCTGCGTTGTTTATGTTCCCAGTATGAGTCTAATTAAAGTTTAATTCAGCGCGCAGTGTTGCCATGTGATTCAAGTGCAGAACACCAGATATTATAAACAACCTTTCTGACAGGAAGGAAGTGAAAAAAGATAAATATAACATACACGTCCACTGCAAGCAATGACCACAATGAAAACACAAAGGAAAAATTATTTTTAATAATGTCAATCATCACTTAAATATAAAATTTATGAATTTAGTTACGTTGTTGTTGAAAGTGTGTGACAAAAAAATTAATTTGCCTTGCCTTGCCAGTTGTGTTCATGCTGTCTTGCTTTCCTGATGTTTCTCTTGCTTCATTGACTTTTAATTTCCAATGTTATATTCTGTTTATTCTTTTCTTTTTTTAATCACAAAATCATGTAAAGCACCTTGAATTACACTGTTGTTGACAGTGTGCTATACAAATAAAAATTGCCTTGTCTTTTGCAAAACCTCATTTAACAGCTCTAATGTTACACGATTGCTAATTATTTTTATCCTTAACTTCAATCCATTTATTTTCTGCTGTGTCAAATTTTCTTCTTAAACTTTTTAAATATCCTTCAATAAAAATTATCCCTCACTGGAAAATAACGAAAAGGACAATAATACTTAGAATCAAAAATAAACTTGAATCTCAGAGAATCCATACATTTTCTATACCCACTTATTCCTTGTCAAGGCTGATGCCTAACTCAAGCCATAATTGAGCCATATGTGTGGCGAGTCCAGTAATGGTCACCAGACAGACATGGTAACGCTGAAACTCACAAGACAAATAATCATGAATGCACCCATTCATTCCTGAGTGCAGTTTAGAGAAGCCAATTGCCCCAACATGCATGACTGTGGCAGGAAACCACAGTAACTGTGAAGAACCCCCAAAATCGAATTACCTGTTCTGGGGTCCCACTGCGGACATTTCCTGGAAATTTCATCAAACTCTGTCTATAACTTTTTGAGCTATGTTGCTAACTAACAGACAGACAGACAGACTGACAAACAAACACTGGCAAAAACAACCTCCTTGGCAGAGGTAATGAATAAACTATCCATAAAAAAGAAGAAGAAGAAGAAGACAGCACAAAAATGCATGTGACTGACATATCTCCATCCTTTACATGGACCTACTGCAGTAAGAGCATCGTTATCAGTGACTTCAACATGGAGTTGTCGTTAACATACCTTTTAGATTACATTTCAAGGAAATTATAGAGATACCACTTTTCAAATCAAACCGCTATTGCTTTTAAAAGGTATAAACAAAGGGATCTGCAGACGAGGGGTGCTATAGGTGCTCAAGCGTGTGAAAAGTTCTGGGTTTCTCAAAATGTTCAAACTATTACATAGCTGAAGAGAGATTTTCACTAAATAAGTTGCTACTATATTAAAAAAAAAACTACAGAAAATCAAAGAGAAGGATATTGATCCTGTTAGATTGAAAGCAGCACCAGCTGCATGTTCACAGTGAATGTTTTGCATCTAAAGATTCAAAAACTAAGACTGTAAGAAGGGTTCACTGACGTCAAACATTAAAATGCATCCAGCTAGCTCATAATTCCTGAAAATATGCCTCATGTATAAGTGTGAGTCTTTCTAAGCCGACATTAAACATGTCACAAGTCAATTTTTGGTCCTTTTTCTAAAGAAATAAATACAAAAAATTAAATCATCATTCAGCTGTGTGTGTTGTCCTTGTAGCAACACAACACCCTGTGAGGTCAGGCTACGTGTCTTTGTTGCTCCAACATCAGGCAGATTGTAATCTTTATCTGTGAGTGTGTGGTGGTGAGATCATTCTATCAGGTCTGAAATCCTGTCAGGGCTTGTGTTTGTGGTGTTAGGGTCAAGACGTTATCTGAGTGGTTAAAAGCAGGCTTGCTGATAAACTGTCCTTCATTTTGTTTGTGAGAAATGCCTCTTGGTCAACAGCATGAGCAGTAGAGACATGAGTAAAGCTTTGATAGCTTACAGCCTGTCCAGTGACGAGGTGTATTCTATGATAGAAACAGCTCCATTAGGTCTGACAGTTATAAGCAAATAGAAAAAAATCATGGAAAATCTACAATTCAGAAGAATTCAATCAAATGCATGATGTAAACCGTATTAGACAGCGTTTTATGAATATCAATATGTGATTATTCTCATTCTCAATAAATAAGATGAAGCAGACCCTTTAAATTACTCTAACAATATTTTGAGATGAAACATCAACCTAGACGTAATGAAACATGTTAAACAATCCTTGGGCCTCTGTTTTTTACAGAGTGAAGCATCAACTGGAGAAAAAGTGAAGCCCTAAATTATTGTTGTCATGGCAACCTTCTGATTTAATCTACATGTGACTGCTGTCTTGAGTTTCTGTATCCATGTTTTTCTGATGGTTGCCGACATTTACAATTTGTAGCAGATCCCATTTTGTTTCTTTTCAGATTTTGTTCATGTATATAATTCTATATTACAACACACACAAAAAGGCAAATAAATACCCATCTTGTTCAAACGTTTCAGGGGGTTGGGTTAGAAGAAAGTGAATCAGCATGGCGAGACATTGAGTTTACACTACAGTTGGGAAAAGTAATCCTCAATGTTTGGTGTAGGGTTAGAATTTGTATCCATCTGGACTCAAACTACTCCACCATGTTATACACAGATATCAGAAGATTTCGCTGCAGTCGCAATAATATACTGCAGACACACAGAGAGACTGTGTTCCAAATGTGAATGTGGAATTTACAATCGGTAGAAAATCTGTTTCTGGTTTACAGAGAAAAAAAAAAAAAAAAAACTGTAGTGGAAAAATACACTTTCCCAGCAGTAGCAGAAAGGCAATTCCTTGAGAAACCATCCTCTGGCATTTACAATTAACCCCCCAAAAAAATAAACAATTATTTAAGATGTGATTGGGATGATGCTGCTGGTAACTGAACATCCTTCATGTCCTGTTATCAACTCTTTACTTTCTTTAATATGGAAAGCACTCTTAGATTAGTTCTTTTTGTTCTTTCCGTGTCTCTGCTCTGTCTTCTCGAACCCTGAGCCAGGTTCTGCTGGAGGTTTTTTTCTGTTAAAGGGGAGTTTTTCCTCTCCCCTGTCGCTACATGGTTGCTCAGTATGAGGGATTGCTGTGGTTGGAGTCAGCATGAACGGGGCACAAACTCAAGTCAATGACTCAATGCAATCTGCTGGGATTCCTTAAATAGAAAACTAACTGAACTTTAAACTGATTGGGATGTTTGCATGATTGTATTGAAATGACTTTTTTTGTAAAGTGCCCTGAGATGACATCTGTTGTGAGTCGGCACTGTATAAATAAACTGAATTTCAAATTGATTTGATTATCTTTCTGCTTGATTTTGCTGACCATGTATGCACAGTTAAACCACTCGCTTTAGATTCTGAGACAACATTTCCTCACAAAACGGACAATGTTGGTAAATTTTTGCAGATGAGGATATCAGGTAATGTAATACATTTAGGTTTACAAAGAAAGAGAGAGATAATTCTCACAAAAATGGAGTACTGATGTTGACATGCGATTGTCATATTGAGTAATGAAGGGCAGTATTGAAATGCACAAACTTCCACAAAAATGTCCCCCCCAAAAAACTGTCTTAAATGATCAAAGTTAAATCTCTATTAGGGTCCTGAAGTTTGTTAGGAAGAGATCTAACATCATTAGGAGAAAACAACCCTGCCTGGATCACTTATAGTCAGTGTGTAATTAAAAGGTGAAAATTATCGTCTTATTGTTCCACAATTAAAGTTTTTTTCAAAATAGGATGATAGTGGACCACTTTCATTCGTTAAAAAAGAGAGATGGAAAGATATTAATTTGATTTACTCTTTTCTACAAAGCTATAACTTTAAAAGCTGAAAAAATATTGAACTCATTAATTAAAGTCCTTCATAGCACAGTCTCTGTTTAAAGACCCACTCCAATGAAAATTGTGTTTTTCGTGTTGTTAACATTTTCTTGTGGCATTTTTCTGATACCAGAGGACATTTCTTAAGATACTTAAGCTCAAAATTGGATTTCTAAGTGTTTCTGCCTTCAGATCACTGTGAGTCAGAAGCAGATGCTAAAAGGCAGTCTAAAACAGACTGTGTTTGTGACGTAGCAACCGCACTGGGCGGGCTACAAGCTCCTGCTCCGCTCTGCCTCGCCCGCTCAGGTTCTGAGGAGTAGAGAAGACGATGGTGGATCAACACCTGTGTGCTGCAGCGGGTTGCAATGCTAAGAAGAATTATATTTCCAGCTTTCATACTTTAGCAAAACCATCTGGAGTGAGAGAGAAATTGATTAAGTTTCTTGGTCACAACAAGATTAAAAACCACACATTGATTTGCAGTCAATGTTTCAGAGAAGAAAAAATATGGGCTTCGCTAGTAAACTACTTTTGTGCCTTCCGTCAAGACACCATCAAGTGGATAGCCTGTATCTTTACCGGCAAGGCAAGGCAAGGCAATTTGTACATCTCACTTTTAACAACAAGGTGATTGAAGGTACTTTACATGATTAAGAGGTCAAATAAAAATAGCAGTAAAACACAGACAAAGCATATAAATTAAAAAACAGCAATAAAACAAGAAGCATACACAGATACATCAACGCATTACAAAGCATATAATGTAAAAACGGCAAGAAGCATACACAAAACATGTTACATCAAAGCATTACTCAAAGGCAGCTCTGAACAGATACATTTTTAGTTGTGATTTAAAATAGTTCAGTGTTTCAGGAGCTTTGCAGTTTTCTGGAAGTTTGTTCCAGATTAGAGGAGCATAGAAACTGAAGGCTGTGGAAAGTTCATTTTTTTCTGTCGGGAGCTAATTCAACCATTCAATGTTTGCTACCCTTACTTTAGATATTTATGGGTCAACAGCCAGTGCTCCGTGCTGCTGTGTTAAAGTGATGTAGATTATAATATAAAGTAATGCGTTTTACAGGGTCTTTTTTAAAAATCTTTTTATTTTTGTTTAATTTTATACAAAAGCAGGGTCAGATTCACACACAGAAGCCATTGCTGGCGAATTGCTAATGAGGTACTGCTGCTCTTCTGAAGCTGTATGCTACAGCACGGCACGGGTTTTGTGATTTTGGCTAAAAACAGCATAATCATAATTCAAAGACCACTGAGAACACTTTAAAATAGCTTTAAAAAAGATGATCAGAGAGGATCTTTAAGCTGCAGGCAGAGATGAGAAGACAGGGACACCTGTATGTACAAACTAAAACATCCGAATGAATATGAATTTGCACCTCACCTCAACAGTGGAAAAGGCATAATGATCCCTGAAACACAGAGTCCTGCTTTCATGTACTTCTGTGTATGCTGACCTCCTGTCAGCCAAAGTGCAGTCTGTGAAGTATTCAGTAGACAGAGACCCATCCCAGGATCAAAGGTTAGCATGGGATTGGATGACAGAGCAGATGGCTGTCTGGCTGCATTGTGAAGTGCAAAGAAGAAGGAAAGCAAAAAAGAAACTGGGACGTTTGAAATCGCTGAAGACGATTAAAGCAAGGGTCCAACACAGACAATTTGATTTGTATCGGTGATGCAAATATCCATTTTTATGTTCAGAATTTATTGGTGCTAGCTAAATCAATCAATCAATCAATCAATCAATCAATCAATCAATCAATCAATCAAAGCTCCATTAGGACCCTAAGAATCACAGGAAGCCACTTCAGGCCTGGGGTAGCCAAATTTGTGATTTTGTAATGTGTATTAGGCGTCTTAGCATATTTTGCAGACATATTCAACTAACTGCACAGCCTTAACCTCTCAATCCAAAAAGGCCACACATCAACCCTTGAAGTTAGTGACATAATCACTGCTTTTATGAAGAAAACAGGCCTCTAGAGAAGAAGGATACAAGATGGAATAACAAACATGTTTCCTCAACTGCCTGAGTTTCTACACAAAAAGAACTGGTCTGGGTGCGTGATCTATTTACACCAGCTGTGACAGAAAATGGCCTAGGTAAGGCAGCTCTTCGTGTCATCCCAGAACAGAACACTGAAGGCCAGATTTCGACGAGCAAGTCACGCCTCCCTCTCAAATGAGTGTCCCAAACTGGCTGCTGAGGCTATGCAAATATTGCTCATTTACAAGCTGAAGCTGATCTGAGCGTCTGTCTGTTATCCATCCCAAAGTTATAGATATTCATGATGACTGGATTGGCTGTGTGTAACAAAGCCTAAAGCACTGTATTTGATAAAGTAAAACTGCTAAGTTTTTATTGTTTCTGCCAATAGTTTGAATAAGAGACAAAATGTGCATTGTGTTAAAATGTATCAAGTTAAATAATCTTTAAGCTGGTAAATAAAACAAAATGGGTTGAAGGGAATTATTCCAGTGTTTTCACGGCTGAATTCTTGGAAGCTTTAGGATTTCATATTTGAAAAACAAAAACACTGTGAGTTAAAACATCACTTGAATAGATTTGCCCTTTATTTAACAGGAGTTCATGACATAGTTCATTATTTGTGAGGCACTGACTCCCCTGGAGTCCAGTGTACAAATATATAATACCCAAAATAGAAGTCAAAGAACAATGCAGCAAAAATCTAATTGCTGCTAATATGTATTGATTCATCTGAAAATAACTCTGGAATGAAAATATCATTAGTGATCCCCCCCCCCACACACACACACACACACACCTACGCATGTGTACACACAAAAGAATATATTGAACAATCAAAATAAGTCAATTGCTGAGTTCATTAATATTGTCTTATTTGTACTATATCATTGTCTGAAATGTTAACAAGGTTGATTTTTATTAAAACACCTCTCTGCATAGTAACATTCAGTTCTTATTTTCCTGATATCAATATAGTTAATTGTATATATAAAAAGTTACTCCTATATTTTATTTCACTTGATTTTAAGCTGAGAGACCCTTGTTTAATTTATTTTTATCATATCTGAGAGAAGAACTCTTGACCTTGCAAAATGAAGCAATCATTCCACAGTCAACAAAGTTGTGATATTTAAATCAATATTTTTTTTTCACACACCATTATTCAAAACTCCCAGTTAAAGCTCTGAGGGAGGTTCTGTCTCCTACACAATGTAGCTCACCTCATGTGTCATCAAAGCATCGACCTGCTTTACAGGCAGGTGAAGCCATTATTCCATCGCAGGGAATTAGAAACACGACCCTTACCTGCAGGCCTGTGAGGCCCGTATCAGGCACAACATACTGTAATTTTCAGAGAGTGATTCAGAGTCCACCTCAGTGTTTGAGCTGTGCAGTTCATTTACAGTAACTGGCTCACTATCACAACAGATTTAAAACAGATTAAATTCAAGAAGGATTGTTCAAATGCTTTTTTTTTTCATACAGGGAAAAAAAGCTATGCAAACTAATCTAGCAGTCTGTAAAAAAGTATTTCAATCCAGTGAACCACAGTGAGAAGCGTTATCCACCAAGGCAAAATATGGAGCAATTGTTAACCTTCTCAGGAGTGGCATGCCTAGCTTTATTGAATACTCATCAAGGAGATCAGAAAAAGACTAGGCAAAATGACATCTGTGGAGAGTTCCAAGGTGAAATGTCTGCCAATAGGCTCACGAACTTAGTAATATTGAAACATTTCAAACCCAAATCACCAAGTAGGAAGTACTCAGGGGCCACGAGTTTTTTTTTTTTTTCGAATTAAAAACACAATGATTTCCTAGTGACTGATTAACCTTGAAATAAAGCAAACTGCAATAGACGGTGGGTAAATCGCCATCCATGCAATGTAAAACACTTATTGCAAGTTTATGTGGAGAGGTGGGTAGTAACTATTTACATTTACTAGGTTACATTTACTTGAGTATTTTTGAAACAAAAAATAAATCTAGTAATATTTTACTGCACCATACTTGTACTGAGTAATTTTGAAGTAACACTGCTCTTACTTGAGTACAATTTGTGGCTACTCCACCAACCTGGAATTACTTCCATAAATGAAGAACAAGCATATTTGAACTAAAAAAGTACCAGACACACAGACACACCTTACGAGCATATTTTTTACTGCCACAAGCACAATGTTTGTTGCATTATTTTATTTACTTGGATGAAAAAAATTATTCTGAGTCATTCCTTTGAGTGTATTCAAGGAATGTTCCATCATGTGCATCATCTAATGTGTGGTAATATTTTATATACCGCATAAATAACGAGCAAAATGGACAAATGTAAAGGCTTATTTTACTACTACAATTTTAGTTTTTCCCAGTGATTTTTATTGATGTCTTGTTCCATATGAGCAGCTCATATGAGTAAAGCTATGTGAATGATAGTTGTTAAGAAGGATTAAAACAATAATAATAATAATAATAAACTTTATTTATAAATCGCTTTTCATACAAAAAAATGCAATTCAAAGTGCTTTACAGAATAAAAATCCCTCCCCCCACAAATTTAAACACATTTATACCAACCCTCCCCTCAATCCTATCCCCATGTGCGGACACATTAAAGAGCAACATTAAAAGGAGATTAAAATAGAAAGTAGGATGGACACTGGGCCAGATGTGCCAGGTTGGGTAAGGAAACGTCATCAAGGGAGCCATCTGCTCCAGCAGCAGCGGGTCAACAGCAGCAGCCGAGGCATCGACCCAGGGCGTCCAGAGGAGGGGAGGCCAGGATTGTGACCTCCACCCAAGCACCCCTTGGAGAGCACCCAGGCAGCTACAGCTGACCACTGCTCCCAGGGCAGAGGGCTCCCATTGAGGAAACACTGGAACGATGTGTCTATGTTTTTTTTTTATTCACGTAAAACAGGCTAACATGTTAAAATACACAAATAAATTAATAAATAGATCGATAGGTAGGTAAATTAATAAATAAATTAAATTAAATTAACAAGATAAATACAAGACGAAGTAGTAAAACACTGATCAATAAAAGCATGAAAAGCAAATAACAGGCAGTAAATAGTAATCAGTTAATTAAAAGCTTGGCTAAAAAGGTTAAAAAGGTGGGTCTTGAGCCTACTTTTAAAAACATGAACGTTTTCTACGGCCCTAAGGTCCTCAGGCAGCCTGTTCCAGAGGTGAGGGCCATAATAATGGAAAGACGCCTCACCATGAGTGTGTCCTGACTTTTGGAATGACAAGTAGACGGCTGCCAGAGGAGCGCAGAGACCGCGAAGGTTCATATGGTAAAAGCCGCTCTGATAGATAAGAAGGCCCAAGACCATTAAGACACTTTAAAACCATTAAAAGAACCTTAAAATCGATCCTAAGACACACGGGGAACCAATGCAGTGATTCTAAGACAGGTGTAATGTGTTCCCGTCTCCTGGTCTTCGTCAGGAAACGTGCTGCTGAATTTTGTAGAAGTTGTAAACCTGAAATACTCTATTTGGGAAGACCAGAAAGCAGGGCATTACAGTTATCAATCCTACTGGTGATAAAAGCATGCATCAGCGTCTCCGTGTTGGTCCGAGAGAGAATGGGGCGGACTCTTGCGATCTTCTTAAGATGATAAAAACCTATTTTAGTGATATTTTTAATGTGAGGGATAAAAGTCAGCTCAGAGTCAAAAATCACGCCCAGGTTCTTCACTTGTAAAGAAGGATTAAAAGACAGTGATTGTAGTTTTGGTAAAAGCTTCTCTCTCTGAGCCTCAGGACCGATGACTAAAACTTCAGTTTTGTCCTGGTTGAGCTGGAGAAAGTTTTCTGCCATCCAGGATTTGATGTCTAAAATGCAGTTAAAAAGTGCAAGCATTGGCCGTGTGTCGTCAGGAGACATGGAGATGTACAGCTGTGTATCATCAGCATAACTGTGAAAGTTAACTCCATGTCTCCTGATGACGCTGCCAAGAGGGAGCATATAAAGGTTAAAAAGCACTGGGCCTAAAATTGAACCCTGGGGCACACCACATGTAATCCTGTGGACCCTAGAAGAGCAGGTATCTAAACTTTCCATAAAAGTCCTGTCTGTGAGATAGGATGTGAACCATTTGTGAACAGCACCAGAGAGGCCGATCTGTTTTAAACGGGTTAAAAGAATAGTGTGGTCTACAATATCAAAGGCAGCGCTTAGATCCAGTAGAACCAACACTGTCACCTTCTGAGCGTCATAATTTAATCTAAAATCATTTAAAATCTTCAGAAGGGCCGTCTCTGTGCTGTGGTTCACCCTAAAACCAGACTGAAATTTCTCCAGGACATTGTGCTCATTAATAAAATCATTAAGTTGAATTAAAACAAACTTTTCTAAAACCTTGCTTAAAAATGGTAAGTTAGATACCGGTCTAAAATTAATAAAATCATTAAAATCTAAATTGCTCTTCTTCAACAGGGGCCTCACTACCGCCCCTTTAAAGGCGACAGGAAAGACCCCCGTCTGAAGGGAGCAATTCATCATGGTTAAAATCTCGTCTTTAAAAGATTCATAAAATGGCTTAAAAAATGAAGAGGCAATCGGCTCCAAAGCACATGTGGTGGGCCTCACTGAGGAGAAAACTTTATCAAGAGTCCCAGCTTCTACCAGGACAAAACTGTCCAGTGTTTCCTCTGGTAGAGACACACACTCAGATTTGTCTAAAACCATGTTACTCTGAGAAGATAAAATATTACATCTGATGTGGTCTGCGAACTCCTCACAAAGTGTTTGAGGGGGTTTTCTGAAATGCATTAGTAGTACAGTAAAAAAAAATTTCAATAGTGGAAAAAAGAATTTTAGGATTATTTTTATTGTCTGATATGATTTTTGCAAAGTAAGCATTTCTTGAATTTCTTACAGCATTATTATAGGATTTGAGAAGTTCTGTGTATAATTGATGGTTTATCGTGGTTTTATTTGTTCTCCATTTTCTCTCTGCCGCCCTGCAGTCCCTCTTTAGTTTTTTAAGATTGTTATTTCTCCATGGTGCTGCAAGTTTTGAATGTGAGCGTTTAACTCTACGTGGAGCCAGCAGGTCAAGAGCGGACTGAAGTCTTCTGTTAAAATCACTGGCGATAAAATCACAGGGGGCAGGTAAGAGAGTAGGAGGAAACTTTTGGAAAACCTGCTGCCACTTCACGGGTTAGATGGCGCTTCCTGACAGTTCTCACAGAGATCTCCTGTTGGATAAAACTGGTGATGTTAAAAAACACAGTAATGGTCAGAGACAGCCAAGTCAACAACAGAGGACACACGGGTGGACAGGCCATGCGTGATGACCAAGTCCAGGGTGTGAGTTGGCCACATGACATGCTGACTAAAATCCATATAATTCAAAATATTAAAAAATTATGTTGGTAAAGGGTCTAAAAGGTTATCCATGTGTAGATTAAAATCACCAGCTAAAATGATCCTTTCAAAGGAGTTGTACAAAATTGATAAAAACTCTGAAAATTCTTGAATAAAAAGTGCACTCTTTTTAGGAGGCCTATAAACTGTGACACATAAAATCTGAGGAGTGCTAAAAACAGTTGCATTATATTCAAAAGTACTAAAATTATCAAATAAAACAGGTTTGGCAGAAAGCGTTGATGAACTAATAAAAGCAGTTCCGCCTCCCCTTTTGCAACTCCTCGTGGAAAAAGTGAAGTTAAAATTTGGTGGGGAGGCCTCTGAAGTTTAAAAAAATTCCAGACAAATCAGATAAAATATTTTATATTTATATATTTTATATTTTGTATTGTATTTGTATTGTATTTTATATTT
The DNA here is from genome assembly GCA_963556495.2 of Valencia hispanica. Lineage (NCBI taxonomy): Eukaryota > Metazoa > Chordata > Actinopteri > Cyprinodontiformes > Valenciidae > Valencia > Valencia hispanica. The sequence goes on along the minus strand of OY747700.1, from coordinate 45,622,165 downwards.
TAAAATATATTTTATATTTTATAATTTATATATTTTGGGTCTGGGCTCAAATATGAAGCCTTTGAGTTTAGCTGAATACCAGTATTGCATCAGTCAACAGATTAAAGAGAAAAGAGAAGGAAAAGTCTCAGATTTTTAGCTCTTGGAAATCACAATATGCTGATATTGTTAAAAAGCCAACAGGACACCAGCACATATCTATTAATGAGGGAAATAAAAAAGAGAGGAGCTCTCCAAATGAAATGGAAAACTGTAGCATGTTAATGACCAAAAATTATGATTAGATGTCAAAATGTTTAGATTATAAATGTATCTGTGTGCAGAAAGGTCGTTCCAAAAGAAATTACTTCTATATGTCAGCACTTTATCTAAAGTACAGACATCGCAGTGGAACAACAGGTTTTGCATTAAATACACATAAATGAACTGTGGGAATGCAGTGAATAAAAGAAAAAAAGGTCTTGACACACATAGACATACTTCTACACATGAATGCTGTCTTAACTTAACTTTTATCTGCTTATATCCTTTCTTTCCACGCCAATCTCTTCAAAGCCACATCTCTCACCATCTCTTTATCAGATCAAACCACGTTTCCACCATTTTCTCGCTGTTTATTCTGGAAGACCTTTTTAGTCTCTGGCGGCAAAGCACTTGCTCAGATTCATTGCAACAATTTCCTCATCTTTTATGCATGTCGCCTCCCATTTGTTCACTTCTTTCAGCTCTTCTGACTTATTGTCTGTCTGATATGGGAAATAGATTCGGCTCCCTTGAGAAGATGAATGGGAGATGGTAAAATGTGATCAGTATCTGCCAAGGTAGACAGATACAGCATTTTAAGCCTCTTGGTTTAGATACTGAATATACTCAACTATATGTATTTTTTAGTTTACAGGTAAGCCCCTATTGTTACAGGACTTTATTTTCTGTTGATCTGCTGGGGTTATAGAAAATATTGCTGATAATTTGCTCCTATAATGAGGGATATTGCTGTAGTTTTGTTATTGGTGAAAATTTGGAAAATATGAATTGGGAAAATATTTTTACTTTGATAGCCAACATTATAGCATAATCGGTCTTCAAGTGAAACAAAGAAAAAAAGACTCCTAATGTATTTGAAGTTGATCAAACAAACAAAATGAATCGGGGTTCTAAAACTTATTTCCCCTACTGCATTTCAAGTTGTCAGTGGTGATAAGGTGGGGTACACCGTGGACAGACAGCAAAGCCAGTACAGACCCAAAATATCATTGAGATAATTGTGTAATTACCCAGTTACTGAAAGCAGGCTGGACATTCATCAGATTCTTTATATGCATTGCATGTTCATCTCTGTCTTAATTTGTGTGCAACAAAGAACAAAGATCATGGCCCTAAATGATGAATCTCAAGACTCATGTGAAGTGGAACGTATGTCTTTGTGAATTGTATGTTTCAGTAATTACACACCTCAGCATGGAAGGATGAAAGCCATGAAACAGCTGAAGTTTTAAAAAATTCCAGACAAATCAGATAAAATCCCCTCCCATAGTTTTCTGACAGACTCACATTTTAGAGCAATTACAAGCTAATTAATTTCAGATTAATCTGAGGTGATTAAATTGATTTCATGGTATATACTGTGAGCAAAGAAAACATAAAAATCCCCAAAAAAGGATGCCAAATGTATTTTGCATAACTGTGTAATTTCAGCCTTTCATTCGCTAAGCATCTGTGTTTTCATAATTCAGTACATCAACTCAATTTCTGTATTAAACGAGTGTTCTTTCTGAGTGCCAAGTGTCTATGTAGACTTTCTTTACACAGAGCTGATTTTATAAACACTGCATGGAGCATAAACTAATGAAAAAACAAAGGCTCTCAGAGACCCACACTGAATAGGACATGAATGTGATCGTCACAGTGATGATTCCACTCATGGAGAGAGATTTGTTTTAGAGCTGAATGGATGACAGAGCATTTCTCTGCCAGTGCAAGCTGATTGTTGGCACACAGTTAATCAGCTGTAGAGTGTGGGACTGAACTGACGTCACAGGCGTTCAACTGTTGAGAAACCTGATAAGAGTGACTGTGGTTGGAAAACATTTGAGAACATAATGCATTTTCATAAACTGCTTAAACAAAACCTAACTGGGTTATATTCTGGTTTTACATTCACAAGCACTGCACACTTTGTGTTTGATGCCAACCAAATATGTGCAAAATGAATGAAGCTGTCCCAAACTGGACGGTACATTTGTTGGTATGGGCTCTTTTTTTTTTTTTCACGTGTCCTGTCTGCCAGTGTGGCACTCAAAATTGGTGTCTGAGTATCAAGTAGAAGCCCAACAGATTTACTATCACAAGTGGAGCATTAAAGCTTTTGCTATAGTACTCTGCTTGATATACGTATTTGTGTAAGAAATCTTTTTTAGAAATTGCTGTGGAATTTTTTTTTCACCGATGCGCCAGGGACACGGAGACAGAAGACGGGGAAGAAAGAAAGAAGATGAAGAGAGATAGGGAAAAAAGGTAAAGAGGGAGAGGGTAAGCTGAAGATACAAGAAAAGAAGGGGAACAAAGAAAACATCCCAGTCCCCCTCCACACCTGCAGGACAGCAGGGAGAGGGGAAAAAACAACAACAACGACAAAACAAATCAAACAATGTGAACTAAGAACTACAAAACAACAACCCACAAATAGATATATAAATACAATAACAGCATCATTGAAAGGCTCATGGTACTGATTATTACAAGATTTAGTAAAGGTAAACTAAGCACAACAATGTATCTGTAAACACCGGAATCTACACACCTGTGTGCGTGTGAACATGCATGTTCAATTGTTGGTGTGAGGAGCCATCAATCCGCCTCCCAGGAATCAATGCAGACACGAGGTAGATCTGAGTCATAGAAATCCAAACGACCCCCAGACCACAGGAGCCCCAGGCAGACCAATGCAGGGCTGACCAGACCCCCTAGAGAGGAGCAGAGGAGAGCCCCGGGGGAACATCCCCCAGCTACAATGCAGGGGCCCGTGGGGGCACACCGACGAGCCCTCAGGTTCCGCCGGCAACTGGCTATGCCAGGGCGGATCCAGCCATGGGCCCGGAGGCCCCACCCCCCAGTAGGGACTGGCCGCCACCACCCCAAGCAAATCCCCTGTTTAAAAACAGTTTATTGTAAGACTAGTGTTAGACTTATTGTTATGAATAATAATAAAAACATGGACTATAGCAGTCCAGAATGTTTATGTGTTGTTGCATTAGGCCAGCAAGAAAATAAGGTTTTAACAAGGCTGGTGGCTGTTGACTCACCCTGTCACTGAGGCAGAACTTCATCAACATACTGCCGGTGGACCCATTTATCATTTTCTCTGAGGGACCAGTCTCACAAGACATACGTGTTTTTTACAACACCTGTCTGTCTCTGTCTTCTTCAACAAATTTCCTAAAAGAGAAGTGCTCTAATTCTGAGGAGGTCCTTCATATTTGCCGATAACTCTGTAAACTTGTTAGTGGACCATGTAAAATGGAGAGCATTACAATTATTTACTTAAATAATTAATGAGATTCAATTCTATTCAAAAACACTTTTTTGATCCCAGAGGGAAATTAAGTGTTGTTGTAGCTCATACTAATAAATTATTTGAGGAGTTGTTGTAGATAATGATGGCTGTGGACAGGAAGGATTTTCTGTAGCGTCTGTGTTCCAGCGAAACTGAAGAAGCCTCCAACTGAAGAAACTGTGTTGTTGTAAGATTTCAGTCTCATGAAGAGGATGGTCAATGTTGTCCATAAGCTTTTTGATTTTATGAAGAAGCCTTCTTTGCATCATCATCTCCAGATGTTCCACAGTTGTCTCTTAATCAGGTTGTTTAGCCTTTTTAAGTCCCTGGGTGTAATCCTGCTACCCCAACAGATAATAGCTGTAGAGATTACACTTTCCACAACAGACTTGCAGCAGATTTGCAGCATGTTGCTGCAAACCTTGAAGGACCTTAGGAAGCTTAGGAACCTTGAAGGAAGCTTAGGTCTGCCCTTTCCCTACTTGTAGACGGCTTCACTGCTGCGCCTCCAGTCCAGTCTGTTGTCCAGGTGAACTCTGAGGTATTTATACTCTTCAGCCACCTCCACTTCTCCCATGATGGGAACAGTGTTTGACTTATCCCTGTTTCTTCTGAAATCTACAATCATCTCCTTTGTTTTGTTCACATTCAAGGTAAGACAATTGTTTCCACGCCATGTCAGAAAACGGTCAACCAACTCTCTGTATTTAGCTTCTTGTCCATCTCTGATACACCCGACAATTGCAGAGTCATCTGAGTATTTCTGCAGATGACAGGTCTCTGATTTGCACTGGAAGTCTGAAGTGTACAGAGTGAAAAAGAATGGTGAGAGTATGGTCCCCTGTGGTGCTCCTGTGCTGCTGACCACCTGGTTTGACACACAATCCTTCAGTTTCACAAACTGCGGTCTGTTTGTCAGGTAGTCATTGATCCAGGCGATTGTTGAGGACTAAATCTGTATCTTCAGGAGTTTCCGACAAAGCAAATCAGGCTGAATTGTGTTAAATGGACTGGAGAAGTCAAAGAACATGATCCTCACAGTGCTGCCTGCTTTGTCCAGATGACTATGGGTCGGTTGAAGCAGGTAGACGATGGCATCTTCAACTCCAACTCCACAGCGATAAGCAAACTGCAGTGGATCCTGATATGTTCTTGTTTGCTTATTCAGGGGGGGGGGGGGGCAACAAGAGTATCTCCAGGACCTTCATGATGTAGGATGTCAGGGCAACAGGTCTATAGCCATTGATGACTGATGGGCGAGTTTTCTTTGGTACTGGAACATGGCATGATGTCTTCCGCAACACTGGGACCTTCTCCTGGCTCAGGCTAAGGTTGGAGAGGTGCTGCAGAATCCCACAGAGCTGCTCTGCACAGGCATTCAGGACTCTGGGGCTGACACCATCTGGACCTGCCGCCTTGTTCTGGTTCAGTTTCTCCAGCTGCCTCTACACCTGAATTTTAGAGACAGACAAGTGGGAGGGGAAGGCAAAGGGGGTGGCAGCATCTCCTGACTTGGTTGAAGACAAACTTGTGGAAGCAGAAGAGTCCATGATTGAGGTGAAGGATAAAACATCTGAGGTGTGACAGGAAAGCTGTGGGTCAGAGGAGGGTGGTATGTCTGTGTGGCTGGGGACGGGAGAGGAGGATGCTGAGCTTGTTCCTGAGCTAAACCTGTTGTAGAGTGCAGTCAGTTCATTGGCTCTGTCCAGACTTCAATCTATCAAATCCTTCCTGTGCTCAAGCCTGTGATCTTTTTCATTCCTGCCCAGACATCTCTTATATTGTTCCTCTGTAGTTTGTTCTCCAGCTTCTTCCTATATGCCTCTTTGCTGTCTCTGATCTTGACCTTAAGTTGCTTCTGTATACTCCTCAGTAATTCCCTGTTTTCTTCCCTGAAGGCTCTTTTTTTCTTGTTTAGGAGTTCCTTCAGGTCACTGGTGGTCCAGGGTTTGTTATTAAGGAAGCATCTCACTGTTCTGGTGGGGATGATGTTGTCCACATAGAAGTTTATATAGTCAGTCACACACAGTCATGGCAGTGATGTCCTCTCCATGTGCTTGGCAAAAAGTCATCCAGTTTGTGGTCTCAAAACAACCCTGCAGGGCTTGTTCAGCTTGATGTGACCATTTTATCACAGTTCTCTTTGTCACAAGTTGCCTCTGAACAAGTGGTTTATATTCTGAGCAGAGAAAAACAAGATTGTGATTTGATTTTCCCAGAGGAGGTCTTGGTGTGGACATGTATGCTGAATCCTTGTAAGGATTTAGAGTTCATCCGTCTCGTTAGCCAGTGATCTCACATTGCCCAATTATGATCGATGGAAGAGATGGTTTGAACTTCCTCCTTCTCTGTTTCCTTTTTGCTCCTGCTCTACATCCACGCCTCCTCCTTTTCAACTAATCAGGGATTTGTGGCTTCAGTTGAGGTATTATTTCAGCTTTTGCAATGTTAATCAGCTGGTCACGGCAGTTAACCACCTTGTTGCCATGGTTACGCATCATCAAAAAGTGAAAAATTAACAGCAAAAATCCTTCCAGCTTCACAGCACCAAAGACTAGAAAGTATACAGGTCCAAAAAATGACATGATTACTGCATATGCTCAACTTAGGTTGTGTATACTGACCTCAAAGGGTTCCACTTACAACATTAGTTGTAAATACTGAAAGGATGAACAATAGCCATGTGCTTTGTTTACTCTGTTTGTAAATTGGATAGAATCATTGTTTTTCACATATGTTCAGAAACATAAATTAGTGAACTGTTTATGCATAGAAGCATGATAGCAAAACATACTACATTGTACCTGGTTCATCATAACATGGGATCTTCTCCACTCTTTCTTATGCTCTTTCTTTGATGATAATTCACTTGTTTGACTATAATTGTTTCTGCTGTGTAAAGGCATTTTCACTTGAGTTGACACAGACTCTCCTGCTCAACATGTGGCCTAATCCAAAGCAAGATGTAACTGATGTCCTCATTAAAACATAAATCTTGTTATATAGACTGTATTAAGACCAAATTAAATTGTATTCATATTAGTTGGGTTGTCAACATGACTCTTGATGAAGAAATTGACTTGATCTTGTGAACATTTTAACTGATTACATGAAGACTTAACGGATGATACTATATAAATATATATTTCGGTACTTTTTCTTTAAGTTACAAGTTTGAATATTATGTTTGGCTGCAAGAACATTTTATTGCTTCTTATTTGTATTATCTCCTGGAGCAAGTCTCAAATACTATTTCTTATGTATGTTCTCAGGATTGAAGCAAGCCAAGGAATACATGTATTGTCTCAGAGCTGAAAAATAATTAACCCTGGGAGCTGGAGGGGCAAAACGCAGCTGCTAAATCTGCCAGGGAGACATACTTCTTAAAACAATGATAATAAAGAAATGTTATGATCCTTTAAGTACTATGTCAAGGATAATTGTGTTCCTCCAAGGGAAATAAAACATAATAATGCACAAATGAAGAATGTCAAGAAAAGCTGTTTTGAAAAAAGTCTAGAGTTAAATCTATTGGCAATGACAGTTGAGCATTTAGAGGGATGTGTAGGGCAAGAAACTAATTCTAGCTCAGTATGGCCAAGATTCTGAAATATTTCTCTAAAACTGTTTAAATAGAAAATAATGAACATGTGGACTCACAGAGTAAAGAACATTTTCTTAACATAGAAGGGCAGCAAAAAGCACGAGCTCTTAGAAAAAGACACACGATGTCACGCACATCCATTTTCACTATTCGCCATCTCTCATTGAACTGCATTGGGTCTAATTAAAGCTAATTAAGCAAACAAATGGATGGTCAGCCTTTAAATCCTCTTGATTGGATGAGACATATCGATAAGAGTATTATATTGAGCACACAGTTATCTTGTCAATAATAGCTGGGCTTTACAGATAATCAGAATTCACAAAAAAAAAAAGCCACATAAACAACATTGGACCACTGCCACTCTTTTCATTCCTTGTATTGTTCATCTTAGATTGACCTTTTCTGGAAAGGCATGTAAGGCAAAGCAAAGCAACTTTATTTGTATAGCACACTTTCAACAACAAGGCAATTCAATGTGCTTTGAGTGTTTAGGGGAGAATAACAGTAAAAGCATAAAATACAACATTAGAAACAGAAACATATGACACATTTAAACATATGACATGCAAGCTATTATTAATCGCTTACTCAAAGTCAGCTCTAATCAGATGCGTTTCAGCTTTGATTTAAAGGAACTCAGTGTTTCAGCAGCTTTGCAGTGGTCTGGATGTTTGTTCCAGATAAGGGGAGCATAGAACCTGAAAGCTGGTTCTCCACATTTGGTTCTAATTCTAGGGATGATTAGTAGACTACAGTTGGAAGACCTGAGTGGTCTGGGGGGTTTGTATAGTGACATCATCACGGTGGCGCAGCTGGTAGCTTGGCTCACCTCACAGCTAGAAGGTCCCAGGTTCGATTACCGCCGGGGACGCTGTGGGTGCTGAGGGTGTGTTTGTTTCCCCACATCATCGGCACCCACACCCTGGGTGGGGTTGGCAAAAAGGCCTTTCTGTGTGGAGTTTGCATGTTCTCCCCGTGTTCTGTTGAGCAGCTAATGTGAGCTACTCCCACAAAAACATGCACTAGTCCTGGGGCTATCTACTGTCTCCTCCTGGTCGACCGGGCGCCTGAAGGGTTGGGGAGGATCTGGCTGGAATAACGTGATCCTTCCACGTGCTACGTCCAGCCGGAGAAACCCCACCCCATCGGGTGAAAAGAAGGGCCTGTTCACTCCCCAAGCATGAAGGAGGCTTGGGTTTCAGTGCGGGGCCCTTCCGGGGCTAGCAGAGGGAGAGTGGAATCCCAGGACTAAGGTAGGAGCACTGGGTGATAAATAATGGGAAAAAACCGTGGGATAAAAAAAAAAAAACAACTGGGATGATGTGCTCTACTCTCCTGGTTCTAGTGAGGATGCGAGCAGCAACATTTTGGATCAGCTGGAGCTGTCTGATTGACTTTTGAAGCAAACCTGTAAGAACACTAATGCAGTAATCTATATGACTAAAGAAAAATGCATGGATGAGTTTTTCGAGGTCACATTGTGACATCAGTCCTTTAATCGTAGGTATATTCTTCAGGTGAACAAAGTCTGACCTTGTTATTGCCTTTATGTGACCCTGGAGGTTTAGGTCTGAGTCCATTACCACACCTAGATCTTGGGCCTTATCAGTAGCTTCTTGCTGTTTTAACTGAAGGTGTGTACTTACTCTTGATCATTCCTCTTTTGGTCCAAAAATAATAACTTCAGTTTTCTTTCTATTCAGCTGGAGAAAATTAGGGCACAGCCAACCATTGATTTGCTCGATGCATTCACTTAGAGTTTGGATGGGTTCATAGTCACCTGGTGAGATTATATCGTAAAGCTAAGTATTATCTGCATATGGTTATGGTAATTAATGTTATTGGTTTTAATAATCTTGGCTAGCAGGAGCATGTAGATATTAAATAGGAAGGGCACCAGGATGGAGCCCTGGGGACCCCACATGTGATTTTTGTCTATTATGATGAAAATGTGCCTATTGACACAAAGAATGTCCTCTTCTTAAAGAGGCTATATGCAACTTTTTCCCCAAAATAAACGTAATAGCCTTTTTATTTGACCATTTATGACTCAAACATCTCCTGATGAGCATACTGACACCTTGTCAGCTCACAGTGGGTGCACCTATAAGCCTGTATCCAATTTTTGTCGGGTCCGATTTTTCCGCGCTGTCTACGGATGTGACGTTAGCAGTTAAATAGATTGTGCAAATACACAGAAGAGAACTAGGACAACTTTGACACCAATAGTAACTCCACATAAGACTAAGAAAGTTAAACCCCTGACAAGTGCCCGAAAAAGATAGAAGATTGAGAGTGACTGGCGCACGAGCGCGCGCTGCGAGAACAAGCAGAAAGGAAGAGCAGTTCCGTTTTTGGCCACATGGGGTCAGTCGCGAGTTTAAATTTCAGAAAATTGCATATAGCCCCTTTAAGGTAAGACTCAAACCAGCACTGTACCAGAGTACTGTACCAGTGAGTCCAACCCAGCTTGCCAGTCGTTCTAGTATATCATGATCAACAGTGTCAAATCCTGCACTACAGTTCAAAAGTACCAACACTGTGGTTCTACCACAGTCTGTATTTTTGCGGATGTCCTTGAAAACTTTGACGAGGGCAGTCTCAGTGCTGTGGTGAGCTTGGAAACCAGACTGAAAATTTTTTAAACGGTTGGTCATTGTTAGGAAGCTTTTTAACTGTTGAATCACAGCTTTTTCAATAATCTTGCTGATGAATGGAAGATTAAAGATTGGTCTGTAGTTCTGCATTAATGTGTTGTACAGGTTGTTCTTCTTTAGTAATGGTTTGATAACTGCTGTTTTTAAAGCTTGGTGGAAGACACTTGACAGGAGGGATGAGTTAATTTGTTTGAATCAGATCAGACCTAAGGACAGGGACAACTTTCTTAAGAAAAACTCTAGGTAAGATATCGAGGCAGCAAGAGGAGGAGCTTAATGGGTTAATGATTTCTTCAAGGTACTTCCATTTCCTGTGAGGTTTGGTTTTCAGAGCAAAATTGCACTAAATACTTCTATTCATTCACACAAGAGAAGATTTCTATTTTTTTTCAAGGCTAAAGGCTACTGGACACAAATAAAATTATTGCTTTTATTTAGTGTAATGATTGGAACCAACACATCAAAGCACAGTTCAGGGTTTTGCAGTGAATAAAATAAATATCTCTCTCTTTACCTGTACGGAACATTTTCTTGTACTCTAACTCTTGAATTACAATTCTCTGCACCCACAGTATAGAAATGCTCTCCCACTGACATTTTTTCAACAACTTAGGCCTCACTGTCCTTTTTCTAAACTCCTAGGTTTCCTGTAAAAAAAAAAGGTTTTAAAAAGACACAAAATCCCACATTGTTTAGTAAACTTTAATTTCACTGTTATTGTCCTCCAGATTACTTCAAAGAAGGCATAATCATGGTCACAATTGCTCAACAATTCAATTAAATTCAAATTCAAAAGTACTTTATTGATCCCAGAGGGAAATTAAGTGTTGTTGTAGCTCATATAATTAATTCTTTAAGGAGCTTTTGAAGATGATGGCTGTGGGCAGGAAGGATCTCCTGTAGCGGTCTGTGTTGCAGCGAAACTGAAGAAGCCTCCGACTGAAGATGCTCTGTTGTTGTATGACAGTCTAATGAAGAGGATACTCAGAGAGCAAAGAGCAAAAGGGGTAGGAGGAATTATTGGGAAAAAAACAACAACCATGATACAAAACAAAAGCTAAACAAAAATAAACTGATCAAAAATGGTAGGAATATCCCTGCCCACTAACTAACATAACCTAGGGGGCCATGTGGATCGGTGGTAAAGCAGGCACACTGTATGCAGAGTCTACAGCGTATGTGTATGTTTGTGTTTGTAAATGCACCCAGACTCTAAATCATGTATAGCCCTGGAAGATTTAAATTTACAGTAATCTCTTGAACTTCTGAGAGTAGGTAAAGTTATGGATTCGGAGTGACCCAGCCAGAGAGGTTGTTTACATCACAATTTACTCAGTAAATAATAAATATGTGAGTTTAAAAAAAATTATCTATAACTATTGTGATTGAATACAAATTAAGGATGTTTTTTCTTGTCAGAAAAGCTTCAGTTATAAAACCTCGAGTAGAAGCTCCCACGTGAAGATTGTGCACTTTGGGGTTCGGTAAGCCCAAACTAGTTTGGGCGTTAAGCATTCTTCCAACATTACCATATGATTGTATGTTTGCAACCTAAAATTACTTAGCTGAGCTTGGTCCACGTTGGTCAGTAATTTCGTCTTTATGCAGGGCTCCATATTGCTTCAGCATAGATCAGGTCTTTTTGTTGCCTCAAAGTCCGTTTGAACACAACACACACTTTGCCTTCTAAAGCACCAGAGCTTAGAAGAAAAAGAAAAAAACAGGATACGCTGTGTTGTTTTGTGACATTATTATTAGTGATGATTTATTATTATGTGGGAATCGTATAAGGGGACATTATTAAAATGTTGCCAGACATGGGAAAATCTCCTCCTTGGTTTCATCACAAAAAAGATGCTCAAATAGTTTCAAACACACACGCAATACAATCCTAAAACAACAGAATGAAATTGGGAAACCGCAACGTCTTTGCTGCCCTTTATGTTTCAATTCATGCGCAACCCCGCAACCTTGTTCCTGAATTCGTCAGGTGGTTTTGCAGGCTAGCGAAGGCTCGAATGTCACTACTTACATAATCAACACAACACTCGATACACGCTTCACAAAAATCCTCCTAGATTACTCAACAAATGCTTCAAACCCTCGATACAAAGGACACATCACTACTTTTAAAGTTTGTTTTAAGTTTAATTTTATTATTTTGAAGACTCATTTGAAGAGTTATTTTCCCACAGATTGCTGTTTTTTGTAAAAAAAAAAAAATCTTTTTTACTGCACAATGCACTGCTACTTGCTGGGGAAAGAAAAAAATAAAACAAGCCACCAACTGAAGCCTGAAGTCTAAGTCCTCCTTCCAATGTCAAATCCTACAATCTGTGTCGATGGTATTGCTCTTTTTATTTTTAATCACATTTTGATTAATCATAGTTAAATACTTTTACTCTCTGTGAAGCAATCTGTGGTTTCTATCTGTGAAAGACGCAACATTAATAAACTTTACTTACTTCACTGACTGACTTAGTTGCTTGTTGAAATAATGGAAAAGCAGCCAAAATAATATTAACCATTCTGAATTTGAATGCAAACTGGAGACTGACATCATTTCTGCTATATAAAATGGACAATGTTCTTCTACAAATAGTTAGTGGATGAGTGCATGCCAGTCATTCCTAAAAATCCAACTTCCTCTGTGCAGCTTCCACATTTGGTTGAGTAATTACAACAAGCACAAAGGTGGAGCCCGAGAATGTCTTCCAGCCTCTGCCATATTTCAGTATAAATATTTATGAAGACATTTGAATAATCAGAATTTGTAAACAAAACATCATTTCGAGGAAGGAACAAAAGAGGGCTGAAAGGTGAAGAATGTCAACAAGTGAAGGAGAAAGAATCTCCCACTTACAGCTGGATCTTCTTATGGTTAATGAGCGAAACAGAATTATCTACACTGATGTGCTTAATGATGGATTTATACAATTTGACAAACTCACGAAAAAATGCTCTAAAGTGGTCTTGTATACTTTGCCTACACAAACAGATATTTTGGGACCCTAAGAAGCAATGATACATTTGATAATTGCAAGGGGAAACCAAGATGTATTCAATCTTTAAAATTAAATAAAAATGTATTTGAAGCACATTGTCACCAGAGGTATGTTTCATCATAGTTGTTAATTGGAAATATTTAAAATTTTAGAAAATTATCTTTAATAATAAGTGAACTACTGTACATGGAAAATTTGGCAAACTGAGTGAAACACCATATGGTCTCAAAACTGCTTTGCTGTTTTTTTGTCTCATTATTTCCCCATCTGTCATCTCATAATCCAATGTCACTAAGTTTATGTTCTGCAAGCTTCGTGCTCAGATAGCGCTAGATGTAAGTGATGACATTACATCTTCCTCTGGTGGCCTATATGTAATGAGTAAAACAGTTTATTCACTGATAAAATCCATATATTTTTAACAATACAAATTAATTTTATTATGTGTTATATTAGGGTCGTCTTACATAAGCATACACACGCATAAGTAAACACATGCACTTTCAATTTACTTTAGCATCTTAAAGACAGAAGAAGCCTTGAAAGCTATTAGATACTACATTCATATGAGTTTGAGGGTTTGGTTGCCTTAGCAACATATAGAGGGTTTCATATCCCCCAAGGCCATTTAAAATAACTTTCAGAAGAAAGTCATTAGTGACCAATATATACACATTTGCTTTATGCAGCCCTATTCATTTATTTCTTTGAGTTTTTACGTTTTATCTGAAGTCTGCCATGATCACCGGGGACCATGACTTAAATATTGCCGTTGTTTGTGATATTTTCTTGTTCTCACCTGTCCATGAGAAACTTTATTTGGACAGTTATTTACTACGCACTACTAATAGTAATTTTATTGTTTTAAAAATAAACTCAAAGTGGATTATTTTATGTCTACTACAACTTCTAGTTTCAATATTTGTATCAGAAATTTTATGTAATTGCTTGAAAACATGCATCTTATAAAGTATTGAACTAAGAAGAGCTGAGACACACATTTATACTGTATGAGTTCTCACACTTACAAGAGCGCATTTCCACCCCTCTCCAAAATAAATGCTTCCCCTTGCCAACACTTTTCTCCCCACTGTATCTGCTTTTTCCTGATGGCCTTCATGGTTTGTAACTCAATCAGATTTCCGACCGCTCTAAAGCTTTTTTAAAAGCTAGCACTTTGTCTCAAATGTGGCCTGCAAAATAAATCACGCAATTACTATACATTAAACCTAGGCAATATCACTTAGATAATCAAGAATACTTAGTATGTTTCTGTTTACTCACAAGCATTTCTTACCAACCACATCTGATCCTCATACTAAATCAAGGCATGAAGTTAATTTTTCCGTCTGGACCACCTTGCTAATTGGAAAAAAAAAAGTCTTAGTCTTCACCCATATAACTGGTGTATTTAATAGAATGCTAAGCATCTAAATAAAATTAGATTTTTTGGTTTTAAAATTTAAGAGTTTTTCATTACAGCTGACACAAACAGTTATGGTGAATTAATTAAGAGGCCAAAGACTCACAGCAGCCTTTAATGAAACGTTTAATGCCGGTTAATCATTTACAATCCTGAATCTGAGTGTTGGAGAAACAGGTTCTTCTTACTTTATGCGCTCATCAGAGTGAAAGGTCAATTTAATTTACCAGAGTTACATCCACTCATGTCTTTACCATGAACACAAAACAGTGAGCCCCTGACCCTCAGGTGTCTGAATTTATGAATTAATATTTACCTTGCAGTTTTTTTCTACTCCAGTTAAACCTTCATTTACGGTTCAGAGGCTGGTCACATGGTACAAGCTCCAAAGTTTGATCAAGAACCAAAAAGAAAATAAATGTAGTAAATGTAGAGTATATGCATAGAATGTAAACATAGAAACGTAATTAACCAAACAGCAATGTCCTCAAAGTTGAAGCATATCCTGGAAGCATATGGTAAATTGATTTGTCACTGATGACATGTTTTTAAATGGAGACAGCTCAGGTAGACTTCAATGATTATTTTATCTTGCTTTCAACAAGGTGTAAACAAATTTCATGAGTAATATGGGAAGTAATTTATTGTTGGCAGATTTAAACCTCATTGAGGGAGATTGTTCTAATATGCTTGGCTCTGCCCACCCCCTGAGGAAACAAGCCGGAAATATATATTTTTGCAGCAGGAAAATGGGTTAGTGTTTTAAAGAAAAACCAGTTTCTTTGAATTAATACACATTTGGAGACCTGCATGATTCTTTATAATACATTGTCTGTGTTGGGTTCATAACAAGGATTTTCTGACTGTGATTTCCCTATCAGAATAAAGTGAAGACATTTGAACAAATTGGCCTTAAAGAGACAAAAAAAATAAAAAAATAAAAAAATTAAGATATCACATTTGTTATTAATCTACAAAACTTAGGGAACATTTGGTTGTTCAAAAAAAAGACCAGTTTCCTTTAAAAAAAGTCAAAAATTAAGTGTACAAACTTTAAGCTTTAGCTTATGTGTCAATCACCGAATGAATATTTAGTTCAGTGAGTGACAGGACTTACATTTAGTCCACTGTTTCCGAAACCGCCTCAGATTTGAGGTTCATTAAGTTGAACAACTTCTAAAGCTCAGAATTGGACTGTTTTCCACAATGTCCCTGCCTTTTTTGGTTTTGCCTAAGAGAGATAATTTTGATGTCACCACAGGTTTTCTATTCTATTAAGGTTCAGGGAATGAACTAGCAACTCCATTGCATTAACATTTTCTGGCGCTCCCTCATAGGTTGGTTTTGCAACATCAATTTCAAAGGCACCTTCCTTTTCAGCCTACAGCTAAATTACATTTTCAAGTGTTTTGATGGGTTTAGAATAGGGGAGTAAAGGTACACAAAATAGCAGTTCAGTGGACTGAACAATCACAGTATTTTGTATTATTTTTGGTATGCTTCAGTCAAGGGAGAAACCAATATTTTTTCTAATTGTATTTGGCAGAGAAAGAATTTTAAAAAATAGTTTGATTTTGTTATAATGTAGAAGTGCCTAGTGTGGAACTGACTGGAGATTTGGATTTATTATTTTCAATAAATAAAAGGATAAACAGGTAGATAACCAATTCCTGAATAAATTACACAACTGCCTGAAATTGGTCAAGTTTATATTTAGGAATTTTTGATTCTGACTGTACTGATATTGGAAAGTTTAAAAAAGGTTTTAAATTACTTTGGAGTTGTTTTGATACATTGAGGATAAAGTATATAAGTTGTCCATGAATGCATCTTAAAAGTCCAGCTGTTGGGGTATCCCCTATCCTCACAGGGGATTCTGGTAACATGCCTGCTGCTGTGCAGCATTTTAGGCTGGTTAAATGCTACTACAGAAAGCAGGATTTGTACAACTGCTACAGGTGAAACTTGAAAAATTAGAATATCATGCAAAAGTTCATTTATTTCAGTAATTAAAAGGTTATATGAGACTCATTACATGCAAAGCGAGATATTTCAAGCTTTTATTTGTTATAATTTTCATTATTTTGGCTTACAGCTTATGAAAACCCCACATTCAAAATTTCAGATATCATGTTTGCTGGGTTTTAACAACTCAAATGGTGTGGCCAGGCCTGTTGATTGCCAGGAAAAGGCCATTCAAAAGTTTTGGCGACTTTCAGAAGAAGTGGACTGAGGCTCGAGTTAGCGCATCAAGAACCACGACACACAGACGGATCCTGGACATGGGCTTCAAATGTTGTACTCCTCTTGTCAAGCCGCTCCTGAACAACAAACAAAGTCAGAAGCGTCTTACCTGGACTAATGAAACAAAGAACAGCAAATTTTGCATTTCATTTGGAAACCAGGGTCCCAGATTCTTAAGGAAGAATGGAGAGGCACGCAGTCCAAGATGCTTGAAGTCCAGTGTGAAGTTTCCACAGACTGTGTTGATTTGAGGGGCCATGTCATCTGCTGGTGTTGGTCCACTGTGCTTTATTAAGTACAGAGTCAATGCAGCCATCTACCAGGACACTGTGGAGCACTTCATGGTTCCTTCCACAGACGAGCTTTATGGAGAGGCTGACTTCATTTTCCAGCAGGACTTAGCACCTGTTCACACTGCCAAAAGTGTTCTTACTCTGATATGGATCCTCTTGGGTCTGAAATAAAGAATATATCTATCCAAAACCTGCAGTAGTTCAATAGCCATGAGATTACTGTGCTTGATTGGCCAGCAAACTCACCTAACTTGAACCCCATAGAAAATCTTCCATAACACCTCAGCAGTGGCACACGCTGATAGCATCCATGCTATGCCGCATTGAGGCAATAATTGATGCAAAAGAGACCCAAACCATGTACTGAGTACATATGCATCATTATACTTTTCAGAATTCAAAAATGTCTTTATTGAAAGTCTTTGTTTTACTGATTTCATGTAATCTGATTTTCTGAGATTTTGAATTTGGGGTTTTCATAAACTGTAATCCGTAATCATCAAAATGATAACAAATAAAGGCTTGTTACATCTCGTTTTGCATGTATTGAGTCGATCTCATATATTAGTTTCACCTTTTTAAAATTGAATTACTGAAATAAATGAACTTTTGCACGATGTTCAAATTTTTCATGTTTAACCTGTAAAACAATTGGCAGCCTTCCTACCCAAGTATAGGCCAACTCTATAACAGTGGGGGGTTCACCAGATGAGTGCTATTATTTGCTATATGCTATCCATTAAATTAATGATTCCGTTAGATAGAATCAGAAGCAGGCAAGTGATAACTGGGTCTGTTGGTTTTTCATTACTGTACTTCATCTACTTGTAAATTATTTGCCATGAAGAAATATAATTTCTCAAAAAAGCAGTCATCGATCTTGCTAGTGATGTTGTACTTCTAATATTTTATTCCCAATGGTATACCTATAGTATATACCTTTCCCAAACTTGTTCATACAAATAGCATATTTAGCTTAAAATAATATTTCATTCAACCAAGAAGTGTTTTTGATGGGAAATTAAGTAGGTGTCTTTCAAAAGATAAAATTATTGGTTTTTTAAAATACAGAAGAGGTGTATATAAAAACCCCTAACTGTTTTTATAATTTTTTGACTGCATGTCAAGATGTTTTGTATTCTTCTCGCTGATACATGTAATAATATTTATTGGCATTTCACCAAACAAGCAGGTCTTATAATTGCTGATCAGCTTCTTGCCTGTTTCCACTGATATCTTGATAATTTATCTTTGTCAGCCAGATTTGACAGTAATTTAACTGCAGTATTCAATATACATATGCCAACACCATACTTGGATGTACACGATCACAACATATTAGCAATAGTAATTGTGTTGTACTTGAATTTTAGGATTCATACAGGAGGTCAAGAAAGAAAGAGGTAAAACGAAAAAAAAAGTTCTTAAATTTGAGTGCATGCAGAAATAGCAAGTTTCAGGGTGTTGGTATAAACAGCTTTGTTTACTCTGTGTTTACTGGCTTTGTATGAATATATCAGTAATGAGGGTTTTTCATGCTGCAATATTGAGAAAGAACGCTTTCCTTTCATGCTTCATCACTGAATATCATGAATGTTGATCTCACTTCTCTCTGTCTTCAAGGTCATCTTTAAAGTTGGTGCACAAGGCTGTTACTCAGGAGTCTGTTTTGACAGCACAGACTTTAACCTTCAAAGGTGAAATGGTTTCAAACACTTTTTATTTTTATCATAAAATTATGTGACACCATTAGTCAGACTGGAAGGGATAAGCTCATCACTATTAAATATCAATAAGTTGAATATTTTCAAAGCTCCTGGTGGAGTTGATATCAGTATTACTTTGGAAAAACATACAAAAGTGATTACAAATACATGGTTACTGGGAAGATGACGCTGCATAGTAAACTTTCTTTAAATTTTACCTGGTTTTATGTTCTTTTTTGTTTAGTCTTTTTTCTGATCCATGTAGCTCAGCAAATACCTCATACCAAGTGTCCATTTTTCAGTATTAATAATTACTGTAACTTCTTTCTCTTGGAGAAACGGGTAACAAAGACTTTGTCATGAATGCCTTGCTGTCTGAGATCAGTCTACCTGGAAAGACAGCCAAAGAAAGGGTGGCCTATAGTCATTTCTAAGTTTAAGTGAAGAAGAAATGAGCAGATGGAACTAGAAAAAGTGGATGTTTAAAATTTGTGGTTGCAAAAATGTCACAGAAAAGAACTGGTTTATTTATGGACTTCAAAGGTGGTGAGATTATATATATATATATATATATATATATATATATAATAAAGTCCAAAGAGAAGAGCAGTGATAGTATATTGTCAAAGTGAAGAGTAAGGTTATCTCTGTAGCAGTCCAATTAGCTTCATTATTGCTTCTGACACAGATCAAATGTCTGCTTATTGTTCCTTTCATCAAAAAACAAAATTTAACAAACAGAATCCATTGTAATTGCTTTAAAAGTTTAGAGCTGATTTTAGAGAAAATATATTTACATGTATTTATTCTAATATTAGTCAGTTAGTTTAACACAACACAATACAGAGAGGACAGGGAAATAAGAATAGTCTATTGAATATTTTATATATTTTATAATAGGATTACATTATAGAATGTAAACATGATGGCAAACTATAAATCAAATAACCACACTTGTTAATCTTGAAACATTACATTCTCCCAAGAATATATTAAATATAGGCATAGTCAAAAATATAACTTATTGAAGAATTATGATATTCAGTACGGATTAGATTTTCCACCAAATAGTGAAATATGTTTAACCACATGATTCTAGATTTGATGCACAGCAAGCAGAAAACTATTATCTTCCAAATATCTTCTATTTGGTAAAATAATAATGTTGTATTATTGTTTTCTTAGGGTGTCTTTCTAATGTACTTTTTAAATGTCCTTTTGGTTTCAGTCAGATGCTCATTTGCATGACATCCTGTTCTTTTAATATGTTAATGAAGTGTGACTAAATAAAGAGAGACTGCAGAGGGGGTGCTCTTCGAGACCAGAGACTATGACACTGGGAGGCTGAGAACAGACAGACACGGTTGGCTCATTCTTTATAGTATTTTCCTGGTCTCCCTCTGCAGAACTGATTATCCACATCTACCTCTGCAGAGCTTATTGACTCCATATTCTCTCCGACCCTTGTGTGATTCTTTGTAGGTCAACCACTTTTTAAACCTAACATCTTGGTGCCGTGACTCGACGTACGGAGCACTCCCGCTGGTGGTCTCCGTCGAAGGGCTTTTCTTGACGTCCAGATCGCTGAATTGCTGTAATGGCCGGCTGCATAACTTCCACGAGGACCCCCTGTGCGTGCTCCCGTGCGATCGATTCGGTTTGAATCACTCGCTTAGGGGGGAGATTGTGAGTACGTCTTTTTTGTGCACCTTCACATTTAAAAAAACAAACAATTCTAAGATAGTCAGAGTACATTCTGCTGTTTGGGCCTAAAGGACGCTTTAGCCTCTCTGATAAAATATCAGGTGTTGATCCATAAGTGATTAATGCGTTAATTACTACAGCAAAAGGGTGTAACGGTACAGGTTTGCGAACCTGTCCACCTCCAAAAAAGGGTGTAACGGACCAGGTTTGCGAACCGGTCCACCTTGCTGGGAAACGGTTGTAACGGGTTAGGTTTGCGAGCCAACCCACCTCGCTGGGAAATAAAGCACGCCAGTGTATGGGAGTAAAAACACAAACAGCAGAATCAAAACGATATACCGCACCCCAGGTGGGTAGAGTAAGATAGGCACAGGACATAATCTTTATGTATGCCAGTCCAACCTGAAACCTAACGGTGTTAACGTACGGTTTGATGTGCACTACAAGAGACGTTCTGTGCGGAATTATAGGTTACACAACACATCCTTAGATTAAGAAAGCCATAAAACGGCTCAATCTAGTTGCACAAAAGAGACACTTAGAGTAAAAACTATACGATCCAGTTTTAGCAGAATTTGATTACAATAAAAAATCTCAAATAAATGACCAAAAAATTATTTTAATTAATTAAAGAATAAATTACTAACTTTAACTCGACAGACTAATTTAATAGTTCTTGCTTTTTCATTCACCTTAATCTTAATATTAATAATTGCCGTTATCCTCCTAGAACTATTTGGTATTCTAACACTAGACTTTACCAGACCAATTAATAGAATCCAATAAGGGTTATATAAAAACAACGCAAAGATGGGAAACGATGTTTCCACCAACAAATTAGAGGGAGATTCAAAGTATATGCATAAAAAGGACCCCGAAAATCTTCAGTTTCTGACAAAATGGCGCAAAAAGTATAAAGTAGACGGGAAACTTAAAGGAAATCAATGGAAAGAACTGGTATGTGTTCTCGAAGCAAAAACACTTATCGCTAAAGGTAAAAAGAAAAAACTTAAACAGACAGTTAAAAATAGCACGTGTGTGGGCTGATGAAACAGAGAAAAGGAAGCAAAATATAAAAAACAGAAAAGAGAACAAAGGCTCTAATGATGAGGCTTTTCTTATGAAAAAGCTCGGTGACGAACTCACACTGTGTCCTCCTCCTTATGCACCTCCACCTACAGCCCAGACAGACCCCCCTGGGGCTGTTGGAGGAGAACCTTATGCACCTCCACCAACACCCCCATCAGACCAGCCGGGGGCTTTAGGGGAAGGTCTATATCCTCCTGTTCCAAGAGATCAATTTGCAATTGAAGAAAAAACAGATGGTACCACAATAAAACAAAGACTTAGAATTACAAAGAAGTCAGGTCCAAAACAATCTGATGATAAGTCTTATGAGAGTGAACCAGAGGACTCAATAGATGTTAACCCTATGATTCAAGTACCATCTGCCGATGGCACTCCGAGATATGTTTTTAGACCATGGTCACTTAAAGACGTTAAAGAGGTTGTAGAACAAATCACCAGCCATAAGGAGGATCCAGAAAAATGGACAGAGGATATGGTTGATGTGGTCAAATCCTACCGGTTAAACGGTCATGAATTAGGACAGGCTATGGCTGCATCGTTGGGAAAAGATTGGCACCATGTAGGAGGAAATTACACAGGAAGAGATGCTGCCGGAGTTGTGTTACAATTTCAGAATGATTTCCAGGGAGCACTAAAGCAACAATTTGATGCAGTAGCGGATAAAGTTCGTGCACAGTTTAAGAAGAAACCAAAACCTCCAGACTCCGACACACAGGTATTTCACACCCAGCTTGAAGACGATGAGGGGGAAGTTTATTATCAAAGTGACAACCACAACAAAGGAAGGGGGTTTAGACCCAAATCACTGTTTAAAGCTGCTGCGCTTGTGAGCCATGGGCCTTGCCATGTCTCCACAGGGGGGATGGTATCAATAATACAGCAACACTTTACAACATACAACCTTGAAACATACTTAAAATATTTTTGCAAGACATGCCTAACATGTATCAAACACAACCCGCAAGGGAATATGAGACCCAAGCGAGGCCAATTTCTTCAACCAGCCTTCCCATTCCACACAATCCACATGGATTTCATTGAACTAACACAGAGCAGCTCATACAAATATTGCTTAGTAATAATTGACGCTTTCTCCAAATGGCCGGAAATTATTCCCACTGCAAAGAATGATGCTCTAACAGTGGCAAAAGCACTATGTAAAACTATCATTGCAAACCATGGTATTCCACAAGTAATATATTCAGATAATGGACCACATTTTGTGAATGAGGTTATTCAAAATATGGCAAAACATTTAGACATCCAACTAAAAAATCATTGTGCCTATCACCCCCAAAGTGCAGGTTTAGTAGAAAGACATAATGGGACCATCAAAAGCAGACTCAGGAAATGCATGGCAGAAACTAGAAGACCATGGCCTGAGTGTGTGGACCTAGTAAAACTTTACATGAGAATCACGCCAACAAACCAAGGTTTAACACCTTTTGAAATCATTTATGGCAGACCTTACAGGTTTCCTCTAGTTGCGCCTGATTTGCAAAAAGCAGACGAGGAACTCACATTAGCTGATTACATGAGGAAAATTATCCTAACCAAAGAAGTGCTCTCCTTCTGTTTTGCAGGATCCTGAAAAGCCAATCAAACCTGGAGACTGGGTATTCATCAAGGTGATTAAATGGACGAGTCCCCGCTGGGAAGGACCTTTTGAAGTCCTGCTGACCACGCCCACGGCTGTGAAAATCGCTGAGAGACCCTCGTGGATACACATCTCACACTGCAAATTGCAAAGGCAATTAGGGGACTAGACACGGGACAGTGGGGAAGTCTGGGCTACAAAGGACAGAGTGACCAATAGGGCCTCTGGTCTCAAACCCAGCAGAACAGCATCCCTGTCCCCTTAGCGGTCAAACCTCTGTTTTGGAGGGCTAGTCCTCTTATTTGCCTCTAGCCAACATGAAACTAGTTTGGCTCCCCTCCTGTCTGGCAGTTTGCCTGCTTCTATTGCCCTGCTTTTTCCTCACACCTGATGACATCCAGACATCAAAGGAAAGAAGAGCAGAGGCTTGAAGATGAAGACAGAAATGAAGAAGAAGATGGGTTGTAATTAACATGTGTAAAAACCTTTTTATGATTCCATTAATCTAAACTACTGTTCAGGTAGCGATTAATTGGATGATGTCTAGGTGAAGCTCGCATTAATATCTTTTTGAAATTGCTACTTACTTTTGCAATTTCTTTGTTGTATGTTTTATTATTATTATTATTATTTTTTTTTTTTTTTTTTTATTTGGGATGCTACTTATTTTGCAACCTTTTGTTGTCTGGTTTTTATGATTCTTATATTTTTACATTATTGGAGTTGTTACCTATTTTACAACTTTTTGTTGTTCGTGATCACATTTAAAAACCACATTTCAGGGGGGAAATGTTAGGTAAAATAATAATGTTGTATTATTGTTTTCTTAGGGTGTCTTTCTAATGTACTTTTTAAATGTCATTTTGGTTTCAGTCAGATGCTCATTTGCATGACATCCTGTTCTTTTAATATGTTAATGAAGTGTGACTAAATAAAGAGAGACTGCAGAGGGGGTGCTCTTCGAGACCAGAGACTATGACACTGGGAGGCTGAGAACAGACAGACACGGTTGGCTCATTCCTTATAGTATTTTCCTGGTCTCCCTCTGCAGAACTGATTATCCACATCTACCTCTGCAGAGCTTATTGACTCCATATTCTCTCCGACCCTTGTGTGATTCTTTGTAGGTCAACCACTTTTTAAACCTAACATCTTCAACACATTAAAATGCATCCCCAGATTCTGCAACATCATTAACATCAACTTGTATCAGTAACAGCAGTGTATCATGCGGGGTGAAATCATGCCAGGGGCATGAGTCGAGGAGATGAGCTGCTGCTGAGATCTCGCGAGAGCTGTGCGTAAGTAATATGGCGGTAAACTGGTAAAACAAACAAACTCGGGTAAAAACAAACCATAACATTTGAGCCAAATATAGCAAACGTTTAATAATAATAACCATTATTTTGTATTTCTCCATAAACAAACTGGACGAGGAAACCTTGCACAGCCTGGAAAGCTACTTGGACGAGTGCTTTGACAACATTGTTATGGGCAAGCCACAGAAATCCACCTCTGCTGTGCCGACAAGCACACCATCACAAAAACGCACTCGTTCTGAGGCCAGCACCTCCACCATCTCTCCAGAGAAAAGCTACAGCGATGTCCTGGACTCAATAGATAAGAAGCTAACCAGCCTAGACGCCCGTCTGGGCCTGGTTGAGGTTCTCCATAAAGAATTTCAAGCTCTAAGGGAATCCCTGGAGTTCAGCCAACAACAGGTAGCATCGCTCGATGCAGAAAACCAAACGCTTAGGGAGAGTGTAAAGAAACTCACCGAGGAGATGACGCAGCTGTCCGGAGAAAGGAAGAGGATGAAAGAAACTATCTTGGATATACAGGCCAGGGGAATGCGGGACAATCTTGTTTTTTCCGGGATCCCAGAACAGGCTGAGGACGACGCTGAATCCACCGTCCGAAATTTTCTCCAACATCAGTTAAAGCTCCCAAGCGACACGGTAAAAAACATCACTTTTCACCGCGTCCACCAGCTCGGAGGTAAGAAGCCCAACAACAGCCGGCCGCGACCTATTGTTGCTAGATTTGAGCATTACAAGCAAAAAGAGCAGGTCAGAGGCCGGGGCAGAGAGCTGCGGGGAACGAATTACAGCGTTAACGATCAATATCCGAAGGAAATCCTGGATAGAAGGCGCGTTTTGTTCCCAATCAGGAAGAAATATATCAGTGAAGGCACCAGAGTTACAGTAGCGGTAGATAAACTGTATGTTAATGGGCAGCTGTTCAGGGACCCCCAGCTTACTCCTTGGCTTTATTAGTCATGTAACACTGGTCAGATAAGAGTTGTTTTATCAGTCAACTATAATCTAATGTTAGCACAGCTCTGTAAAGTTGTTTACATCACTCAATGTGGGCGGGGCCAGGGCTAAGCACTGGGTTACTGGCTCTTTTCTCTTTGCTCATCTTCACATGTCTATCACCAAATGTCTTTGTCAGTCATTTTTCCTTCTTTTATCACTCACACACAGAATTTTTTCATAACATAACTATTTCTTTCTCTCTCACCCTTCACACCTTCACAACTTTCTTCTATTTTTCTCTTTCTTATATCTCGGCTTTTGGATTTTCAATCAGGCAACCCCAGGCACAAACTAATAATACACCTGTGTTTATCTGTTTCTATGGTGATATGGACTTTACAACTTTTATCTCAAAACTATGACTACTCTAAGGTTTGTCACGTGGAATATTCATGGAGCTGGCACCAGAGAGAAAAGAGTTAAGATTCTTAACCAGCTTAAAAGATTGAAGGCAGATGTCGTCTTATTACAAGAAACCCATAAATCTACCTCAGCTGCAGATGATCTTAAATCCCCTGAGTTTCCTAATGTGTTTTCTGCATGCTATAACTCCAGACAAAGGGGAGTAGCAATATTAATAAATAAAAATGTAAATTTTACAGTAATAGATACAGTTACAGATCCAGAGGGTAGATTTATTATAGTAAAACTATCTATACATAACCAAAAGTTATGTATTGTCAGTATATATGGTCCAAATGTTGATGACCCCTCATTCTTTCATTCCTTCTTCTCTGTGCTCCTTGAACACATGGATTGCTCACTTCTTCTTGGGGGCGACCTCAACTTTGGTTTAAATGAAGAAATAGACAGGCTCAGCACAGCAGGGACTCAGCGCAGCTGGAAATCTATAGATATAGTCAAACAGTACATGAGCGATTATGGACTTTGTGATGCATGGCGATCACTTCACCCCAAAGACAAAAAATATACTTTCTTCTCAAATGTCCACCATTCATATTCTCGACTGGATTATTCGTTAGTCAGCAGCTCACTGTTGACTGACATTTCAGACACTGAGATACACCCTATAGCTGTTAGCGATCATGCTCCTGTTTCTCTAACTTTAGTAAATAAAACAGAAACACCTCAAAGCAAAAATTGGAGATTTAATATATCCTTACTTAAGGATAAAGAATTTATTAAATATTTTGAAAAAGAGTGGGCTTCTTATTTAGAATATAATGACCTCCCTGGTACGTCGCCATCAATTCTTTGGCAGGCAGGAAAAGCTGTGATTAGAGGTAAAATAATCTCATTCTCATCAAATAAAAAGAACATGGAAAAAAACGTATTCAGGAATTAGAAGAAACTATTAATTCATTAGAAGCTTCTCTAGAGGAGGAGAGACTAGGCAAAATCTGTAAAGCAAAGCTAGAATTAAATCAAATTATTAATAAACAGACCCAGTTCTTAATTCAAAAACTTAGAATAGAAAACTTTGAACAAGGTAATAAATCAGGTAGATTTTTGGCTAACCAGCTAAAAATTAATTAAGAAAAAACAACTATATCTGCTATTAAAGATCAGACCGGGAATACAGTATATGATCCTGGAAGAATAAACAACACATTTAAAGAATTTTACAAGGCTTTATACTCACCAGAGATAAATCTATCGGATCATGAAATTGAAAAAATTTTTGATAACATAACACTACCTAAATTATCTGAAAGTCAAGCGATGGCCCTGGATTCACCACTAACAGCGGCTGAACTCCAGGAGGCCCTCCAAGGCATGCCCAATAATAAGGCTCCAGGCCCAGATGGATTTCCAGCAGAGTTCTATAAAGAATTCTGGAATATTCTGGCACCAACATTCCACAGAATGCTGCAGGAATCCAAGGAAAATGGCCGACTCCCACCAAATATGAATTCTGCCTACATTAGTCTTCTACTAAAATCAGGTAAAGACCCTTTGTTTCCTACCAGCTATCGTCCCATATCCCTCATTAATGTTGATCTTAAAATAATCTGCATAGCCCTCGCAAAAAGGATAGAGAAAGTAACCCCTCTTATAATACATCCTGATCAAACTGGTTTTATTAAAGGGAGACATTCATCCACAAATTCACGTAGATTAATAGATTTAATAGATTTTTCTAACTGTAAAAACATTAAAACTAATATATTATCTTTAGATGCAGAAAAAGCATTTGATAGAGTTAACTGGAAATTCTTATTTGTAACCTTACATAAATTTGGCTTTGGAAATTTTTTTATAAACTGGTTGAAAATATTATACAGTTCACCAACAGCGTGTATCAGAACAAATAACCAAACATCATCTAGGTTTTATCTTCAGAGAGGTACCAGGCAGGGATGTCCTCTCTCTCCATCCCTGTTCGCTATTTTTATTGAACCACTAGCTGCAGCGATCAGGCAAACTCAAAATATTAAAAGGCATAAAATGCAATAACATAGAACATAAAATCAGTCTTTATGCAGATGATGTATTACTTTTTCTCCAGCATTCACAAACCTCTTTCTCTCAGGTAATCAGGTTGATAAACTCTTACTCAAATGTTTCAGATTATTCTATAAATTGGTTAAAATCTACAGTTCTTCCAATTGTTCTGTCCAGAATCCAACTAATACACAACTGCAGTCAGGGAATATTACCTATTTAGGTATCAATGTCTCACCAAGACTGGCAGATTTAATTACGCTAAACTACATCCCACTTTTAAAAAAAGTGGAAGATGATCTTGCCAGATGGAAATCTCTACCCATATCACTTATGGGAAGGGTTGCTTCAATAAAAATGATGGTTTTGCCCAGAATCAACTACTTATTCTCAATGATCCCAAGTAAACCATCACTAAAATGGTTTAGATCTCTGGACTCCTCTATCTCTAAATTTCTTTGGAAAGATTAACCCCCACGTATCAGCTTAAAAACACTGCAGAAGACCAAAGAAAAAGGAGGTCTAGATCTACCAAACTTCCATCATTATTTCTTAGCCAACAGGCTCCAATACATATCAAGATGGTTAAAACATAGCTACCTAGACGAGTCCTGGATAGACGTGGAACAGACACTATGTAATAAGATAAAACTTTCAGACCTACCATTTATTAGCTCAAATATAAAACAATATGAATGCTTTAAAAGCATAAATATCAGCTCCTCTCCGACAGCATGGTGGGAGTTTCTAAAAATGACAGAGTCCACAATAATCCCATGCAGACGTACACCCATCTGGAATAACCCCGACATCTTTCAAAAAAAATGTATGATAAGTTTCCCAGTCTGGAGGTGCAATGGAATTGAATACCTGGAACATATATTTGAAGGAACAGACTTTATCCCATTTAATACATTAATTACACAATATGGAATTGATAAAAACAAATTCTTAGAATATCAACAAATTAAATCTATTATTAAAGGTAAATTTAGACTCAATACAGCTGAATTACAAAATCCAGCAAGAGTTTTAGATTTTCTTAATCTCAACCCCCCCAAATTGCTGTCTAAAATATACAAAACTTTATCTACATTAGATGAATCAATAGCCATCCCTATTTCAAAATGGGAGGTGGATTTATCAGCCAGCTTTGACCAAAACGTCTGGTCTCAGATATGTTTAAGAACCTTTAAAATAACAAAAAATCCTAATTTGCAATTAATACAATACAAAATCCTTCATAGAGTACACTATACAGGTCAACGAATGTTTAGGATGGGTTTTACATTGTCTAATACCTGCTTACAATGCACAAGCAATATACCAGATACTTATGTTCATGCGCTTTGGTTCTGTCCACCTGTTAAGAAATTTTGGTGCCAGATATGTGAGGACTTATCAAAGTGTCTGAAATGTAACATCCCACCATCTCCCTCAATTTGCCTGTAAGGAAATTTAAATGATGTCACCATGGACACAAAGTCAGTTCTAATGGTTCACATTGCCTTATGCATCGCTAAGAAAACTATCCTCCTGAACTGGAAAAATAAAAAAGCTCTTAATATTAATCAGTATAAAAATCTCTTGTTGGACCATATTGGTCTTGAGACGGCCTCTGGCTCCATATCTGATCAATCTCTCTGGGCTCCTTTGATCGGCTCCATCACCTAGTGGGGGTGGGGGGCACTTGGTTTTGTCGTTTGGGACACTGTTACTGATGTGGGGGTTTTGGGGTTGGAGGCGTCTGGGGGGGGACCCCGGGGGGTGGGATCACTGGGCGGATGGGGCGCTGGACGTCGTGGCCGGCCTGGGGTTGGGCTTTGGGTGGTGATACAAAAAAAAAGAAAAAAAAAAGAAAAAAGAAAAAAAAAAGAAACAGCAGTGTATTAACTGCATTAACTGGGCAAATCTATCTTCAGCATAGCAGACCTGCATATCTGCAGTGTCTTTAAAATAATGTTTGAAGTAATACTATGTTGGTCAGTATTGTTACTCAAATATATTGCAAAGTATATCTATTTCAGAAAGAAGGTAGAAAAGGAAAGCCGTGAATAGGCATGTAAAATCTTCCCATATTACAAACACTGATTCATGTAGTGCCTCACTTCTGTGTTTTACTGCAAACCTCAGGTTATCTGATTTTGTTTACTAGCTTTGTAATACACTCATTTTGTGACACTTTGCACACTGTTTTAATATGCTCTGGAGTCTGAAATAAAGATATAAATCTCCAATATGAAGAATGTGATAAGAAAAGGAAGATGAGAACCGAAGATTAAACCATAAGCAGTGGTGCTCTTTTCAGACTGATAGTGAAACCGTGGAGATAGCAGCATCACACATCACGCAGCCATATCTGTCTTTGTATCTCCAAATCTTTGGCTTAAAAATAGCTGAATTTAAGATGAAACTCACTGATAGAACTGAACTGATAAAAGTATCAGGAAAAAAAACCAAAACATTTTCCATTAGCAGAGTGGATATTTGAGGCTGCACAGTGACGCAAGTTGGTAGCACTACATTGGTGTAAATTGTCAGTCATTCAGGACATGATATTCTTGAGAGTTTAAATCGAATTTATAAATCTGATACTCTCTATCCA
Organism: Valencia hispanica; assembly: GCA_963556495.2. Taxonomy (NCBI): domain Eukaryota; kingdom Metazoa; phylum Chordata; class Actinopteri; order Cyprinodontiformes; family Valenciidae; genus Valencia; species Valencia hispanica. The sequence goes on along the minus strand of OY747700.1, from coordinate 45,591,958 downwards.
GTTTTAGAACTGAAGAAGCCTCTTGGATGAGAGACGAAACGTTGTCAAGACAACAAGAACAGTCCAGTCTAGTTTGCAAATCTGTTGTAGTACTAATTTTAGCAATCTTTTTTTCTGTTCACCCATCCATCCATCCATTTTCTATACCCGTCCATCCTAATGTAGGGTTGCGGGGGGGCTGGTGCCTATCTCCAGCGGTCAAGGGGCGAGAGGCGGGGTACACCCTGGACAGTTCGCCAGTCTATCGCAGGGCAGGGTAACACAGAGACATACAGGACAAACAACCATACACGCACACACTCATACCTAAGGGCAATTTTCGAGAAACCAATTCACCTAACATGTTTTTGGTCTGTGGGAGGAAGCCGGAGTGCCCGGAGAGAACCCACGCATGCACAGGGAGAACATGCAAACTCCATGCAGAAAGACCCCAGGCCAGGATTTGAACCCAGGACCTTCTTGCTGCAAGGCAACAGTGCTACCAACTGCGCCACTGTGCAGCTTTTTCTGTTCACATCTCACTTAAATTATAGTAAATCTTTCTCACCTGTTCTACTAGAATTTTGCTAACATTTACTCATTTGCACACTTTAAAGCCAAAGTGTCAAGAGTTTATAAAGGATCTTATACAAGGATATTAGTCAGTGTGTTTTATATGCGGTAAGAGAAAACCAAATTATTGCCTTAATCTTACTGAATTCGGACTTTTGAAATGCATGTATACAATTTAGTCCGGCTGGAGCTGAACCGAACTGGTCTACTATTAATCAAGCTAACACACCTAAATAAGGCAGTTACAAATCTGAATTTCGATGCATGTAAACAGCAGAGGCAGCTTAGTTTAGCTAATTGCAGCCTGGGCACGCCCCCTTTGGGAAGTTACCTTTATTTAAACTCTCAAGAAGTTGGTAGCACTGTTGCCTTGCAGCAAAAGGGCCCTGGTTAAAATCCCAGCCTGGGGTTTTTGCATGAAGTTTGCATGTTCTCCCTGTGCATGTGTGGGTTACTCTGGCTTCCTCCCAGAGTCCAAAAACATGACCTTTAGGGAAATTGGTCTCTCTAAATTGCAATTAAGTATGAGTGTGTGCGTGCATGGTTGCTGTAAATATTTCCCTTTTTGACAATTTGTTATGATGCGTAACCATGGCAACAAGGTGGTTTACAGCCAGGAGCAGCTGATTAACATCGCAAAAGCTGAAATAATACCTCAACTGAAGCCACAAATCCCTGATGAGTTGATAAGGAGGATACGTGGATGCAGAGCAGGAGCGAAAAGGAGACAGAGAAAGAGGAAGTTCAAGCCATCTCTTCCATCGATCATAATGGGCAACGTAAGATCACTGGCTAACAAGATGGATGAACTCTGTTTCCATCATGGAAGAAGAAGTGGAGGTGGTTGAGGTGTATAAATACCTTGGAGTTCACCTGGACAACAGACTGGACTGGAGGTGCAACAGTGAAACCGTCTACAGGAAGGGACAGAGCAGACTGTACTTCTTGAGGAAGCTTAGGTCCTTCAAGGTTTGCAGCAAGATGCTGGAGATCTTCTACAAGTCTGTTGTAGAGAGTGTAATCTCTTCAGCCGTCATCTGTTGGGGTAGCAGCATCAGAGCCAGGGATTTAAAAAGGCTAAACAACCTGATAAAGAAGGCTGGTTCTGTTCTGGGGATGACTGTGGAACATCTGGAGATGATAATGCAAAGAAGGATTCTTCATAAAATCAAAAACATTATGGACAACCCTGAGCATCCTCTTCATGAGGCTGTCATACAACAACAGAGCGTCTTCAGTCGGAGGCTTCTTCAGTTTCGCTGCAATACAGACCGCTACAGGAAATCCTTCCTGCCCACAGCCATCATCATCTACAACAACTCCTTAAAGAATTAATTATATGAGCTATACCAACACTTAATTTCCCTCTGGGATCAGTAAAGTATTTTGAATTGAATTGAATTGTCCAGTATGTCTCTGTGTTGCCCTGCGATGGACTGGTGACCTGTCCGGGGTGTACCCCCTTGAATACTGGCATCAGCCCCCCCGCAACCAGGCAGAGGATGGGCGGGTATATATAATTGGATGGAGGGATATTTGACCTCATACATTTTCACACTTTGGAGGGATCCCTGACAGATGTTTTAAATTTGATTTGCACCTAAGGTCAGTTATCAAAATTATATTTTTCATTTATTAAGAGATAAGTATTTCTTTTGAAAATCTTTTTTTTTTAATTATCTTTCTTACAGGTAAGGGGACTTTATTTCAACAACAAGGCAATTTGAGGTGCTTTGGGTGATTAGGGGATAAAATAAAAGCAGCAATAAACCAACAGTAAAAGCATAAAAGTCAACATTAGAGACGCATAACATAAGACACATTAAAACATGATATTCCAGCTATTGCTAATCACTTACTCTAAGGCAGCTCTAAACAAATGGGTTTTTTAGCTTTGATTTAAAGGAACTCAGTGTTTCAGCAGCTTTGCAGTGGTCTGGAAGTTTGTTCCAGATAAGGGGAGCATAGAAACTGAAAGCTGCTTCTCCATGTGTGGTTTTAATTCTAGGGTTAATTAGTAGACTAGAGTTGGAAGACCTGAGTGGGCTGAAGGGTTGACATAGGGACATCAGATCTTCAACATGCTTTGGTGCTAAGCCATTCAATGATTTATAAACTAGTAAAATTATTTTGAAGTCTGTTCTCTGAGCTAGAGGTAGCCAGTGTAAGGACTTTAGAACTGGGGTGATGTGCTCTACTTTCCTGGTTCTAGTGAGGACACGAGCAGCAGCGTTTTGGATCAGCAGCAGCTGTCTAAATTTTTAGGCAGACCTGTGAGAACACAGTTGCAGTAATCAGTCCGACTAAAGATAAACGCATGGATGAGTTTTTAGAGGTTGCGTTGCAAAAATAGTCCTTTAATCCTAGATATATTCTTCAGGTGATAGAAGGCTGGAGGACCATGGAGGTTCAGGTCCCAGTTCGTTACAACACCTAGATTTTTGGCCTGGTCAGTAGTTTCTAGCTGTATTAAATGAAGCTGTGTGCTGACTCTTAATCGCTGCTCTTTAGGTCCAAATACAATTACTTCAGTTTACTTTCTATTTAGCTGGTGTCGAACCGAACTGGCCTCCTATTAATTAAGCTAACACACCCAGATGATGCAGTTAGAAAGCTGAATTTCGCTGCATGCAAACAGCAGAGGCAGCTTAGCTGAGCTAATTGCAGCCTGGGCACTCCCCCTTCAGGAAGTGACGAGACCGCGGAAGAGGGAACAACAACACAGCAATGACAATAACACAGCAGCAACAATGAGTGTAACACAATCAAACAATTCAGTACTTACAAAATGTACAGTTGTGGCTAAAAGTTTTGAGAATGACACAAATATTAGTTTTCACGTTTCAAGTTTGCTGCAAAACTACTTTTAGATCTTTGTTTCAGTTGTTTCTGTGATGTACTAAACTATAATTACAAGCACTTTATATGTTTCAAAGGCTTTTATTGACAATTACATGACATTTATGCAAAGAGTCAATATTTGCAGTGTTGGCCCTTCTTTTTCAGGAACTCTGCAATTTGACTGGTCATGCTCTCAATCAACTTCTGGGCCAAATCCTGACTGATAGCAACCCATTCTTTCATAATCACTTCTTGGAGTTTGGCAGAATTAGTGGGTTTTTGTTTGTCCACCCGCCTCTTGAGGACTGACCACAAGTTCTCAATGGGATTAAGATCTGGGGAGTTTCCAGGCCATGGACCCAGAATTTCAACGTTTTGTTCCCCGAGCCACTTAGTTATCACTTTTGCCTTATGGCACGGTGCTCCATCGTGCTGGAAAATGCATTGTTCTTCACCAAACTGTTGTTGGATTGTTGGAAGAAGTTGCTGTTGGAGGGTGTTTTGGTACCATTCTTTATTCATGGCTGTGTTTTGGGCAACATTGTAAGTGAGCCTACTCCCTTGGATGAGAAGCAACCCCACACATAAATGGTCTCAGGATGCTTTACTGTTGGCATGACACAGGACTGATGGTAGCACTCACCTCTTCTTCTCCGGACAAGCCTTTTTCCAGATTCCCCAAACAATCAGAAAGAGGCTTCATCAGAGAATATGACTTTGCCCCAGTCCTCAGCAGTCCATTCACCATACTTTCTGCAGAAGATCAATCTGTCCCTGATGTTTTTTTGGAGAGAAGTGGCTTCTTTGCTGCCCTTCTTGACACCAGTCCATCTTCCAAAGGTCTTCGCCTCACTGTGGGTGCATATGTGCTCACACCTGCCTGTTGCCATTCCTGAGCAAGCTCTGCACTGGTGGCACTCCGATCCCGCAGCTGAATCCTCTTTAGGAGACGATCCTGGCGCTTGCTGGACTTTCTTGGACGCCCTGAACCCTTCTTAACAAGAATTGAACTTCTTTCCTTGAAGTTCTCGATAATCCTATGAATTGTTGATTTAGGTGCAATGTTAGTTGCCACAATATCCTTTCCTGTGAAGCCATTTTTATGCAGCGCAATGATTGCTGCACGCGTTTCTTTGCAGGTCACCATGGTTAACAATGGAACAACAATGATTTCAAGCATCACCCTCCTTTTAATATGTCAAGTCTGCCATTCTAACCCAATCAGCCTGACATAATGATCTCCAGCCTTGTCCTCCTCAACATTCTCACCTGAGTTAAAAAGACAATTATTGAAATGATCTCAGCAGGTCCTTTAATGACAGCAATGAAATGCAGTGGAATTGTCATGGCAAAGAAGGACTATGCAATTAATCTGATCACTGTTCATAACATTCTGGAGTATATGCAAATTGCTATTATAAAAACTTAAGCAGCAACTTTTCCAATTTCCAATATTTATGTTATTCTCAAAACTTTTGGTCACGACTGTACTGTGCTGCAGCATTGTTTTCATCCATTTTATCACTCATTGCGCATATCCTACTTTTACTCCATCTGCTTCACTGCTACCAGTATCTGTTTACTATCTGTAAGACGCTCTAGGCCAACCGGAAGAATGCCAACATGAAAGGACGTATGTCGCCACCAAGCGTCATGGAGTTGAACGCACTTCATTAAATAATTCATTTTTTTTGTGACATGTAATCTAGGACACAGGCTCCCATTCTGGTTAAGGTATTAGCTCGATTTTTGCCAAAATCTCGATTTAGATGTCCATGTAAATGTACTGAGTGTACATTTATATGCTAAAACAACAAAGATGTTTTCTGGCACAAGTTGTAACACAAAAAAACTACTGTAGAAAACAAATGCTTATTTTACTCTAAAGCAAAATCAACCAACACAGGAGAAAACGAACCAACACGTGGAAGCTTTAAACTTCATGGTCTCCAGGGCAAAAAATAAAATAAAATAAAAAATATCCCCCGCTGACAATGAAATAAAATACAGCTCTATTGATAAGAAAACACAAAACGGTTTAATAGCTGAGCTCCCTGTCTATCTACAAAACAGGATAAAAAGGGCTGCAACAAAAATGGCAGAGAACCCCTAGCAGCTTCCCGTCCCGTGTGAGTGACGTTCAGTGGACATCATTGCTCTGCATACATATAAATAACAGATTGTGGCATTTTTGGAGTTATTATTCCAGACCTTGAAGCGGACAGATGTTGATAACTCTTATAAATTTCCTCACTTGCCTTTGAAACTCAACTAAGCTACATACATAATTTTTCAGGCGCGTTGTGGGTTCTTGTAAAGCAGCAATGTGGTTTTGGATTTTTTATTCAGCTGAAACAGTAGAGTTTAACCAAAGTTTTCTGCACGCCGATGCTCAGAAGCTGCGACTTAACTCAGAGTGCTTTGTGCAAAACACACAAGCCCTGAGCTAACCTGCAGTTAATTTCATTTCTTAACCTACATTTAAAATTCATTACTCAAATTGCATTTAAATTATCCAAATATTCCCAGAACCTGTAACCAATTAGTTAGACGTTTTAGTGTGCTCGTGTAAAGACAGCACTCTGTTTCTTACTTGCAGTTAACTTAATTGTTTAACCTGCATTTGTTCCCATTGCATTTAAATGAATTATCCAGATTTTCAATACCTGTACTCAAACAATTAAACTGATTTTAGTGTGCTCTGTGGAAACTGCAGATCACAGCCTAGGCTAACTTGCATCTAATCCCATGTGCTGCTATCACAGTTGTATAAGGAAATGTATAGTGAAAGAAAACTTTAATGAAAACCTTTTGCATCTCATATTATCAAGGGTAAATACATGTTACGCTTTATTTTGAAATTAAAAATCAAACACTCCTGTAGCTTAAATTCAGACCTGCAACTAATGGGCTCTTTGCCTTGCATCAGTGAGTCAACTGACCTGTACAAAACTTATCTTTCAGCTTTTTCCTTCAGGGGTTGCCACAGCCAATCATCTGTCTCCATTTAGTCCTTTCCTCTGCATCCTCTACCCTTACACCAACTAAATTCATTTCCTCTTTCACCACATCCATAAATCTCCTATTTGGTCTTTCTCTCTGCCTCCTGCCTGGTGGCTCCAATATCAGCATCCTTCTATTGATATAATCGTCGTCTCTCCCCTGAACATGTTCAAACCATCTCAGTCAGGCCTCTCTGGCTTTATCTCCAAAACATCTAACAGCTGAGCTGACCCTCTTATGTACTCCTTCCTGATCCTATCCATCTTTTATCACACATCACATCTGACACTTATCTCCACCCATTCCAACCAGCTTGCACATGCATCTTCACCACTTTTCCACACTCTTCGTTGCTCTGGACCAATGACCACAAGTACTTAAAGTCCTCTACATTCTTTACTTCTACTCCCTGTAACTTCACCGTTTCACCTGTCTCTCTCATTTATACTCAATTATTTAGTTTTGCTGCGACTAGTCTTTATTCCTCTCTTTTCCAGTGTATAAATCCACCTCTCTAACTTTTCTTCTACCTGCACCCTGCTCTGACTGCAGACCACAATGTATCTGCAAACACAATCGTCAATGGAGACTCCTGTCTAACCTAATCTGTCACCCTGTCCATCACCAAAGAAAACAAGAAGGGATTTAGAGCCAATCCTTGATGCAGTCCCACCTCCACCTTGAACTCCTCTGTCCCTACAGCACACCTCACTGCTGTCTCACAGCTCTCATACATGTCCTGCACCACTCTAACATACTTCTCTGCCACTCCAGACGGCCTCATGCAATACCACAGCTCTTCTCTCGGCACAGTCATACAGTTTCTCTAAATTTATAAAGACACAATGCAGCTCTGTCTGACCATCTCTGCACTTCTCCATCAACATCCTTAAAGCAAAAATTGCATCTGTAGTACTCTTTCTTGGCATTAAACCATACTGCTGCTCACAAATGCTTACTTCTGACCAAGGCTGAGCTTCCACCACCCTCTACCACAGCTTTATTGTATGACTTATTAGCTTTATTCCTTTGTAGTTGCCACAATTCTGTACATCTCCCTTCTTAAAATCGCCACTAGAACACTTTTTCTCCATTCATTGGGCATCTTCCCACTCTTTAAGATCTTGAAGAAGAACCTTGTGAAAAACTCTGGCACCTCTCCAAGGCACTTCCATACCTCCGGAGGTATGTCATCAGGACCAACTGCCTTTCTCCTCTTCAAAGCTTTCCTCACTTCGTCCTTACTAATTTCAGCTACTTCCTGAGCCACAACAGTCATCTCATTTACTCTACATTCTCTATCATTATCATTTTCCTCATTCGTCATACTTTTTCCATTTTCTTATCACACACTTGGCATCTGTCAGTACATTTCCATCCACATCATTAATCCCCCTAACCTGTTGCAAATCCTTTCCATCTCAATCTCTCTGTCTTGCCAACCTATACAAAATAATTTTCTCCCACCCTACTGTCCAACCTAGCATATAGGTCATCATATGCCCTTTGTTTGACCTTTGCCACCTCTTCCTTCACCACACGCTGTATCTCCCTGTACTCTCGTCTACTCTCCTCTGTCCTCTCAGTGTGCCGCTTCTTCTTAGCCAACTTCTTCTCTGTATATTCTCCTGGACTTTAGCGTTCCACCACCAAGTCTCCTTATCTACTTTCCTCCTTCCAGATGACACACCAAGTACCCTGCAACTTGTCTCCCTAATCACATTAGCTGTAGCTGTCCAGTCATCTGGGGGCACCTCCTGGCCACCAAGAGCCAGTCTAAACTCCTCCCTGAAAACCTCACAACACTCCTCTTTTTCAGTTTCCAGCACCTGGTCCTCTGCTCTGTCTTTCTTTCTCTTTACCTTCCTCACCATCCGTTTCATCCTACAGACCACCATCCTATGCTGTCTAGCTACACTCTTGCCTACCACTACTTTGCAGTCAGTAATTTCCTTCAGATCACAACTTCTACATAAGATATAGTCCACCTGAGCACTCCTAAGTCTCCCCATGTTCCTTCCTGTTTAGGAAAAAAGTATTTACAACAGCTATTTCTATTATTTTCGCAAAGTCTACCATCATCTGTCCTTCATTCCTATCCGGTTACCATACCTGTCCATCACTTCCTCATCACCTCTGTTCTCTTCACCAACATGTACAGAAAAGTCAGCAGCAATTACCACCCTCAATTCTGGGGATATACTGCATCAAATCATGTAGTTCATTTCAGAATTTCAGCTTTTCTTCTAACTCACAGACCTGTGGGAAATAACCAGTAACAATGATCCTTCCATGTCAAGCTTCAGACTCAGCCTATCTGACACTCTTTTCACTTTCAGAACGTTTCTAACAAACTCCCCCTTCAAGATAAGTCCTAGTCCATTTCTCCTTTCATCTACACCATGGCAGAACAACTTGAACGCTTCTCCTAAGTTTCTAGCCTCCCTACCTTTCCACCTGGTCTCCTGAACACATAGTATATCCACCTTCCTTCTCTCACGCTATTGTAATCTGTAACACTATAACATATCACTGTTAACCTGCTAAAGAACAATGCATAGTTTTGTCGTCTGAGAAAGAAAAGTTTTGGAGTATGGAACATAGAAAAAAGTCAAACTTGCTTAGGACTAATGATGCTCAGTTCAACAAAATCAAAAAACAGTAAATTAACTATTTAGAGGGGTTTTTTCCTTATCATATGATGTAAGAAAACTACACAAAAATACAAACAGAATATAAATGCCTAAATACTAGGGTGACATCCATCAATTTTATATACCCACTTATCTTTTTAAGATCACCATGGGGTTGGTGCCCATCTCCAACAGTCTATGGGCAAGTGGCAGGGTGACATTTCTGAAGTTAGAGTTTTTCCTCACTCTGTTCATGATTTTGATGTGTTGTATATTGCACTTTAGAAACTACACATTTACGATAGTGTGATGTTTGGGTTTAGCTATCTGACTCACATGCAGAACACCATTGGGAAGACCAGTTGTGAAATAATAAAATAATTAATTGAAAACAATGAATTTAGGTAGATCGCTGGAACAAGAATCACTGCACGGAGGAATGGAGAGGAGAAGGAGGACTGTAGGATGGAAAGATCATAGGCGAGTTGTTTTCCTTGATTACTGAGAATTCTTTGATGGTACTTAGGATCAGCTTACTGTCAACAGGTGGTAGTGACGCCAGGGGAGAGAAGCTAAGAGTCCAGGACGTCTGTGAGATCTTCCTAGGAAGTTCCAGAAGGTGATGAGGGATCCTGAGAGTGAGGATGGATTTCTGAGGGTGGACAGGCAGAGCTTGACGCTGGAGCAAGGACACGGGTGAGTCAGACATGGAAGGAGAACCAGAGCTTATGGAGAATCTAGAGAATGGATCACAGGTAGATGACTGGAGACACCACATGTTCACGGAGGAATGTTGGAAGATGCACAGGAAGGAGTAGCTCAGGTAAGTCACAATAAATACTTTCAACTAGGAAATTACAAGGAGACACGGAGGGCTAGAGGTTACCACGGAGACACAACACTGGCAAAGAAGGTCTGACAGCCAGCTTCCTTTATACACCCGCTGATGAGCCTCAATGAGCTGCAGCTGCAATTGGCTGTCAGGCTCAGCAAGTTTGATGGACAGGTCCTTAACTCGAGCAGGACCCCTGGTGGAGAATCACCATAAGGAAAAAACAGACAGAACAGACACACCAAACTCCTAACAGATAGAGCTATTTAGTGTGGCGTGACACAGCTTTTTGATCATGTCTGGTGAGGGAATATTTTAAGAGTGCAACTTTTATTTGATAGAGTTTATTCAAACCCTATCTGCTTTTTGAAGCAGACATGTGGCCTTCGTGAAGCTCTGCTGCTTCTTCTGTTCCTCCGTATCACAGATGGAAGGTCCAGCATCTCTGTCTAGAGAATTGTCGGTTCTCGCAGAGCTAGCAGCTGATCTCTGGTGTAAACAAGGAAGCTGTGTCCGGAGCGCAAAAACTTCAACATGACAGTAAGAGTCACAATCATGACAGTAATAGTTACAATCTTCCAACGGGTTTAAGAAGTATTTCAGCTGGATTTCCGAGGTTGATTCTTTTGAATTTATTTGTGTTATTAAAGTCCTGTTCCTGTTTTCAAAGGTTTTCATTGATCCTCAACTTGTTAACAGAGTAAAAATATAAAGGAATTTTTGGAGGCTGTCTGTCTGCTTGGCACTGGGATAAAATATATAATTATTATAATACAATATATAAATAATAAAATTATCACTCATCCCTCAACTACAGACAGGTCCGCTCCCTGGGGTCTGTCTGTGTGATGTGTCAAATAAAGAAGAATGAATGAATAAACAGATAAGGAAATGGATAAATAAGTATTTAATTGAATGAATTAATGGATGGATGAATGGATAAATAAACAAATTAAATAAATAAAACTACAAAGATTCTGGCCAGATACTAACATTATTACATTACACATTATTATTATTTATTTACTCCATACAACCTCTTACTGGTATACCCATTACCACTCTATTAAAGTATGCGCCCTTTCCATGCCACACACACCCCTCTTTTTTTTTGTGGTTGTCATGTGTTGGTCTTGTCTTATATCCTGTATATTGTGTGTCCTGTACATTGTTTGTCCTGTATGATGTGTAAAAAAAATGAATATAAATAAATAAATAAAATACAAAGGAACGAAGACACGGTCATTTCAGAAACAGTCATAATGATGATTTTAAACACCTTGAAAAAATAAGAGACTGTTTCTTTTTGTTCACAAGGGGACACAAAGATGGCTCTCATAAATACCTGTCTACTCATATAGTGTAAAAGTTAAAAGCTGTGATTATGTTGGCTAGCTTATTTAATAGAATAACTTTTACAGAATAACAAAAAAAAAAATCATTTTGTCATTGCTTTAGATACAGTATTTGTTCTAATAAAACAAGTGAAGAGAGAGTAGTGCAATGTAGTAGAGACAAACATTACTTTGAGCAACAAAAAAGGAGTACAGTTAATGTCATCATACTGGTATTAAGTTTACATATAATACATCAAAGAATACATATTTTAATATAAAAAAAATAATTAGCTCCTGTGGTCAATTCTCCTACAAGCTGATTGGCTAAATCTTCTTATTTTGAAAAACAAACACTGCAGCTTTTCAGAACTTCCACTAAAGCTCAAACTTCAATTGTCTTTTTTGAATAAAGAAGTTAAGAAATAAACAATGGTTTAAGCTTTTGTGTTGATAAGAAGTCAACCTCTGTTGCTGTCCACTTTTCCATTTACTGTAGCTGTGTTCTGTTTCTTAAAAACTCTAGAGAAAGGAAAACAGAAGTCTTAAGGGACTGTCTGCCCCTCATTATAAATGCATGTAGCAAACAAACCATTGCAATCAATTCAAAAAAGGTGAGATCTAAAAAAAAAAAAGAATGTGATTTTACAGGTAAAACGAGTTTTAGCCAAAACCTACATTCATTCTTTACTTGAATGTAGCATTATGCTGTCATAAAGGACCCTGTAATTACTTTTTCAATTAGTCACCAGATGATACCCCTCTGCCAACTTGGCTTGGGGAGTGTGGCACCCTCTGTGGCCCTATTTTTCCTCATTTTGATGAACCTCCCACTTCTGTCCATCAATGTGCCAAACAGTGAACCTACCGATGCAGCATGATCACCTGATGCAATGTAAGTTGAAAAATATTGGAATTATTTCAGTTTTAGGTTTTCTCTTTAGAGTATCTTATAATTATAGTTTGCAGTGTTTGAGAGTTAGTGCTAGCCCTAATGATAATTCCATTAAGTTACAGTTGAGCTAAATGAAGTTGATGTGTTGACTTTGGTTCAGGAGCAGGACCATGTCTAAACCATACTTCTAATTACCCAGTAGTCTACTTATACCCAGTGACGCATCCTTCACGTCAGGTTCTGTCAACCCTGCTCTCCCTTACTTTCAACTGGACATAACCTCATCCCTCTTCCTCCTCTTCATCCCATCCTCCTAATCTTGATTTCCATTATCGTTTCTTATTCAGTCTTCAGTGGTGTTGTCCTTGCCAATTAAATAAAGTTAGAAGGCAGGTTATGTTGTTATTACAAACTGAAATTAGCATATGATCTGTGGAGTCTAATCTAGCAGTTTCACTATTGTGTTTTCCATCTGAAACCGCTATGAACTGATGTTTGAACAACTTTAAATTAGTTTTCCTACTGAATGGTTGTTAGACTTTATTTCTTCTAAATAGGCCAAGGAGATGCTATACCAAGTCAAATTTGCCTAATTAATGACAGTTGATATTGTAGCTGCTGTGTAACGATATAAGAGTGTACCCTCTTCTTTGGGTGGTGGGGTTCTAAAAAATAATCTTGCCCAGGGCACCAAAATGGCTCTGGAGCCTGGACAGGTTGCCAGTTCATCAAACAGACAACCAGTTAGAATGAACAACTAATGACAAAAAAAGATGTGGGAAATTTTAGACCGTTATTGTTAATAGAGACACATTGTCTGACACTACACTGTATTTATGGTCTATTTTGGTATTTGCTTAATAATATAAATTTGTTTTCTCTAGATGAAAATCAGGGGACAGGGTGAGAACAGAAATGCAGAACTCACCCAAATCATGTAAATGTCGTTTTTTACAAAGCTACATATTACAAAAGATAAATAAGTAAATAAATGTCAACAATGTTGAACCAAGTTCTATTATAAACTCAGCAAAAAAAAGAAACGTCCCTGTTTCAGGGATGTTGTAAAAATCCAAATTACTTTACAGATCTTCATTGTAAAGGGTTTAAACAATGTTTTCCATTCATGTTCAATTAACCATAATCAATTAATTAACACACACCTGTGGAGGGGTCGTTAAGACCTTAACAGCTTACAGAAAGTAGGCATTTAAGGTCACAGTTCTAAAAACGCAGGACACTAAAGAGACTTGTCTACAGACTGTGAAAAACACCCAAAGAAAGATGCCCAGGGTCCCTGCTCATCTGCGTGAACGTGCATTAGGTATGCTGCAGGGAGGCATGAGGACTGCTGATGTGGCTAGGGCAATAAATTGCCATGTCCGCACTGTGAGACGCCTAAGACAGCGCTAGAGGGAGACAGAAAGGAAAGCTGATCATCCTCGCAGTGGAAGACCACGTGTAACAACACCTGCACAGGATCGGTACATCCGAATATCACACCTGCGTGACAGGTACAGGATGGCCACAACAACTGCCCGAGTCACACCAGGAACACACAATCCCTCCATCAGTGCTCAGACTGTCCGCAATAGGCTGGACTGAGGGCTTGTAGGCCTGTTGTAAGGCAGGTCCTTACCAGACATCATCAACAACAACACCGCCTATGGGCACAAACTCACCTTCGCTGGACCAGACATGAGTGGCAAAAAGTGCTCTTCACTGATGAGTCACGGTTTGTTGTGTCACCAGGGGTGATGGACGGATTCGTGTTTATCGTCGAAGGAATGAGCGTTAAACCAAGGACTGTACCCTGGAGCGGGATCAATTTGGAGGTGGGGGTCCGTCATGGTCTGGGGCGGTATATCACATCGGACTGAGCTTGTAGTCATTGCAGGCAATCTCAATGCCTTGCGGTACAGGGAAGACATCCTCCTCCCTCATGTGGTACCCTTTATGCATGCTCATCCGGACATGATCCTCCAGCAGGACAATGCCACCAGCCACACTGCTTGTTCTGTGCGTGAGCTTCTGAATGACAGCAATGTCAGTGTTCTGCCATGGCCAGCGAAGAGCCCGGATCTCAATCCCATTGAGCACGTCTGGGACCTGTTGGATCGCAGGGTGAGGGCTAGGGCCATTCCCCCCAGAAATGTCCAGGAACTTGCAAGTGCCTTGGTGGAAGAGTGGGGTAACATCTCACAGCAAGAACTGACAAATCTGGTCCAGTCCATGAGGAGGAGATGCACTGCAGTACTTCAAGCAGCTGGTGGCCACACCAGATACTGAGTGGTACTTTTGATTTTGAGCCTCCCTTCATTCAAGGACACATCATTCTATTTCTGTTAGTCACATGTCTGTGAAACATTTTTAGTTTATGTCTTATGGTGTTGACTCTTTTAGTGTTCATACAAATATTTACACACATTAAGTTTACTGAAAGTAAAAACAGTTGAAAGTCAGAGAACGTTTCTTTTTTTGCTGAGTATATGTAGGAGGTTCAATATGCCCAGTGTGTCTTTGGGAAGTTTGTCTTAACCAGACCAGTCAAGAAAGATCGTGGTAAACGGCAACACATTATCAACTCCATAAGTCAGCCCAGAGTTTTTGACACTCAATGCATACATGTTCCCATAAAATAAGCATAATTAGAAGGTTAATAATTAAGACATGAAGGAAAATGTAACCTTCACTTTTGAAATGAATTAAAATGGTCACAATGATCGTAAAAGCTCAGTCCATCAAGGAAATATTTCCTGTCATACGAACTCTGTTATGTAATATTACAAATATTACTATTTGGATTTAGAACAGTGTTTAAAAAGATTTATGATATTTTTTTTAATTAAATACCAATACAAACATAAAAACAGACATTTCACAATATAAAGCAGTTTGACAGTATGATACACGCTGTTACCCTAACTTCAAAACAAGCAGAGTTTGATTTCAGTGTCTAAATTCTGCCCTTGGTACCTAGAAGAACAATAAAAGGCTATTTTTAAAGTAAATCCAAGGCCATCATCTTAGTAATAAAAGTACTGTAATTGTAAGACTATAAGCCTTTTTTCACACACTTTGGACCCTGCATCTTATACAACAGTCGTCTAATGTACAGATTTTTACTAACTAACACCCTCCAGGGGGCACTATAACAGGAAGTGCAAAAGTGAGACAGACATGTGGGAAAAGATTATGTGCGAAAGAAGACACTAGTTTAGAATTTTAACTGTTATTTTGCGCATCATGCACATACCCTGGTCATGAAAAACACAAATAAATGCATATGATGCAGCTTTGAAATTAAAGGCAATCGAGCTGGACGTCAAAGAAGGAAAAAAAAGCTACTGCAAGTAAGCTTGACATCGGTGCTGAGAAGATAGCGAGCAAGACTTTTCTGAACTTTAGATTTTGCTCTACTAACACTGCAGTTGTTCTGAGAAAATTGAGTGTCAATGTGAACTCTGGTTATTTTAGTCATGTTATTACAGATGATGTTTTAGTCCAGTGTTTTAAACTAAATGACAGATTGTTTTAATGTTAAAGACAGTCAGTATTCCCTTCTTTTTTTTTCCACAGTCCCATCCCAGGATATCTCTACACATGCATGAATGGACGAGTCATCTCAGACCTCATCCAGCTACAACATGCTCAACAAAGCCTCCACTGATTGTTTTTGCAGAGACAATCTAAGCTTGTTTCTATTAATGTAGTACAATGCACAAAACCACACACATTGCCTAAAAAGGGTACCACAATTTAATCTTTGTTCCATTTTTTGTGACAAGTATTTCCAATCTCTAACCTGAAATGTTCTTACATATATTCTTTATCCTTGTAGATTAGCTAAAGAAGATGTTGAGTAGCTTTCGCAAATGTATGGAATTGACTTTATGTTGTAAAAGAAATGTACACCTCTCCATGACTAAGACAAGGTGAGGAAAAGTAAGAAGCCAAAAACGAAGTCAGAAATGACTAAAACCATTAACAGAGCCAACAGATTGTATTTCTTCCTCCTAAAAGCTGAACCACGCCTTCTTGTTTGTGAAACTGAGAGATGTCACACAAACAGCTGGAGAGCACTTATATCATTGGGAAAGGAAATATTACACACCTTTAACATCTTCACAGCACAAGGTGGTCTCGTCTTCCTAAAACATAATTTCACCTGCTATTTTCCTCAGTCCCCCTCTCTCTGACAAAAAAATAAAATACAAATCCTACCTTCCCTTCTCTTTTCTCTCCTCAGCTTTGGTTACATTTTTTTGCAAACTAAAATATATGCAAAATTTTCCTAACAAATTAGATTATCACCTACACTTTTCAAGTATCTGAAACAGCACCTGCTTTTTTAACATTTCAGTTGTGGTCTGTATTTATCCTTACTTTTACCTCTGGGACATATTTTGGCCACGTTCTCTGCTCCTGGCTCCATTGTAGCTTTGGGGATTAGGCCTTGTGTTCTGTGTCACGGCTAGAGGGTGGTAATGCCAGACATCTGTGTCATTAATGAAACTGTCAACCCATTAATATAACAACCTCTGGGAACCAGCGGCTTGTTCACCTGTCTGATTTGTCCTATGTTAGGTCATGTGTGAGGTATTTTTATAGTATTAAACAGTGGTTTCCCACAGAGTTACAAAAATGTGAAATTACAGGCTTTTTATAACAGAATCGTGGAAAAAAACACACAATGTGAAAAAGAAAATCAAGAATGATCTAAGACGTTTGACTGGAATAGATGTGAAAGAAAAAAACTGACTGCACAATAGAGCAATAGTAGTCATTGTTGCCTCACAGCAAGAATGTATTGTTTGTTAATCTCCACTGGGGTCTGACAGTGTGACTTTGCAAAATATTCCTGTTTTCTCTGGAACTTCATTCTAACAAAGCACATAGGCATGCATGCTAAACTAAATGGGAACTCAAACTCACAATTGGGTACCAATTTACCATGAACTGATTTCTCTTCTTCCTGCCGACACCCTGCATGGAGTTCGAGTTCTGTTATTTACTTGACTCTATAGCAGGAAACAGAATCTAACAGTATACAATGTCTGCCTATTTCCTTCTGACCTGCCCTCAGCTGCCATGGAACAATAATTAAGAGATTACCTATGAAAGCTAATAAAGTAAGGCATGAATGAATGAATATTTATATTTGTTCTACTAATATCCTTTTATGAACTAAGAGACTTAATTCCTGTATTAACAGAACTTGTAACTATTGACGTTCTAAAGCTGGTTGACAACAATCATATGTGTTTCATTGTGCTCGTATATCAACCACAATCATTAGCCTATATATAGTATATTTCAACAAAGGAGGTTTTGTATGGAATGACGAAGAAATAGTAAAACATGTACAGTGGAGCCTTGGTATTTGAGGGGGTTAGGGACTACAACCGTGAATTGCTTAAATCCGCAAATACTTGAAACCCCATACAACAACTCATGTAACTGCCAATCTTAATAGTTCAAATAACATATTTATACATATACATATATATATATATATATTAATATGCACTGATTTACACAGTGGACAACTAACATCCACAGTCTTTCTTATTGCCACTCTTTGGGGTATAACAAATCAAAGCCAAAGAAATGGAATGACTCCTGGATTGGCTGGTTTGCAAACGCCAACCAAAAGCTTGTCAAGAAACGTTGTGCAATGGTATTTTAGCTTCCCAATGTGTATTTTATTATCAATATTCTCGATATGCTCTACGAAAGATTTGGAGCTACATTCCACAAAAAATCCATTAATAGGTGAATCTGTGAATACTGAACTGTGAATAGGTGGGTTTCCACTACAAACATAGCAAATTAGGAAAAACTGCAATTCTTTCTACTGTGTGTTCACTTATTAATGTGAAATACAGTATGACTATGATGGATTTAGGCGAGAATGAAAAATGTCTGGCTTTCTGATTTGCCAAATGCCTGTTCATGTTTTTTCTCTATAGTTTAAAAAAAACTTATATTTAGATTAGCATCACAATTCTTATTAACACTGTGATGAGCATGCTAAAACATTTAGAAACAATGAAAGAGACATTAGTTAAATGACCACATAACTGCAGTGCAAATGAATTTTCTTCAACAATCACAAAATAAAACATTTTCAAGCAAAAGCCCCAAATCCCTTTGTACACTTTCTGTTGACAATGTGATTGTGTTTGTATGAGTCAGAACAT
Source organism: Valencia hispanica (assembly GCA_963556495.2). NCBI lineage: Eukaryota > Metazoa > Chordata > Actinopteri > Cyprinodontiformes > Valenciidae > Valencia > Valencia hispanica. Next base: position 45,573,665 of record OY747700.1, on the reverse strand, counting down.
GTCATCACTGAATAGATTCTGTTTAATTTGACAGACATGTGCTGCTGTATTACTTGGAGCAAGACAAACCACTTCAGAGGCAAGCAGTCAGGGTAGAAACAGTACAGTATATGACAAAAAAAAACCATACACATACAATGTCTATGTGTAAGCATTTTGTCAAAAAACATATAAAATAAAACATGTCATGTCAGCTTCAATACAAAAATGTTCTTCCCCCGCTCAACCGGACCACACCGAAAATCTAATCACTTGTTCCTGGGCTTGCAGGCTTGCAGCAGACACTTCCTGAAAATGTCATCCAAATGTTGCTAACTAGCTCAGTAACCCCCAACCAGACGGTAAACCAGAGTACCTCCAAAATCTAATCACTTATTCCTGATCCCACTGCAGACACTGTGTCATGTCCGCTAAGGTTGTGCCTTGCTTACAGCGGGCCGTGCTTTGTCATGTCGTCCCAAGTCTAAATCGGCTCCAGTAATTCCTTGGAGTTACTTATAATTTTCATTTGAAATTCATATGATTATTTAGGTTACCAGGAAGAATTAGGATAATTATTGAGCAATTATCATGACCTTTGCACACAAAATGGTAGCTGTTACTATCCACTTGTAATGTTTATGCTAAGCTAGAGAAAACTGCTGCGATATTAGGAGAATGACTGGGCTGGTTACAAAATACGCTTCCTCACTTATCCAACTCTGGGGAATATAGCCACAGAGTGATTTTCACTTAGGGGGGGATATCCCTTTCAGAATATAGTCATTAAAACTATTCCAGTCCTCACTCTAGTCCAGAAAGTGGAGGTAATAGACCTCAAGTTGTTTGCCAACTGCCATGAGATCAAAAGAAGAGTGCTGGGTTATTTGTAGGCTGATATTGAGCATGCTAATGAAAACTATGATAAATAAGGAAGGAAATTTAAAAGGTTTTAAGCGGCAGATAATGTTGGATTGTGGGTGTCAGACTTGTCATGGAGTAACTATTTCTTTGAAGGACATTAATTTGGCCATTTCAGCTCCGTTCTGTCAATGATTATAGGCTACTAAATTGTTTGCTGTGTCTATAGTTATGATTGTATCCTTGACTGGCATCAATCATTAGAATCACAAGAATATCAGCCTTCTAATAATGTATAATACGTATATGTACATAGAAGGGTGCTTTTCTAGTTCCTCATTTTATAAGCCCATCAAGAAGAGCATTTTTGAAAGAATAGATCATAGCATTGTAATTATTTCAAACACCAATGTTGTTCTACGGTTGCAGCTGATGCAGCATGTGTTCCGACAAAAACTTACAAGATCTACGGTTTAACGGGTTGTAAATAGGTTGGCTCAGTATGTGACGAGTTGTGACCAACTTGCTGATCTGAGAAATTGTGATGTGGCACCCTATTGTTTGTTTGAGGAGGGTGGGCTGATCAGTGTACAACCTTAGAAATTGTATTTAATCCACTAAGTCAGGAAGCTGATCATTGAAAGTTTATCAGAAGGCCAGTGCTTAACTGGGACCTGCCAAAGCAATGCAGAGAGATGCAGTGCATGGCAGGCACCTATTATTTACACCTCTAAGCTGGACTGTATTTTTCTTTCGTCTCCCTTAACGCAGGTTGAACCATACCAGGCATGCAGCACACTGCTAGAAAAAATGCAGGGAACACTAAAAGAACACATCCTAGATCTGAATGAATAAAATATTCTCAAAGACTTTGTTCTTTATATAGTTAAATGTGCTGACAACAAAACAACGCAAAAATTATCAATGGAAATTAAATTTATCAATCCATGGAGGTCTTGATTTGGAGTCACACTCAAATATTAAAGTGTAAAAACATACTACAGGCTGATCCAACTTGGATGTGAGGTCCTAAAAACAAGTCAAAATGAGGCTCAGTAGTGTGTGTGGCTTCTACGTGTCTGTATGACCCCCCTACAATGCCTGGGCATGCTGATGAGGTGGTGGATGGTCTCCTGAGGGATCTCCTCCCAGACCTGGACTAAAGCATCCGCCAACTCCTGGACAGTCTGTGGTGCAACGTGGCATTGGTGGATGGAGCAAGATATGATGTCCGAGAAGTGCCCAATTGGATTCAGGTCTGGGGAACGGATGGGCCAGTCCATAGCATCGATGCCTACCTCTTGCAGGAACTGCTGACATACTCCAGCCACATGAGGTCTAGCATTGTCTTGCATTAGGAGGAACCCAGGGTCAACCGCATCTGCATATGGTCTCACAATGGGTCTGAGGATCTCATCTCGGTACCTCATGGCTGTCAGGCTACCTCGGGCGAGCACATAGAGGCCTGTGCGCCCCCCCCCCCAAAGAAAAGCCACCCCACATCATTACTGACCAACTGCCAAACCAGTCATGCTGGAGGATGTAGCAGGCAGCAGAATGTTCTCCACGGCGTCTCCAGACTCTGTCACGTCTGACACATGTGGTCAGTGTGAGTCTGCTTTCATCTGTGAAGAGTACAGGGCGCCAGTGGCGAATTTGCCAATCTTGGTGTTCTCTAGCAAATGCCAAACGTCCTGCACGGTGTTGGGCTGTAAGCACAACCCCCACCTGTGGACGACGGACCCTCATACCACCCTCGTAAAGTCTGTTTCTGACCCTTTCTGACACATGCACATTTGTGGCCTGCTGGATGTCATTTTGCAGGGCTCTGGCAGTGCTCCACCTGTTCCTCCTTGTGCAAAGGCGTAGGTAGCGGTCCTGCTGCTGGGTTGTTGCCCTCCTACGGCCTCCTGATGTACTGGCCTGTTTCCTGATAGCGCCTCCATGCTCTGGACACTACGCTGACAGAGACAGGAAACCTTCTTGCCACAGCTCGCATTGATGTGCCATCCTGGATAAGCTGCACTACCTGAGCTACTTGTGTGGGTTGTGCCAGCATTCAAAAGTGACCAAAACATCAGCCAGAAAGCATAGGAACTGAGAAGTGGTCTGTGGTTACCACCTGCAGAACCCCTCCTTTATTGAGGGTGTCTTGCTAATTGCCTATAATTTCAACCTGTTGTCTATTCCATTTGCACAAAAAGCATGTGAGATTGATTGTCAATTAGTGTTGCTTCCTAAGTGGACAATTTGATTTCACAGAAGTGTGATTGACTTGGAGTTACATTGTGATGAAGTGTTCCCTTTATTTTTTTGAGCAGTGTATATAAAAACTATAAAAATATATCATTTAGTTCAGCTCAATCTTGAGATGGGTGCTATCACTTTTATGGGCAATTGAAGTTACCATGGCTATGTTATTAGGCCTCAAAAACGCCCAAAAATCAGATAGGAATGAATGGAGTCAGATGTCGAAGGAATCATCAAAATCACCTATTTTTGAGGATTTATTGTATCATTCGTTCACCTAGAAACTCCATTAAACTTTCATTTTGTAGGTAACTCATGCTGTTCAGAGTGAAGACGGGATGTTTATATCTGTTGTTTTCTTCACAACTTGCTGCTGAGAGACCAAACTTTACTCCAAATATCAATTTTTAGAGTGGTGAGCTCGTTAGGTGAGAGATTGTTCCAGAGTTTGAACCCAGGTGATTTTTTATCTCGCCATCACAGTCACATATTTCACTCTTCTAACTGAATTTTCGGTCATGTAAAAGCCGCGTCCATTGACAGTCACACAGTCTTTTCGGAATTTCTCTATGTCTCACCGTTTCTGTCAAAGCTCTCCAGATGTGCGCACAGATGTCGATGAATTCCAACCAGATTCTAGAAGATTCTCCTGTGGATTATTGTGTGATTTTCTGATACCATATACAATACCATGTATGGTTTTTGAACAGCGGCAAGCTGTTCGGACCTTTGCCTTGAGTCAGAATTTGGCTTAGTCAGAGAGAGACATCAGCTGACATATGTCAAACACAGACTGATGACAGCCTTGTTACCTTATCCCAAAAGTTCCTTTATGGATAAGAAGATTATAAGAGGTATAATCTTTCCTCGACCTTTTAAGGCGACTCCTTCCTGTTCTCTGGTTTCTTTTATTTTGACATGTCTGAACACGCTGGTTTGGCACACTGTTTTTATTGCAAATTGTTTTTTTCCGTATTGGTTGTTTCGGAGGGAAAAAAAGAAGACCGACAGTAGGGATTATGTCATCACATTGATGTGATGACGTCCTCAATATGCAAATTAGTAGTGGTAGTAGTAGCTATTAGTACACTACTCACCTAGCAGCCGCACCACTTGGCTGTAGCAATCAAAAAAACTATACACAAACCCTTTAACTATTCTGTTAAAAGCAAAAAAATATAAAAACCTGGGCAGGGAAAATAAATCCTGTAAAGAAAATCACCAACATCCACTGGGATACTGTATCTCTTCTTTGTACCATTATAGGACACCTGTAGACTAGTAGGGTAGAGCATACCATAGGATATCCCCCGCTTCCGTAGTTGACGATTCATCAAACACCTCACGCTTCTTGATGACTGATGAGAAGAAATCGTTTTAGAGGGAAAGCTGGGACCCGTTGAAAACAAGAACTCCATACACACTGGCACGACACCCTGCCTCAGTGACTAGTTTATCATGAAATGCGTGAAAACATGGCAGAAACGGATGCGGCGGTTTGTTGTAGTCTGGTTTTGGTGCCAGAATACGGGGAAGCCATGACTCAAAAAACCTGGACGGCTGGTTCGTCTCCTCATTCTCAGCCAGACCAAGAAGGCAAATGTTCAGATGTCTGGTGAGCCTCCAAATACAACTCTCTCCCTCTATCTGTCTGTTTGTTTATGAATTAGTTTACTTAATAAGCACATTCTTGATTTTGGCCAGAATATTTAAGCTTTGAAACAGAGGTAGCCTCATCAGCACTGTCTCTGTTGTTTAATCGCCCGGTATGGCATCAAAAACAACTCCATTTCCCATAATGCTTCAGCACTGACATTGTCCATTCATCTATAAGCACTTTGTTGCCTGTGCTCTTAAAAGCGACCTCTTTTACCCTACTTAAGAAAGTATTTGTACCCCATAACAACCCTTAGATAATATCATGGTGCTTGGCTTTAGCATGCTAGCTCATGCTAGCTTTTTAGCTAAATCTTACTTTTTGGCTAACTACTTATTCCTCAGATGCTAATAAAAAAATCTTAGCTAGCATTAGCATGATATTTGGCATTAGCATTAATGATTGTTTCGAGGCTAATGAAAGCATGATAGTTAGCATTAGAATGCTATTGTCTTCATAGTTGTCTCATAGCAAGGCAAATGTTTTTTTAGTAAGCTTAGATTTTAGATCTTTAAATCAAACTTTATTTATAAAGCACTTTTCATACATGAAATTGAATGACAAAGTGCTTTACAGATTAAAATGAACCCACATAAACCACATTCCCATCCCTCCCCCACAGATTTAAAAGCATGGTCACAGTTATACCCCCCTCCTCCCAACCCAACTCCCATGCATACACACAATTAAAAGCCACAGTAAAAAAAGGACATTGGGCCGAGTGCAACGAAACGCCATCAGAGGAGCCATCTGCACTGGCAGCGGTAGATCAACAGCAGCAGCCGACACAGGGCGCCCAGTGGAGGCAAGGCCAAGACCCCCACCTCCATCCAAGCTCCACCTGGAAAGCACCTAGGCAGCTACAGCCGACCAGCGCTCCCAGGGCAGTGGGCCCCCACAGAGGAAACACTGGAACAGAAATTTATATAAATGAAAACATAAAAATAAGCAGTAAATTAATGTGATATGATTAAATAGCAAAACATTGATAAAATCTAATCATATAAAACATGCAGAGCAATTAAACAGACAATAATAAATAACAATTGTCATGTTAGCGGTTTCAAAGAGGACCCAAATGCAGAAAGTAAAGGAACTTGGATTTAATTAAATAATAAACAGAACACTTACAATTAGTGATGTTACGATGTGTGCTGAGGCTACGAAGCGTGTGTCGAGCAGTGGAGGGAGCATTTCCACAAAGCGCCTATCGAGGCCTGCTTCATTTAGGGGAGGAGCCGAAAACGATGACGTCTGAAGCCCCGCTGCCTGGCTGTACCACGTGACTGCTTCAGGAAGTGGTTCAGAGTTGGTTTGACAGCCATATAAATCCCCTCAGGCTCCATTCAAAATGTGGGTTTGTGTAGGAGAGTTGCAGCCAGTTTGGAGTTTGGATAGGAGAGTTTAGTTTGCGTTTATATAGTTTGGAGAGTATAGAGACAGATAGTTTAGGAGAGTGAGGAGAGAAAGATAAGATTTAGGTGGGGTGACCAACCCTCCTGTTTTCCCCGGACATGTCCACTTTTGACATGCCGTCCAGGGCGTCCGGGGGGGATTTCATAGATTGAGGAAAATGTCCGGATTTTCATTGTTTTTAAGGGGACTAATAAGCATACTTAAATTGACTGGTGCGATGCATGCAATACGACACATTTCCGCTCATCTATCGTTTAGATGCTTTAGTGGATGGTTCTGAACAGTTTCAGACATAAGACAGCGGGCTGTGATGCGCTGCACCACTTTGCCCTTCACTGTGCTGCGACTGTTTACAAGATATTAAAGTGTAGCTTTACAGACAAACAGAGCTGGCATATGTGTTTCTTTGTGTGACAAAAGTGGTAAAGATCTAGTAGGTCCACATGGAAACTAAATCTATAATGATTCATCTATAAACTGATTGAGGAGGATGAAGATAAAATCTAAAAAAAATGGAGCAGGCATTATTGTGTTTTTGAGACTGCTGCTTTTTAATTTTATTATTACATTGAAAAGAAAATAATAGCCTACCTGTTTTCTCACAATGTTATTTCAGATTTTTGTTTAATTTTTGTCCAGTAAAGCAAACTATTACTGTTTCTGGTACATTTTCTAATTTGGAAGATTGATTATTGTTATTATTTATTAATTTCTGGAGATTTTAAAGTCATTTTTGCATTTGTGAAAGCCTATCTGAAGTTTGTTATTAAACTGTTCATTCTAACCACATGGAGAATGCATGCTTTAAATATGTTAAAATCAAAAGTCTGGTCACAGTCATGACAGTGTTTCAGTACTGTGCCAAGTGTCCTCTTTTTTAGAGAGAACCAGCTAGGAAGAGGAGGATTCCCCCTGTTTGGGAGCCAAATATTAGCAGGCTGGAACCCCCCCCTGGAATATTGGGAAAAGCAAAAATTGCTGTACCCCAATTTATATAGTCTAGCACCTGTGTTTTTGTGTACGTCGGCATCTTCTGTGCCTTGTGAAAGAGTGTTTTCAAAGGCTGGTGAGGTGGTGTCAAGAAGAAGGAATCGCTTAAAACCTAAAACTTTTGAGAAACTGCTATTTTTGAATAAAAATGTTTTTCCGCTGTTTTGTATATCATTGCCCAAGTTACACAATCATGTTCAGTGCCCTCTTACTAGTTCCACAAGCATTTCCAAGTTCCTCTGCCTGATTAAGCCCATGCCTTTTGCCTCAAGTGAGAGAAAAACATTATTACACAACCTGCCATCCTCAAATTATCCTCAAACTATGGTTTGGGGATAATTAACAGACAGAATACATTCAAAAAATATTTTTACTGTTCACATTTGTACTATTTGATGTAGAGAAATTATTTTTTTGGAACTCAGTCATTCCCAAGAACCATAGCAGACTTACAACTTTAATGCATCACACATTATGTGGCTAAGAGCTACAGCTGCCTGTGATTATGTACCTGGCCAGTAGGGGGGTTTGTGTTCACATGAAGCCCCGTGAGCAGAACCCTTTCTTGAACCAATTGGCTGAAGTGGTTCAATGTCCCATGGGGCTTCATCTCACCATCACTACTTACAATAATCACAGGGTAACCAGGGAACATGGAGACCAGGAAACGCGGGAAGAAGAGACCAGGAATGAATGTCAGGCAACAGGGAAGGCAGGAACCAGGAAGGGAAGAAATGACAACAAACCAGCAAGTAGTGACTGAAGGAGAGCTGAATATATACTGAGGAGGGAATGAGGAAGTGACAGAGAAGACCAATGACCAATTAGTGAGAGCAGATGCAGGTGAGAGGGAGAGAGCAGGTGGAAATAATCAACAGCTGGGACAGGAGGTAGAATGGCTAGGGAGACAGGAAACTCTAAAGAAACTATAAAGTAAAGATAATATGTCTATGGAGGAATCTTAAGGAAACACTGGAGAACAGAAGGGAGAAATAAATAAGGAAACTATCTAAAGAGAAATACAAATAAGAAGGTGGACACAGAAGCAAAAGGGTGAAAAACATCAAAGAGCAAGGAGAAATACAGAAACAAGAAAGTGCCAGAAATAACTAATAAAGACAAGGAATAACCTAGCAAGATAATATAAATAAACAAGGAAAAGAACTAACAAAACACAAACACCTAAGAACTATGACAACAATCAGTTAAAAGCTAGGTTAAAAAAGGTGAGTCTTGAGCCTGCTCTTAAAAACATGAACGTTCTCCATGGCCCTGAGGTTCTCTGGCAGTCCGTTCTAGAGGTGAGGGCCAAAAAACTGGAAAGACGCCTCACCATGAGTGTGTGTCCTAACTTTTGGGTTGACAAGGAGACGGCTGCCAGAGGAGCGCAGAGACCGCGAAGATTCATATGGTAAAAGCAGTTCAGAGAGATAACAAGGCCCAGGACCATTAAGACACTTAAAAAACATTAAAAGAACCTTAAAATCAATCCTAAAACGTACGGGGAGCCAATGCAATGAATTTAAAACAGGTGTAATGTGTTCCCGTCTGCTGGTCTACGTCAGGACACGTGCTGCTGAATTTTGTAGTAGTTGTAAAATTGAGATACCCTTTTTCGGAAGACCAGAAAGCAGGGCATTACAGTAACCAATCCTACTGGAGATAAAAGCATGCATCAGTGTCTCCGTATTGGCCGGAGAGAGAATGGGGGCGGGGGGTGGGATGATGGACTCTGGCAATGTTCTTTAGTTGATAAAAAACTGTTTTAGTAATATTTTTAATGTGAGGGATAAAAGTCAGCTCAGAGTCAAAAATTACGCTCAGGTTCTTCACGTTGTTAAAGCTTAACTTTAACAAATAGAAGTCCCCACTTTCATGTTCATGTTCACATAGTATTTTCTTTGGGATATTCAAGGTAATCAATTTAACAGATGACAGAATCATCACATTATTGACTAAAATTATTATTATTCCTTTCTCATTAAGTGTCTTTGATTTCCCATGACAGCACTTTTGGGATAAAACTGCTCTCTGAAACAGTAATTATGCACTACATTTGTCTCAAATGTGCAATGTTTGCAGATTATAAACAAACGGCAGCCGGAGAGCTTTAAGAATCATTCTGGAGGAGAAACATTTGAAGATGAATGATTTCAATGTCCAGCAAACCAAAACGCTGAGCAATCACTTTCTTTAAACCCTTTCTTGTCAGCACTTATTTTCTTTAAGCCTATCATTTATGCCTATGCTACGAGTATGAATTAAGTATTAAAAAAATTGCTTATTTGTGTTAAAAGATTTCTATGAAATAATATAGAAATAGTTTTCATTCGCTCTGCTTGTTCAGACCTCAGCATGTTCATTTATAGAACCTTATATTACCTTATATTAATAGATTTACAGGGTCAATACAGCTTTTGCAACAAACTTCAAAATGATATGATGAAACAGAGCTCTGCAAACATCAAACCTCAGTATATCCAACATTAGGTTTTCAGTGATTGTCGTTTTTTTAACAAATTATATTGACAGTCCAATACCTGTGGTTGGACATTCAGAGACAGTGTGGTAAAACTATTGATGGAAGAGTAATATGGGGCATCTCAGAGAGTAACACTCAAGTGTCATCAGATCTGCTGAACAAAATTACAACAATTTCAAAGTCAATTTCCGTTGCTATTGAAGTACAATGTCAGGTTACTGTGAATCTTTCTGTTCCCTAAAAGGAAAACTTGACGGGTTGGACTTCATGCAGCAAAAACGATTGACACAAACTGCAGCAAACTAATCATTAATACTACTCCAAAGAGATGAATCTTTCAATATACAGTTTGCTGTACAATCTAGTACTTTTCTCTGACATTTTGCGACCAAACTGTGACATTCTACGTCTCATGGCAGTAGAATGGCAGTCATGACTGAAGATTTCTAATACTTACAATTTGGTGAATTTTTCTTCTTTTTTCTGTGAACAAATTTCTTTTCATCCATCTGATTAATCTTGGGCAGGATAGCAATGTGTGTTCGTGCACGTGTCATTTTGTAGGTGTCTAACCATGGGAGGTTAGCGTTCCTCTTTGGAGGCTTTCTGCCGGGTGTCTCCGCCTTAGCCTTTTTGAGGGTCATATTCACTTCTGAAACCTCCAGACACTAGCAACAACACACATGACGCGGAAAGCAGAGAGCCTGTCACCAAGTGATCTGTGGAGAGCGAACCTCAAGTAAGTGTGTATGCACAGCTGTAACTAAGTTGCATTTGCTCTCAGCAAACTGTAGCGATGCAGACAGACTGAGTAAAATCAATCACAGCCATCTGCCAGATCTCTTCAGTAAACAAGCAGATGTAATCAGGTGGCACTGTAACTGTACTTGACTGATTCAGAATGATAATTAGAGTCAACAATCAAACAACAAGAGCCAAAGACTTTTGTGATGGGCCTTTTGTTGATGTACAACCTCAGATTAACATCAGACAGCAAAAACAAGAGCTTAACATTCTAGTATCCTGACATATACTTTATCTTAGGACACGCAGTAGGCACGGTAACGGGGATAATGCACAGGACTGGAATGGAAGAGTACTGATGTTGCAATTCTGATCAAAGTGAGACCTGCAGCCAAGAAAGAAATTAGAGTTGGGGTAATTTCTGCATTTGGTATTGATCATGATTTAGTGGTATTTCTGTAGACAGAGTGGGTAAACAGACACTTGGTAGACTATTTCAAAATTTTATGTAGCATTACTAAATGTCAAACCTTGCATATCTCATCACCAAAAACCCTGAAATAAATGTTGACAAATACTGAATTTCAACATCACAGGCTACTAACAAAATGTCATCATGAGAAACTGTTCTCCAACATTTGTTTTTCTAGATTATTGCTGCCATACAGCAGGGAAGCACACATTTGGAGCACAACGGTGCCTCTCGTCAATTAACACAAATCTAATGGAGTCTTTAAAACACGTTATGCCTGATTTCAAGGTGCTGGAAGCCTCAGCTTCTTGTCCCATCACAGTACAGAACTCTCATCTCTTCTCTGCTAATTCCAAGCTCCTTATGGGGAAAAACGAGCTAAGGGTGTCTCTTTTTGCAACATCATTTAGTATCTCTTTATCTTAGAAAACCTTTTCCTTTCTGTCTTTAAGCTTTGGTTTACGTCTCAGAAAGGTTTATTTGCATAGTTAGCCCAAGTAAACAAACTTTCAAACTATTTTAGCAAAATGTGAATAGAGGTATTCCACAGGTGGAAGGAAGTGGTAAGACATGAGAACGATGAGAGAGACAATGATAACAGATCAGCTGGATCTTTTGAGTTAAACAGACATACAATTTGACAATGTCCTCGGTGTCTTCGATAAAAAAATATTCTATTTCATTTATCTCTTTAAAACAGAATATAAAAAATCCTGATTATCTTAAATATTACTTATTATTTTACAATGTAAAAAAAAAGCTGGCCAATACTTTGTTTATGCATATTATAATCAATTATCATCTATTCAAGACTAAAATATCTATGGAGAAAAGAAAATCTGACCTACCAGAAAAATAAATAAATTCAAAACGGAATTAATGTTTTTAAAGAATTTGTTGATGGCATTAGAATATGTCATTTTTCAAACCCTTCCTGTTTATTTTACCACCCAGTCTTATATTGTCTGTTTGAAAAAATAATCTAAAATTCGTTTTCATGTTAGCAGTAACATTTTCCAAAACCTAAAACTGCACACACACACGCACGCACGCGCGCACACACACACATTCTTGGCAGGTATCTTATGCCAGTTTTTGTACTTAAAACTTTTTAATTAAGAGTTTATTTATTAGTGTAAAAGACTGTGTTTCTAACACCAAATGACATTATGATGCTCCATTGCACAGTGGAGTTTTTGGGCTATGTGTGACAGACCATCAGCACTGACCCAACACCATTATGATCCCATTCAGGTAAATTTTTCCTGTTATTGTGATTCCTGTATTTCACTTAAACGTGTTGTTGTTGTAATTACTCCCAGTCTGTGGTAGCTGCAGGAGGAGTGTGCTGTACTCAAGCTAAGTGTGAGGAGCAATTTGCACTGTCCTGACACCGATGTGTTCCCATTCAGGAAATGGTATCACTGATAAGCCAGAAGCCCATTAAAACAACATAATGAAGCGTTGAGCGCTGTATTTTTTAAAATTTAGATCTGCCACTTATTGTGAGCGGAAGCATTGTGTGATTTAGAACAAACGGTGATACTAAGCCACCTCTGATTTCTCTGAATCGCCTAAGAAATCCACAGTAAGTCTTAATTTTACATTTCTGTGCTGCTAGAACAAAAATTGTTTGACAATTCAATTGTGGATTTAAAGACTACCAAAGCACACTGACTTAACAATCTCCCTAGAACAAAAAATAAAGAACAGTATCCACTGTAGCTAAGGATAAAAAATATCCATCTATAAACCTGCTGCCCATTGACATGAAAACATATCAGATTATGCTAATTTCTAGTCACAGGCTCATCTTTCATTATTACGTTCTTTTAATTATAGAGTACTTGCGCACAGAGTTGCTTTATTAAATCAAAATCTGCATAAGTCTGTTATTTCCCATGAGAACAGACACATACTTTAAATTTTTTTTCAGAAGTAGATGGCAGTGCTGCTGATGCCTTCGTCAACTCCTCTGTGAGATGTGAACAGAATCTCTAATCAGACTCCTTCTTCTCTTTTCACAGGTTTAAAGCCACAGAACAGCTCAAAGTGTTTTACAGGTTCTTATCAGCATCAGACTCTGCAGCAGGAATAATGCCCCATCTCTCAAATCCGAGTGAGGCTGTAACTCAACAAGCGTGTGCAAGGGTGCTCCATGCAAAGCTTGACCTTCTCAGGTGGAGAGATGGAGATTCGGCCAAAATGTTAAATGACTTCACCGAGAGTAACGGTAAGCTTTATTTTTGAAACCCTGATAGAATAACATTTAGTGCATCTGTGGTAGATAGTGCCCTGTAAAATTGCTTTATGATGCCCGTGCATCATCAAAACAAAATCAGCAACAAAAAAAACGAGGCAGATATTGTTTGTTCAAACTTGGATGACAATTCAGTACTAATCAAGGCTTTTAGAGGCAGCTTAAAGAAAGAAAAAGGTTTGTTGAAATTTGCTAAAGCATTCTATTAAAGGTTGAGACTTAGATTACATTAATATGAATAGGACTGTGTCTTTATATTGAATTAGATAATGTGTCTTAGCTATAGACTCTAATGAATACAACTGGCATCAAGGAAATAGTTTATATGTTGGTATCTGTTGATATGTACTCTGGAATTGAGCTCAGTTTTTACCAACTTATTGCAGAAAACAGCCTGGAGCTTCCTGTCAGCTCTAACATTTGTCTCCACCACACAACTGGGGTGATTTATTGAAAAAGGGATTAAATATTCCTCCTAATTTTTATTTTTTTATTTTTTTTACATTTGGAATATTTTTGTGGTGCCTGGCATCACATATGATCAATGGAATGTGTTATGTTAAAGGTTGATGTGGTTAACTTACACTCCAACTGTAAGTTGAAGGAGACACAGCTGGGAGGAGCTGATCATTTCAAATAAGATCAGTGGGAATATTAGTGAAGTGAGGGAATGGTGAAGTAGTGGTTAGCCCAGAAAGAGCTGTGTATGGAGTCTGTAATCCTGTAAATCCAGAGAGACCACAGATAGAAATCTAACAGCAATTTTTATATTAAAATAAACATATTTTACAGTTAATATTGATGCACTAAGCTAATAGTATAAGGCTAGGTTAAATATGAATTTTTTTGACTGTATGTATTGATAATAAATATATAAAAATAAAAAAGTTTTTTTCTTTGCCCTGGATAGTCTAGAGTAGACTGTTAAGGCTTCCAATATCATCTTTCTGTCACAGCCAAAACGAAGCTGTTGAAAATTGCCTGTCACAGATGAAAAGATCTTAAGTCCTACTGAAACCTTTGAGGGAAAGCTTGGTGTGATTCTTCATACAAATAGTGGATGTGTTCAGTTGAAGCACATGCACCTTAATGGTCATCTCAAAGAATTTCTAAAAAATCTGGTTGGTTTGTTTGTTTTGTTGTTGTTCTGGGGTCATTAGATATCACATTTCAACATTAACATCTGAAATTGTTTCTGTGAAACAGAAATCTGATACAATCTGCTCGAGCTCCATTTCAGACTTGGGTTTTAAAGCCTTAGTGAAAGAAATTGTATAATATTTTTAAAGAGTAATAAAATCAGTAATCAATAATAAAAAAGAAAATCACAATGCTTACAGCCTGCTATGAAGGCCCTCCACATCTGCTGTCCAACTCTGCTCCCTATCTACTGTCATAGTTCTCAGTTGTGGTGTTTGAAGTTATTTTCCTTCGATTTAATTATCATTTTAATGTATTCTTTGATATTTAGTTTATGGCACTTCCTTGTTTTCCTTTTCCCTTCATGCTCTTACATGTTTTCACCTTTTATTTGTTTCCTTTTTTGTTTCCTTTGTTTATTTCCCTCAAGATAGTTTCCTAATTTTTTTCCTCCTTCTGTTCTCTAATGTGTTTCCTTAAGTTCCACTTAGTTTCCTCCCTAAACATATTATATTTAGTTTCTAGTTTAAGAGTTTTCTATCTTCCTTGCCATTTCTTCCCTTTCCTGTTCTCTCCTTCCCATTCTGCCTTCTGTCCCAGTTACTGATTGTTTTAACCTGCTCTCTCCCTCTCACCTGCAACTGCTTCTCCTAATTAGCCTTTAGCCATCTCCCTGCCACTTACACACCTCCTCAGTATACTTAAGCCTTCCTCTGACTGTCACTACTTGCTGGTTCGTCGTCTTATATCCCTGCCTGGTTCCTGTCTTCCCTGTTGCCCGTCTGGTTCATGTTCCTCCATTTTTGACCCTCCCGAGTATCTGTAAGTTCTTTCTTTGTTACTATTAAATCATTTCATTTGTACTCTACTGTATTTGGGTCCTATATATAGAGCCATGGCAATCTACTGTATGTCCTACAGACTTGGTTTAGGGAACATTTTGAAAAACCTGAAAATGAATTGCGAGAATAAATATAAAACTTCCAAAAAGTGTTTGAGCTGTAACAGTAAACAACATAACTCATTCTTCTTTACTCTAGACAGCAACTCTGTGAAACCATAATTTCAAATACATTTTACAAGCTCTTAGTGTTGAAATTGGATCATGTTCTGTGGGTACAGAACCTTCAAATATTGTCCAAACCTTGTAGACCATTGTTGAACATGTACATCAAAGACATAACATACATGCTGCTAATGCCTATTGATGCATATACCACACGTACTAACACTTTTTACCTAACTTTATATTGTAGATAAATCAAGACAATAAGGTGTTAGTGGAATGAGTTATTGTTTATAAATATAAAGCCCTCTAAAGCTATTACTTCATGTTTAGTCTAATTTTAACAGCACTTGTCTTCATCTGACAAATTCAACAACATACAAACCTGGTATGTATATTTTTTTTTTTGTTTGAAGGTAAGCCAGTGTAAACCAATTCTGCATATGACTGCAGTGTCTAAGAAGTAAAGGCTATGTACACTGTGGGGCATTTTTAATTGGCTTAAGTTCACAGAAATATCTGTGACAAGCACATTAGAAGTTTCAATATTCTCTCAGGACACTACTGAAATTGGCTGGAAAGAAGGAAGTCTAAGATCCGGCAAGACCCTAAGTTCTAGCAGCTCCTGAACAGACATATTAAATACAAGCTGGCAAAGAGCAAAAGACAGTAGTTGTAAAATAAAACAAAAAAATGGGGAAGAGGGTTGTTTAAATAGATAAGAAATTTCCTGCTGGTGTAAAGTAGGTGTAATAAGCACAAGGAGGAATCTCCGTCCAGTACATGAAAGTGCATTCATCTCAGTTGAATTGTTTGTAATTCTGAACATGCCAGAGAATTTCTAAATGAATAAACAAATAATTATTAAAAAACATTAACCAAACATTGATAACAATAGTTGCATACTTTTTTGCTTCTATGTAGATTGGTGATCTGTTTAATATTCATTGTAGCATGATGATCTATAATATAATCCTACTGAGATGGAGAAAGAGAGACAGACATAGGAAAGTGGAGAATTGCACAAGTTTCTTTCTACCTTCAAATTAAGGAAAACAATATTTGTGTTTTATTACCATTTGTTACCATCAACGATTTATGTGAAATAATTTTTTATACTGATCACAAATACAAGAAATACATTTCCAATCAGTCATTTCATAAAAGAATACACTGCAAAAAATTTAAATAAGAAACACAAAACATGATTTCTATGTTTTATCTTTCTTTTTAATACTTTCATAGAGAGGAACTAACCTCAGCTCAAAGCAAATAGATATCATTCATGGACACAGGAGGAGGAGCAGCAGCTGAGATGAAAGTTTAAGTGTAAAAATGGACATGATGACTGAAAAAGAACAATCACCTACTAAATCCCAGGTTTAATGACACTTTGTGACAGACCAAATCCACACCCTTCGCCCTTTTATTGTTTTACATTATTCTACCAAATTAAGCACATCTCCAAGCAGCACAGTTTACCTTGCTCAGAAAGCGAGCCCTTCTTTTAATGTGGTGGGAATGGACTGAAAAAGTTTAAAATCAACATCTTAATTGTTAAGATCTGGAGGAATTAGAACAATTCACCAAGTTAGAAAGCTGTGCTCTGAGGCAAATTTTTCAGCAGGTCAAAATTAGATGAATACAACAACATCTATGTGGGTGAGGAAAAAATAGCGGCAAAGTAACAGCAAGCAGAGACTGAGACAAAGAGAAGGCATCAACACCCATAAACTATATCAGGAAAAAAAACTAAGACTGTTAAAAATAATGTATTCGTGACTCATTTAGGTATTG
The DNA here is from genome assembly GCA_963556495.2 of Valencia hispanica. Taxonomy (NCBI): domain Eukaryota; kingdom Metazoa; phylum Chordata; class Actinopteri; order Cyprinodontiformes; family Valenciidae; genus Valencia; species Valencia hispanica. The sequence continues at coordinate 45,556,611 of OY747700.1, read as the reverse complement.
TGCAGCTCTACATAAAACAATGTATGTTCTTATTTGAAACTGAAAGATCAAAGCTTCCTTTTTCTTTCTCTTCCTTTTCCTCTGACCATGCTTTGTCCATCTATCTTTTTCTCTAAACCTCCTAATCTGGCACATTAAGCCATTCAGGCTGCCTGCCAAGATCAAAGCAGGGTTACAGTGAGTCCAGAATGCTTGTTCGGTGTAGGCACTTTTCCAGGTAGTGTGAACCAGTGGGAGACATAAGGGGCTAATTGATTAATCCCCTCAAGAGGACTCAGATCAGCTCTATTTAGTACAGTAATTGTTGAAGTGAAGAAAATCTGAGGTCTAAGGATGGAAATGAAAAACGGTAAAGATCCAGTTCAAAATTAGAAATAGGAGCTACAACAATGCAATGTCAGTCCCTTCGATAACGGTGTCTGGGCCCTTTTAAACCTCCATACCCTCAGACTTGAGCATTTCTTAGCAATATTGAAGTAAATGTATACATTTTTTGTTCATCTGAATGCACACATAAAAAAATACCACCTGCCATTTCACAACATTAAATTCTGTTAGAAGGCCATTCTGTAACACAAATGTTCTTTGAGACCTACTGCTTATGTTGTGTAAAGGCTGACTAGTAGGTCAGTAAAATGACAGTCACACAATATTTTTGTTAACATACCTTCTGACTTTTCCTAACTGCTTTTGCTGAACTCATATTGAACTTGCCCAATCAGAAACATTCTTTAGTTGTGCTCCTGACAAGTCTCTACAGACTCGTTATTGTGTTCACCTCCGGAATTTCCTCTTAAACAATGTCCTCCCTAGAGACTCTTCTGCAGACCTGGCTTGCAAAACCTCATCACTGGTGTGTGACAGCTGTCAAAACATGAAATCGCATCAAACAATGACCTCACTTCCACCATGGAGAGGGTTAATAAACATGTATTATTTAGCAAGTAGCCAGGGTGTCTCAGGCCTATGTGAGATTCCATTGTTTACAAAGTCCATCCAAAGTTAATCATGCTACGTGAAACAGCAACACGTACTGACAGTCAGTCACATTAATCTTTATTTTTTATCCAGAAGTTTTTATTTTTTATATATATATATATATATATATATAGCTAACAGGATAAATTACTGTTCAGTCAAAAAAAACAACTGCATACATCAAACATCATGTTTTTGTGGGAGAAGATTTCATCTTCAGCCTGAATATTGATCTACAGCTCTTCAGCATCTCCACACCCTTACACAGCCCCTTTCTCTGTAAATGGGAAAAATATTAAATTATCATTGTTGCAATGTAGGCTGCTCAGAAACGGGTAACAGGAATTAAGAGAAGAAAAATACAACTACATTTTAACAACTAAAATTAACTTCAGTCTTACAAATCATCTGTACTTTGGTGGGTTGTGCAGTCCATATAATATATAAAAATGTGATTTATTATTTGTTCAACTAATAATTTTCTTAGTCTGATAGCCTGTAGCATAAATTTGACGGTGTCTTTTCTTTTTATACCCCTGTGATACATTTTTAATCTCTAAATACATATTTGCTATGAAGAGGTTCACAGGTTGTTGTTTGATGTAAGCGTGAGCAACAGACTTCACACAATCGGAATCACTGAATGCTGTATATACCGTACCATACCACAGTAAAGAATGGAGGTAACAAACAAACCAATTCCAGACATTTCAATGATAGAACATCATGGGAGCTTAAGAAAAATGGGCAGAAATTATCTGATTTAAATTAGAATATTAAGAAATAACATGTGTGGGGTGTATTCATGGCAACATGAAATATACATTGGGCATTGGTTATATCACAACGGCGCTGTGTGAGCCACCTTTTGTAAGGCAGGGTTACAGGTAGGTAAAAAAAAAATCAGAAGGAGAGTCTCTGCCCTACTGTGGGTGAATAACTGATAAAGAAGACGTAGAAGACGAAGAAATCTCATCAAAACTAGAGAACATTGTCTGTATCTGAAAATGCTCCACAAACAAAACTAGTACCTGGTCAGCTTGTATATCAAATGTAAATTGAATTTCAGCTATCAATATACATATATATGCACATCGTAGCCCAAATGTTAAAAAAAAGAATAAAAATCTAACAGATCTATGCAGGCTTCAGTGAAAGCGAAAAGCAGAGAGATGCAGCAACCTGTGTTTACTGTAAAGTTTTAACATTAAAACATGAATCTTTGATCCAGATTTAAAGGGATAAACAAACATTACATCAATGAAAGCAAATACCTCATTAAACGTAGTCTCGGGGTTAGTAACATTGCAACTGCTGTTCAATCAACTCTTACAAACAGTAAACCATCAGTCTTAATGTTATGTTATAAAATTGAACTCCTCTTTAATATTAGATCAAAATTGCCTTTTGATTTAACTCAGTCGAAAATGCTCAAAAAACAATAGGTGTCATAAAATAATGCTTTTTACCTCACTGACTCCTTCATGTTCAGGAATAAACACAGTTTCAAATGCTATCTATTTGCTCTATAGACCTTTCATCTTACAACATAGCACTCAGTTAAAAAAAAAAGTTTGTCATGATCACTGCCTGTTTGGGTTGTCTGGGTTCCTGCTGCGTTGGTATTCTATTTATTTGTTTTGTTGTGGTTAGATCTTACTACTTCAGTTTAAACTTGTATTTTATTGTTGTGCATTTCCTTAGATTATGTTTAGCATCATCCCTTTCATTATTTAGATCCTCCTCACCTTCCCTTTTACATTAGTCTTCTTTTTCCTTACCCTGCTTGCCTCCTCTCCCATCTGCACTCAGGTTAGAATCACCCATCTGAACCTTGTCAGTAATCAACTTCCCAGTATTTAGGCCTCCTAGTCTCAGTCATTCAATTGTATCTACTGTTTGTTTTCCTGGTGTTACAGTGTGACTCCTGTTAAATTCAATTCAGTTTATTTATATAGTGCAAATTCACAACAGATAATATGTTTACACAACTACACATGCACATTCTATAAATATTTGTATAATCATCCTACTCAGTTGCACATTCAAATCGGAGTATACCACTTTATTTTTAATAACTGCACAGTACTCTGGTTCTGATTCAGGGCCCACAACTTAGACGATTTCAAATATTTAGTTGTTCATATGTACGGAATTTAGGCTTCCAGTTCATAAAACCTACGGAAACCGGAATTCAAAAAACTACTGTGAAGAAATCAGCCCAAATTTTACAGGGCATGAATGTTTTAAACTGAGTGTTGCACACTACTCTTCTACTAAACTCAAAGCACCTGCACAGGTTTTCCCAGGTGTCATTAAATTGCTTCACTTTGGTTCAATTGTCTGTTAGGTTCAATATTGGGAAGACTGCCGACTTGACAACTGGCCAGATGACCATCACTAGCTGTGTTAACATGGACACAATAATCAGACTAAAAGGCTAATCGGAATAAAGATGCTTAATGTAAACATGCCATTCAGAATCCTCTGATCAACACTGTTCCTGTAAACACTTATTTCGAATGTCGGTGTGTCACATCATGCATAGACGTACATTACCTCGGCGTAAAACAATCAAGAGACTCGGATTAGAATTTGACTGTGTACACAACAATAAAGGCTTGTAGATGTAAAACCGTGAACAGAAAAAATAAAAGCATGCTCTTAAGAACATCGTACCGCTCCATTGTAAACACTCACAGCCATGTTTGTTTACAGCAGAAGTCTGCTATTTCTTCTTCTACGGCCGTTTCCGGTAGTTTAGATCGTTCTGTGCATGTCAAAATGATTTATTCCAATCGAATGTGTGGTGGATATAAACACTTGGTATAATCGGATTAATTCTTTCAGGGCCCATGTACACAGTCAAATTCTAATCCTAACTATGATCCAATTAAAGACATTTTGGACATGTAAACACAGCCATTGATACCTTCCATAGGATAAGAACCATAAGGATAGTTAACCCAGAAATTTTGATAGCTAAGGAGGCTGGCTGTTCAAAGAGTGCTGTGTCCAAGCATATCAATGGAAAGCCTAGTGGAAGGGAAAATGTGGCAGGAGAAGATGCACCAGCAGAACAGCTGACTGTGGGCTTCAGCGGATTATCAAACAGTGAAGATTAATGAATCTGGCAGATATCCAGAGAGAGGGGAACGAGGCGGGAGTCACAGCTTCAAAAACCAACACATTCAGACAAATACTGGAGATTGGCTACGGCTGTCGGGTTCCCTGGGTCAAACCACTTCCGAGCCTGAGCCAACGTAGGAAGCGTTTCAACTTGGCCAAGGAGAAGAAGGACTGGACTGTTAGCTAGTGGTCCAAGGTCCTCTTTTCCGATGAAAGTAAAGTTTGCCTTTCATTCAGGAATCAAGGTCCAAGGGTTTGGAGGAAGAGTGGTGAGGAACAGAACCCAAGCTGCTTGAGGTCCAGTGTGAAACATCCAGTCAGTCATGATTTGGGGTGCAATGTCCGGTGCAGGTCTTGGTAAACTCTGCTTTCTTAAATCCAAGGTCACTGCATCAGTCTACCAGGATGTTTTAGAGGACTTCATGATTCCTTCTGCTGAGGATCTGTATGGAGATGCAGATTTCATCTTCCAGCAGGACCTGGCCCCTGTCCATACAGCCATAAGCACCAAAAGCTGGTTTGATGCCCATGCCATCACAGTGCTTGACTGGCCAGCCAACTCGCCGGAACTTAACCCCATTGAGAATCTATGGGGGGAGCTGACAGCAAGAATCAACTAAATCTTGGCTTCCATAACTCCCAGGCAATGCCACAGGCTGATTGCCTCAATGCCACGGCGCATCGAAGCAGTGATTAAGGCAAAGGGATTCCCTACCAAGTATTGAAGATTGACATATCGTTTTGAAAGTATAATATTTTGATTGATTTGATGTGATCCTAATTTCTTAATTTTTTTTTCTGCAAAAACTGAGAAGTAAATGGGGATTTCTTCACAGTATTCTAATGTTTTGAATACCTGTTTTCGTGGGTTTTAGGAACACACACACCTAATCCGTGCATCCAGGCATAGACACACACACCTCCATACACATTATCCAAATGGAAATTGAAAGTCATACAAATCCAAGTTCCTATTTCATTGATGTGGCCTTTCTACTTTGATGCCAGATGTGATCTTGATTTAATAAAGTAAACCAAGCAATTATGATACCATTTTGGGATATCATTTTTGTTAAGCAAACCTGTCCTGGCACATGTAGGCATCCATCTACTCCATGTGGTGTTGCCTTTAATGCCAAGAAAGGAATGTTGGTAGAATTTAAAAACTGACTTAACTTCAAAGAAGAAGAGCAAGTAGGATATACTGGAGATGATGCTGAGAGCACAAAAATGAAATAACTGATGTTCATAAAGTACTTTGTAGGATATTTCACATAAAAAAAGTTAACAGTAATTGAGATAATATGTGAGAGGAGCATTAACCAGAATGGTGGCAGTGTTTTGGGTGAGTAAGTAAGCAGACCGGCAGAAGTTATTTATGTGGGTGACGAAGAAGAGAGTGTGTTGGTTGTCTTTTGTTTTTTTTTGTTTTTTGTTTTTTATACAGTAATGAAGACAACCCACAGCTTTAATGTAGAATATGCAACAGCCAGGTTTTTCTGCCAGGTTGTTTTTGACCTTAAACACCACGGAATACATTTCTTTATACAGCTTTAGAATTGACTTTTATTTAAATATTGAAAATTAATTTTTGGTGCGTTAATACGGTTATTACAATACATACAAACAGCAATTCTTTGCGTACCTTAAACTAGAAATGGGTTAAACTTGACCTGAAGATACTATAGGGTTATTCCCTGTCAGGATCATGGGTGAGGATGGGGCACATCTCAGTAGTTAACTGGCAGTTTATAAATATCAGTTGGACACTAAGTTATAAAATACTAAATTATTTCATGGTAGTGTTATTGTCCTATATTTCATTTACCAGGTTTTTTTTAACATTGATTTAAAAGTCAGTAAAGTATTAAAATAAAATACAAGACAAAGCATGATTCATAAAAGACAACATGCTTTTTTGTGTTTGTCTTACTGTACGTGTTTAAAAATACTAGCCTTCAAATTTTAAAATTGTTTGTCAATCTTCTCCTTGAATATTTTATTTTGATCAGATCGTGTTTATTTCCGGTAGAAACTAAAAAAATAAGTTGTTTTTTTTTTCCCCCTTCATATATGACTAAACCAATTAATGAAAAAAAAGAGGAGAGACAAAGTATGACTTACTCTGAGAGTAATGGATGAGTTATTGTTCCTTTAGTTATTACAAAGCTTTTCCTCCAACATATAAAGCACCAGCATAAAAGTGCCCTGAAGCATTAATGTGACATCATGCATTCTATTCAATATATTTTACCCCATTTCTATCTCTCTATCTATATTTGAAACACCCGTCTAAAGCTCACTTTCCTTTTTTTTTTTTTTTTTTTTTTTTTTGTCTCTCATATCTGCATTTTGTTTTAATTGTTTAAAACACGAGATGTCCATCCACCTCAGCTAAATACACACAAAACTAAGCTCTTTAGATACATTTGCAGACACAGCAGATGTGTAGTGAAGATTATTTCTTTAATTTTACTATGAAAAAGAACAGAGTCAATGTAGTTTCAAATTTAGGTTAAATTCAGAATGAATCAAATCAGTGGCGTAGCCAGAAAAAAGACACTGGGTGTACACCAGCAAACACTGGGTGTGCCAAATTTATTCTCAACAAATAGAAAATTCTTTGCCAAGGGTTCCCCCTACCTGCAGGCAAAACTAATAAATTCAGACTAACCTATTCAAAATCACTGGCTGGCATTAACTTGTATAATCAAACGCATTCTGAACTTCTGAAATGCATTATAATAACTTTTCAACCCTTTAAACACATGTTTTAAATGCAATTTAAATTAACAATTTTCAAAGGCATATCCTGTAAAATTTATAAGTGAACCTGTTTATCTTATCCTATTTATTTCTTACTCACACGATCACATGTACATATTATTTAAGCATCTGAACTTCTCACCTTCGGATTGCAGCTTCACAAGGGAAGGTGGCGTGGCTTGGCTTTAAACAGGTTGATTATTTCGTCAGAGTCTAGTTGGTCTGCAAGCTCTTTTTCGAACATGAGCAATGAGATGCTATCAACTAGTCTCTCAGTGAGCGTTGTAGCTCTGCTGCTGGTTTTAATCCTGTTCACCACCAGTGTTGCCAACCGTCTCCGACAGAAAGTAGCTGAAGCTGCCCCAGAAAGTTGGTAGATGTCGCCAGATGACGTCATGCGCAAATTTGCATAATGATGATGTCATCACGTGATGACGAATGAAACAGAAAGGAGGAAATAATTATATTTAGATTAGGATTACAGGGTTAAACAATACATTGTATAAACAGGGGAAACATGCTACAGGGAAATGTGACTTCTGTCTTCAAGAAGAGACGGTGGAACATGTTCTATTATTTTCCCTGAAGTATACTGTGGAGAAAACTGGTACAAAATTTATAAGATATCAAATTGCAACAGGACATCAAAGACCTTTTAAACAACATTTAAAGTTCTGGAGAAAAATTTTTTTTTTCCTGAGATATCTCGAGAAGACGAAATTAATATAGATAATATAGTTGTTTGCTTTTTAGTACTTTGTAAAAAAAAAAAAATAAGTAGGGCATATTTAGCATGCATCAAATGTTTCTTGCCAACTTCCATTAAACAGAAGTTTATTGCTTATGGTATTATTTTCAGTGGGTTTTTTTTTTTTGTCATAAGTTTTAAATGTCGTACGCTTTTGAACTCCCCATACATTTCAAACGTTCCTTGAATGCACCACAGGTGTGAGATGCCGATGCAGCGCAGTACTGTTATATACAGTCTATGCATACAGACAAGCTTCTGCCTTAATTCCCGTTGAAAGATCGGTCTTATATACGCATGTTTATTTTTTACTTTTGAATCAACATTAAATACCAAAGAACTTCGTTTGTGAGCGGGTGAAATGAACCGAAAAAGGTTTATGATTGGTCGGTGGACATTGCTAGGTGCAGGTGTCACAACCTGCTCTGCCTGATTACAATTTATTATTGATTGATCAAGTTAACATGCCCCATGCAGGTGTCGCAATGCATCGCCTGGTGGCAATTTTTACAAATTGATCGTCTGGTGAGTCAGACATGTTAGGAAAAGCTATACATATGTATATAAATCCATTCAGATTTTTGGGTGTGCCAGCTGGCTCTGTGGGTGGCACTGGCACACCCGTGGCTACGCCAGTGAATCAAATATCAAGTTGACAAAAATCAAAGTATATATTTATTCATATGAACATTTTTATAGTTTCCAAAATACATCACAACACTTTGCACCCAAACACATTTGACAACATTTGTCATTGAAACATTTTGGTGTTCTTTATGCATGTATATTCCCAATATGGCTAAAGGTAAAAACAATCCCATATGTAAATGTCTGGACTCACAATACAGCAGCCTTCTAAATCACTTTTCTCTGCACAAACCTAACTTGTAAAGCTATTTTGAATAGTAAGGACCCCTGTGCTTCGGGTACATACAGTAGGTACCCTGTATGACTCAATCTGTACTCATGTGAGGAAGTTTGGTGGCACTAAACTTCTATAAGCCAAGCCTGCGATCCATCAACACTCATCGTCCAGAGCAGCCAACCGTGTTTTCAGCTGTAACCCATTTTTCAGTTTGCTATTGTTCTAGCAACTCGCACTGAAGATCTACAAAAAGGACAAACACTGTGAGAGGGAAGGATAATTCTCAGTAAAAGTTTTTCAACACACACTGACTTTTCGTATTTGTATTTGATATGCAAGCTGTCAACCCAGTTTATGAATTACTGAGGAGGTTGTGCTTTGAGTATAGCAGTGGAAAACCTGAAGGATGATTATTCTAATCTCTTCACCATACTTCATTTACCCTGGTAATTAACACTATATATAACCCTCGATGAGTAAATATTTCCTTTGATTTATTTGCACAGGGATTTGTTCAAATAAAAGTGGTAAATGAAACAAATAGAAAAGAAATAATTAGCATCTAATTATTAAAAGTATAATCAACGGGTTAAGTTTGCAGCAAATGTAATTAATTGAAACGTAAAATATAAATTTAATATTGGGATTGTAGATTTAATATCTGGATTGTAGTTTAAGCCTATTTTTGAGTTTATTTATTCTTTCAATAATTCCTGTTGCAAGAAACTGGTTGAATGTTTCTTATAAAGTTGTAAGTCTTATCTGAAGCTAAACTCTGACTTACAGACATGAAACAGTAATAAAATGTGCTACTTTGTTCAGACTGCTTACACACTCAATTAAAAAATAAAGTATTCTACCAGTAGTAAAACCTCACACCTTGAAACACTGGGCAAAATTTGCACAACTAAAAGCACAAAATAACCCCCGGGCATAGTGTTTTGCAAAGCATGACATTTATCATGTATTAACTTAGACACAATATCCCCCCCACAGGTGTGATCATTTGATAGGTGTGTGCTTTAAAAAGGCAAAATACAAATACTATGAATCAGCTGGTTAAACACAACTACCATATGTCCCGGTATGTAAGAGCTTAAGATAAAAACACTCAAATTAAGCATGAGCATCCTAAAAATCGTACAAGGTGAATTCAACCATTTACAACAGTGTCCAAAGAAAAGAAAGCACAATTGTGGGACCCATAGGGGAAAAAAAACAAGGAGGAGGTTAAAAAAAAGAATTTAGGAAAATGGAGATTATATAAGAAGAAGAAGAAGAGGATCAACTTTATCACATTAAGTCTATATAACATTAATTATACTTGTCATAAAATATTTTGTGATACTGAGAAGCTGGAGTAAGAGTTATCTAAACCATTTATTAGACATCCCTAAGCAAAAAAGATCTTAGAAAAAAACACAAGGTATAAAAGAACTATATTTCCCAATGTTACTTACTGTAACATAAATTAGGCTATTGAAATTCAGAAGTTACATCTCCATCCCACCTTGATTTAATGGATGATTAAAGAATAGGGCACATCAGGTGTTTTTTTTAAAATGGTTTTAAGTCCAGTAAATTGGTTTTAAACACAGGGCTTCCCCAAGGGTGTGTTTTATCCCCAACTCTGCTCTCTATCTACACGGATCGCATTACATGTAGCAGGGAAGGTATTAGTCTTTTAAAATATGCGAATGATATAGCCCTGGTGGCCCACATGCAGGATGGAGGCTCTTACCCAGTTCCAACTTGTAGTGGATGATCTGATGAGAGCTTTTAGTGAAAAATAACTTGAACTAAATATTTCAAAGCCAAATGACTTGTGCTGTGCAGGTAGAGGAAGAGCAGCAACTACATATCTGCTTTTTAAACTCTTGTCTAGAGGAGGTTGAACAGGTGGAGTCTTTTAAATATTTGGGGACAGAGATGGACACTTCTCTGTACTTCCAAATGCACTTAGACTCAACTTACAAGAAAAGCACTCCAGCGCCTCCATCTCATCGGGAAGTTAAGGAATTTTAATGTCAGGAAAAATATTTTAATCATGGTTTACCGGTCATTTTTAGAATCCATTCTCACCTTAATATCACATCTTGGTACAACTTTCTCACCAGTAAACATAAAATCAATCAATTGAACTGCAATCATAGCCCTTAACAGGAAAGGAATTTCTATAATGTAATTAAAAAATTATATAATTTTATAAATGGTCTTTTTAAGTATCAATGTGTGTGATTTTAGTTCAACTTTAAAAGATGTGGAGCCTCGTTGAAGATGAATTTCTGTAATCTTTTGGTGTCAGACAAATAAAGTTTGATATTCTATTCTAAATATCTGTGGCCCTGAGTGAATAGGGAAGGGATCACAAATGTCTTGACTTGATTTTTTTTTCTTCTCAGTTTTTCTATCTTCACCTGATAGAGAGAACTTTTTTTTACTTGTCTTCCCAAATGTTGATCTCACCACAGTAAAAAACATTCCTTCTGACATTCATGTTGCCTGACTTGTGTATATTATAATAAATTAATGCTTTCATTTGTTTAATCAGTATTTCAGACAAATAGCGAAATGTGCTGTGAATTTGACATTCTTAAATGTGTAAGTTTTTTTAAGTTTTTAGAAGTCGTTTACAATGTGCATTTGATTAGATGAAAAAGTAAAGTTTTTATTAATTTGTATAAGCATTTTCTTTTGGAACAAATCTGAAGTTTTCTGCTAAATGGGTGTGTAGCTGTTCAAATTGGCTATTTCTTGATACTGAGCCTAAGCAACCAGAAATAAACAAAAAATACTCATATCCTTTTTCATTGTTTTAAATTTAGAAAGAAAGAGGCTCTTAGACTGCTATCAGGTCTGTACAGTTAGAAACTAGCAAACTGACCAACTCCTTGTGCAAACAAGAACACGTTTAAAAATATTTGAGTTTCCTCAAATGGCCAATGAATCTGTGAGTCTGAGTTGTTTTCAAGGTTGTAAAATTTATCCTGCTTCATACAGCTCTCAGTTTAGCTCCCCAATTAGATCTTCTTCTTCCCTACCCAGTACAAGCACCTACAGTTGCACTAAATTAAACACATTTCCTTAACATGCCCTGTGATGGAATGGCGACCTGTCCTGGGTGTACCCCACCTCTCGCCTGATGACCGCATGAGATATGCACCAGCCCCCTGCTGTTGCCATTGCTGTATAATTACACCTGTATCATGCAAATTTATCCCACAAAACCTCTTATTGATGAATGTTTTTAATTAACCTAAGAGCCTGGAAACCAAAAAACCCAACAGCTAAAAACCGGCAAATACAGACGCTCTTTCTTTAATGACGGACATTTAGTCAGGAAACAATAAAAGTATGGCTCTCATGCCGTTGTTATTGAAACTGTTTATTATGAAGTGTGACGCAGTGAGTTCATTGCAGTGGTACAACACGTCAAAGGAGTTTGCCGAGATACATCACACTATCAAATAGACTTGGCAGTCATTGTCATTGCTCTGTCACACCGAAGATTTCCACATCACAATATAATAACCGATTAATGCAGCGAATCAAACGTTTCATTCTACTGTTTAGATAATCAACTCAGCTACATCCTCATTAAGTTGTGTCTCCATAGAATGATACAAATATTTAAGATCTGGAGAAAAACTTGGGAGAACGAACCCATCAGACAGTTGAGTCCACAATGTAATTACATGCTGACACTAAATGATTCATTGTTGATTAATTAATTGTTCACCATTCAAATCAAGTAATCATAAAATATACATGAATGCTTGCTTCTTCTAGAGAAATACAGTATAAGCCACACTCAGGAAATTCATTAGATGACAATTTGAACCGTTTTCTGCAACAAGACCTACAGAGACAAAATAATTATGTTAAGAACAATTTATGAATTAATCCATGCAGCATTTGCTAGATGCTGCCAGCTGCAGAAAATCCCCCCCCCCCCCCTGGCATGCAATGCAGGACAGCACCCATGTAAGTTAAACCATTAAATCTCAAGAGAAAAATACATACTGGACTGTCAATAAGGATTTCTTGTTCAAATGTAAGGGCAGGTTAATGAACACTTAATTAAATCACAACCAAACATTGAGCAGTAATGAAGGTGGTGTTTTCTAATAATGAAAAAGTGGAAGACTACATGGCCTGATGCAGTTTAACTTTTTTGTTTAGCTCTTTAGGTCCTTAGTGCAGTGATGACCCATTTAGGGTGACCCCAGTTTATCACCCAATAACTGCTTGTAAATGGCAAAAGCCATTTGGAAACCCTGTAAGGATTACGCGGGCATTAAAATGGATGCGTGGTTTGATGTTCTGAAACTGAAAAGAGACCAAATAAATTTCTTGAAATCAAATAAGGAACTTTTGCTGAAATAATTAATATAAATGAAACATCAGCAGACATACACACAATGTAAAATATAACCATTACCAAACAGCATGAGACTGTCAGGTATGGTAAGTGGTAAGAGGTGGACCAATGCACAGACAAGAGGTTGGGATGAGCATACTTGAAAGTTTGCTAATAAGGTAGATAGAAAACAGATATTGCATGAGGAGAACATGATATATAAAACAGAGCACGGGAAGAATAACAGGAGGAACCAGCACTGCATAATGAAAATCAGAGAGCTTATATACTGAAGTGAGGATGGAGAATCCAGATAAGCTTAATCAGAGGAATGTGTCAACAGCTGTGGAGGAGAGCAAAACAGGAAGACTGAGTGAAGGTGAATTAACACAGAGGAAGCTGAACTAGACATAAACAAAACTTTGAACCAAAGTAAAAAAAGGTTAACACTGATCTGAGAGAATAAACTAAAATACACAGAGAACAGGACACAAGAAAAAATGAAGAAACTAAACACAAAGGAAAAAAGACATCTGGAAAGACCCCAATGACAATAATGTACAGAACGACAGAGAATTGGTCTTTTTCCAGTAGACAAGTTACGGGACATTTCTGGGAGAGGAAAAGGTGACAGGGTAAAAACAACGACTCGGTCCTCTCAGCTGTTGTGTCTCCATACAAAAACGGCCCTTCAAAGGTAGGGTATACGATTTCATTTTAAAACACTTTTTTTAAAACTGCAAAAAATGCTCTTCATATACCAGTGGCAACCTATAAGTTAGGAGTTCTTAAACTTGACCGAGTAATTTTTATTATTTCTACAGCAAAAAACCCTGGGAAAACCTTCTCCAATCAACTTCCACGGTCCGTCTAAGAAAATAGGCTTGTAAGCAAAGCTTCCGTGTTCCAGCACTTCCTCCTCTGCGCGTCCCCTTCGTGTGCATGCAACACTCTTTCTAGCCTGTAAACAGGAAGTGAGCTCGCGCTAAAATGAACCGAAAACGCAAAGCTGTTGTGGAAACAGAAACGAGAAAGAAGAAAGCCGACGAAGAGCGTGCTTAAAGTGCCCCTGGCATGAAATTCCCTGCGACATTTGAGCCCTTTTTAGTCACACTCTAAATACCATAATACTGTATCAAAGGATTGTTTGCTGTAACTCAGCCTTGTTGTAGAATTGCAGCCCCTACTAGGTGGCCCTTCTTTTAGCATTAGCACAGAATGAGCGAGTTTTGCTGGGCGGGGCCCAAGCCATGCCCCTCTATTGTCAATTGTGTCTCTAACGTCCGCATGTATTGAAACATTGACAAACATGCATTTGTGCACCACAAATTGCCAAAATTCCAATATTATGTATGAAATGTAATTAGGTTTTGGCCTTATTATATTGTGTGTTGAACAATAATCTGTTTACAAATTACAGGCCTAATAAAATATTTGCTCATCCATCCACACATCCATCCGTCCTCATTACATCTCTAACTTTACCACGAAGGTAATGGCTCAATTATCGGCTACTGTAACTATGTAATGGCGTTTCAATTTGATCCGGATGGCGATGCACCTGAGGAGGAACCAGAAAGGTAGAGGACGTCTTCCACAGGTGATCCAGACGTGTGTGTGTGTGGGTGTGTGTGTGTGTGTGCAAGAAAAACGTGAGTGACAGAGGGACAAAGAGAGAGCAGGCAATGAATACGCTGCGTGTTTTAAATAGCGTAAAAAAAGAAAAACCAAACCCAATATGTGATGGTCGGAGTTGATTTTTTTTTTTTTTGGGGGGGGGGTCGGTGTGGACCTTTGGCGGTCGGAGTTTAATCTGTGGCGCACCGCCATAGATTCGTCATGTTTGGGAAACACTGGTATAAAACAGCTGAAGGAGATTATTGCGGGAATATATTTGCTTGTATAGGGATGTTTGCTGGTTCACGGAGAGTTGGTATTGATCCTGGTAAAAGTTTAAGACGATCTGCGAATCCACTGCTGTATTGTCCCAAGTTAATAAAACATTCGTCAGAGAAAAGTTTGCCACAAACGACCACACACTTTGGGAGTCGGTCGGGTACATTCCCTGCATAAATAAAGTCCATCCACAAGCTTTTCAGTGGCTCGGAAGTGCGGAGGACAGTGTCAATGCGGTCTGGACTCCATGTTGTTGGTTTGTTGTTTGCCTTTTACCGTAGCTCTCTAAGTCCCTCCCCCCCGCGGCGCGTATTACAACCTAAACAAGGTTGTAATACGCGCCGCGGGGGGAGGGACTTAGAGAGTGTAGTTCAGAGAAGAGGGTAATTGGCTGGAACTCAGTGATGACATATGCCAAAACGTGTAGTCATATGCCGAACTGCAAAACAGCCCGTTTCTGAGTGCTAATTTCACTATGTAGGCAGACATACCCGGGGACAAAGGAAACACTAATCAGTCATTTTAACCCCTTAGGGGACATAGGCAGGCTGGGGAAACTAAAAAATATGACCAAAAAACTCAAAAAATCCAAATTTCATGCCAGGGGCACTTTAAAGCCGAATCTGCATCGGAGCTGATGCATTTACACGGTGGCGTCAACTCAAGGAAGCTAAGGGCTTGCTAACGGATGTGTTGGTTGCGGATTTTCTCCTGGACAGGTAAGATCACGTTATATTTTGTTTGTCAGATCTTCAACCGATGGACGTCAGGACAACGTCAGAACAACTGGATATCTGCAGGACACTCTGACCCAGGGTGCCTGAGTTGTGTTCTACTATCAGGGTGGCGTGATGCTGACTTGCTGGACCCAGCTTTATATGTGCTGGACTCCTTGTTGATCAACAAGCTGGATTAAAGACTCTTGAACTGCCGAAGGAACCTTTTCTCATCCTTTGTTAAATATTTTTCAATGATATTTCTTAATAACACGAATGTTGTTAGAAATAATGCCAAGCAACCTGAATAATACAAAAATGAATTCCATTTTTTACAACACAAAAAATTATTGGAATGTGTTTGGGAGAAAATGTTGCTTGGTAATTAAGCAGATGTATAATTTGTCATTTGTCTAATTAACCTAAATTGAGATAAACCACCCACTAAAACACATTAAGCACAAATGTGTTCCATTTTAAAACAATGCAGCAGCTTGCTCTAATTACTGCTACGGGACTGTGGTTTTCTTGTCACATATCTCCTAATGAAATACAAACTAAAACATAATTTAGTGTAAATAGGTCTTCACGTTCTCTTTGTCAGGGTCTCGATGTTGCTCTCTCAAGATGCAGACTAAACTCTCTGAAAATTGCTGAATTCATTTAATCCTAATTAACAGGAGAAGACTTTTAGAATATAGCTTTTGGGTTGCCCTGAAGAACGAAAGAGCCGATCCCAGTTACAAAGACCATTCTATAAAATGAAGTGCTATATGCCTACATAGGAGAGTGGGTGCTGCGATCATAGGCCATGGTAACATAAGTTTTGGGAGAAAAACACAGAAGCTCACCAAAGCCAATACGTAGTAAAGAAAACAGACCAGGCTTTTTATTTAAAAAAATTAAAATAAAATAAAAAATATATAATGTGTATGTCAAGTAGGAGATCAATTCCTGCTGTAGGTCTATTTTTATTTTTGTAGAATAGTTAGTCATTATTCAGAAAATATAAAAAATGGAAAGAAACTGTTTTTTTTAAAAAGAACTCATTTCTGCAGTACATGTAAACTGCAATATTTTTATTTTCATTACATTTATTTGAAATAATTAGTTCTACCCCAGTCTCTTTTGTGTGAGAAATTATCAACAAAAATGCATGAAAAAGACAAAACGATGTTGCCCTTGTCTCTGAAAATATAGAGAAGTTATATAGAAGAGTTATTTTTATAGTAATGTAATCCATAGAAGATTTTCTCCACCCTCAGAACAGTTTTTCCTAAAGCAGAAAACCTCCATTAAAGGTTGAAAAAAAACTGCCCTCTGTCAGTACAAAACATTTTATGACTGTGGATCACATTAAATAAATACTCTTAAAGGAGTCATAACCTAGTATTATCTTGGATACCCACGCTCTATTATAGTCTTTCAGGCCCTTCTAAAAAAGAAAAGTTGAAAAAAATAAACACATGGCTCCTCTGACCCTTATTTTTGAAGGCATTATTGTCTCGCGAGATCTGATGCGATACTTTGGCTGTCGTGGATGGGCATTGTATTAATGCAAATGAGGGGCGCGTTGATTGGTGGCAGGAAGGAAGGGGGTTGACACCGCAGGTAGCTTCAGCATATCTAACCCATATCTACTACTCCCGCTAGCATACGATAGCCACATTAGCAGTTAGCTGCTGTTTGTTACACACAGCAGAGCAATAAAAACACAGCCTTATCGTTTCAATTGCAGCCAAGTCTCTGATTGTTGGAATGGCCCCTTTTTCCAAACGGAGCTTCGATGCCAACTACACCTGATATTGTCCCAAATTCGTAAAGGATTCTGGCCTAAAATGTTGATTCTGGCAGTCAACAACAGAGCAACTCACGTGTGTACTACGTTTCTGGCAGAAATGGTTTTAGCTGATTTAGCTGATTAAAATAAAAGGCTGACACGAATATGTCTTCTTCATGCATCATTGCGTGAAGAAACTTTCTGCATCTTTCACGGTGGAGTTCGTACTTCGACTCGGTGATGTGTCGGTCGCGAACGAACCGGCTCTAAGAGCTAACTCTTTGAAGTGAACGATGGGAGCCGGCTAGTCATTGGGAGCCGTTTTTTTTTTTTTTTTTTTTTTCATTCCCCCCCGCTTGTTTTGGTACATTTGGTCCACATCGTTTTGCATTAATTTTGGTAATAAATACACTTTAAGCAACAGAAAATCTGAGGAGCCGAAAGAGCCGGCTCTTTATGGTGAGTCAAGCAAAAGAACTGGCTCTCCAAAAAGAGCTGGAATTCCCATCACTAGAATTTAGTAATGGCGGCGCTCGACTGAATATAAGGGGGGGAGGAGTGAGGGGGAGAGGGGAGAGGAGCGGGCGGGCTTCCTGCAGCATAGGTAGGTCTGCGATGTCCATATATGGTATATCCTGCGCCGACTTGACATCAAGTCGGCCAGAAATTAAAACCACTTATTTGAGTGCACATGGGCTGGTTGACGAACCCAGGAGTAAACAAACGCTTCACTTTTAAATATCGGTTTCCCGGGCAGTGTACAATCGTTAAGCAATCATAACATACATTTTTTCTCATGGAAAAGTACAAATTAAAGGATCATGACTCTAACGCTTTCCTCCTGAATTTTTCTAACCACAGCAAATGTATTTCCCCATTCTGCAGTGCAGTGTAGTGGCAACTGACTTTATACCAGTATTTTACCTTCTCTCATCCACCACATGTGAAGCGTCTGCTTAAATTTACCTTTGGGTGCAAATTACATTAAATTATTAATATTTCATTATTATTAAATTACTTTGTTTTAAGAAGAATGTCATAGCAGGCATTTTGTATGTACTGACATGTCTGTCAACCAAAATTACAAATTATAGAGCTCCAAAAAGGAACGTTATTTATTATGAATACAACAGATACAATTTCAAACATATTCTAGACAAAAAGTCTTTATGAAAATATGAAAGTTTTTCATCAAATTTATTAAAAATGTGAAAAACAAATTCTGTATTCTGAATTCAAAATATTAGACTTGGACCACAAAAAAGCTTAAACAATTAGCTGCAAAATGTTTTTGAAGAAATGATGCACTGCTTATGGAACTGTATTGCTTCAACAAGGAAACCAGGTTGTGTATTAAGTTGTTAGTACACATTAAGTATGAACACAAAGCACATTTTAAGTGTAAGTCAAGAAAAATAAATCTCTGCCCTGACTGATATTTTGAAAAATTTGTATTTTTCATGCTCCAATTTCATTATTTGGCATATGCCATATTTCATTCCCTATTCTCTCTTTCCATAAGGGAGATTCCTGTATCTAAATCTAATTACTTTCAGACCTTCATCAGGTCACTGATGCTTTTTACCTTCCATCATGCTGCTGTGTGCTTTACTTTTATTGGTAAACCTTGGTCAAACCAAAAAAAGAGGCCTGGTGTCTGTAATTAATTAGCGTGGTGGTTGCAGAATGAGATAAAGATCCTGTTAGCAAAAGACAAATAAGCATAAGAAGTCTGGTATGGTTCTTTATTGTGTGATGATTTCAGGGACAAAATGGT
The DNA here is from genome assembly GCA_963556495.2 of Valencia hispanica. NCBI lineage: Eukaryota > Metazoa > Chordata > Actinopteri > Cyprinodontiformes > Valenciidae > Valencia > Valencia hispanica. The sequence goes on along the minus strand of OY747700.1, from coordinate 45,537,596 downwards.
GAACGATTGAAACAATTCATCAAAGGAACTCAGGCCTCAGATATTTATTTCTGTTTCAACAGCTCAGTGTGTATTTAATGTGAGGAAAATGAAAAGAAAAAAGCAGACAATACTCAAGACAGATTATAAACTACAATTTGAATGTGTCAAACCAAACCTGGCCTCAGTCTTTACCCTCTTCACTTCTAACATTTGTTTATATCATCTGATAGTCTGATCACTTTTTCCCCACTGTAAATATTTTTTGTTTGAAACAATGACTCTTACCCTATAAAAAGGAATTATAGGAAAGATATGGCCACAATGTTGTAGCAGTGTACAATCAAATGTGTCATGCCCACCAATACCTGAAACTAAACATCCATTTGTCTGTACAGGTAGACATGTATGGTGGACTAATTACAAAAAAGTGCATTGCTATTTGATTTTAGGCACATTACAAAGTTACAGTGCATTAAATTCATAAAATATAAATGCTTATTTTCATACTGTGACAAACTTTATTTATAGATACAATATAGTTTTTAAAAGCAGCTATAAAATAGAAACTAAACAGAAACTTGACCACACCAAAGAAAAAAAAAATAGAAATAGTAAAGTAAATCTATGGGGTAAGTCCACCTACAGTACATGTATGATTTAGAAGTGTGTATTGTTTTTTTTTCAGACATTGGGGCATGAATTCTTATGCACCACACCCACTCTCTAAACCAGGAGTGCCCAGTGCTGGACCTTGAGATCTACCATCCTGCAAATTTTAAATGTATCCCTGCTCCAACACAGCTGAAACAAATGGTTCAATTCCTTCATCAGTAGTCTGTCAGCTCTGCAGATGGCTGTTAACGAGGCCTTCATTTGATTCAGCTGCAAAGAGAAGGGATGCATCTAAAAGTTGCAGGATGGTAGATCTCGAGGACCAGGGTTGGGCACCACTGCTCTAAACCACAATATGTTTTTTAAACCGGAACAGGAGTGATCCGCACTCAGGAACCCTCCTTACTATGTCTGTTCATTTGGACCACATCACTGCTGTCAAACAACACAAGCAGACTAATCCTATTCTACTGTTGGGAATCAGGAGGCTTTGAGCAGCAACACGCAGGGAGATAGAATGAAGACTGATTGAAAACAACAGTAACAATAAAATTCAGCATGAAACCAGCAAATATTGAGCCGTCCGAGACAAAAGTAATGCTCCAACAAGGTTCCTTAAAACATTAAAGAGGATTAAGGGAGGATTGTAAAATGATACGAGAGAGGATCAAGAGGAAACAGTGGCATTGGCTTTGCACAATCCAAACAGTAGCTACATTTACATGGAAGGTAATCGGATTAAAAGCCTGATCAGAATAAAAATGCTTCATGTAAACACGCCATTCGGAAAACATTCCGATTGAGACGGCCGGGTTATGCCGATTGTTAATCCGATCAGTGTCCATTTAACACCTATTCCAAATGTCAGCCACTACTGCGCATGTCTGTTATGTCATGCGTAGACGTACATTACCTCGGAGTAAAACAATAAAGAGATTTGGATTAGAATTTGACTGTGTACAAAACAATAAAGGCTTGTAAATGTAAAACCGTGACCAGAAAAAAATAAAAGCACGCTTGTAAGCACTTCGTACCGCTCCATTTTAAACACTCGCAGCCATGTTTGTTTACAGCGGAAGTCTGCTAATTCTTCTTCTACAGCCGTTTCCGGTATTTTAGATCGTTCTGCGCATGTTAAAATGATTTATTCCGATCGAACGTGTGGCGGATGTAAACACTTGTTATAATCTGAATAATTTTTTCAATGCCCATGTACACAGTCAAATTCTAATCCGAACTATGATCCGATTAAAGGCTCATGTAAAAGCAGCCAGTGTAACACTGGATAAATATATATCCGTACTTCATACCACTTAGAAAGATCAGTATAGTACAGAGTTCTCCCTTCTAAACAATTCTTAAATAAAACACACAGGCACTCAAAGAATCTGACACAAATCTGGTTTTCTACACTAAAAAAACGAAAATAGATGAGCCTCTTTAAGGCGAGTTCCAATGCCGTTTTAGCTATTCTAATTGGCTTCACAACAGAATTCGACTCTATTCCTCAGAGAAGAAGCTGAAAATGTTTGATTCCCAATGGAAATTTGGGGCTTCTTGGGTGGGAAGGTAAAAAAAAAAACAGCTAATACCTTTATTTTTAGAGACCCAGAAATATTTCCAATTCTGAATACTAAATACCTGCCATCTTTGCACTAGTTATGTTTTGTAAAACCACATGTGAACAATTACAAACCATATTTGAAATCCTTTGGGGAAAAGCTATCCCCAACCCTTTGGCTAAATTTTCAAATTGAGTTATCCAACATTTACTTGAATTACACCAGTTACCATAATTGAAATGGGAAACCATAAAGTTGTATTACTCTATATTGCAAAAAAAAGAACAATTTATTTCACACATGCAGCATAAATGTTGCATAAAAATCAAAGTATTTAGATAATACGCCACCTTTCTGAGAGACAGATTTCTAACAGAACTTTCCAATATAAATTATGCATTTGTCATTAAACAGATTGCTTCATACCCAGAAATACTGAATAAGAATGTTTATTTTTTCTTATCTCAGCGAAGTCTAATTCTGAACTTACTAATGTTTTGCTACATAGTTCAGTTTTATTTTCCCCTCAGCTGTCTCTGGCTTGCCTATTGAACAAGTTTGTGTTGCATGTCTGTGCCAATATCTTTGGCTCATTGACCTTGCTGATGTAACTGGAAAGTGTTGAGCTCTCTTTTATTGTCAGTTTAAATGTACTGAAAAGCAACTTAATTTTGCAGTGGATATAGAAATCCTTGAACATTTTTAGACATTTCTACCCTTGGAACACCCTGAAAAGACAGAGCCCAGATGTTCTAGGGCTGGGGTGAAAATGCATTCCTAACGTACAGATAGACTTACAGCTTCTATAAATGTAGTTATTGCTGCACAAATGGGAGAGTTGAAAAACACCAAGTAATTTATTTAAAAAAATGAAATCATGTAACCCTTATAGAGGCTGAGTCGTGCAGCAGTCTAGCAAGAAAAAAAAAAACAAAAAAAAAAACTCATCAGAAAAAAAAACATGGTGTAACAGCTGGGGATAGGCCTTAGCCCATGGATGGATAACTCAGAGAAAAAAAGGGACAACAAATCTAAAACTTTTTTTTCTTCCTTTTTTAGGGTGCCATAAAGTAAAGTAAACATTCTTTAGATTTTTTTTTAGTAAGAAAACAAATCTGACAGTTTAGCATTCAAAGAAAAGACATCCATGGGGGGAACAATAAATAAATCTAACTAAAATTAAATTAAATAGGTCTTTGTACCCCGCCTCTCACCCCCTGACCACTGGAGATAGGCACCAGCCCCCCCGCAACCCTGCATTAGGATGGACAGGTATATAAAAAAAAAAATAAATAAAAAATAAATAAATATATATATATATATCTATATATATATAGATATATATATATGAAGAATTGGAATCAAATCCAAAGCCACTCAACCTTTTCAGTGCTGATAGCTTTCACTATCCTGAGCTACCACCTGTCTTGGCCAGGGAACTCTCTCGAGATTGATCTTGCATGTTTTGATTTCTTAATTAAATAAAGGTTTTTAAAAAAGCATCTTTGAGATAGACAGGTTTGACTGAGATTTATGTAAATGTTATGAACTAACCAAAGTGGGACTGAGACAGAATGTCTAACTCCAGATGGATCTCACAGATGTTGAGCTGAGGAGTTGACAGATGCTTCTCTGTTATATGACATCCTGCCAAAAGAAAAGTCCCTGTAAAATTATTTGCTGCTGTGAAACTGTTAGTGTAGTGTTTTGCGGTTTTTCTGTCTTTGGGAACTTTCAGATTAAATTTTAGCTTGAACGTTGACCTTATGGAATGAGGAGTCCGTATTGATATCCTGGGATGTTCCTGTGTCATCTCTCAGCCGACTATTCAGAGGTTTTTGTCGCTGTTATTAAAGCTAGGAGGCATCTTTGTGACCATGCATCTGTCCTCTCTCCTGTAAATACTGCAAAACCTCCAAGTAAAAACAGTCAACTTTGTCTTACCAAATGGAATATTTAATTTATTTTACACTTCTGAAATAGCTGAGCAATCATATTCATAATACGGGTATCAAAGTGCACAATTGTTGATACTTTTAGTACTAAAAGACCTGAGAGCATAAAATGACTTTCAAAACATGACACCATGAGAAAAGTACCTTGTCAATTCTTTAGGACTTAACCAAGACGCCATGACAGAGTTCAAAATAATAACGGGTCCTTCCAATAAAGTACTCTCATCACATACTGACCATGATTTTTATTGTAAGTTGTTTCTTTGTTCAGCATTATTTTTTTAGATGTGAAGATGTTTTATCATGGAGGACTAGATCAGCTCACGATTCTTGTCGATGGATTTCCCCCCATCCTGTTTCACAGTGTGGAGACTCTTTAGAAACAAGCTTGTCACACGTTGACATAGCTGAGCCAACTGTACAAATCAGGACGTCGTTCATGTTTCAAGACAACAGGCTGTGTTTACCTTGTGAACGAGCTCAGCTGAAAACCACACAACACATGCTAAAGAAGACTGGTAAAATTGAGAGTTCAAATATTTCTGTGTGTATGTGCCTTTGTGTGCGACTGTGTAGTAGTTAGTGGTGTGTCAAAAAACAGGGACAGAATATGACAGAGTTAAAAACAAAGGTTCTCCAGGGAAAAGGAAGTCTTTGAAGACTTTGAAAAATGTATTACTTAAGAAAATATCTATTTTCTATAATTGCGTGCTAGCTAGAATAGATTGGAATATACGCATTAACACATGCATATCATGGATGCACTTTTTAACAGCATTTAAGACATCAAATCCTGGATGGTAGAATACTTTCTCCAGCTCAACCAGGACAAAACTGAAGTTTTAGTCATCGGTCCTGAGGCTCAGAGAGAGAAACTTTTACCAAAACCAAATCACTATCTTTTAATCCTTCTTCACAAGTGAAGAACCTGGACGTGATTTTTGACTCTGAGCTGATGTTTTATCCCTCGCATTAAAAATATTACTAAAACAGGTTTTTACAGTTTTACATTGCCAGAGGACACCCCATTCTCTCTCGGGCCGATACGGAGACACTGATGCATGCTTTTATCTCCAGTAGGCTTGATTACTTTAATGCCCTGCTTTCTGGTCTTCCCAAAAAGAGTATATCAGGTTTACAACTTCTACAAAATTCAGCAGCACGTTTCCTGACGAAGACCAGGAGGCAGGAACACATTACACCGGTCTTGAATTCATTGCATTGGCTCCCTGTGTGTTGTATGTTTGAGTGTCTTAATGGTCTTGGGCCTTCTTATCTTTCAGAACTGCTTTTACCATATGAAGCTTTGTGGTCTCTGCGCTCCTCTGGCAGCCGTCTCCTTGTCATCCCTAAAGTCAGGACACACACTCATGGTGAGGCGTCTTTCCAGTACAACGGCCCTTACCTCTGGAACGAGCTGCTAGAGGACCTCAGGGCTGCAGAGAATGTTCATGTTTTTAAGAGCAGGCTTAAGACTCACCTTTTCAGCCTAGCTTTTAACTGATTATTATATATTACTGTCTGCTCTGCGGATTTTTTTATATGATTATATTTTATCAGTGTTTTCCTATTTAATCTTATTATATTTACTTAGTGCTTGTTTTTATATTTTAATTTGTTATCTCAATCCCCATTCCAGTTTTTCCTCGGCTGTAGCTGCCTGGGTGCTCTCCAGGTGGAGCTTGGGTGGAGGCGGGGATCTCGGCCTTGCCTCCACTGGGCGCCCTGTGTCGGTGCCTCGGCTTCTGCTGTTGATCTACTGCTGCCGGTGCAGATGGCTCCTCTGATGCCATTTCCTTGTAAGGTTCATCTGCACTCGGCCCAATGTCCTTTTTTACTTTTGCTTTTAACTGTGTGTGCATGGGAATTGGGTTGGAAATTTTGGCCCTATAAAAGTACCCTCTTCTCATCCTAATGTGACACTCTGCTGTAAGGTAAATCTAAACTCATTACAACATATGTAATTTTTCTATCACTAGAAGGTCTTAGGTTCACTAAGTGAAGCCTTTCAGTGATTTTTTTTGATGGATGAGAAGTTATAAAACGCACATAAAATGTTCAAGCAAATAAATCACATTTTATTACCCCAAGTATCTTTAAATTACTTTATATAAACTCTAATTTTAGCCACAATGTGCACAAGAGCCATGGAGATGCATACTTGGCACAGCAGGGTTTGCAGGTTTTTTTACCCAAATCTTATCAAACCTCTATTAAAGCAACTGCATATGAAGATGGCCTTTAATTTGGTAGAGGATGAAAGGATGATGAATGACTTTATACTAACAATAAACACAAATAGAATTTCAATCCACAAAATCCCAGTATGATTATCCAGAGTGTTGTTACTGCAGAGATATTTTGTCATTACTCAAGACATAATGTGGTTTGATAACATTGAGCCATGTTACAGTGTAGAGCCTAAACAAAGCACTTACATATTAGGGCAACGGTTGGTGGTAGAATCTAAAAATCTGGTAAAGGCAGCAAACATACTGGTGAATAATTTAAGCAGACATTTTGGAGGAAATTTGCAGTTTTATTTGTTTAACTACACAAATATTTGCTTTTTTTCATTTTTGGAAACTTTTGAATGTCTGACAATTTAGTTACTTCAAAATGATAAGCAATTGTTGCACAAGAAAACACATTTGGGTAACTGAAGGCCCATTTCCCCCCCCCCACTATTCTAAAACCTGGTAAACACCAGCACAACTCACAGAGGGTGTACTTACTTGGGACCATAACTGAAAAAAAACACCACAGAAAACTTTACAAAACCTAGATACTAATTTATGTTATCTTTGAAAGACCATGTGTGTAAGTTTTGATGGGTATGCAAGATATTACTGCTGATGGAATTACAGCCATCTTGGTTTGTTACCAATGGTTTTATTTATAAAGATATTTTTTAATCGGTAACTTCATAGTTTCAATGTCTCCAATGCTTTGTACAGTGACACATTTGCTTCACAATAAATCAAACTGAAAGAGAAAATGATCTAAAAGAGTATAAATCTGCAAACAGTATATTAACAAAACAATTATTTTTTCCTTTTGGATTTAAAAAAAATAGCTTGTTTCAACAACAAATAGATCCTTTTCTCCTTTTGTGATTTTGAGAGAGAGAGAGAGAGAGAGAGAGAGAGATAAACTCAAACTTCAAACACTAATGGATATAACAGGAAGAGGGGAAAAACAGAACTGAAGGAGAACATAAGTATAAAGACTAAGTGGAAAGAAACTCAAATCACAGAACAATAAACCCAATGAGAGAAATACAGTAAAGCAGAACTAGTAAAGAGGAAAAACCCACATACAATGAAACATGACTATCACAGGTTGGTGGTGATTGTTTTAAAACCATAGTGTTCTGCTCTGCAAGAATTAAGAACTATAAAAACAGATCTATCTTTAGGCTGACAAAGACACCGGAGGAGGAGAAATGACCTGGGTCAAAATGGAATTGCATCATTGTGTTGTGGAACCATTAAGATGGCTAAAGCATTTTTTTCTGGGTTTTCTATTTTTTTTTTTTCTGGAATCTGAGCTGCATCTGTGTATAGAAGACACTGAGAACTAACACCTAGAAAGATGGAGAGCAGGCTCCTGTGGCACACCCATCAGACTGTACAACACATCTCCCTCTCCCAGCCCCTTTCAGCTCCCTAAAACCTTCATTTTATCTTCATCTACTGTTTCACATTTCCTCTCTGAGGTGAAACCTCTCATCTTACCACCAAATACCAAACTCATTTTAGCTCTTCAGTTACTAATGCTCTTTTTTTCATCGAAAGGTAGCTAACTATTTTCAGGCTGTAGACTCCCTTTAGCCTTTCACTTCATCACGTGGAGATAATTAGATTTTTAAGTTGTCAAAAAGAAGAAAGACTGATTTTCCAAAAAATGAATCCAAAGAGCAAAAATGCAAATCCCTTATGAAGTGTTTATTTTACAGCAAACCAGTGTGTATCCTGCTGAATAAGTATATGTCAATGGACATCAACAGTTTTTTTTGGGTCAAAATTATGTCTCAACAATGACAAAAATGGCAGGTTAATTTCGGGTATTTTAATAATTGTATTAATATATTATAAGTCTGAAACATCATGAAGAATTTCAGTCAGCATTATCAATGGCGTAATAAAGGTGGCCTAGCATATGCATCTGTTAAGTACATTACTTTCTTTTTTATCCACTCTGTTGATTATCTGTTATTTTGCCATTGACGTCATGTTTGCTTCCAAATAAAAGTGAAAACATGATGTTAGTCTATAATACAAGGGCGGTGTTATTCAAAAAGCTCGAGGAGCGGAAGGAAGCAATAATTTAATGTTTACATATACAATTTTGTAACCTCACAACCTCAGCAGAGACAAATTGTGTGCACCTCCTGCAATCTCTAGCAAACAACCCCCCCTCTCCCTCCCCCTTGGGTGGTCGCAGACCCCAAGTTGGGAACCACTGTTCTAATGCATGATTGATTAGTTTATTGTGTCAGACTTCACTTTAAAGTAGAGCTGTAATAGGGCCTTAAAAGTTGGGCCCGACCCAGCCCGAGAGATATCAGCCCGAGCCCGAAGAGTATATTTTGATTGACAGCTTATTAAAGCCCGAACCCGATTACAGCCTGACATCATTCAAAAGTCACACATCAGGGTTTCCGCTAGATGAAAATGGCACCGGACAACGTGACCGGCAGGTTTTCAATTTACTGGAAAAATGTTTGAAATTCTGTCAAATAGGCCTATTATCTGAAGCTTAAAATGATAAATGAGGCCCTGTCTATAAGAATGGTATCAAGGCATGTCGATTTATAATCTTTTTTTTTAAAGTCTGCAGCTTTATGAAATAAAATGAGTACCGTCAATTAGGCTATCTCACATGCATGACTTCTAAAATAAAGGCTATTGCACAAGCCTGCCCTCTTTAAACATGAACATAAAGAAACTGAAGGCTTACCTGTTATCAGATTAAATAATTTGCAAACAAAAACACATATTCAACAGCAGCTAATCTCCGTTTCACCTCCTCAGCATCAATTTTGCATCTTGTTCGCGCTAATGAGATGATCAGCTGACCGCTAAAATCCCAAACCCGGCCCGAGCCCATGAACAATGATATAAATTAAGCCCGAACCAGGCCCGACCCGTCAGGACCTGACCTGACGGGTCCCGATGGGTCCGGGCAAAGATCTTCAGCTCTAGTTTAAAGCCTTCCATTTTATAACATTTCTTGTAGTTGTGTAACCTTGGCAGAAATTTTTATCTTTCGATTTTTACTTTCTGAAATGAGTAAATACAATGTTTAACTTTTTGATAATGTTATAATTTATTTTTGTGATGTATTGCATTGTGATCTCAGATATCAGGACCAGCTTGTTTGTGGATCTTGGTAGTGGGCACTTCTAGGAAAACGTCCAAGGCTTATTTTTATTCCCAGTCTGCCATTGCCACACACACACACACACACCCACCCACACACACACACGCACAGGAACATTCACGCACCCATGCAAATAATCCAAATTGTTGAGGGTCAAACCAATCACACAAATACAAATTTCTATTGTTTATCTAAATATCCATTCTACTTGGATGCCAGATGCAGTTTTTTTTAAATAAAGTCAGTCAGGCAGTTAGGATAACATCTTTAGATATCTTTTTTGTAAAGCAAAACTGCTCTGACACATGTGGCCAATCAGCTCCTCCATATGGTATGCCTGAAAAGTCAGAACGGATCATGTAAAAAATATTAATTTTTGTTTTAATTAAGAAAACTAAGACCCTACATCTGCAGAAAAAGCAAGAAACTTGGAGAAACTATGTATATTGTGAACAGAACGACTGGAACGTTATGACTGGAAAGTCGAAATATTCTGACAGCTATGATGGAGTTGAAGATTGAAGTCAAGGAACGTGGCGGAGGCTCTGGAACAAATCATTTAACTGTATCTAACTGTATCTAGTAAGCTGTGACTGAGTGTGACATCTCAGTTTCTGAAGTAGGCTTCACAGTGGCAGTGTCCATATAAACCTGACAAATCCTGATTCACACAGCTGGAGTGAAGCCAAAAATAATTTTTCAGAGTTTTAAGGTGGTTCAAACGTCTAATTAGCTCGAATCCCTCTGGATATTTTCCGAACATGTTCCACTGGTAGAAGACCCGGAACTTGTTGGAGGAACTATGTGAGCAAATAAGTTAATACTGCACTGTAGTTTACACAGTTTGATTTCATGATTACAAAAAGCCATTTAATTTATAAGTGAGGGTCCACAAAAAAAATCTGTTTTTAAATCTAACATTTAAATATGACAACATAAGATTAAAACTAAAATCACTGCTGGAGATTTATTTTGCACTTTTAAATATGTGATGTGGCAAATGGGGCAATAAACTCAATCATAATTTAAGGTAAGCCAAGAACTCCAGTGGAACGTTGCTGTGTGTTATTGGAGAATAACATAAAAAAGCACAATAACATTTCAATAGTTGACAAGTGAATCATTGATGGCACTGACAATGTTCACTGATTTTGACTGATTTGCACTGATTATTTTTCCCCAACGTATTTTCTTTACATTGTCATCCTGTACTTCAGCGATTGTAGAGAAATACAGTTTAGACACATGATTAATAAGATTGAATCCACAATCACACAATGTCTTGTGTGAGATGATTGTTCCCAAAGGGCTCTTGGAGGCAGCAGTTCACCAGGCATACAGAAAAACACTCACTGTGTTCTTGTGTGGTTGAGCTGCTGCTGTGTGGAGGATCAAGATGACTCAGAATAAGGAGGCAGAAATAAGTCACTAAATGGACAGAGCAAGGACAAAGCATCCCTTTGGCATTGTATGGCTCCACTAGTAACGTGGCACCTCACCAACCAGCACCTGAAGCTATTGTTATTTACATGACGGTAGTCAAATGGTTTTTTTGTTGTTTTTTTTACTGGTGATTAAATGATAAATGATTGAAAATAACTTGCTTTCCATCGTTGCTGTAACCAGAAAAGCAAAATGCACTTCGAAACGAAAAACCAATTTAAGCACTGACACTATTGAGCATTTTACCAAATTAAAAAAGCCAACTTATCTGCATCAGTCCTGCAAAAAAAACATCCAAGTAGCGCTTTAAAATTCAAGACAGACAGAGAGGTCTACTCAAGCTGAATAAGAAGATGTGCGGGTAAGGAAGAGGAGAAATCCAAAGTATTGAGGCCGACAGACGTTTTCTCATTAAAAATCAAGCAGCCACATTTGATTTCATCATAGGCTAATTATTCATAATTTTTCTTTGATCAATAATTGTGTATTTGTGTAAAACAGTGATTAAAGCACAGCAAGCGTGTGTAGGAGGGACGGTGAAACCATCTAAATATCCTGTGATTTAGGTGCTCTTTTACAAACTCTGACGAGGAGTTAATCATTAGGTAATGATCACAGAGCAGTTACTCTCTAATTTGTTCCTAGTTGACAGAACTTCATGGTCAACACTGAATTGTGTTTTCTATTTTTGTCTGTATAGCACATTTTCAGCGGTCTGTGTTTATCAAAGAGAAAGAGAAAACAAATTTCTACTATTTTGAGAGACTTCATTCATAAATCTTTACTCTAATGTCCTGGATTGGCTGTTTTTTTTTGGGGGGGGGGGGATAAATGGTTCAACATTTATTATTTGATTATAAAACATCCGATCCATACTAAGTCAACAACTGACTAAAGTGTCTGAGCTTCTCCTCGTCCCCTCCCTTCTCTTTTTCCTCTTTCTTCCCTGCCGCTAAAATAATGACCCAATGTTTTACCCAATCTTTACCAAATTTAAGATGTAGTCTATTACTTCTCTTTTCAGTGAAAAGAAATCAATAAAGTCTCACCAGTTTTCATCAAAAAGATGGAAAATTAACAGAACAGAGCTGTGATTGTACCATGGTTGAGGAGGAACTGAATTTATGCCCCAATATCAGGAAAATAATTTCATTTGTATTTACGTAATAGGAAACATCCAAGCGAGGTATAACACTCAGGTAGTACCTCAAAAACAATGTGAGTGCCTAACAGATATATTGATCTGGTGTTATTAACATTATAAAAATAGTCAACGGTGAACTCAGAAACCTGTGAACTGCTTAAGGAAATTATATCTGACTTTGATCTTGATGAAAAAATATGTGATTTAATTTCACATCTTATCACCGTGATTTGCCTCGTTTGCTTTTTTCTTTAATATGGTTCACTGATGGGCACAGTAACTGATATGCTTCTGTCAATAGTTAATGAACTGTCAGCAGTCCAAAAAGGCATGGAGCTGATGGTAAATGCTCATAATAATTTGTCAGATAAATAACTGTCAATGAAATTAATAGCGAAAGTCATAAAGAATATATAAACTGAAAGAAACACCTGACATTGAAACTTTTTGGGATAACGGATTTCTGTGCTTTCATCGCTCAATATTAATTTATTACTGTCAGGGTTTTGGAATGTTTCCATTTCATCAAAACATATTAAATGTCAATTTGAAAGTCAGATTTCATAATTAAATCAGATCGTTCATATGCATATCAAGATCTGTGGGGTCTGTTAGAATATTAGCTGTCATCCAATTGACAGTATTAAAAATAGATTTTTAATCTAGCAATGCATGGGGATGAAATAATGAACTCAATTTGTCAGACAGCTTATATTGCTCAAATATAATGTAGAATAAAATGCTATGTAATGATGTACATACATTTATGTGAACTCTAACTATGAAAATAATAGCAGAGAGACAGATACATTTGTTCATAGAACAGCATGAAGTGAGCTTTAGTTATTACTGGCCAAGCATCAACCATTACAATCACTGTGACATACTATGGACAGGACTTATTGAGCTCTCGATGTTTCCTCATTGTTTGTTTGTTTGCTTGTTTGAAAGTGAAACTATGGAGAAGAATATTACCAAGCTCAGCAAAGCAGCACTGTACCACTCTGGTTCTTTCAATCACTCAGAGCAAAAACAAATCAGCAAGCTGCATGTTGATTGTCTGTTTTACCTTCAGCAGTGTCTTTTCAGAGGTTCTATTTAGAGGCTTGAGTGAATCGGAGGGGGTTTATTACAGAGAGATGAGAAGACAAAGACACTTTGTAATTTGCCATCAGACAGGAGGCAAACAGTCTTCACACGGCCTTGTTACCTCATTTTTGACAAATAGAAATAGAATCAACCACAGCACCAAATTTAAAGCCAGATATTATATTGTTGGATGAGAACATGCTCAGTGGCATCACTAAATCACCCACACATAGAACACTGACAGGAAAATAAATCACACGCTGCAGAGTTTAAGACCAGACTCGAGTCAGACTTGATAAAGGAGTAATGTTCAATAGACTAACAACAAAACAGAAACAATTTTGAGGTGTTTTGGAATGGGACAAGGGAGACAGGAAAAAAAGACAATAAAAAGTATAAGGCTTTAAGTTTTCTAGTTTTGAGATAAACAGCCAAATGAATATTACTGGCCCTGTTAAAGAAGCACAACAAAATGCCAAGTGGGATAAATACTTGGAAGTTAAGTTTAACATTTACAACACAAACTCAAGAAAGGTGTCACATAATTTGTTTCAGTGACAATTACACATCCAGTTTAGAGCTCCAGGTTAGATTAAAGGAAGATTGCAACAGTGTGGATGGATTGTTATCTAAAAACAACAGCTGAATCCTTGATTAATAAATGAAATACATTATCAATCTGGATTTCACAAAATATATGCTTCTTTGTCATTACCACTGTTTCCAATGGTCCAGTTTCAATTATAAAATCTCAGACTAAATGTAGAAAACGAGAAAGAAACTTCTGCGACATGGTGACAGTCAAAACTTCACATTCTCTCCTTTTCTCCAAACTTCCTATTTTGGCGGGTGTGAGATAATTGTCTAACCTGTAACAGAAAAAAAGCAAATCCACTGGAGAAAATAACATATTTTAAGTTACCACAAACACCTTAAATTACCTGAATACCTGAAGCTAAATTAACACTAGCAAATAACCCATGTAAAGAAGTCATGTGGATGATGCGTAGACCAACCTGTCCTTTCTAAAACCTTTTTTAGAAAGGACAATAACTCTGTGTATTAACTTATTGCAGTATGGCCGTAGGTCATATGAGCAACCTTCATTCTACAGATGCATCAAATAATGACAGATGTGTTGACTTGCAAAAGACAAGCAAGAGAAGTCCAGTGGAATCAGAATATCTAATGTCATTATGCCTGCTGACCTGTATATAAAAGCAGAACAAGGAAAGGATGAGGGTCAAATTAAGTTCTGTTAACTTTTTTATGTAATGAGAAATCCACAAAGAGGAAGTTATTGGATCTTAGAGATCTGAACTGAGCTCAGTAACTGAGTCACTTTATTTTATGTTTCAGCCCAACAAGCAGGAAAAATGGGAGACAAAGCATTTATTTCACATCTATTTTATATACCAGATTTTCTTTTATCACTTTCCCATTAAGGATCATCAGATGCAGACATAAGGTAGAGATTGTTAAAGATTTGATCTGCATATTGAAAGACGTCAGAGTTTCGTAGATCTGCATTTTCAGTGTTGTGTGTATTTATGGTTTGACAGCTCTGGTGAGGTGGATTTTATTGTTCAGTAAGCTAAAGGATGGAAGACAAATTATTTAACCCCTTAGCATTTTAATTTTCCACATGCAGTAAATTACACACTTTCGAGTCAAATGCAGCAGTCTTTCTATGTACATATACATTGGGGTAAAAAAGTATTTAGTCAGCCAACAATTGTGCAAGTTCTCCCAATTAGAAAGATGAGAAAGGCCTGTAGTTTTCATCATAGTAAAAGCGGGAAATGCACAATGAGCGAAGAAATGGACGACAACAACGCTGTAGCACAGTACACTTAGTAAGTACTGAACTGTTTGAATGTGATACACTAATTATTGCTGCTCCTTACAGTGTTGTTACTTCCGCTTCTGAGGCCCTTCACAAACTTATTAATATTTACATCACTACTGTAATTTACACCGTTTGACGCATTTAATCAACATTTCTGCGGCTGCTATTTGCACATCTGTTTTTCTCTGTTTATATTCGGATAACTTCTTGTAAATAATAAGTTTACTTTTTATTGCACAACTACACATGCACATTCGGTAAATATTCACTGTTTTTAAATTATCCTACTCAGTTGCACATTCTAATGTGAGTGTGCAACTTTGTATTTAATAGGCTAACTGCACAGTACTTTGGTTTCTGTAATTGTGTCCTTAATGTTCATATAATATTCTTAATTTCATTTTTTTAATTTTTTTATACCTTTCTTGTGTGATCGTGAATGCTTCTATTATCTGTCACTGCTACAGTCAAAGTTCCCCTTTGTGGGACAATAAAAGATTATTCTATTCTATCCTATTCTACAGCACTCCGCACTTCACCCCCGCACTTCTCCCCGCAGGCAATACGTAAATTCATTATTACATTATATACATGTAGTGATTTTGCCCATAAAGTGTTAAAGTATTATTTTTTTTAAACTAATTTATAAAAGAGATACGTTGAAACATTGATTTTCTATTATCATTTTTAGTGTCGATTTTACTTGTCGTTATGACAGGTGAAGCACTGGCTCCCATGACTGCACGTCACTGACTTAATCTGGCTTTGAACCTGGACCTTAACGTCCCTTATGATTGTATATCAACAATATCAACAATTTGTTTTTGTTGTCCACATCCAGCTGGCTTTACGGTAAACCCCCAGCTATTACAAAACATTTTCTTAAAAAAGATAGAAATAGACCAAAGAGTAATTTTCATGCCATGATTTTTAGCCTTAAGTGTGTCTCCACTAAGAAAAATGTCAACATAGAGTATTTAAGAGGGATGACAGGCAAACACACCTCACAAATGTTAAGCATGTAAGGGGCCCTGATGAACACACAGGACAAACAACAATGCACTCAAACACGCTTATGGCAATTTTGGGTAAGCAATTCACCTAAGAGTTATGGTTTTGAAATGTGGGGGTGTTATGGAAAAAAAATATGTCATCTTTCCTTAAACAAGATGAGGCTGATTGGCCTTTTTATTTTTATGAGTAGATTCTCGAACAGGAACCCAGAACTGTGCAAAAACTCAAACTCTCCCGCATCCCTCCATTCCTCAAACTTAATGGACTAAAAAAATGATTCAATATTATTGCCCTCACCCTCTCTGATGTTTAGTCCCCAAAGGTTATCAAAACACCTAACACTGCAGAGCTAAGGGAACTAGGTCAGAGGCCTTCTAATAAAATGTACTCCTCACATATGTCTGTTTAAACGCTCTTATAATCTTCTTCATGACATATTCCCTAGATGCATTTACTAACATATAATTAATCAATTAATTCACATTCCCTTGAAATATTTCCATCACATTCCCCTCTTTTTTTACTACAGTAATTACGAAATCATAAATGAATATTTCTAGATGTTTATACAATTTACCTAATGGGTGAGGCGAGAGCCAACAAAGAAAAGACAATGATCAAACAATCAATTGATAATCAGATGTGGATTATGTTGGTCTTGAAATTAGCTCAAAGTAATCAGTGATTGGTCATCTAGGTGACTTTTTTTGAGACTTTACTTGTCAGAACTGAATGAATATATATATATATATATATATATATATATATATATATATATATATATATATATATATATATATATATATATATATATATATATATATATATATATAATATAAAGCCAGAGTACCCATATGCATGGACAGGAAGAGCATGCAGACTACATGGAGAAATACCACAGGCCAGGATTTGAATACCAAACCCTCCTTGGTGGAAGAAAAAAGGGCTATGCAGCATAGGCCTTAACAATTGATAACACAGTACATAGTTCTGTTAAATAAACTTGTTAAACCTCAGTGTCTTACATGGGCAAACAACTGACAAATGAAATGTTAGGAATAGAAAAGGGCCCCCTCCAATGTTTCTGCATCTTAACCTGAACTGCACAAAGCTATTGTCCTTTTTTCCCACCCACCCTTTCTCTGAACATGTCTCTCTGTCATTGATCCATCTTGTTTTTCAACATTGCTTTTCTTTGCCTCCTCTCTCATTCTCTTCAATCACACTTTATCTCCCTTTCCCAAACCATTGTCCCTATCTACCTACCCTCTGGCATCCTTTTATCCAGTTTAAACCAGATTTCCACCTGACTTCTTATTCAAAGAGATCATTTTCTCCTCAGATGCAGAGCTTTTGTGGCATAAAAGCTTGTTCAAAATCAATTTCCACTACTATCTGTAATTTTTTCCTTTCAGGCTTAGTTCTTAAAAGCCCCTTTTACTCCTCCACTCAACTCACCACATTCATTCAACTTGAAGACTGTAAAAAAAACAGTTTATATTGATGATCTGGTCTGGTTCAGGGAATGTCTAAATAACTCATTATGGAAAGAGGTTTCAGTTACAGGAGATTGTCTGTAGCTAAATTAATCTGACTGATTATTTTTAAGGTTGATTTTAAGGTGACGTCTGGTGAGGTTTTTCCTAGTAATAATAATGATAATAAAGAGTTAAACAACAAATTTATCATTTAAGAACAACAAAACTAATTTTCATACATAGATTGATCACCACGGAGTCTGGACCTTAACCCCATTGAGAATATTTGGGATAAGGCTGGAAAAGGCTTTGGTTGGACTCTCCCATCATCAGTACAAAATATTGGTGATGGAAAGAAAGCTTCTAACTTTGCAGAAGCGTATCGAAACAATGTCACAGAAAATGTGAGCCGTAGTCAAAGCTAAAGGTCGTCCAAAGAAAAATTAGTGCTTGACCTTTTCTTTGTACTATGCCCACTCAGTTATAAAATGGGAAATATTAATACACCTATGTATTATCAATGGCAAATGGTGATGGGTGGGATGTGGTAAATAAAATGGCCTGTACTTGTATAGCGCTTTATTTAGTCCTTGAGGACCCCAAAGCGCTTCACACTACATTCAGTCATTTATCCATTCACGCACACATTCACACACTGGTGATGGGTGGGATATATGATCAAATCAGTCAAATTCTGGTGTATAACATTTTTTTATAATAAACAAGGATAAAAGACCCCTATGATGAGACCTGGTCCATATATGGTCCATTAAGGAGCTGGTGTGCGAGGTGGAGAGGTTCTGACTGGACACCGTCGGACTCGCCTCGATGAATGGCTCTGGCTCTGGAACCCGTCTCCTCGTGAAGGGTTGGACTCTCCTCCACATTCGGAAGTTGCCCCCGTTGAGAGGTGCAGAGCTGGGGTGGGCATACTTGGATATGGGTAGGGGGAGTGGTTCTAACTGTTGTTTGTGCCTACGCGTCGAAACGGAAGATCAGACTATCCACCCTTCCTGGAGTCCTTGGAGGGGGTGCTGGAGAGTGCTCCTCCTGGGGACTCCCTTGTTCTACTGGGGGACTTCATTGCTCATGTGGGCAATAGCAGTGAGACCTGGAATGGTGCGGTTGGGAGGAATGGCCCCAGCGATCTGAACCCGAGCAGTGTTTTGTTATTGGACTTCTGTGCTCGTCATTGATTTCCATAACGAAAACCATCTTCAAATATAAGGGTGTCCATATGTGCAACTGGCACCAGGACACCTTAGGGCGCAGCTCATTGATTGACTTGGTTGTCGTTTCATCTGATCTGCAGCCGCATGTTTTGGATACTCGGGTGAGGAGAGGGACAGAGCTGTCCACTGACCACTACCTGGTGGTGAGACGGCTCTCTGAGATGGTGGTGAGGGATGGTCTCAAGCTGAAGAAGTAGTTCTGTCAGGCCTTTTTGGCCTGCGGGACTCCGGAAGCAGCTGATAGGTACCGGCAGGCCAAGGGGGGTGCGGCACGGATGGTCGCTGAGGCAAAAACTCGGGCGTGGGAGGAGTTTGGTGAGGCCATTGAAAACGACTTCTGTGCGACTTCGACGCGATTCTGCCCCGCTGTCCGGTGTCTCAGGGGGGAAAAGCGATCCGCCACCAACACTGTTTACAGTGGGGGTGGTGTGCTTCTGACCTCGACCTGAAAGTTGGATCATAGCGTGCCTGTAAAAGCCATTTGGATGTTCCTGTTCCATATAAGTGTAGACTCACTTAAGAAAATCTGATCTGTGACGTCCTGACAACCTTGGGTCATTCTCTAACAATAACTTTTTGCTTTTGTTGGTATATTGTTTCTAAAACTCATGATCTAAAATTATTAAAATTGTAAAAAACAGTGAAACTCTCTAACTGACTTAATAACTCATTTCTTAAGTTTCTAAAAATGTAATGCTTCAAGAGCTCAGGCAGCCAAAACTTTTTCAGTTTCAAACACTCCCCAGAAGATGCTTCATCTGTCTCACCAGTTGCTGCTTAATCATTTTTGTTTTTGCAGAAATGAAAAAAGCATCAACAAAGAAGCTCCTAAATTCTGTGTGAGTAAATGATGATCTAAATGATCTGTCAATGTGTTCAACTTAAATAAAAGCAACAGAGAAGCATTATATGTGGAGGATCAAAACTCTTATTATACGGAGAGAAAAGAAATTCTTTCTTTGAGAGAAAGGACGAAAAGTTTCATTCATGGAAGTACAAAGGAGCTGGGTAAAAAGTTATCTATCAAGAACAAAAACTAACTTTATGTTTTGCATTCATAAAAAAGAAAGTGTGAAGAATGCATTGCTTTGATAATTTGACCTTCAACACAATGCACAACAGTTTCAAATATGCTGTATATCTTGGATTATATAGTTGTTATTAAATATTTATAACCGATGCAGGGGGAGTTTATGGGAACCACAGCTCTGAACGTTTTGGTCATTCTCTTTCTTGTTCCTGAAAAACCAGGTCTCTCTCCCCGTGGAAGACATCAAAGCAGCCCTTTCACCTGCACAAGCTCAGAATCAACTCGTGTTGTCAGTCAGACCCACACAGGCTACAGCAGCAACACACACTGAGAACACACAGACCTCTTTCATCTCACATTCACCCCTCTTGACATTTGCTATCTTCACCTCCCTTCTGGAGTGATTGTTTTCATCTCGTGTTTTCTTTCTTCTATTCGGTTCTCTCTCTCTCTGAAAGAAACAACTCTCATTTCTACAAGCACCTCATTTATTTTTTCCCCTTTTCTGTTCTCATGAGAATTTTTGCCTACATGTCTGATTTAACAACAGTTTACCCCTTTTCGTCATGAGTTGTTCACCAGCGTCTTATTGAAGTGACAAAACTCATAGCTCAGAGTGTAACACCTAACAGAAGATTAAACCAGACATACTATACTGTTTCATTAGTTCAAATATCATAAATAACTAATAAGTCAAAAATATTGATGACATAACAATTATACATAACATTTTGATTAGATCTGATATTTTGTGTGAGATTATTCCTGCCTGTGTGAAAGAACTCAACCCCAGAGAACTTAAATTAATTGTTTGGAAGATTTCTTCACCTCAGCTGGTTCACATTCCTAAACTTCCTGCCATTTCTTCACCTCCGCAAATGATAATTTGCATAATTTTACTTGGCATTATTCAAATACTGTCATAAATATTTATAGCGCGTTATAGGAGAGAAAACAGAAAGGTACGTGTTGTAGAGACCAGCAGAGGCTTTCTGTTCCCACATTCCTGGTCATGGACATTATTCAGTTCAACACTTGAATAGAAATTGTTTGGTGAAAGTCAGAAAGCCAAAGAAAAAGTTAGAGATAAAGAACAGAAATGAGTCTTAAAGTTATCTCTTGAGGCAATCAGCTAAATAAATAAACAACTTGTTGATGGGGTATTTCTGAGTTGATAGAAAAAGGAAACAGCTACTATATTATATTATATTATATATATATATATTTCAATTCAAGTCAGTTTATTTGTATAGCGCCTTTTCAGAACAGATGTCATCTCAAGGCACTTAACAAGAAGTAATGTCAATACATTTATACAAACATTCCAATTAGTTAAAGAGTTTGTGCAGATTGTGTCAGTCATTGCCGTGAGGTTGGGCCCCGTTGATGCAGACTTTCTAACCACAGCAATCCTTCAGCAATCCCTCATACTGAGCAAGCATGTAGCGACGGTGGAGAGGAAAAACTCCCGTTTAACAAAACTCCCCAATTCAATATCAAGACAGTGCAGCAACATGGATGCCAGAGATTGGAGGACTAGTTTCCTGATGTAAAAGTCCTCATGCTTAAAGTCAAGGAAGATGTTTATTCAGTTAGTCTCAAAATTTGAGTTGGAATTAAGAGGGCAGCAGTCATTAGAGGATTGCAAATACCTTACCAGGGTAAAACTAACCAAGATTTACTCTGTCAGACTGAACATTGATTTGTTTGTAAATCTAGGTAAAGCATCTATTTTGCTAAAATTATTTGGATATTATATTTTCCATCACACTATCTTACATAATTTATTGGTGTTCTTCTCAGAATCAGTTCTTCTTCACCTTTTGTGTAACAATCATCAGGTTCTTGGCAACTGGATTAAAACTACATCCATACGTTTTTGGCTAAAATAAATTAGTGGAGATAGGACCAACATCATCAATGTCTCTGGTGTTCTGAAACAGGCAGGAGGGTTTTATTAATAAATGCATTCCTAGTTTCAATAGGTTAAAATGGGCTTGTAGATATGTGAAGGTTACCTGATCTTAGATAAAAGTGCTACTTGAGCTCTTCCATTGGAGAAACAGGGCAGCAACATTGGATAATTTCATTTTAGCAAAAGCCATTGAATAAAGAGAAGCACCCATACAATAGCTAATTAGTCATGGAGGACAAGGTTCTTTCTATTCAATTCAATTCAGTTTATTTATATAGCACCGATTCCCAACAGATGTCATCTCAAGGTTCATGTCTCTCAATGCTGTCTCTCAGCAGGGAAGGAGGAGTAAAAAAAAAAACTTTCGGCGTTCCTAAGAGCCTGGATTATGAGAATTAAAACGTGCAATCTCTACTCTGTCTTTTTAAATCCAAATATCTCAAATTTGGTGTAATATTATGTGTATATGCAAATCATAGATAGCTTAGTGACAACTGACAGCCTGTTTAAAAGACCTAAGAAATGTCATCGCCAGACACAAGCAGAGAGCAACAATGTTAAACACTTTGTTGATACATCACCCAAACAGTACACCAAGCACACATATAAGTGTTTCTCATCAGTCACTAATGAATAGTGATTGGCCAGATTTCTGCATTTTAATCTTGTTGCTTGTAAACAAACGTTACAAGTTTTAAAGGCACAACCTTCAGCATGAACCCTCAAAGTTGTCAGCTAATGTGTCAGTCTTTTAAGACACTGGCAGCCTGTCCAATGTCCATGTTCTTCATGCTCAAATATAGCCAGAAAGCAGTGGCGGCTGGTGAAAAATATTCTTGGTGGGGCTGTGCTTTTTTTGTTGTTGCTTTTTTTAAATCAAACTTGTGCTTTCTGAGCTTTGTGCAAAACTCCACTATTTCCTGAACTAAGAACAGCTCTTTTATTTCCTGTCTTACATCATTGATCCAGGTGTGTCTGACCATTGTTGTTGTGACTACTGAGGTCAAACATAGCTTATCAAGTCATTTTTCAATAATCATCCCAAAACAATTGAACATAAACGGCTGGATATCAGTACTATGTGAAATACTGATTATTTTAATGCCAATATTAACAACTTGAGGCATTCTTATACTAAACATAAATACAATATTGCACAAACAAGTTTAGAACCAAACTGGAAACAAATAACTTATTAGGTTTACACAAAAATTTTACACACAAGGCTGTTAACTCTTACAGCAGCGCCCCCCTTGTGGCAGAGAATCACACTGCCAATTTCCCCACCAGATACCTCACACCAGCCTTGGGGCGATTTCTCTATCGCCCTTCAAGCGTCCGAATCAACGACGCTGATTGGATAAATTCCTGTTGCCATGTGCGAATTTCTTGTCAGTAATTGGCTGGGTGCTGCACTGCTTGGGTCGAGGAAGGAAGGAAGGAAGGAAGGAAGGAAGGAAGGAAGGAAGGAAGGAAGGAAGGAAGGAAGGAAGGAAGGAAGGAAGGAAGGAAGGAAGGAAGGAAGGAAGGAAGGAAGGAAGGAAGGACATGCCACTTCTCTTGTAGGACATACTGCTAATTGTTCAGGCAGCCTCAATCCCGGTGGCACTTCTTTCTGCCGTACCTGAGAAACTGATTTACTGCTTCACAGAGTTTTCACTTTGAGAAAATGAACTGAAGGAAATCTATTACAATTCTGACCCCCTGAGGTCAACAAACAAGTCTGGTCTTCTTTTGTCTACCTGTTCTCCAGCAACAGAGTTAAAAAAAATACAAACTTAAGTAAAAAACGAGGACAAACAGATGCTAAAAGAAACATAATTTATCTAACAGTTTTAGGAGGATTTAGAGGGTTTTCAGTATACGCAGCTGTAAATTCGATGTCTTTGAAAAAGGAGTGATATCCTATCTTAATTTTCTACTTCATGGGTTTTTTATAAATATATTTTTCATTGGAGCACTAAAAACTAACTGAATCATGGCTTCAAAACCTGACTGTTACAGTACCAAACATCTGTTTGTCCAAACCCTTTAAACTTACTTTTCATCTTTTAGAGGAGCAGGGGCTTTGTTATGACTTGCTGCTCTCCTTTCCCCTACTCCAAAGATGAATCTGTTAACCTCACCAAAGACTGATCAAAGACTCCAGAATCTGTACTTAATAAGTAGGTAGTAGTTGTTGTTGTTTTTTTTAAATGGTCCCCAGATGTCACCAGTAAATCTGTTCAGAGACAAAGTAATATTTTTGATCTGTCACTAAGATGCAGCATGTCTTAAGCCTAGTTTATACTTCTCTGTTAGCAAGTTAGCACCCACACGGACATGTAGTAATGGAGATATTTTCGTTTTACACATCACTGATGGTGTGCCAGTGTTTCAAAGCAATTCTCCGCCAGGACAGCGGGGGGGTGTAGACCTTTTCTAGGGGATCTGCCTACCATTACTGTGACATTTCTGGTCGACGAATGTATATTTACGTCAGCTTGTAAACGCACATCCAATCAAGGAAAAATGGCCAACAGAGAGCGAGTTTGATTGAGCTGGAGAGCTTTTTACTAAGAGTGCAGCTCATTGAATACTCTAAAAATGCATGTAAACAAACAAACACAGAGGTCTGTTTTGTTCTTCTTGAAACATCCTGGTGTTCAAAATCGCCAAAAGACCATATTAGATAAGCTGGCCGTCCATTATAAAGCATCAAATGCCCAAAAGCTGTATTGACTACTAATTACGTAGACTATAGAGCATTGTTGTGGTGAAATGATCCTTGGCTGATGTTGGGCTGAACAATCACAGATGTCCGCTCTCCGTTGCATTCAACAGATAGATTGGGCTCTACTCCGTGCATCCTTGGGTGAGTGATGACAGCTCTTGCGGCGACGGATAATGCTGCTGCGTGTCTCTGCACCTTGGCAGACTGAAAATTATAAGCTAGCCTTCACACCAGGGAGCAACCTCATGGTTCAGGTGAGAACACCGTGCAGTCCTCCTTCAGCATGCACCCATAGAGCGTGGCAATTATTTACCCACAGTCAAACAGTTACAGTGAGACAGTCAATTTGCTGATACTTAAAAATGTCTGTTTTCATTAAGGGTCAAATAGATTTTGTTAATGTAAAACAGCAGCTACTGGACTCAGTGATCATGCACCATATGGATAAATCTTTGCTTCAACTACCACTGATTGCTTTGACATTACACCGATTCAGATAATTTTAATTATTTGATCTTTATTTATTAAGGAAAAAGATCCATTGAGATTAGAAAACCTCTTTTGCAAGGATCTCCTGGCCAAGATGAGATACAGCCCAGCGTGCAAAACAAGCCAATAAATTTACAAGTAAAACAATGCATTATTCACAATTACCACAAAATATGAAACAGTAAAATGGATTTATTTATTTGAACATGTTGAACAATAACGACAATTTCTAATAAACATAATTTGAATGGGTAAGAAAAAAAAATGGAAGAACAGTAAATAATGAAACTAGGTAGAACATGTTTAAAGGGAAGGGGAAGAAGCTCTAGCTAGTTTTAATAATCCTTCCCATTTTATGCAACAGCCTCAAGTTAATTATATGCTATGCTATCCACAATTATATTTTTTATTTACATCTGTGAACAATTTTTATCCATGGTCTGAAAACTATTTTTATGGAGTCTTTATATTTTCAAATACACAAAACACACAATTTAGACTGTGGATAATTTCCACTTTACACATGTCGACGTGAATAATTTCCAGGTTTCCCTCAATAAATTGACAATAGATAATCAATACAACACCAATCAAGAATGTTCTTCCTCCATGAAATTTGTTCACCCAACTACACAAATTGGCACCTCTGCTGTAAGTAAGTTATCAGCCAGTGCAACACCACGTCCTTGATCCCATACAGTTCTAGTTTTCAAAGTAACATACTGTGATTTACGGTATCAAAAGCTTTTTTTAAATCTACAAATATCCCCAAAACATGATTTTTCTGATCAATTGATTTTGAAATTTCCTCCACAGAATGTACCAGTGCTAAAGCTGTTGAACTGTTAGACCTGAATCCATACTAACAATCAAATATTGTTTGATGTTTGTTCCAAAACTTCTCAAGTCTACTGTCAAAGTCAGCCATATATGAGTCAGATCATCTCAATTGAGCCATGAGGTTTGTTTATCTTGCTGTGCGTGTCATCGTATCTCCATAGACTTGAGTCAATACTTGTCCAGCTCCTCCATGTTCTTGATGAGCACCGCCTTTGCTTTTTTGGGCATTCCATTGAGTTTGATGAATATTGTACAGTTCATGTCCATGTTGAAGTCCATGTGTGTTGAATTTGACAGAATTCAGACTTTTGAAATGCATGTATACACCTTAGTACAGCTGAAGTCGAACAGAACTGGCCTAGTCTTAATCAAGCTAACACACCCAGATAATATGGTTAGAAATCCACATTTTTCTGTATGTTAGCTTAGCCAAACTATTCTTATGAAGTGACGTGGCCGCATAAGTGAGAATAACAACACTGGAGCGACAACAACACAGTGACAGCAACGAGTGTAAAAATCAAACAGTACAGTACTTACTGAATGTACTGTGCTGTGCTGCAGCGTTGTTGTTGTCCATTTCTTCGGTCACTGTGCATATCCTGTTTTTACTCTGTCTGCTTCTCTGTCGCCAGCACTTGTTTACTATCTGTGTGTCGATCTAGGCCAACCAGCGGAATACCAACGTGAAAGGGTGCAAGTCACTATCTACCGTCGCAGAGTCAATCATTATATTCAATCATTATATTTTTTTGAGTGACATGTGAACTGGGATAACGGCTCCCATTCTGATTAAGGTATTAGCTCAATTATTGCCAAAAGCTCGATTTAGATGTGCATTTAAACCTACTGAGTATCACCATAGCCCATCTGAGATAAAAACGAGCTAGTACAAGTCGTTTTTGGGAAGCAAAAAAACCCGACATGATTTTAATCTATCTGAAAAATGTAAAGTAAATATTAGCTTTTTTTTTATCATCAAGTATGTAATATGATGTTTAAAGCCAAGCTCCTCATTAAGCAACATACCAAGATATTTGTATGAGTCTACAACCTCTATGATAACACCATCCACAGTTTTGATATTAGGAACTTATGTGAAAACAATATAACATTGGTTTTGCTAGAACTAACTTGATGGAAATTATGAAAGTGTTATTAAGATATCTATGACGTAAATAGTTGACATGTGATATTTCTTATGTACATCTTCCCATAGGGGCACCATTTAGACATTTTTGGAAAGAACAGAGAATAATTTGACACTTCACTTGCTTATAGATGCAGATTTGGCCATATAACTCTTCTGGGGCTTCCTGACCAATCAGGGTCAGGATGTACTGTATAGCCTTTGTGTTACATGCCTACTAATACTTTGCTTTTTTCCAAAATTTTTTTGGGTATCATAGCACCCTTTCCAATTGTTTTAGCAAGACTAAGTTTCAGGTCATATGAGCATAGTGGGCAGTATTAAAAAACTGCTTCTGTTTGAAATCTGATATTTCTTTACCTCACCGCAACAGGTTTATTAAATCCCAACAATAGAACTATGGAGACTGTGCGCATTATGAAGTCTGTTGTGTTATTGAATTTATTTTTTTACCAAATATAATTTAATTCAATTCAGTTGAGTTTACTTATATAGTGCCAATTCACAACATACATCATCTAATATAATAATGCTGGGTTGATTAAACTGTTCCTTAAATTGTACTTTGCTGCTGCTTTGCCCAGCTTTGTCACACCAAGACAACTGTTATGTAGCATAGTTTTTGGTATAGATCTTTGGTCAAATATTTTAACCAACCAATTTTACTAATGTTTGAGTTTGCTGCAATCTGCAAATACCTTATGTCATCAAGCCAACACAAACTGAGCTGAGCCTGCAAAAGAAATAAACTGTAGGCTAAAACAGCCCAGAATGGAAATGCTTTAAAACTGGGTCCATCAGAGCAACACATCTCTGAATTGCTTTTGAATATAAAGAGATTGATTCAAGGAAGAAGACAAAGGGAAAATGAGGCAATCAGAAGTTAAAGAAGGTTGCTCAGATTGACTAACTGATTAAAATGACATTCATATTTGTCAGATGTAGTTCTGTATGGATATTTCTTATCTTCTCTGAAATACAACAGTTGATGGATACAATTTAGGACTCTAATGTAGTCCTCTGGACATTTGAAATGAAATTTTAGAAGAAGGAAGAACAAGGAAGCAACAAAAGGAGCGCTGTCTTTTTTCCATGTGAGAATCAAAATTTCTTTTATAATAGCATAAATTCAGTGTGAATGTCGAAAGGGTTTAGAAGTTACCTGTAGAGGATTTCTGTGCCTTCTAAAATTTGATGCATAATAACATGGTTTTAAGATGTTAGTTGATTTTTAAATGTTTATTCTCAGGATTTTAATATTTGTATGACGTTTTTGTCTATTATTCATCTTGTAATCTGTGGTTTTTCATGTTTTCAATGGCTCCCGATTACCAACAGCAACTCTTGATAACTTTTTGTTTTGTATCCATAGCCATACAGACCAAATTAGAAAATTATTGAACATTTCATTTATTTCAATAACTCAGTTCACAGATTGAAACACATTATATAGATGCATTACACACTGACTGATGTTTTCAAGCCTCTGTTTATTGTTAATTATGATGATTTTTTTTTTTACCTATAGCTAATAAAAACATGATATTTAAGTAAGGAATATTACTTTAGACCATGAAACATTTTTTATACAGAAATGTGGGCATAATGGAAAGTATATTTAATACTTACCATATTTCCATATTCTCTTTTATTGCATATGACACTATATACTCATCTGAAGTCTCACAGTGTGCGTGTTAATTTTCATTCATGTGGGTTGTCAGCTGGTGAATGGTACTCGTTTATTTTTAAGCTTGTATTATTAGTAGTATCTGTATAGCACTGTGTGCTACAATTTCTACTGTATAAAAAGTACTGCACAAAAAAAAATCAATTAAATGAAGATCAGTTATCCACTCTCTAAAGAGCTCTTCTGATTACACTCAAATTAGCTAATGATACTACTGCACATATTGTTATCCTACACTCCTTTCGTCTCCAGAGATATGAATTTGGACCCACATATGCATGCAAAAAATCAGTCAAGCATAATACAGAAAGATACAGCAGGGTTAATCCTGTGCTGTGTGTCAGCTGACATTTTCTGTTCCAGAGGGCCAATGGTCTGTGACAGACATTCTTACAGAACACACACTCTGAATAAGAAAGCAGGCCCGGTTTCCTTAGCTGAAGTCACACTCAAGGTTACATTTACATATGAATGATGAAAAATTTCTCCAGGTCTAATTTTAGAGAATACACCTGCCCCCCTCCCAGTTTCACACCGTAGAAACCCACATAGGTTGTATTTACATGAGTAAGATTCAGATGTCAGGATGCAAATTAATGCATGACAGCGCTTTGCCTGTGTTTGACCTGTGACAGTTTGCATTAAAAAGCAGCATGAAGTGATGAGAGGAGCACCAGTAATGACAATATAGAGAGATTACCTACTGATGGATATATATACACAGGCATAAACATGTGTAAGTAAAGTGGAAAGGCATGTTTGAGAGTAGAGTTTACAGATATTGTCTCTATAAACCTACTGCAGGGTGCTAACACTTAAAACCTAAATGTAACAGGCATTTACAGAGAGAAGTTAGAAACTTTAAAATAAAGAACTACATGCTAGAATACATCTGTACAATTATGATATCAAACTTTATTTGCCAACTGAGTTGCATAGTTTAGAAATGCATAAAGCTTTCATTGGATTAAAACAGAATGTAACTGCATCTGAATTGGTGGATGAGTCATATGATGTACACAAAGCAAGATTCCAGTTTACACTAAGTAAAGTTAGAAACCGCAGAACATTATCATAACGCAAAATCACAACACGAACAGCTGTTTTACAACTTCACAACGGGGGTTGAAGTCACAACTACCTACTGCTAGCCCACTCATAATTATGTTTTCAGCTTCATATTACTGATCTTCACCTGACTAAGCACCCACTGGAGAAGCCTTTCAGATTTGGCTCAGTAACACTATTATTGTTCCGGATGACTATTACAATGATGTTACAAGTCATGTCTGTACAGTTATTACATACAATAAACTTTTTATGTTGCTCATGGGTTGTCTGTTTATAGCCTTTGTTGTTTTGAACTGATGTTCTCTTAGTCAGGACCCAGTATTAAAATATGTTTTAAATAGCAATAGTTTTAATTTCCTGGGTAAACAACATTATAATATTGGAATACTTTTTGGGGTGCAACTCTAACTGTCGAGCTCACATTTTGCTAAACAGAGCTGACTAAACAGGAATGTTGAATCAAATGAAAGCATTTTACTTTTGCTTTTGTAAATGAATGTCATTAATTGAATATTTTTACTGTTTTTCCACATAACAGTTGCAGTACATTTTGTCATCAAAAACCTCAACATTTCTGAGGGTTTTGGTGTCTTGAGATTCTCCACAATGATCTTTTGAAATCTAGTCCTTTCCTCTATAATGGTGCTTAAAAATAATACTTTGTCAAATCTTGCTTTCTGTATATTAAAAATAAGTACTATAAAATATACCAGAAGGATTCATTTTATTCATTAATATTGACTTTGATGAATCATTGATATGTGTCCTCCTATTCCAATCTGTGCCCCTAAAAAATGAAAAAAAAAAGGTTTCAAGACCCACCCAGATATCCAGAACCAAAATTGCTTCATTGCAGATACCATTTTCCAAGTCCAAAAAATAATAAAGTAGCGTTCTGTTTTTCAGTTGGCTTCATGTTAATGCTGAAGATACATATTACTCCTTTGCAGAGCTCTGTTGTTTTCCCCTCAGTTATTATTACTGTAACAGTCTGACATAATTTCCAACACTTTGAATGTTTGCACAAAACACATGACCAACTTCAATCTTGTATTTTTTCCCCTTTCAACTCTAACATTATTTGGAGATGTTTTGACTTTTGAAACGGTCTTTGACTTCATTTTTAAAGATTTCAGAGCATTAATTTAACTCAAGAAATTTCTTTTAAATCAATTTTACAATTGAAGTACTATTTTAAAATCTATACACAGCATTAAACAAGGTAACCCAGAAATACATGAAGAAAAATCAATCATGAACCAGAACTGGGGTGAGCAATGAGAATATAAATGCCCAGGCAACATAATAAAGGACAAAAATCCAATCGCGGCAAAACGGTATATATGGCGTGATATCAGCAGAATGTACAACAGGGAGATATATGCATCAATATGGCAAGAAGACAAACCATAGGGAGTGGATTTATAAAGTATTTTTCCTAGACTTGTCTGATATAATGCAATTCAATATAAAAGCACAGCAATGAATCCAGTGATCATGAGGTTTTGTGGTATTTGTTCAATTATCAGAAATGACACATTAATTTAAAAAATATTTAAAATAAGATTATGTCATAGGCTTAATAGATAACCAGATGACATACGACTGACTTTGCTAATGCTGTTGTGTGTCATCTATTATAGAACCTCCAAGACTTAAGTTAAAGTGAGTAAAAGTGGAATGTACGGATGGTCACAAAATACCATTTTGTTTAAGACAAGCATAAATTACATTCGACAGGGGTAAATATAAGTTGCATGTGTTCAAATGTTCTGTCTGTTCCTCTGCATAATGGATATTGCAGCAAAATATCTTGAAGAGAAACATGAATTCTACCTGACAGCAGCAACCTGTGATGATGGGGTGTAGCGGCCTGGAGGAAAAGTGCTACACCCTGACATAGGCAGAAAACGGTTGTTTGTAATCCCAGTACACTGTAATCACAGCCTCATCGTATTCATCATCATCTCCAGGCACAGGAGAAAACAGAAAACTAATGCCTCTACAAAAAAATAACAAAATATAAAGCTTCCATCACTTTGCAGACCGCAGGTCTGACAGTGTTTGCTTTCAAAATAACTCTGTCTACTTCTTTTTTTTTTTTTATTTTTTTTTTTATAGACAGAGCCAATATGTGTGTTTGTATCCCCACAGATGCCCTTTAACACCGGAGCACACAGCATGCTGGCCTTACTCTGTTCCAGTGAGTTCCAAGCAAATGTTCTGCTCTTACAACAAATTGAGAGACTGAGTACAGCTGCCACAGACCCAACCAGGATCTGAGAAAAAAGGGTGTAATCATGTTATTAAATTTGTTTTGGCTTTTCTTCAGTGACCCCTCTGTACAATGGCCGTAAAAGCCTAATTTCATTCATCCATTACTTGTTCCTGTATAAGACAGTAGAAGTATAAGAGTTATTATTAAAGTGAGTTTGTTAAATAATCAGCAGTTTTTGTTGGACATGAAAATAGGTTGAGTTACTATTTGTACATTTACATTTTACAGTTTTTTTTTTCTTTTACATATGACGTTTCAATGCTTCTTATTCTTTTAATGTATATTTTAATGTAATTTCTAGGGGTGTCAAATTATTGCGTTAATTGCGATTAATTAATTAATTGCAGCCATATTTAGCGCACTGTTTTTTAATTTTGTTAATCAAATTTTTTTTTCTTTAATTGTACTGTTTGTGCAGGTGAGTTGCCTTTAAATAAAATCCATTTTTATGCTTTGGGCTTCTTGTGCCTTATTCGTTAGGGGTGAACCACACCCTGAAGTGGGCATTGATTGGCTGTCTGTAGGCCTGCTTATCATGAGCTGATGCTTCAAGTGTCGTGGCGAGGCCAAGGAAAGTGAGGATGAGCATTG
The DNA here is from genome assembly GCA_963556495.2 of Valencia hispanica. NCBI lineage: Eukaryota > Metazoa > Chordata > Actinopteri > Cyprinodontiformes > Valenciidae > Valencia > Valencia hispanica. Next base: position 45,505,084 of record OY747700.1, on the reverse strand, counting down.
AGTTGCAGACAGTGTGGCCAATTTAGCATCTTTATCGCTATATTTAGTGAGTTTTTAGACCCATCCAGCGATTATTTTTTGTCTCCCGTCTCAGAACGTTCACAGCAGCAACCAGCCCGCCCCCAGGTCCATTTGGACTAAGAGCAGATATTTACCCCACTGAGTCCAGAATGCTGAATCACACATGCTTAAAGCCGAAGTTGTAGGCAGGCAGCAGTGGGACTAGTCTTAAAGACAGACACATGTAAACGACTGGAACTGCATCTGTTCAAGTTTGTTAAAAACAGTAAAGATCTCCATAAAGCCACTGTTTTTTTATTTATATATATATAAATCTTTTGATTGACCTCAAGAAAATGTAATTTTTAAATAACTCAGATGTGGCATAACTTGCACCCACTATGTGTGTTAAGTATGTATGTCACAGAAAATATTAAGACTAACAAGGTTCAGAATATGTATTTGTCAAATTATAACGACATCTAGATTCTCCAGCTGGGTGTAAATTATAAATTTACAAATACACAAACTGAAATAAAACAGATTTCAGCCTTGTTTAGTACTTTACATATTATGTAACTGTTGCCACTGCTATTAAATGATTTGGTAAAAACAATCTTTAAAACTTTACTTTCCACATGACCTCCTAGAGTTTTTTCACATCGAGCAGCTCTCAAAGGCAGCCTGCTGCCACATGTAGGTCAATATCTTGCACACTGCCGAGCCACTATTGATCTGTCAATAAATCAAATACCATCCAGTGTGCTGCCACTTTGATGTAAAAGTTACGTAACATAGTGGGATCAAGACTTATGTCTCAATTTTTATTGAAACCCTCTCCAAGCTAGGTTTTTCCATATTATAGCAGTTTATTGCATCAGCATACATATAATTCCTTTACCCAATTGAGAATTTATGAAAGTGTAACAATTAGCAATGGGTTTTTCTCTAAAATTTGAACAAACAAAAAATCTCAAGCAAAATCATTTTTTTCTTCTTTTTCTCACATTTGCTCATTTTAAATTCCACATAACGAATGAAGATTGACAAAGCATGTCAGGTTTTGTGTCTCAGGATGAGGGAAGGACCCAGGCGCAGGCATGGTTAAAAGTGCAAAAGAGGAGATTTGTTGAAGTGACGATGACAGGAACGGCGAGTGGGCAGGAGACACACAGTCATGACAACATACCAAGACATAACATAACAATGATCCGATGGGGATTGAGGAGACGAGACCGGGTTAAATACACACGAGGTAAGAAGGAGGATCAGGTGAGCCAGATTGGGAACAGGTGAAGACAAAGAACAATCAGGGGCAGAGCGCTGGAGGCTCTGACAAAGCAACACCAAAATGATGGTAAAATTAGCTAAAAGGAAAAAATGAGTTCATAAAAGTGCAACTGGTCATTGCAAGAACAAGATGTAAAGGAAACATAGGGTGGAGAAAACATTGCCTAAAACTGATTAATAAACAGGGATGTCAAAATATCATGGGTAGGCTACAGAACATAGTCGGGGAACAAAATGGACTGCTGTGAAAATGTCATTGGAAACATTTGGCATATTATGAATGGAAAATAAATGACAAAGGAGGCCCCAAACTGATAAGCAGCTTAAATTCTCTATTCAGTGACAGTTGGAAATTATTTGATTCCAGAACTACAGCAGTTGCTCTCAATTCTCCTGTGTGAAACTGATGTGACCGAGCTGTAAACATGCACAAAGCCTACCATTTCAGAAACTATTTTTCTTTCATCTTATTCAATTAAAGTTTAAAAACTCATGTTTTTTTGGCTCAATAGCATGTTCCAACCCATTTGACCCTTCCTATAGAATAAACCCTGCTGTCAAAATAAACAGGTTCATGTTGATTCTCCTTTAAGGGTTTCAGTAACATTGTTTGTTTTTTAATATAAATTAATATGAGCTAAAATATCCTACCCCAGATTTTACATTAAATTCATTAAACACTGAAGCAGAGGAGACACACATCTTTGTTCACGCTATATATACAGTAATATAAAACATTAGTTTTACTTAAAACAAATGAAAGAAGGATGAAGGCGTTTTTAAATGCTATAATTTTATTTGATAGCACCCTCAACATTCAAGGTGAGAGAAAAAAAAGTGACCACGTCACATTAAAATGTAGCTATTTTCTTTTTCTGCTTTATCTCAAGTCTTTTGGAGATATCAACTGTGTCATTTTTTTAGTCATGCATCCCATTTTATTACACAGATGTATTTCATGCATAAAGCAATGGAGCCAAGTAAAGCTGCATGAACTCCCATTTGGCAATGTGATAGGGAATGTGATTTGTGCAACTTATTGTAGGGAACAAATCAAAATATGGGCTGCACAGTGGCGCAGTTGGTAGCACTGCCTTGCACCAAAAAGGTCCTAGGTTCGAATCCCAGCCTGGCCGCTCTCAGACCGCTCTTTCTGCATGGAGTTTGCATGTTCTTCCTGTGCATGCATCCGGACTGTTCCTCCCACAGTCCAAAAATATGACTATTAGGTGAATTGGTCTCTCTACATTGCCCTTAGATATGAGTGTGTGCATGTATGGTTGTATGTCTCTGTGTTGCCCTGCGATGGACTGGCGACCTGTCCAGGGTGTACCCTGCCTCTCGCCCTTTGACCGCTGGAGATAGGCACCGGCCCCCCGCAACCCTGCATTAGGATGGACGGGTACAGAAAATGTATGGATGGATGGAAATTAATATTTGCTTTGAAATGGAGAGGAAAGCCTGCTGTCCATGATGCGTTCGTTTTCTCGTGGCACGAATCAGACGCGTCCCAGTGTCGTGACCCTCTCTTAAATTTACGTGTCGGGTTTATTTTTTAGACACTACGCTTCCAGAACGTGTCAAACTCTGGACTTTAGATCGGACCAAATAGGAAATCAGACACGGTAGCAGTGTAAAGCATCTGCCAAATTCTGCAGATTTCGGATTGTTTAACTACGAAAAACAAAATGTAATCACCGCCAACACCAGGTTAGATGTAAGCCAGTCTATAGGTCTAACATGTTGGTTTTCATCATGGGCGACGAGAAGTTAATCCCTAAAGTTGAGAATCACCCAGTTTATATGACACCCGTGATAAATTTTACACGGAAGTGAAAAAAGGGAAGGCACGTACAGAAATATTTACAGTTTTGGGAGTGGGTGGTGAGTTTATGATACTCATTGACATGGAATTTTTTTTTTTTTCCAGCATACTATCCACTCAGTTATACAACTGCAATTCTCCTGTGATTTCGTGATCACCCAGAACCAGCTGTGTGGAACGCATTAGCAGGCATAGCACATCTTAAACGTTCCTGATAGGAAGCTTTTGATCTCGCGGGGAAAACGCGTCCGTTACATGCGTCTTACGCCTGATTCACACCGAGTGTGGAAACCGTACGGACTGCCATTCCTACCAACGAAGACATTGGTTAGCTGACAAATCTGTCGATAAGAATCATAAATTTGATTGACAGATTCATTAGCCAATGGTGACGTTTGTTAACCTGCAACGTTACAACAGTCTCAAAATTCACCACACAAAATTCTCTCACAAATACAGAGATTCGCGAATGAGAAGTGGTTCGTAAATGCAGATTTAGCGATTCGTATGATCTGTGAGTTTATATGTGAAGCTTCCCTCAAAATTATATTTGTGAAACAGATTGTGTGCATTTTTCAAACAGCTTGTTTGCATTTGTCAATCAGATCGTGTGCATTTGTGAAACAGATCGTGTGCATTTGTGAAACAGATCGTGTGCATTTGTGAAACCTGCATTTGTGAAGACCTGTTTTACACATTCAAGAAGCCACAAGATCATGTAAAAAGTTTAAATAATTCATTTAATATCTGATATTGATTAACCTCTTGTCCACTGAAATAATTCATTTCCCCATTTCCCCACGGATATTATCACCTAACTTAATTTCAAAAATTATCCAACAAACCCAGGTTCAACTATCCCAGTAAAAACAGCACCCCGAGAAGCAGGGATAACCAACTGTATGCACTAAACTGCATCTGTATCCTGTCAGGCTGCCTTCATCCTTCGACTTGGATACATCCGCCTTAGACAGGCTTGATAGACAACAGACAGATTGTTTCTCTGCTCAGCTCAAGACAGTTAATCTCACAACCCTCAACCATCCCCACCATCACTCTGCTCTTCTTCACTGTCAGTAAACACCTACTTGAAGATGGAGCACTTATTTGTCTTTTTGTGTCAGGTTGTTTGTTTCTCCGATAAGATTAAGCAGATCACTTAACTCATAATCTTCTTTTGGATTCATTAAAAAAGGTTGGCTATTCAACCATAGTAAAGGCTGCTATGATGTCTGCAGGAACATTTTAGAGATGAACAGTCAATCATGCATTTTCTATTTACCATAATCCAAGGTGAAATAAAAGCACCCATCATCTATATTGTATTGTATTTTAAATAATGGAGGCATTTTTTTTTCTTGCCTTAATGCTGTTCTATTTTTGATCTATGGCAATATTTCATGTTTGGCTTTAAAACTGTCAAGTAGAGCCAAATGGAGTCAAGCAGGGTGCTAGCTGTAATTCCATGTTTGGTGTCCCTTATCAGTTTACCTTTGTTCACTCTTGGATGTCTGAGATGCACTCTTATTGTCGAGCTTCTATCAGTTTATGGTAGATGGATTGCCAAAAGACTTATGTTCATGTTGTTTTTCTGTTGTTGTTTGTTTTCTGAGCACCATCCTCATCTCTCTTGGGGATACATCAAATGCAATTGCTTAGATGACGGAGGAGAAAGCCTCTTTTATGTTTTGTAAAATAACCCTTAGCTCTTTGAATTTACGATCCAAACTTTTCCAGAAACATACTGGCATCATTGCTATCATTTCTTTTTAAATTTTTCTTCAGGAAGCCAAATTACAAATGTCATTTTCAGTGATATCAACACATGAAAACTGAAGCAGTTAGCTGAGTGGATGCAACAATGAAATGAGAAACAAACATTACAGCGAGTCAGCTGGATAAAAAAAATTGGAAACTTTTTTTTGCTTGAAATTATTAGAATAGAACCAAAAATCACTGTGACACTAGAGATGCGACATCACCCTACAGTGACTTTAACTGCAGCATATCATATCAATTTGATTTATATATATATATATATCAACAGTTAACAAAGATATTTAAAAACAGCAGGAATTTTGTTATTTTAGAAAATAACTTCACATTGACAGAGAGTGGTGCTTCTAATGTTTCACCAACTGATCTAAGCATTATTATTCTGTTGGGAGCCACAGAATGATAATTAGAGCTAATCAGCTCTGAGTCTCGAAGCTGCTGCATGTGTGATAATGTCCCTTCATAAATTTAGGCTGCAGCAGCCTGTCACTGAAAGAGTTTTCCATTTCCAGCACAATGCTTGTTCTTGTCCGTGTGCTGGAGTCATGGCAGCTTGGAAGCATCCCTCAGTTTAAAAGCCCCCTGTGGGGTGTGTGTGTGTGTGTGTGGAGGGGGGGGTTATTACCTTGGCAGAACTGGCCTTCCTGATCTGTTTGTGAAGTCTCTGTCCCTCAGCATCTTACATGCTACTTCTCCTGCTTGATGTTCCACATAAAATAGCTGATGCTAAAGCAGATTCATAGAAGGTCATCAAAACTGCCACAGAACTGTCGTCTGTATCAAGATGTTTCTGCTTTTCCCCACTGACAGGTGACTGGTCAGGGCCTTTAGTTAGCTTTGACAGGGCGGCTACCCTGCCAAATACTGTATGTAGGCTCAATAACATCATATGTTGCTCTGACACCCATCTAAGGCTATAGCATTAATGTGTCCAAGTGAGCCACCTTATTTTTTTCATGGGGTTGTGTGCAAAGACTATCCATTTAGTCTGATCAGGATATGATCAAAGAAAAATGTTAGGGTTGTTTTACTTTTATTCCCGATAACCTTTCTTGAAATGGATTTGTTTCCCTTTCTTGCATTTCTGAAATGCTAATAACCCTTTGAACAAGCCAAATTAGTATACTGTTAAATTTGTTCGAAACTTTGTCTAACTTTTTTTAAATTATTATTACATCTTAATTTAATTTAGAATATGCAGTATGGTGGATGCAGAGGAATTCATAACAGCTTTCCCTTTAATTTAGGAAGAAAGCTCAAAAGCTTTTTTTGGTTAAAATGAAAAAGCAATCAAATTAAGTTTCCTGCTTCAGCCTCTGTGCAGTTATCCCTCTCCAACTCTTCGCTGTCATCTGTATCTGGCAAATGTGTGACCATGACAATCTGAAGAGCAGAATTGAAGCTTAACATCAGAAGCCTTTTAACTTTATTAAACTGTCACATCAAACATTCTTCATACAGCCAGCAGACCTCAAGGGAATTAATATTGTGGTTGGAACCCTTAGAGGTTGTACGGAGTATTAAACAGATCCCATAACCTCTGCAGGGTTCACCTTGTCCCTCTTTTTCTGTCATATAATATATCCTTTGGGGCCTGTTAAAAATGATTGCTGGTAGGAGAGTAATTTATGAAACACCACTTATTAGCTATAATTTATGGCTTCAATTAGGTACTTTATTAGTTGTTGTTTTTTTTACCATGTTTGTTGTTAAACTATCCAACAGTTTATAAGAGAACAGTAAAAAGGGGGAGGAGGAACGTGAAGTTAAAAAAAAAACTTTTTTAACATTTTCTTCTGTTATTGAACATTTTAAAAACAGAGTGGAAGTCACATCTCAGACTTTTTTTAAGGATTTCTAGATTTAGTATTTTCATTTTGTATTGGATTTTTATTTTTTATTCTCTTCTACTAGAAGAGATGCAGAATTGCACCTCATAAAGCATTGCTTTAACCAGTTCCAACTCAAATCCACAAACAACTGGTGTTTCCTTTTTAAGAACTTTAGATAATTATATTAGAAAGATACTTAGTGAAAAAAACACCAAATTGCCAAACATATCTACATCAGAAAGACAAATGTATTCATAAAAAATTACATTCAGCACCACATTTTGATGTGACATGAGCTTAACGGAACAAATTTCATTAAATTTACTAGCTTTCTTTCAGTGGTTTTGCTAATTATGTCTCAAAATAATACACAATTTTTTTTATTTTTCACATTCAGAGTGGATTTTAAAACATTATACTTTTTCATTTCGTTTGTTTGTTTAATAAGTGTTATTTCCTAACATAAACCCTTTCTACAGCTTTTGCGGCACATGAACAGATTATGGTGGCATCTTGTGAGTCAGTAATTAAGAAACTTAAGTTTCTTAAGTTGAGTACAACATTTAGCTAAAATTAAAATAAACAGCAATGATCAGTCTTTCTGAGAATGAACACTTCTGAATCATTCAATCAAGACATAATTTAAGCTAACTTGAAATGTCTGTTTTATCAAATAATACATTTTAGACCATATTTCATTAAATAAGTTCTTTTTAACAGAGGTTACAGTATTTGTGTAAATGAAGAAAATAAAAATAGATTTTTTTTTTGTTACTGAGATATAATTACTCAGTAACAGTGTAAAATGCGTCTTGGTACAAAGAGTGCAAACGGCAATACAAACTTTTTGAAGGATTGACATCTGATTAGCTCCCACACCCTGTGACTGATCACATGTTCTTTAAATTGAACACTAAGGCTACCCTAGCTTTCCCTAGTTATACTAGATGTATAAGTTAATTGGAGGAGAGAGATGAAAGTCAGAGCTTTCCATGAAATTTAAACTTTCCCAGTAGTTTGTTATGTTTTTTCAGTACTAAAAAGGTCAGTGGACAGTAGTGATGTCAGCCATGTGTATGTTTCTGATAAGTAGCCTGATTGGTTTTGGGAGCCTGCTGGTTAGTAACATTACTGAAAATGTGAGTCGGCCAACTGCCTGTGATAAACAGTAAAAGTAGATGTGTACTATTTCATAGAAACTGTATGATGAATGACATTAGCAAGTGGACATTTTTAATAATCTTTCTCAGTTTACCTCAATAACAAACCTTTTTTTGCTTTTTTACACCAGCTTGTTATGTATGAGCACACATTTGTACAGGATAAAATTTGTTTCATGGCCAACATTTAAAAAGTCACTGCAATGCAAAAAATAAAATAAAATCTGACTGCTCTCCATGAATAATGACAAGCTGCTTCAAAATTGATGCCAGCACCTATCCTTGGTTTGGACCTGAACCACAGAACCTTTCAATCGAAAAAGATTTGGCCTGCACAGCCTGCATTACAGTCTTGGAGTTCATGATGTGAGTAGTCACCAGGACGGCAAAACCTCATGGCTGCAGTTCAAAACATAAAACAACCATGTGGCTGTCACCACATGAGGTGAGGCAACAGAAGCAAGCAGCAACTTGTCAGTAGGAAAGTAGCCCAGTCCAGGAGAGGGTGATGGGACTCGCTACCAACCCTTCAAGTAAGGATGATGGTGGAGCCAAAAATATATACCGCACATATAGATCACACTCAAAGCCTCACAACGCCTCTCATCCAGTTTATCAAAAAACAGAAATCATTTTACCTGAATTTGAAGGTGGAGGTAAGGCACATCAGGAAACAGCATCCCGGGGGACAGAAAAAAAGTAAAAAAGAAAAAGGCAAAAACATTTACAATCCTTGAAAAAAAAAATAATAATATATATTTATATATATATATAGATTAAAATAAACATTTACAATCCCTAAATATAATGTGCATTTGGATTAGGTGTACTGGAGCAGGGCCCCATCTAAAGGTTGAAAGACCACAGTCAGATATCACTAAAGTAAATTTGTCATATTTGACAATTTGACAGAACACCACTGAGATTAACAGAAATAGTTTTTATTTTGTTTTATTTGTTAAAATATCTGTATAACTTTACTATAGTTATAGAATGGACATCACAAGCAAAACAGTTCTTATATATACCAGAAAAAATCCACCCATCATATGTCCCATGTCAAAGTTATTCTCTTTAATACCATGCCGTTTATTCAGTTTTCATGGCTGTTGGATAAACACAAAAAACAATATTTGTCTCTTTTTGTAAAAAATATATATTTTATCTGTATGGAGAATAAATCATACGTTTTTCCTAGTATGATATTAAATGACAAAAAGCTGCACCATAATCAGATGTTGTTTAGCCTTTATTTCTAAAGTCAAAATGATACACTGTTAACTGTGTTTTCTTGCTAGCCTATTTTAGATCTAAAAATGGAACCACAAAGAATTCATGCTAAACATTTCACACTCAACAATGATTAAACTTCTTACAGTTATACAATTAGCTCTTTTAACCTCTGGTTCAACCCTTTTGAATTGGTTAGTTTTCTGGGGGGTTTTAAGTTTGAAACACAAGGAAGCATTTTGTTTTTCTGTTGCAAAGGGTAACATTTTTGTTCTTTCATATTCTTTTCCACCAGCAACAAACCAGTGCCACAGAGAAGGCGTAGATATATTTTGGAAGCACGGTTTAACTTAACCTGTTCTTTTTTTAAAAGCCTCTGTAATGTGACATGATGTTACATGTAACTTTGTCATTTGCAGGTTTTATATGCAGCAGTCACCTGGAGAAGCGAGCTACGACTTCAAATCTAACGCTGACATTACATGTATGGTGGGTGTTTCATAAATCTGTCTGAGGAGAAGAAGACAATTTCTCCAGATTATGTATATTATTCCTTTCTCTTGTCCAAGTCATGAAAAGGGGAACAGTCCGTCTTAGTAGGGGCCTGAGCTATTGTTAGTCTGCAGTGAGTGATTGATGGTGTGAGTAATATCAGAGATGTTTCTGAGCCGTTCACAGTTTACAATTCTACATAAGGAGTGGAAATGAAATTGCTACCGGAAGCTATTTCAGCTGCACACCAGGGTATAGAATAATAATAGTTTTACTTATAATCGCTCATGCATTATTTTCACTTAAATGTAATAAAACAGCCATCCACTTGACATTTTTTTCTCTCAATTATCCTGCATCATTGTGAATGCCTTAAAGCTTTTCAGTGGTCCCAGTACAGGGCACCCTAAAACAGCATGCTGGGCCCAGTTGAAAGGAAGACCAACATATCTGCCATGCCGACAATAACCAGAGGCAGAATTTCCTTTTCTTCATGACTTCAAAAGATTCATTTGGAGTGAAAGATGTATACTCTGTGGCCAAACAGCACACGAGAGGCTAAACAAATAATCTGAGATGGAGAAAGTAAACAAGTAGTTAACTTATCCATGTCATAAAGGACAGATGTCAATACATTTACATTTATTCAGTGTTTTTTTTTTTTAAGTTCAACCTTTTCCTACATTACAGCCTGATGGTTTGGTTTGGAAAACAACCATCCCACTTTTTTAGGCTTCAGGCTTTAAGTTATTAGACTTGAGCTGACACCTGTATCAGCTCAAGGCTAATAGGGGTATCTCAAAGGGTCTACTGTAAAAAGAACCCAGTAAGAAAGCAACCTGATTTGAGCAATTTTACCTCCTGCAGACAAATAAACAAAGAATGGCTTTATTTCTTCAGTATCATTGTTTTGCTATTTTTTAACAGGTTCAGATGATTCTGTCACACCGAGAGCTCAACAAGGTTTCCAGCTTTTCCTATTAGTGTTGTCTTTATTTGTTTAAAACAGCAAAAGATGTGCATTTGTAAAATATTTCTGTCTGTTTCCTTTTCATTAAGAAGCAGCTGCTCAACTCCAAAAATGTAACCTTAGTTTATTGATGTTTCTCATTGAACAGTAAGACAGTGTTCTAACCATCTCCTTTATTGAATATTTTACAACTAAAGTATCCATTAACAATCAACACAATGCTTCAAGTCTATTTAGTTAATATTTCTAATTGCAGAATATCATTGAGATAAAAGCAACAAAGAAAAAAAATATTTGAGACATGGAAGAATTTTAACTTTTCATTTCAATGGAACAGTTTCTTAAATGATAAATAGCTCAGAGAGATGGTATTGTGTTTTCAATCATGCAACTTTGTAATGTTATGTTAATAAACAACCAACAGAAAGCAACGCTGAATGAAGACAATCTCAGCAGCTTTGTGCATATTTAATTGTGATATAACTGTGAAATCACTTTGATGTGACCACACACACATACATACATCATATATATATTATATGTGGTCAAAATAACCAAAGATCATCTCATTATCCCGAATTGGCAACTTGGCTCAACAATGAAAGAATAATCAAATTTGAAATAGTAGGGAGTATTTGCATTTATCTACATTTATCTGAGCATGGGCCAGACATAAAACAATATTAAACTGTTGTTCTGTCAATAGAGCTCCCGCCCCCGGGAGTTGATGTCACTTCTCCCAGCATGCAACAGTTAAAATCGAATGGGCGCAATCGTGGCAGGCAGTCTCCTGCAGTTATTAATTGCAGCTAACCCAAACTTAGAAACGTTAGATATGGTGGATACCTGTTGTGGCCCAGGATGCCATAACAGACGCAGACAAGGTAAGGGATTGGATTCCCAACGATCTACTCCCCGTTGCTGATGGTAACTAAAATCAGGACAGGTCTCCACTTACCCTCCCTGAGACAACAACGCAATCCTTTGCAGGAAGATTCCAGATCTGGATCCCGATAACAAACCCTGATTGTGTCCATTTATATCCCTCCGGGCTCCTATATGCTTTAAGCGATGCTCCGGAGTAGGACGAGGGAAAATTAAACAGGGCATACAGTAGGCGTTATTTTAGCAAGGGATGCCGGGGACACGTCGCCAGCAAATGTCAACTTTAACAGTTCAGACTCCTGGAACAGGGCGGGTACCGGCTGGTGACCACAAAAAGTTGTTTTACAGATGGAAAAATACATCAATTAAATTCCACTGGTCCGGGAGGAAGGTTGTTCAATGCGAGCGAGTTTTTATGTGAGAATATATAATTGTTTTGTTTTGTTTAAGACTCCCAAAGAGAATCATGTTGATATATTGTATTGATGGAAAGAGCATGAGAGAATATTTCCCAATGTTGCACTGATGGTGAAATATTCTTGCTATCTAGGCATCCATCGCTGAGGGAAAGACTTTTCTGTGGCTGGATTTGTGACTCTGGAACGGAGAACACAGTTAAAGCCAGTGATTGTGGACGATATTTTGTTTCTGCACAGTGATCTCTGCATGAAATAAATTACTCCTGTGCAATATTCCAAAGAAATAAAAGACAAATAATTAATTCTACTATAATTTACATTAAATCAGGGTATTTTCCATCTTTGACGTTTTTTTTAAACTTTGATGAAAAAATCGGAAACACATTCAATAGTATTTAATCTTTCATTCGTTTTAGTTAATATTCAGTCTGAGCAAATCTGAATAAAGAATCTCCATCATGCCATCACATATGGAGCAGATGAAAACATTTACTAAATATGAACATTTTACCTGCTGTGGCTTTAAAGCACAGTCTCACCACTTCCTCATGGTCCATGGATGTGGATTGTGCACTTGCTTGTGCGCAAGGGAGGCTGAATCCGCTATGGTCACACACTTCAGACTGGAACAACCACCACATCTTTCTCAACAAGGACCTTCCTTATTGCTTCAGCAAGAGGAAATCCACATCATGCGCTCCTTCTGGATCAGTGGATAAGATGCACCCGTCTGTGTCTGCTGCTGCTGCTAAGCGCTCCAAAGCCTTCATAACTCTCCAAGGGGCTGTCAGTTCCCGGATAGCGTTGCAATGAATAGGGTGTCCAGGTCTGAGATGATGCTCCGATGCTCTTATTTTAACCTTTTTTTGGTTGATTCAGTTCCCTAAACTCATTAAAGTTGAAAATGTCTGCACGTCTGCATCAAGTGGTCAGCGGTGTGAATTGTAAACTTTCAAGATGAAGGACGGCCTTTGGATTTTTCCGTTACAGTTTCAAAAAACCAATCAAATGCGGAAAATAACAAAAACCCTGATTAATTGTAAATTATATTACAATGAATTATGTTCCTTTCATTTCTTTCAAACACAGCTGAAATGTATTTGTTGCAGAGATTGCTTTCCACAGTCCCTGTCTTTAACTGTTCTCCGTTCCTGAATTGCAAATCCAGCTGCAGAAGAAATCTCTCTGGCAGTGCTGGATGCCTAGATAGCGAGAACATTGTGTAAAGTTGGAGGAATATTCTGGCCTGCTCTCTCAACACGGTTCTCTTTGGGAGTCTTAAACAAACAAAACTATTGCATAAATATTTTTTTTACCTGCAGTAAAGAAACTTCTGCCAGACCCATGAAAATTAATTAATGTATTTTTCCACCTTAAAAGAGTACCCGCAACGTTGCAGGACTCTGCCGTGTTTACAGCAGACTATGAGTCTTTTAAAGCCTTTGCATAGCCAATGCGAAGAATGCCGCAGCATCTGCACAGAAAGAAAACATGACTGTATAATAGTCCCTTCAGATACTGATTATGTGGAAATTCTGCATCAGGTTTTTAAAAGTGGTGGGGACAAAGCAGTCAATCGTAAATATTGCTGGGGATATGTCCCCGGTGTCCTGGGCTAAAATGATGCCTATGCTTATGGTATGTGGGACCACGTGCGAGTGGACCATGGAAAGGAATTTTACTTGGCACTGTTCATACAGGAGATGCTGTCACATCATCGCTTTAATCAGGAAAGACGGCCTTATTTACAGACCTCATCCACAAGAGTAAGATTTTAGTACCCTTAGCGACAATTACCAACTGTGTGTCCAACCTGACCTGCCAGCTGTGTCAAATTGGTCTTATAAGCGTGGCAGAATCCTGGAATGCTCATAGAATCCCAGGTAAGTGTGAGGTAGTCTGAGATTGAAATATAACCCTGATAATGATCAGATTTTAATTCTGCTGAATTTTAATTTTCTGAACAGGAAAAGGCATACCAAATCACTTGGCAGAGCCTGGGTGTAGAAGAATAATTTCCCCAGAGCTCTTGCCAAATGCACATCAAGGTGCAGACCTTTACACACAGCACTTGGGATCTTCAGTCAGAGTTCTAAACTTTTGGAGTTGATCCCTTCACAACAGAACAGGATAGACAAAGAACGGAGCGTCGTTTTGGAGACAAATATCCTGCCATTTCACATTTGTTGTTCAGAGCTGCAAACAGGGACTTTACACAATACAAATAAGCTTTACGTTTTCTCATAAACATGAGTCTGAGAAATACATAAATTGCTGCATCTAATAAAAAATGGTGCAGAAAAAAACATCAAACAATGAACTGATTGTAAATATAAATCTGTGTGTGTAAATGCCACATTACTCCGCTGTAAAAAAAAAAAAACGTTTTCAATAAAGAAAACACAGCTGTTAGACCAGTAACTTCTATAACACCGTTGTTAGTTTGGCACAGTGCAGAGATGTCTCAAGCCACTGCTCCACACGTCTTGCATCCAGTAATGCTTCTGCAGCACAGTGAGAGCACTGGCGCCTCAATGATGTGTGGAAAAGTAAATCAGAAAAATTACAGACTTTTATTTGTTTACCTAGACCTTAGTTCAAGCTATATGTCTCAAGTCATGACACTCATTTACAAACAGCAAATATATCTGCTGACATGTTTTGTTCATGCAGTAATGTCTCTTGTTCATGCTGTTCTGAGAAAGTCCCTCTCTAGAAAGACTTTGTGATAATTGATAGGACACAAAATAGCCCACTTTCTGTGGGCTATGTTGGTTTACATTTATTTAAAAGTAGATTTTCTTGATTAACTGAGGTCCGTTGACAGCAAAATAATAATAATAATTATTATAATTATTATAATAATATATACACATATAAAGTTACAGGTACTTGACTCAATGTAAGGAGCCTAGTTATAATTGTGAACTTTCAAGTTTGCACTGTTGTCAAATCTGTTACACATCATAATTGATTTGAAATGCTAAGAGAGAAGGGATAACTTCGGCTCAGTTAAATGTCTATAGGTTTGGAATATTACCATGTTATAGAGCTACATCTTGATTATATGCCTTGTTGAAAGTGTGCTATAGAAAAAAATGTGCCTTGCCCTTTCTGTGCATTACTGTGTGTCTTAAGTTGACACTGCTGCGTAAAAAAGTCAGATTGTTAAACATGAGTTCGACCAAAATATTGCTTGAATGGGGTTTATCATTAATTTAGAAATGATCAGTGTTTTTCAATGTAAAATGTTTAAAATAAAATTTAAAAAAAGTTTATTTATATGTAGTGCACTTACTATGCAAATATTGAACATACTCAGACAAACCACACAACTGAATCCCTCCTTAATGGTCTGCAGTTTGGGAGCAGTAATTATAACTTTTTGTGTAACAGCCAGATCAGTAAGCTCTCTGAATGTCGCTGCAACACCTGGTAGACTTAGAGATACCAACACCAACTCTTCTATTTTGTCACTGACTTCTCCCAGACTGGCACAGTCATCATCTTTGCGGCTGCTAGAAATACACATGGTAAACCGAATTTAAATTGATACTTACTGGTTGCAAGGTACATCACGGTAATGATACATGTGAGAATTTCTTATTAAAATAAGAGATAATTAATTATTCTGTATTGCTGTTTATCCTATTCCATGTAAATGTATACCCCCGTCTCTTGCTGTTTGTTCCCTGGAGACCATTAACATCTTCTTCAGGTACAGAAACAACTTTTTGTGCATTGTGTTTCCAAAACTTTGATACTTGGTAAGAAAACCAAAGAAAACAGTTTACCAACTAATATCCTAAGAATTAATATTTAAAAGACTCTGGTCAATGTTGGTTGGTACTCTGTGACGGGGTAAGCCGCATTGCGTCATTTCCTGTTGTGCTCCGTGGAGCTGTTTGGTGGTCAGACTCTCTTGAATTGATCTTGTTTTCTCTGTGCTGAGGCCTCTCTAAGTTATTTTAACACAGAAGCACACTAAAACACACGTTTTGTGGTGGTGTACTTTACGTTTTGGGAACTCCTTGTGTTTAACACAGTTTGTCTTAGGGTGGTAAGGTCTCGCTAGCTCAGTTAGCTTAGCTTCATCGCAGCTATGGCTACTCTTCTTTCTCCTGTCTCTAACTCTTCTCTTCTCTCTTGCTCTCTCTGTCAGATGTTTAGTTACTTCCCTGCTTCCTTTAGTGATAATGGTAACTGTAATAAATGTAATATTTTTGTAGCTTTGGAGGCGAGGGTATCAGAATTAGAAGCACGGCTCCGCACAGTTGAAAAACCAGCAGATAGCCGAATCCCATTAGCCAGCGCGGAGCCAACAAGGATAGAACCCCCTAGCCGTCCTCTGGTAGAACCCGCGCAGCCGGGACCTCAGGCCGGCTGGGTGACTGTACATAGGAAGCATAGTTCTAGGACCCAGGGGCCACCACCAACTGGTCCACGTTTCTAACAGATTTTCCCCGCTCAGCGACACACCCGCTGAGAAGCCGACCCTGGTAATTGGCAGCTTCATAGTCAGAAACGTGGCATTAGAGACACCATTGACCATAGTCAAATGCTTGCCAGGGGCCAGAACGGGCGACATCAAATCCTACCTGAAACTGCTGGCTAAAGATAAGCGTAAATACAGTAAGATTGCTATTCACGCTGGCGGTAATGACACCCGGTTATGCCAATCGGAGGTCACAAAAATTAGTGTTGCTTCGGTTTGTAAAGTTTGCCAAAACAATGTCAGACTCTGTAATCTTTTCTGGTCCCCTGCCTGATCGGACCAGTGACAACATGTTTTGCCGCATGCTGTCATTCCATCAATGGTTGTCTAGGTGGTGTCCTGCAAATGATGTGGGCTACATTGAAAACGTGGTCTGATCCGGAGAGATGGCATCCATCCCACTTTGGATGGAGCAGCTCTTCTTTCTAGGAATATGGCCGAATTTATTAATCCTCCAAAACACTGACAACCCAGGGTCCAGACCAGGAAGCAGAGTCGTAGTTTAACCCACCTCTCTGCTGCTTCTGTACTGTTACCCACCCATTACCCTATAGAAACAGTGTCTTGCCCACGGCCAAAATTAAATGGATTAAAACTTAAGCCAACAAAAGCAAATTATGGAAATCTCATAAAGATAAATACGACTTAGACTGAAGAGAAAAATAAATCTATTAAATGTGGTTTATTATACATAAGATCTCTCTCCTCTAAGACTTTGTTAGTAAATGACTTGATTTGTGATAATCACATTGATTTCCTTTGTCTCACAGAAACCTGGTTGCAGCATGAAGATTATGTCTGTATAAATGAGTCAACTTCTTCCAGTCATTTAAATTTTCACATTCCTAGAAATACTGGGCGAGGAGGAGGAGTTGCAACCATTTTTCTTTCTGCTTTTTTAATTAGTCCCAGACCAATTGATAGCTACAGTTCTTTTGAACATCTAACCCTTAACTTTCCTCATCCAAGTTGCAAAACATTAAGACCATTTTTGTCTGTGGTTTTGTATCGTCCACCAGGCACTTACTCTCAATTCTTGGATCAGATCTCACATTTTTTATCCGATTTAGTATTAAATAATGATAGGGTCATTATACTGGGGGACTTCTATATTCATGTGGATACTGAAAGTGATATCCTAAATGCAGCCTTTAGTGCTATTTTAGACTCAATTGGCTTTACTCAAAAAGTACAGGGATCCACCCACTCGGGTAAACACACTTTGGACCTTGTACTGACATACAGTATTGAGTGTGAGGAAATAACAGTCCACCCACATAACCAGTTCCTGTCTGACCACTTCTTAATAACTTTTGAATTTACTTTAACTGACCATCTTAAATCTGAAAGAAAATGTCATTATAGTAGATCTTTATCAGAAAATGATGTAACAATTTTTAAAGAATCTGTTCCATTCTTGCTTTCATCAGTGTCTCAGAGTAACACAGTGGAGGGCAGCAATTCTTTCTCTAACCCTTCAGAAATTGATGGTCTGGTTCACAGCATTACGTCCTCATTGCGTTTGGCATTAGATTGTGTAGCCCCCTTAAAAAAGAAAGTGGCTAGCCATAGGAGGCTGACTCCTTGGTTTAATGCAGAGTTGCATACTTTAAAGCAGAATACTAGGAAGTTGGAGAGAAAATGTCGCTCTACACATCTAGAGGATTCCTATTTAACCTGGAATAACAGTCTACTGCTGTATAAAAAGACTGTGGTGGAAAATTGTTATGCAATTAGGAATTAAGTGTATATTCTCTGTTTAGTGAATGCATATAGGGGAAAATGACAAGGTTATTGTTCCAACTTAATGTTTATGATATATATGTGTCAGGTCACCAGAGAGACAGACGCTGGGGCAGTAAGATAACAGTCTGGCCTTCGGATGAGCTGCTTTATGCGTTGCTATGACTCGCATGAAGCAGTTACTCTGGAGGCGGGGCGTGAACGTTGGAGAAGACATCTACAGAGATAAACAATGATTGCTGAATACTATTTAAGCGGTTATTTAGAAAGGTTGGTTAGGGTGATGCACGACTAACTCTGTCCCCTCCATGATCTGGCCAGACATGTTTGAATTAAATACTTAAACCCCTTCTGGGACTCAAGTCTTCTTTATTATGGAAACCCTGAGATACTTCATTTGCCATAACAAGACCCTTCGACAAGCTAGAACAGCATATTTTTCATCATTAATAGAGGCGAATAAAAACAATCCTAGGTTTCTTTTTAGTACAGTTGCCAAACTTACACAGAGTCATAGCTTGTTTATGGCAGATTTTATGGGATTCTTCATAAATAAAATGAATTCTATTAAAAATAAAATCATTGGCATCCTCCCAAACATGATTACTTCTTCCTCAGTAAATGAGTCATCATCGGAAACAACTGTAGATTCTCATTTGTGCTTAGGCTGTGTTGATTCAGTCGAACTTTCAGAATTATCAAAAATATTAGCCTCATCTAAACCTTCAACTTGTATGTTGGACCCAATCACAACCAAATTTTTTAAAGAAGTGTTCCATTTGGTTCCTGGCCCCATTTTGGATATGATGAATCTATCCTTAGTAAACGGATACGTACCACAAGAATTTAAAATAGCTGTAATTAAACCTTTACTCAAGAAACATTCCCTTGATCAAGATGACTTAGTGAATTACAGATCTATATCTAACCTTCCTTTCTTATCCAAAATCCTTGAGAAAATTGTTGCTAATCAAGTCTGTGAGCATCTAAACAGTAACGAGCTGTTTGAAGAGTTTTAGTCAGGTTTTAGAGCTCATCATAGCACTGAAACAGCACTGGTGAAGGTTACTAATGATATTTCCATGGCCTCAGATAATGGACTGGTGTCTGTTCTGGTTTTGTTAGATATTAGTGCTGCTTTTGACACAGTCGATCATAATATTCTCTTAGAAAGGCTTGAACATGTTGCAGGGATCAAAGGAACAGCACTAGGCTGGTTTAAATCATATTTGTCTGACAGATTCCAGTTTGTTCATCTAAATGATAAATCTTCTTCATTCTCAAGGGTTACTTGTGGAGTTCCACAGGGTTCTGTGCTTGGACCAATTCTTTTCACCATATGTATGCTTCCAATTGGTAGAATCATTAGACAGCATGGGATAAATTTCCACAGCTATGCCGATGATACACAACTATATTTATCCATAAATCCTGATGAACCCAGTCAGTTAGGTAGATTACAGGCATGTCTGGAAGACATAAAAACATGGATGAATCTAAACTTTTTGCTTTTAAATTCTGACAAGACAGAAGTTGCTGTCTTTGGACCAGAAGTTCTAAAAAAGAAACTGATTAGTCAATCACTTCATCTGGATGGCATTAAATTGGCCCCCAGTAATAACGTAAAGAACCTCGGCGTTATTTTTGACCAAGACTTGACATTTAAATCCCATATTATACAGGTTTCTAGGATTTCCTTCTTTCACCACCGGAATATTGCTAAAATTAGAAACATTCTGCCCAGGAGTGATGCTGAGAAACTAGTCCATGCATTTGTTACCTTAAGGCTGGACTACTGTAATTCTTTACTATCAGATAGTCCACAAAATGCCATTAAAAGCCTTCAGTTGATCCAAAATGCGGCAGCAAGTGTTCTGATGAATATTAAAAAGAGAGGTCACATTTCTCCTGCTTTAGCTTCCCTTCATTGGCTCTCTGTTAAATCCAGAATAGAATTTAAGATCATTCTTCTTACATACAAAGCCCTTAATAATCAAGCTCCATCATACGTCAGAGATCTAATTGTTTCATATGTTCCCAACAGAGCACTTCACTCTCAGACTGCAGGTTTACTTGTAGTTCCTAGGATTTCTAAAAGTAGAATGGGAGGCAGATCTTTTAGTTATCAAGCTCCTCTTCTGTGGAACCAGCTCCCAGCTTTAGTCCGTGACGCAGACACTCTGTTTACTTTTAAGGCCAGGCTTAAAACTTTCCTTTTTGATAAAGCTTATAGTTAGAGTGGCTTAGGTCATCCTGAGCTATCTCTGTAGTTATGCTGCTATAGGCTTAGACTGCTGGAGGACAGACTTACCAATTTTCTTCACTCTGCTACTTCCTTTTCTACTACTACTCTCCAGTTGTATTACAGTACATTCTGTTATTTCGACTGTTAACTTTGTGTTCTCTCAGTGTTTTTCTCTCCATAGAAGATATACCTGGTCTGGTATCCTGCTTGGCTGAAATGCCCTGTTGGACGGGGGGCATCGACTGGGATGGTGCTCCCAGTGGCTGAACATCAACTGTGTCCTGTTATCAACTTTTTACTTTCTGTAACAGAGAGTACTTTTATATCGGATCTTCTGTGTCTCTGCTCTGTCTTCTCAAACCCCCAGACGGTCGTAGCAGATGGCCACTCCTACAGAACCTGGTTCTGTTGGAGGTTTCTTCCTGTTAAAGGGGAGTTTTTCCTCTCCACCGTCGCTACATGCTTGCTCAGTTTGAGGGATTACTGAAGGATTGCTGTGGTTGGAAAGTCTGCCCAACCTCAAGCCAATGACTGACGCAATCTGCTTGGATTCCTTAAATAGGAAACTTTTTAACTGATTGGAATGTATGTATAAATGTATTGAAATGACTTCTTGTTAAGTGCCTTGAGATGACATCTGTTGTGAATTGGCGCTATATAAATAAACTGAATTGAATTGAATTGAAATATCATTCCATAAGATATAATGTGTTTTAACTCTAATACTATAGCTCATCTGTTGTGTCTTCTGACTCCAGAATTGCATTGCCCTGTGTATCTGTCAAAATGATGGGGTTGTAGTAACCAATGGCATTTGCACTTTTACTGCTATCCCCTGAAGTGTAGCCTCACACTCCAGGAATCATACAACCACTATTCTGTTGGGAACCAGTCTTCCACAAAGCCATATCTGCAAGGTACACTGATCTGTAAAACAGAACGTTATAATTTGGCATTTCTAATAAAAGGCAGCAGGTCTCAAATCCATACAGTGATTGCTACTTGAGACAATTCTATGAGCACAGGTTTGCTATTCACAATTCACCTATCCATGCATGGGGAATTCCTTGAAATTTTGACTGTTTGTAACAAATACTAAAGAGAAAATTCAATTCAATTCAATTCAGTTTATTTATATAGCGCCAATTCACAACAGATGTCATCTCAAGGCACTTAACAAGAAGTCATTTCAATACAATTATACAAACATTCCAATCAGTTAAAAAGTTTCCTATTTAAGGAATCCCAGCAGATTGCGTCAGTCATTGGCGTGAGGTTGGGCAGATTTCCAACCACAGCAATCCTTCAGCAATCCCTCATACTGAGCAAGCATGTAGCGACAGTGGAGAGGAAAAACTCCCCTTTAACAGGAAGAAACCTCCAACAGAACCAGGCTCAGTAGGAGCGGCCATCTGCCACGACCGTCTGGGGGTTTGAGAAGACAGAGCAGAACACAGAAGGAACAGAAGATCCGATATAAGAGAACTTTCTATGTTACAGAAAGGAAAAAGTTGATAACAGGACACAGTGGATCTTCAGTTACTGAGAGGATCATTCCAGTCGATGACCCCCGTCCAACAGGGCATTGCAGCCAAGCAGGATACCAGACCAGGTGTATCTTCGATGGGGAGAAAAACACTGAGAGAAAACAAAGTTAACAGTCGAAATAACAGAATGTATTGTAATACAACTGGAGAGTCGTAGGAGAAAAGGAAGTAGCAGAGTGAAGAAAATTGGTAAGTCTGTCCTCCAGCAGTCTAAGCCTATAGCAGCATAACTACAGAGATAGCTCAGGATGACCTAAGCCACTCTAACTATAAGCTTTATCAAAAAGGAAAGTTTTAAGCCTGGCCTTAAAAGTAAACAGAGTGTCTGCCTCACGGACTAAAGCTGGGAGCTGGTTCCACAGGAGAGGAGCCTGAAAACTAAAAGATCTGCCTCCCATTCTACTTTTAGAGATCCTAGGAACTACAAGTAAACCTGCAGTCTGAGAGCGAAGTGCTCTTTTAGGAACATATGGAACAATTAGATCTCTGATGTATGATGGAGCTTGATTATTAAGGGCTTTGTATGTAAGAAGAAGGATCTTAAATTCTATTCTGGATTTAACAGGGAGCCAATGAAGGGAAGCTAAAACAGGAGAAATGTGATCTCTCTTTTTAATATTCATCAGAACTCTTGCTGCCGCATTTTGGATCAACTGAAGGCTTTTAATGGCATTTTGTGGACTTCCTGATAGTAAAGAATTACAGTAGTCCAGCCTTGAGGTAACAAATGCATGGACTAGTTTCTCAGCATCACTCCTGGACAGGATGTTTCTAATTTTAGCAATATTCCTGAGGTGAAAGAAGGAAATCCTAGAAACCTGTTTAATATGGGATTTAAATGTCAAGTCTTGGTCAAAAATAACGCCGAGGTTCTTTACGTTATTACTGGGGGCCAATTTAATGCCATCCAGATGAAGTGATTGACTAATCAGTTTCTGTTTAAGAACTTCTGGTCCAAAGACAGCAACTTCTGTCTTGTCAGAATTTAAAAGCAAAAAGTTTAGGGTCATCCATGCTTTTATGTCTTCCAGACATGCCTGTAATCTACCTAACTGACTGGGTTCATCAGGATTTATGGATAAATATAGTTGTGTATCATCGGCATAGCTGTGGAAATTTATCCCATGCTGTCTAATGATTCTACCAATTGGAAGCATATATATGGTGAAAAGAATTGGTCCAAGGACAGAACCCTGTGGAACTCCACAAGTAACCCTTGAGAGTGAAGATGATTTATCATTTAGATGAACAAACTGGAATCTATCAGACAAATATGATTTAAACCAGCCTAGTGCTGTTCCTTGGATCCCTGCAACATGTTCAAGCCTTTCTAAGAGAATATTATGATCGACTGTGTCAAAAGCAGCACTGAGATCTAACAAAACCAGAACAGACACCAGTCCATTATCTGAGGCCATGAGAATATCATTAGTAACCTTCACCAGTGCTGTTTCAGTGCTATGATGAGCTCTAAAACCTGACTGAAACTCTTCAAACAGCTCGTTACTGTTTAGATGTTCACAGACTTGATTAGCAACTATTTTCTCAAGGACTTTGGATAAGAAAGGAAGGTTAGATATAGGTCTGTAATTCACTAAGTCATCTTGATCAAGGGAAGGTTTCTTGAGTAAAGGTTTAATTACAGCTATTTTAAATTCCTGTGGTACGTATCCGTTTACTAAGGATAGATTCATCATATCCAAAATGGGGCCAGGAACCAAATGGAACACTTCTTTAAATAATTTGGTTGAGATTGGGTCCAAAATACAAGTTGAAGATTTAGATGAGGCTAATATTTTTGATAATTCTGAAAGCTCGACTGAATCAAAACAGCCTAAGCAATACTGAGGTTCTACAGTTCTTTCCGATACTGACTCATTTACTGAGGAAGAAGTAATCATGTTTGGGAGGGTGCCAATGATTTTATTTTTAATAAAATTTATTTTATTTATGAAGAATCTCATAAAATCATCACTGCTAAGAGCCGGGGGAATAGTTTGCTCAACAGAGCTATGACTCTGTGTAAGTTTGGCAACTGTACTAAAAAGAAACCTAGGATTGTTTTTATTCGCCTCTATTAATGATGAAAAATATGCTGTTCTAGCTTGTCGAAGGGTCTTTTTATACAGCAGTAGACTGTTATTCCAGGTTAAATAGGAATCCTCTAGATGTGTAAAGCGCCATTTTCTCTCCAACTTCCTAGTATTCTGCTTTAAAGTACGCAACTCTGCGTTAAACCAAGGAGTCAGCCTCCTATGGCTAGCCACTTTCTTTTTTAATGGGGCTACACTATCTAATGCCAAACGCAAGGATGACGTAACGCTGTGAACCAGACCATCAATTTCTGAAGGGTTAGAGATAGAATTGCTGCCATCCACTGTGTTACTCTGAGACACTGAGGAAAGTAAGAATGGTACAGATTCTTTAAAAATTGTTACAGCATTGTCTGATAAAGTTCTACTATAATGAAATTTTCTTTCAGATTTAAGATGGTCAGTTAAAGTAAATTCAAAAGTTATCAAGAAGTGGTCAGACAGGACCGGGTTATGTGGGTGGACTGTTATTTCCTCACACTCAATACCGTATGTCAGTACAAGGTCCAAAGTGTGTTTACCCGAGTGGGTCGATCCCTGTACTTTTTGAGTAAAGCCAATTGAGTCTAAAATAGCACTAAAGGCTGCATTTAGGCTATCACTTTCAGTATCCACATGAATATTGAAGTCCCCCACTATAATAACCCTATCAGTATTTAATACTATATCAGATAAAAAATGTGAGATCTGATCCAAGAATTGAGAGTAAGGGCCTGGTGGACGATACAAAACCACAAACAAAAATGGTCTTAATGTTTTGCAACTTGGATGAGGAAAATTAAGGGTTAGATGCTCAAAAGAACTGTAGCTATCAATTGGTCTGGGACTAATTAGTAAATCAGAACGGAAAATGGCTGCAACTCCTCCTCCTCGCCCAGTATTTCTAGGAATGTGAAAATTTAAATGACTGGAAGGAGTTGACTCATTTATACTGACATAATCCTCCTGCTGCAACCAGGTTTCTGTGAGACAAAGGAAATCAATGTGATTATCACAAATCAAGTCATTTACTAACAAAGTCTTTGAGGAGAGAGATCTTATGTTTAATAAACCACATTTAATAGATTTATTTTCAGTCAAAGTTGTATTTATTTTTATGAGATTTCCATAATTTGCTTTTGTTGGCTTAACTTTTAATCCATTTAATTTTGGCCGTGGGCAAGACACTGTTTCTATAGGGTAATGGGTGGGTAACAGTACAGAAGCAGCAGAGAGGTGGGTTAAACTACGACTCTGCTTCCTGGTCTGGACCCTGGGTTGTCAGTGTTTTGGAGGATTAATAAATTCGGCCATATTCCTAGAAAGAAGAGCTGCTCCATCCAAAGTGGGATGGATGCCGTCTCTCCGGATCAGACCAGGTTTTCCCCAAAAAGTTCTCCAGTTATCAATGTAGCCCACATCGTTTGCAGGACACCACCTAGACAACCATTGATGGAATGACAGCATGCGGCTAAACATGTCGTCACTGGTCCGATCAGGCAGGGGACCAGAGAAGATTACCGAGTCTGACATTGTTTTGGCAAACTTACACACCGAAGCAACACTAATTTTAGTGACCTCCGATTGCCGTAACTGGGTGTCATTACCGCCAGCGTGAATAACAATCTTACTGTATTTACGCTTATCTTTAGCCAGCAGTTTCAGGTTGGATTTGATGTCGCCCGTTCTGGCCCCTGGCAAACATTTGACTATGGTCAATGGTGTCTCTAATGCCACGTTTCTGACTATGGAGCTGCCAATTACCAGGGCCGGCTTCTCAGCGGGTGTGTCGCTGAGCGGGGAAAATCTGTTAGAAACGCGGACCGGTTGGTGGTGGCCCGGGGGCTGGGTCCTAGAACTATGCTTCCTACGTACAGTCACCCAGCCGCCTAGAGGTCCCGGCTGCGCGGGCTCTACCGGAGGACAGCTAGGGGGTTCTATCCTTGTTGGCTCCACGCTGGCTAATGGGCTTCGGCTATCTGCTGGTTTTTCAACAGCGCGGAGCCGTGCTTCTAATTCTGATACCCTCGCCTCCAAAGCTACAAAAATATTACATTTATTACAGTTACCATTATCACTAAAGGAGGCAGGGAAGTAACTAAACATCTGACAGAGAGAGCAAGAGAGAAGAGAAGAGTTAGAGACAGGAGAAAGAAGAGTAGCCATAGCCGCAATGAAGCTAAGCTAACTGAGCTAGCGAGACCTTCCACCCAAAGAAAAACTGTGTGAAACACGAGGAGTTCCCAAAACGTAAAGTACACCACCACAAAATGTGTGTTTTAGTGTGATTGTGTGTTAAAATAACTTAGAAAAGCCTCAGCACAGAGAAAATAAGATCAATTCAAGAACGTTTGAACACCAAAACAGCTCCAAAGACACACCCTACCTCTGAAATGGTTTGGGGGTCACAAGGGGACTTGAAGTAGTTCGCTGTGAATGTAATTCTGCTTCTGCCGCCACAGCTGGTGCTCGCATAAATGCAAAATGCTGTCCACTGGAACCTCCTGCTGGCATTTCTTCTCCATGGATCTTATTGTGACTTCTGGGTGTAAGGTCTAAAGTGCTAAAAACACCAGAGGCTCTTCTGGGGAACATGGCCATATTTGAGTCATCTGTGGTGTACAGTGTGTGTGCTGACAGCTGTTAAAGGAAAGAGATTATGTGAATCAAGGCTCCCCCTTAAGGTGTTTACACTGACAAAATCTGTCAATATGGTCAGTTACTATATGAGTTGCATTTTCACAAACTAGCCTATTACTTTACTTTTACTTTAATTGTTTTAGCTGTTATTTTTGGAAGACTACTTTTTACTTCTGCTTGAGTAAATTTGAAGTAACATTATTTTTACTTTACTTATGATTTTTGGCTATTTCACCCACCTCTGCTAGTAACTACAAGTCAAATGTCAATGAGTAACCATAGGGACATTTACATGCTTTAAATATACTAGCAATATAATAATTGATAATTGGAATGTAAGTAAATATAGCCTATGAAAATTTCCTAAAGTTAGCTGTTTCACAGTAAGTAAAAACAACGTTCAAAAACTCTGAAGCAAACCTGAAAGATGCGACTTTTTCTGCAGTCATGTCCTTGTCCCTCAAGTGTCACTCTTTTACTGTTCCAAAAAAACCATGTATTGTTCCATCCTTATGTTGATTCCAGTAAAGTTTTAGGTAATCAAGGGATGCTCGCTCTAGAGTTTGCTGAATGTGTTCCACTTCTTCTTCCTTGTTGTTTATTTGGCGGTTGGCAAACAACAATATTTTGCGTTACCGCCACCATCTGGCTTGGAGTGTGGACCAGAATGCCGCTCATACCAATTAATCAGAAAATAATAAGAAAAAACAACAAAAAACCCTCATATATCCTTAAAATTGTTGTGTTTTAAACACTGACCTAATATCAATTTATTTACAATGCTTGTAAATAAGACATGTATGCACGTATTGTCCAAGGTCACACTTCAGAAGAAATACTTCCTGTTTCTAAATACAAAAGTGCGTCTGTTTAATTGTTTTTGGGCGTTTATATTTTCAATATTTGAATCACCAACAAATCCATAAACGTTTGTGCAATTTTATGTTTACGAATGTTGTTTTTTTAACTGTAGAATTAAATGACTCCTTATTTTCCCTCACTCTATTCTTCAATCAAAAATGAAAATCTTAAAATTCCTTTAGTTTTAGTTGTTTTGTTTTTGTTTCTAAAACAAAATTTCAATGACCAAAAAGTACACAGACCCTGCTGGGCTACTATAGGGCCAGAACGTCCACAGAAGTGGGGTGAGACACTGGATGTAGGCAGTAAATGGCTGGACGAATCTTTCTCAACACAGGCTTAAACAGACTCCCTGCAGGCCCTGCCCAGAAATGTAAATGAAGGTCATAAAACTATCTTATCTATAAATACCTTAGGTTTCTCTGAATCAGTTATTAACTGTAACTCAGAAAGTGAATATTAATTGCACTTCAAGATGTCATTGTATAATCTAGGCTACTAAGCTGGAGTGTAATTGTAAAGGCAGGTTTGCTTTAAAACAAACTTTTATCAAATATCTGATTCAAATGTAATTGTATCATGTAGGTGGAGTGTGTGGGTTGAACCTTTGGAGCTTTTTCCATCCACCCACAGAGCATTAGCCATCATCAAAAACCACACAAGAGGCAGTTAAAAGAGGGTGAATGACACTTTGTGGATTGTGTCCCATAGCCAAATTTCCTGGAAATGCTAGTGTACAAACCTATAAGGATGGTGATGGTGAAAAACTAATGATGGACAACTAAAACTGTAGTTTAAAGACATGTCTTGAGATGCAGGTAAAGGGCAGTTAAATATAAAGAAATGACAAAGGCAAAAACCAAAACCAGTCATGACCACAGTTAATATCTGCACTCCAGACTATTTTTCAGACTCATGGTTGTATTCTATATTCAGTTTCATGTGTGGTTGGAAAAAAAACACAAGGTGAACCAGGCTGTGTATTAACGGGGTTTTAGGGGTTATGTAAAACTCATAGCAGATGATATATTTCAGACGAGGATCGCCTTTTTTTGCTGTGGGGTTGTCCTGGCAGTGTCAATGCCTGGACATTAATTTGTTATGCTAATTCCACCAGTGAAGTCAGATGTGAACAAATGTGTTTATATGTGTGTATAATAAAGTGAGAACACTGCAGTTTGATTACCACCACTGAACCCTTGGGTTAATGAGATTAATACTTTTCTGCTTTCAAGGTAATGAGCAGCTGTACTAAGAAGTAAGTGTCAGACTGAAAACTGACAATTTTCAGGCCCATTCAATAATTAGAATATTACTGAAAAGTTTGTTTCTTTTAGGAAATCAATTCACTAAGTGAAACATGATGTATAGATTAATGACACGCATACTGTTGTTTTTCAAGCCTTCATCTCAGTTATTTATATGGATTTTTTGCTTACAGCTAATGAAAACACAACATTTACAATTAGAACATTACATCAGATCAATAAACTTGAATAATTTCAGAAAACCAATCTATTGAGTAAGTTTTCTAAATCTGAAATAAAGATTCTATGTTGTAAAGACATTGCTTTACAATCCTGGTGGGATTAATAGTGATTAACAATTGCTCTTCTAAGATTGTTACTCCCCCTGACAGTCTGTTCACTGTATTACCTGCCTTTTGTCCAGTGACATCCAGCATAGCCTCCAACCTCTCATATGGGATCATTCATGATGTCTTTTCTCTTTGACGTCATATTCATTAAATCCCAAACAGTTCAGGGCAACAAAAACTAAATAAAAAGACAAAAACTGCTTTGTCACTTTATCAAGCGACAGGCGGCGGCAATTACAATTAATATCTTTGTAAATAGAAAAGATGGAGCTGTCTCACACATCAAATGTGTATTTTACAAAGGACATCAAGGTGAAAGAGAATGTGGATAAATTGGGAAAAACTTTAATACACAAAAAGTATACATGTGTTGATTTACTGTTCTCAGGAAACCTGACAGGCACTGTGAATGAGCAAATAAGTATTTTTCAACCAGGCCAGTCATAAACTGACTGACATAAACACACACAGCAGGATCTATGCATACTGAATTTATGAAGCCTGAAGAAAAAAATCCCCCGGACCTGACTCAGTAAGGGGTTTCAGTTTGGACTGAAGCACAGCAAACTCACATCACTGACACCTCTAAGGATACCGTCTATGTATGCTGTCAGGTCTTACAGAGATTCTTGTAAATAAATTATTTCTTCGGCATCACAGTTTTTTCTTGACAGGATTTCTCTTAAATGATGAACGATATTTTTTCAACTTTTCTATGACAATAAACAATAGAGCCTTTACGCTCACCCTGTAAAAATATATAATCAGCATAGCTTATGTTCTATGGGTGTGCAGATAAAAACTCAAATTTAAACTGATTATTCACTTGCTCTGAGTAAGTCCTACTTTGTTTCTCTATATTTATCTGTTCCTGTGTGAGGGTTCATGATATTTTTCTTTAGTCTGTTGTGGTCCATAAGTCTTCAGGAGGTTCATGTTAATTGCTCTCTGAACCAGTAAAAATTTACCGTTTATCTTGGAGAAATGGTATTTCCATCAGCAGCACTGAAGCAAATCATCTTAATTTTGACCTGGTTTAACTGCTGTCAGTTTGGTACTTCTCCCTGACTAATTAGCTTAAAGCTATGTGGTTCACTTGGTGAACAGTTCTTATGCAACTTTCCTTAAAGACTCTCACACAGACCTAACAGATTCAGTTGGTTTGCATCAGATGTTGGATGTTTTTATTAGCAGACGTCATCTTAATGTGAACCTTTTTTTACACACAGAAGTCTCTTAAGTGACTTAAGATGTCCCTGAAATTTTGGCCTAGAGAAACTGGCAGTATAGGACATATGGGTGAAATTGAGGATGAGGACAAACAGACTTCCTTTTTTCCCCCAGCATTTGCCCTAAACCAACAGTTAGAAATACTGCAGCTCAGAGGCATGATCAAACATATACAGCCACACAGCCTGAAAAAAGTTTTCTTTAGCAAAAAGAAAAACATCTTGTTCTTAACTTTGATTTTTCTATGAAACATCTACCTGTTTTGTTCTTTACAACAAGACACCTTTTCTTCTTTTTTTGTTTTATTTAGTCTGTATTCTGTCACAGTGCACATACAGCTGCTTTCAGATATGCTGCAGCACTAAATGGATGTTTTTTTTCTGAAAGTCTAACTCTAAATGCAAAACTAATGTGGTGACAATGAAGCCCAGGTTTAAAAGACTCGTGTATTGCGTGTGATGAAATAATGCAGACTGTTGTTTTACTGACATAATGTTATATAATAGTGTTATATAATGTTATGTAATATTAAGACAATATATTGGTCCTTCCACTTCATCACTACTCTGTTTAATATTTTATGATGTCAACGCAATCTTTTCTCCTCTACATTATATCATCACTGGGAAACATGCAGATATTATTTGCATGTTTAATTTTTTCCACATTACGAAATGCTTGAGTACAATCAGCTAACACTGCATGTGTTTCCAATAAGCAATCATTTTGAGGAAGTAGAGCAGTCTCTTACACAGCAGGCCCTTTTTTTGTCTTTTACTGTAAGAATTTCATCTATCCGACTGTATTAAGTGCTTCAGTTTGTCTTGATATTAAAGTTTAAATTAACATCTTTATATGAGACAAATATTCCTGAAGTCTCTTTTGTATATGCATATTAACTTAATGTCAACATAACATTTAGTTTCACAACACCTTCACTTTTGTGCTGGATTCTTGTGATTAGGATGTTCAGTGCAATGTGTGTCTCAAAAATAACTAAGCACAAATATAGATGAATGACAATGTGGTAATTACCATGAAATGATAATCAATAGAAGCTCTTCAACTTGATCATTATCATTAAAGACCTGTTTATTTCACCAAAGATGACGTTTTACCACGATTGTTCAATCATAACTGTGCTTTACAGTTGTTAAAGTCCTACCAATTGAGCATTTTAAATACAAAAGCTATTGCACTGTTTAGAGGTTCCCATAAATGTTCTTTCATTCTCAATGGTACACTATCTCAAGAGGAAAAGTACAAATTTTTAGTGAATTAAATCATGTATAACTATATATTTCAGTATATTTCTTGCAGCACCCTATTGAATGTTGCAATAATGATTTCACTGCTCTTCTATCTTATTTTAAAATGTGTGTTCGTCTGCAGGCATCATGAGGCTGTTTTACAGGATCAATCTGCATCTTGGATGTATGAAGGCATTATTTTAACAGGCACTCACCACAGAACAGCACACCTGCTTCACACATCTGTAAAACTGCCTGTGATCCTTTCAGCTTACAGAAGACCTGACCTAACTATTTTCTTCCCAACACAGTATAATGTTTAGTACTTTAACTCTGTCGCTGAAATTGTTATTGAATGTTTTCCCCAAGATACTCATCCTATAACTCTAATCTTATTATGGTCCTTTTTTCCAGACTAAGTAGTGATAAAATATCTTTATGCCTAATGTCTTTGGTTGAGGACTCCAAACTAAGTACAATTTGGTGCATGCTGACATAGTAAATGTTAGGACTCCAAGTGAAACTAATAACTGTATTTGGCTTTGATCACAGTACTAAATCAAAATAGTCAGCAGCATTCGCAGTTGTTTCCATACAAAGCTCTTCACATGCTTTTCACCATTTTTTTTCCATTTCACAAGTCCCCCCACACACAATTTTCTAACTCTTCAACACACTGTTGTACATCAATAAATAACTACATTTCTCATTGATGTTGCTCTACAATAAAATATATTGTTAATCTTATTCTAAATCTCATTTCTTTTCTGAAATAACAACAGAAACATTAATAATGCATGGACTCTGTTTGCAACAGTGGAAAGACTAACTAATCCTCCAGTGACAGTAGCCCCTGAACTAAATTCAACCAGGACCTGCAATGAATTTCCCAGCATTTTCACTGAAAGGATTCTAACAATTAGACGGTCGGTCTGTACTGCAGCACCGAACCCACTACCAATGTTATACCCAACTAACACCAATGTAGAAGAAAAATGTCAGAATTCCATGAATTAAACCAAAAAAACCTAGAAGAAATCATTAACCAATTAAACCAAAAGCTGGTATCTTACCAAAATGTTTGTCACAAACACAAAATCTTGGATAAAATAGTTCTAGAATTGATTAAAACTATAAAACAAAGAATACTTCAAATCATCATGGACAGCGAGGACTGGACAAAATAATTTTTAAAAAGAGTCAATCAAAAGCTGCCAATTAGGCAAGTGTAGTAAAATGTAGGAGTTTTCTGTGAACTAAAGAGGGAGGAACATTCTAGAGAACCAAAAGCCAACTAAATGAGACCGGAAGTGATTAAATCTTTAGTATAAATTGGTTAGCCAAAACCAGCTGTTTTAGGCTCCTGTCTGTGTCCCCTGTCACAGACTCTTCATGGCACCTGAAACTCTATCCTTTTCTCCACTGTGCAGTTCGGAGACTCATTATACTCCAATCTTTGTAATTTGTAAGAAAATAACCACAGGTCATCACTGTGCAACAATTTAGCATTAGTCTTGCTTTAAACAGAGCAGAGAAAAGCTGATCGG
The DNA here is from genome assembly GCA_963556495.2 of Valencia hispanica. Classification (NCBI taxonomy): domain Eukaryota; kingdom Metazoa; phylum Chordata; class Actinopteri; order Cyprinodontiformes; family Valenciidae; genus Valencia; species Valencia hispanica. The sequence continues at coordinate 45,471,978 of OY747700.1, read as the reverse complement.
ATTTACTGGTAGTCTCCTGGACTCCCTTTTGACTGCTTTGAAACTCTTTAATTCAATCTCCGCTTCGCAACTTAGTCAGTCGCATTTCATTTCAGACGAGATACACTCACAATCAGCAGAGAGTCATTAATTCTGTTCGACACGTAATTACAAAGGCAGCCAGGTGAAATGAAACAAATGCTAATTTCCTTTTCCCATTGCCACCTTGTCTCATGGCTCACACAGGTTTCATTCCTGTTTTCTGTGACACTTCTTTTTCATCTTGAAACACCCTCATGAATCACATCCACCTGGAACACACTCCACATTTATGGACTTATCATGGGAAGGGTGCCAAAGAGAGTCCTCTGGGTCAAAAGTGACTAATCCAAACTCTGATTTGTACATGACTGTGAGAAGCAAAGTGAAGAAAATGATAAAGTATTCAAACAAATTATTTTCATTTCTACACATTGAAAGCATGAAGCGGCCTGTAGCCATCAGCTCATCGTTTAACCCTCCAACTCCGCTGAAGCTGTCAGCTGCACCATCAGCCTCCAGCGCTGTGCTCCTCTGTGTCACACTCTACTACTGTACACAGAGACTGCTGTCAGCTCGTCTCCTACTCTCATGTATTCAGATTGTACACAGTGCTGTGAAACCTGGGGTTTCACTGCCGGGCTGCACGCTTACCTGCCTTGTCAGGCGTTTCCAGGGAAGATAGAGACTCCACATAGCTTCAGACCTTCAGTCAGCATCAGACAGGGAGAGACACACATTTAAACTGCAAGCATTGTTTCTTCTCAACATTGGTAAAGAAAACACTCAGGTTAATACAACAGTGAATAAAATGATCTCTTGCCTTGAAATCCAAAGAGGAATGTCACCCTAAGTTTTTGGCATCCAGAAGTCTGGTTGTCAGTTGAAAATGTCCTGTACTCTTTAAATGGTAAATTGCTTTTATCAAGCCCGAGGACTCCAAAGCACTCACTTTACATTACAATCAGCCATTCACACAATGACGGTGGTAAGCTGCATTGTCATCACTCAGTGCATTTACATGCAGCAAGAGAAAGCCAAATTATTGCCTTAGTCTGACTGAAATTGGACTTTTGAAATGCATGTATACACCTTAGTCCGACTGAAGTTGAACTGAACTAGAGTTAGAGTAATCTGACTAAGGCACTCAGATAATGCAATTGAAAAATCTAATTTCTCTTCAAGTAACTCCGAGCTTTTCACGAGAAGTGACGAGACCACAGAAGCGTGAACAACACCGGTACACAACAATACCGCTGCACCAATGACTGTAACGCAAAGGAATAGTACATTACTAACAAAATGTACTGATGTGCACCATTGTTGCCATCCATTTCTTCGCTCATTGTGCATATCCTGCTTTTACTTCGTCTGCTTCACTGCTGTCAGCATGTGTTTACTATCTGTGTGACTCTTGGCAACTTGAAAAAAATCCAGCGTGAAAGGGAGCATGTGGCCGCCCAAGCGAAAGCACTTCAGTCAATAATTATATTTTCTGAGAAACATGTAAACTGGGATAAAGGGTCCCATTCTGATTAAGCTATTAGTGATTAGTAATTTTTTTTTTTGCAAAAAACTAAATTTAGATGCATGTAGACTGACAAAAGTGAGGCTGCCATTCACTCGGCCCACCAGGCCCTCGGACCAGCAGGCAAGGTGGGTGTCTTGTCCCAGGACACAATGACTGAGAAGGGCGAAGTGGGGTTTCAAACTGGCAACCCACTGGTGACAGGACGAACTCCGACCTCCTGACTCCCTACTACCCATTTAAGACAAAAGTCAAGTTTCCAGAACAGAGTGTAGTGTAGGTGAAATTGAGAGGAGGAAGGAATCTTTAACTGAGAGAAGTTAATGAGAGCTGGAGATCCAATTTACTGCTACACACACACATCAGCAACTTCTGATTTAGGGCAAATTGAGACACACACAGGGTTGTATTTTAAGGCAACACCTCAAACACAGAGCTTGTTGTGACATAATGGAGATGTCAAAGGAATTTAGTCAAGATATCAAAATGTCTAAATTAGCTCAATGGTTCTGAATAAACACGGATAATAACCATGAGAATGTCCAGACATCATTCTGTTCAGGAAGTAGACCGGTTCTTTGTCCTAGAGATAAACGTGGATTTTGTTGTGGGAAATATCCATATCACCAACAAAACAAATGCAAAAAACCTTGTGAAAATGTTGGATAAAGCTGGTTAGCGTGCCCTTATGCACAGTCAAATTTTGTGTTCTACCTGCACGTGCTAAAAGGTTACTGAAGAAAAAGGAAGTCATCCAAAAGCAACATGTAAAAGCCAGATTACAGTGAGCAAGTGCAGACTGGAACAAATGTGTTTAATTCTTTGATTCCCGTTTAATTCCCATGTCCTGGGATTTGAAAAAAATAACAACTAAGACTGAAGTTTTCAGCTATATTGTTAATTTTTTTTGCATTTGTAGTGATATTGGGGAAGCTTGCAAGCCTGATTTAAACACCCCAGCTAATTCAGTGTGTTCAGTTCCATATGGGCAGTCAAAACACATCCCCCCTGCATATCAATATATTTGACCAGAACTTACTGGGATAAACAATATATATTTTTATCTGTCATTTCGTAAAAGTGAAAATTACCTATTAAGTTATTACTTACATGATGGCCAACTTAGTCAAATCCGTCAATCCATCCATCCATCCACCTGGGGCTGGACGATATCTCGAGTTTAAAAAAAACATATTTTCATATAAGCCACAAGTTGACCCAATATCGTTTATACCAATATACTGTAAATATACCATTATGTCTTCTTGCCTCTCCATCTATCTCTTACGTTACTTCACCTTGCTCCGCCTCCCTTCCTTGCTGTACGCATCTCACACTACCTGCCAACCTCACCGCTGTACAAGGTGGGTCAGTGGTAGAGCAAGTGTGCCATATACAGAGGCTACAGTCCTTAACACAGCTGTCCTGGGTTTGATTCCCGACTCCAGACTATTTACTGCATCCACTCCTCTTCTCTCTCTGCCCTCCTTCCTGTCGAGCTACTAACTAATAAAGGCCACTAGTATCACAAAAATATTTTAAAAGAGAAATGCAGAATAAGTTCTTCTCCACTGGGAGTAGCTTAACTAAAACTCCTCATACGAATATATTGTATCTGTTGTCTCACTATTGTGAAAACCGAAAAGAAAAAACAAACACAAACAACTTTTCTAAGAGTTGTTTCATTTGTAAAGGACCAGTTTGTGAAACAGTGTTCTATACGAGAGAATACCATTGCAAGCATAAACATTCTTGCTGCTCTTAGCATCCTTGATGGTCAGATGCATTTGAAAGTATCTAGGCTGTATTTAAATTTTTTGGGGAAATATGCTTTACGTGGCTTTTAAAAGTGAGTAGAATCAAGAACCACTCCAAGACATATAGTCTCATGCATCAATTCCAACTCTTCCGGTCCAAATCAGAGATGTTTTATTTCCTCAATAAAATTAGAATCAAAACTATAAAATTAATAAAAGCACTTTGACAGCCCTACATTTGCTAATTAAATGGATTTATCCCATTCGTCCCATCAGTGCAAACTCAACACATTTGCTGTTTTGTTTTTTTTCTCAGTCACAAACCAACAATCCTTCCTACAGGCATGTTAACACTTTGTTCCTTCATATTCTACTCAAATAACGTGCTTTCAGATAACTTCACCTGTGATGAACTGCACATTTTGCTCTCTATGACTTAATATGATGTACCTGCACTTGTAAACCTAATTTATTTTCTCATGTTCCATTCTGCAGCCACTCTATGTTTGCATTTAGATATCTATTTGCTGAAGCTCGACCTTCCTTCTTTTGTTATAAATATAAATGGAAAAGAGTCAATAATCTGACTTTGCCTGGACAGGTTGAACAATGAAGCTCTGCTTCACTTCCATGTGTCCATCAAAACTTTCCATACAGAGGATTTTATAAACTGGAGAGTACTTCAATTGCAGGGAAACACTTGACGCCTCTTTACACCAGCCTTCAGCAGAAAAACTTCACTGAATTTAAAACTAAAATCTACATCTTTTATTCTTTTTAACAGCAGTTTTAGCAACACCAACACAAAAGAACAGAATGCAGATACAAGAGCATAAACAGTGGTAGTACATAAAACCACCCACTGACAGTTATCTAAACAGTGAAATGATTTCTTGTGGAAATCACTGACAAACCTGAATGTATCCATCTTGTCTCAAATGCTGCAATGTGTAGGAGTCTGGTGTTGTTGGGGTCCTAATGTTACAGTGGAACAGAATGGAGCTACGATTTGGCATATCTGGGTGTTTGCGAGTTAGAGGTTTTGATGGGTAATTCTAGGTGTCACAGTAAATCTTGTAAATTATTTCGTGATTATAGAAAATTATATATACAAAGGTTTGGTAATTGTCTTACTCAAACCACACATTTCCACAGTAATTGAACTATAAAATAAATGATTAAATCTTGCTTGAAGACATTCTGTGTCCAAATGATTAAAATGTGGGTTAAAGAATACTGGGTCACTCAACAAACCAGGAATAGGATGAGTGAAGGTAATCTTCCATTATAGGTTATTTATGCTTTTGCTATTGATCAAAGCCTCTCTTTACCACAGTCTGCCATAGTTTATTCTCCGAGTTATGTTCTTTCAGTTCAGAGTTACACTGGAAAAGACCAACTGTATTCATGCAACCATTAACGCTTTCTAAAAAGTGATATAAAAGAATACACAAACTTGTATTACTGATGTCATGTTCCAATGTTTTTTTTCTTCCTGTGAATCTGGGTCCACATTTCATTTCACTGTTCACACCCCTCACCTTTCCTACTGTAACAGCATACAGTAGAATACAGACCTCCTTCCAACAGCTCTTTACAAATGAGAAGTGGTAGTTGTGTTACATATGTATCGGTAAGAAAAAGTTCAATCTTGCAAATATATACAGTACTGCGCAAATGTTTTAGGCAGGTGTGAAAAAATGCTGTAAACAAAGAATGCTTTCAAAAATAGAAGTGTTAGTCATTTATTTTCATCAATGAACAAAATGCAGTGAATGATCAAAAGATAAATCTAAATCAAATCAATATTTGGTGAGACCACCCTTTGACTTTAAAACAGCATACATTCTTCTAGGTACACTTGCACACAGTTTTTGAAAGAACTCAGCTGGTAGATTGTTCCAAACATCTTGGAGAATTAACCACAGATCTTCTGTGGATGTGGGCTTCCTCACATCCTTATGTCTCTTCATGTAATCCCAGCCACTGTGGGGGCCGTACCATCACTTCCAGGACTTCTTGTTCTTCTTTACACTGAAGACAGTTCTTAATGAATTTGGCTGTATGTTTTGGGTCCTTGTCCCCAGAATAAATTTGGGACCAATCATACACTTCCCTGATGGTATTGCATGATGTATAAGTATCTCCCTGTATTTCTCAGTATTGAGAACACCATTAATCCTGACCACATCTTCAACTCCGCTCCTGCCAGAGAGCCTGTTCCAGTTCCAGTCCCAGAGCCTGCCGCCATCGTGGCTGCTGGAGCCCCAAACATCCAAGGACCCTCCACCATGCTTCACTGTTGCCTGCAGACACCTATTAATGTACCACACGCCAGCCCTTCGACGGACAAACTGCCTTCTGCTACAGCCAAACATTTCAAATATTGACTCTTCAGTACAGATCACCTGCTGCCATTGTTCTGCACCCCAGTTTCTATGTTTTTGTGCATAATTGAGATGCTTGACCTTGTTTCCACGCCAGAAGCTTTTGGCTGCAACTCTTCCATGAAGACCACTTCTGGCCAGCCACTCCGGACAGTAGATGGGTGTACCTGGGTCCCACTGGTTTCTGCCAGGTCTGAGCTGAAGGCACTGCTGAACATCTTCCAATTTCAAAGGATGATAAGCTTGATGTGTCTTTCATCTGCTACACTAAGTTTTCTTGGCTGACCACTGCATCTACGATCCTCAACGTTGCTCATTTATTTGTGCTTCTTCAAAAAAACTTGAACATGACATATCTTGAAACTCCAGTCTGCTTTGAAAAATTTGTCTGGGAGAGACCTTGCTGATGTAGCCTTGTGTCTTGTTGCTGTGCAACCTCACCTTGGTAGCAAAGTTTGGCTGTTCCTCACACATATATGTATGTATGTATGTATGTATGTATGTATGTATGTATGTATATATATATATATATACACATACATACATACATATATATACACATACATACATACATACATACATACATACATATATATATATATATATATATATATATATATATATATATATATATATATATATATATATATATATATATATAAATAAATATGGTTAACGCAACCCCTGATACAAGTTTTTATTAATTATTTTTTTGGAGCCTGCCAAGTAGCCTACTGTGTTTATAATAACTAGTCTAAAATAAGTGTAAAAAAGTAGTACCCCAGCATTGTAAGGTAACCATTCTGGTTATGAATTTGCTCCTCTAAATCCCTGATCTAACATCCTTTTACCTTATTCCTGTGTTTCTTCAGTCTACACTGACGTACAGAATTGTGAAAATGGCAGGTTGAAGAAAAAGATTTGATTCTGAGCTACTTTACACATGAAAAATACCTGAAGAAAAGTGACCGACTAAAATCAGTCAAGATACACATGGTGCAGCAATCAGGAGACACAGAACAAGCCATAGTACTGTCAGGAATGTGTGGAGTAAGGACCCAAACGCATACGTGTAAAGGTGAAGGATATTTGTTAAAGGTGATGATGATGATAATGATGATGGTGGTGGTAACGGCAGGAACGAGGAGACAGGACATCGGGCAGGAACGAGACGGCAGGACAACACACCATGGAGGCAAGACAATACAATGATCCGGCACTGAGTGAAGGGAAGTCTGGCGGACGGCCAGGTGGGTGACCCCTGAGGACCTGGAGGTCTGGCCTGAGGACCTGGAGGTCTGGCAGACTCCCCGGTGGGCTTCCTCTGGCTGGATGGCGGTCGGGCGGACAGTCCGGTGGTCCTCCCGTGAGGACCTGGAGATCAGGCAGACAGCCGGATGGATGTCCCTTTGCCAGGCTGAGTTCCGACATGAACTCTGCGGATCTCCCCAGCTCCAGAGACACGCAGAGGAGGGTGAGGAGAGGCCGCGATCTTGGCCAGGTTGGCCCAGATGTCCTGGCGAAGGGCGGCGATCTCCTGGGCGAGTGCTGGGTCCATCTGTACAGCCGGATTATTCTGTCGGGAATGTGTGGAGTAAGGACCCAAACGCAGACGCCGATGAAAGGTGAAGGATATTTATTAAAGGTGATGGTGATGATGATGGTGATGATGATGATGATGGTGGTGGTGATGGCAGGAACGAGGAGACAGGACATCGGGCAGGAACGAGACGGCAGGACAACACACCATGGAGGCAAGACAATACAATGATCTGGCGCTGAGTGAAGGGAAGTGACGGTTTTAAAGGCAGTAGGTGAGTAGGATCAGTTGTGAATGGTTGAAGACACAGGTGAGGACGATTATTAGGAGAGGGAGATTAGGGCAGCATGACAAGTACCTCCAATTAGAGCTTTGGTTGGCATCCCATTAAGATAATGCAACAATTACGCAACCTTGCTTTGAATAAAACATCTTCAGAGACACTTCAGACTTGACATAAAACATAGCTCAAAAGGGATTGCGCACAATTCTGTTCTGCTTTTGTGAGTAATGGAATTAGAAAATAAGGCAAGGGAAGAACCTCTACAGGAAGAAGATGGAGGACCAGCTGTGGGGTTTGGAAAAGCTGAAAAACATCAAGGCGGGGAAAACCAAAGAGTTGGTAGTGGACTTCCCCAGGCGCAGACTCGCCACACTGACACTGGTTAACATCCAAGGAGTGGACATCGAGATAGTGGACTATTATAAGTACCTGGGTGTTCACCCTAACAATAAACTGGACTGGATCCAAAACTGATGCTCTTTACAGGAAGGGTCAGAGCAAACTCTACCTGCTGAGGAGGCTGAGGTCTTTTGGAGTTCAGGGAGCGCTCCTAAAGACCTTCTTTGACTCTGTCGTGGCATCAGCCATCTTTTATGGTGTTGTATGTTGGAGCATAGATGCGTTACAGCTGGCAGGGATGAGGGCTTACTTTGACCTTTCCCTCATCTTTCTCCATTTACGCTTCAGGCTGTGCATATGCTTCTTCCTCCACAGCTGAGAGGACGACGTTGGATAAGCTCATCAGGAAGGCCAGCTCTGTTCTAGGATGTCCCTTGGATCCATTGCAGGCTGTGGGGGACAGAAGGACTCTGGCCAAAATAACATCATTGATGGACAGTGTCTCCCACCCCATGCATGAAGATGTTGCTGAGCTGCAGAGCTCCTTTAGTGACAGACTTCTGCGTCCTAGGTGCAGGAAGGAGCTTTTTCACAGGTCCTTCCTCCCTGCAGCTGTTAGACAACCAGAACAACTCCCAACAAAATCAATAATGTTTACATCACTGCTGTAACTTGCACTATTTGACTCATTTAACTAACATTTATGTGGCTGCTATTTGCACATATATGTGTTTCTCAGTTTATATTCTGTTAACTACTCGTCAATAATACGTTGACTTTTTTTACTTTCTATTGCACAGCTACACATGCACATTCAGTAATTATTCACCGTTTTTTTAATTATCCTACTCAGTTGCACATACTACTTTGAGTATGCCACTTTATTTTTAATAACTGCTCAATACTTTGTTTTTTTTAGTTGTGTCCTTAATGTATAATATTCTTAATTCGGTTTTCATACTTTTTCTACCATTCTCATCTGATCGTGAATGCTTCTGTTATCTGTCACTTTGCTGCTATTACAGACAAATTTCCCCTTTGTGGGACAATATAAGATTATTACAATCTGTTTAAGATTACTTGTGAGTTAAATATGACTGTCACTGCAAAGGGTCTGAATACTTATGACCATGTGATATTTCAGTTTTTCTTTTTTAATAAGCAAGAGTTTGCAAGAATCTCTACATTTCTGTTTTTTCTGTCAAGATGGAGTGTACATTAATGAGAAATAAAATTAACTTTTTTTTTATTTTAGCAAATGGCTGCAATGAAACACTGACAAATTTAAAGGGGTCTGAATACTTTCCGTACCCACTGTATATCCGACACAAACAACAACACAGATTGAACAACACAGTGTTAATTATTTATTATTATTATTATTATTATTATTATTATTATTATTACTACATGAACCATCTCATTACTCTTTCTTTCCTGATGTAAAAGGTACAGTTAGCTTCTGACTACCACTGAGCAAATCATTTGTAATTTCAATGAGCTGAAAAAGAGTGACTGCAGCAGAATTTTTATCAGTTTGTGCATTTTAAAAATATGTTTTCCTGCTTGATTATGGATGAATTGTCCTGACAGAGGAGTGAACATTTCTTCTCCTGTCTGATACAGCATACTTAAATAATATACTTCCATTTATTTACCACTTTGTTGATTTTATATTATATATGTTATGTTTATACATTAAAAAAAAAAAATTATTTTATCAAACAAACTACATTTTCACAATAAATCTGCATTAAGAGTTTCTTTTGTGATATATTTCTTTTATTTTAGTAAACAACAAATTATGAAACATATCTTCTTCTCTGATACAGTATGACTGGTAATTGAAAAACAATGAATATCTTGCTATCTGGTTAAGGTGCAGCCAGAAGTTACTTGTCTTTCATCAATTTCAATCTTTTCTCCTTTTTTGTAATGAGGAAGTTCACACTGCAAGAATGCATTGTTTCATTAAAAATTTAATCTTATTATATATAATAAAGGTTAGAAGAATAATAAGCTTACAAAATGAGAGAAACTGTCACATTATCACATCGATAATTTTGTCAAGCCTTTCTCACCTCACAGCTGTCACTTTATCATGAGTGCAGCCCTTTTGTGCAGCACAAAAACCCACCTGCTGTATGTTTTTGCATAAGTCTTCCATTTTCCCTTGGTGTGTGTTTCCAAAAAGATATGAAGCTTGAAATGATTCCAAGTGAAGCCATTGATTGAATCTATTTTTCTAAATTATTCCCTGAAATACTGAAAAAGGGGACGGCTGCCCTCTCATGGAAACTGACATAAAACAAACACTGGCACAGATGCAGATACAGATATAAATGGATACTTGCAAAGATACATATATTTAGTCCATCATACAACAGAAGCAAAGCTAAGTAAAAGTGAGGTAGGATGGATGAATGTATAGCTGGTAATTTTAGATTTAGCAAGTAAACCCTACTCGTTCATAATGCTAATATTGAGTCATTTTTCATTCGAAAAGTATTATATGCACTCATATTTTAAATGTGTCATTATTAATTGATGGAAGTGCTTCATTTTCAGATTTTTCTAAACATAACTATAAATTAAATAACAATGCAACATTTTTCTTTCAAATGAGGAAGAACTAAACCAAGTTAGATAAGTAAGTAGAAGCTGATAACCAGACATTAAACCAGAAAATCTGTGCGTCTTAAAATTAGGACAAAATACACCCCTGCGCCCCCACATTCTGGGCTTCACTGCTGCAACAGGCTGCTTTTTGTAATTGGTCATGACTACAGACTATTAATAGGACTCTTAAATTCAGCTATATGTTGCAAAAAGAATTCCAGATAAATTTAAATATAATATAAATACTTGCAGACATCTGACTTTATCACGTGTTTGCAACAAAAGAGCCCTTTGCAAATGTATTAGCATTACCAACTCAGTCACTTCTTTCAGTAAATCCTAAATGTGAAAAACACACAGCAAAAGCAACATGTGGGCAGTCTGTCAGCAGGTGATGCAGTTTAGTTTCTACCTCCTAACTGTTTGTTTGTGCCTTTATTAACCTCTCAGAGTCCCCACAAAGCCTCCCATGACAACGTGGCCAGACCACCAACACAGCTGGCTTAACCTTTATGGTCACAACAGCAGACCCTGTTCACACTGTAGCGTAGTGATGAGGGAGATAAAGTTGGGCAGAGCAAGTCTCTGGATTGTTTTTTTATGTCCCCAGTAGGAGACTAATTAAATTTTAATCTGGTGCAGAGTGCTGCCATTTGATTCAGGTGCAAAACACCAGAAAATATTAACAGGCTCTCTGACAGAAGCGTGGTAAAAAGAACATACAACAGAGGAAGGACGCATCATCTTTGGTGCAAGAACAAAAATTTTTTTTAAAAACTTCTCAATAAGGCCTATTTTACACAGCAAGATTTTAAGATTGTCGTAAGGTTTTCAAAAGAGACTACACACAGCAATAAAATAAATGACGGATATGACAGTTTTGGTCCTTTCAGTGTGTAATTTGCAACCACAAGGCAATAATGGTACACCACACACCAACAGATTTCACTCACGAACATTCCCAGGTCAGATGGAAAATCTCACAAAACCTCATGAGATCCAACGTGACTTTGGAGTAAATAACCATGGCAGACACAGCGTGCTCGTGTCACCCTTCTTTCTTCCTCTTGGTTTGGTAGCCTCGAGGCTTCCAAGCTGTATCACTGCCCATCACCTCACTTTCTGATTGGCTAGACATCACAATTAATAGGTGAATGCTCGTTTGTCCACCACACACGCTGTGATATCGGCCCAAGACAATCAAACATGTTAAATATCCCCGATTTCTAATCGGAGCGGTCCCGACATCCCTCCGAGCAGACCAGAGCCCTCTGAACATGCCACACACACCAGAAATTTCTGAAAAGATTATCTTTTGAGCCATCACAATAACTGGGGCATCATTAAGATTGTTTGAGGGGAAGTCGCCACAATTATCTTTCCATGTGAACCAGGCATAAATTTCTTCTAGTGCCTGGATTTATGAATTATTTCTGTTGATGGGATTTAGCACAGAAACCAAGAATACAATTGACGTGTTATCTATTATTAAACTTAATTTGCTGCAGTGAAGAAAATAAATATCTATAGAAATATGGACAGAAACCTAACCTTTTTTTGATATGACTTTTAGATAGAACCTCTTTTTTAAAACATCATCACTCTTTTTGGACATTTCAAGGTTTCTTATGGAATCTTCCAGTATTCAGTGTACTCTGTAAGCAAGATGAAACAAAACCACCCAATGTGAATTTCAAAAAACTTGGTGATGGGCTGTCTGTCATGAAGTGAATGTTAGAATTGTGCAAGAGATTTGTTAGCATTTAAATGGCTTCACATGCACTTTGGAAATACTTTTTCTCCACTGTAGGTAAAAAACAAAAAACAAAAAAACTGTGCTTACGCATGCAGAGCGGATGTGCTACAGGTGACCGAGCACCTCCCCTTCAACACTGAAAGGGCAACTGATAACACATGCAAAGAAAAAAGAAATATGAATGCATCCAGATATGTCTATGGCTAAGATAGACTAAACTGATTAAACTGATAATCTTACTGTAAGTCGTGTGATTTCAGCTGGTAAATACAAGTAGATGAACAAACAGCAGGAGCTTACCTAAAAAGATAAAAACAGGAGAAAGAGGCAGTTATTAAGAATAGAAGTGGGAAAAATGACAGCATTGTTTATAGGGCTACCGACTGGTTAACATATGATGTTTACTATAATCTTTCACTGACATCCATAGTCTTAGTCAACACCTATTTTTTATGAATGTATCCTTTTTATTATTTATTTAGCTTTACCAAAAGTTCTACCAATATTCCTCCAAACTGCTGTGTGTGTAGAACAGCAGTGTGTGTGTGTGTGTGTGTGTGTGTGTGTGTGTGTGTGTGTGTGTGTGTGTGTGTGTGTGCGTGTGTGTGTGTGTGTGCGTGTGTGTGTGTGTGTGTGTCTACATGCGGCTGTGCATGTTTCAAAGTTCTCAAAGGCTAAGACGGTCAAAAGTATGATTAATGTACTTCAAGTCAGGTAGTGAAAAATGCGGATTTTGGAACTTGTAAGGTTTCGATCAAAGACAACAGCTGCACTGAGGTCTTACTAATGAGTTTAAGGGAATAGACAAACCCACCCTTAAGTTTTTGTTTGCTTGTTTTTTTTATTTTATGCTAATAAATGCAATTAATGAAGTTAGACAATGATCTGTCTGCTACATTTTTCACTAAGAGGGTGTTTTCGGAAATGTTAAGCAAATGTTTGATTGACTAGATGTGTGCCTATATGTGTACATTTGCACACTTTTTACAGCCCGTCCAAGAAGTTTAACTTCATACTATTTTAATCCCATTTACCTCTATAGATAATAGAAATATCCACTTACATCAGATTTAAACTGAACACAGTCATAATTAATGCAGTTAATAAATTCAAGTAATTTGTAAATCATTCAGTCTATTTATTCTATTTACTCTGCAATGTATGAAGTTGTACCCCTGGCTTAACTATTTCTGGTCTCAGAAATGCCCAGTTTTTTTTATTTACAGTTCTATTCTAAATAAATTTGGCAGCAAAGATACTCTGATAGCTCCATTTATTTCTGTCATTCATTACAGTGAAAATCTATGTTTGCATTTTGTTTTGTGGTATGCAAAAAAAATTGAAAATGGAGAGTTAAAGAAAATTGACAAAAATAAATTAGAAGTGGTTCTTTGATAGAGGAATAGAATGGAATATAATATAATAATCCTTTATTGTCCCACAAAGGGTAAATTCAGCTGTAACAGCAGCAAAGTGACAGATGATAGAAGCATTTAGGATCAAACAAGAAAGGCAGAAAAAAGTATAAAAACAGAAATAAGAATATATCTATGTACATTAAGAACACAATTACAAAAACCAAAGTACTGCGCAGTTCTTTGAGTGTGCAACTGAGTAGGATAATAAAAAAATAAAAAAATAGTTACAGAATGTAGCTGTGCATTAAAACGTTTTTTTAAATTATTTTTTCAAGGAACATATTGATTTATAAGAAGTTAACAGAATATAAACTGAAAAAAACCGAGATAATGTAACAAGTAAGCTATATTGTTTTGTTAATTTTATTTTATATATTTGAGGCTATTTATTTGTTACTAGCCGTGTGGGATACATACAAGGTAATTGAGTCAGTAGTATATTTTTCCCCCTCTGTAAACAGACTCAGGTATCATCTGACGATCTAGCGTCAGTTGAGACAGGCAGAGGACATAGACACATACATGGTAGAGCACAGAGAGGCAGATGTGTGTCAGATGCAGTTGAAGCAGGGCAAGCTACCCAACAGGAAGAGCAGAATTTCCCCAAACCAGCCTGGCTTGCATGGAGAGAACCGGCACCATCCCCCAACACAACGTTTAGAGGGAGAAGGAGAACCACTACAACTTCTGGAAGATCTGTGTTTTCAAGAGAGGACGCGAAACACGGAACATTAAATATTGCATGTCCCTAAACAGTTAGCGTATTTCAAGATGGCAAGTGATTATGGAGGGTTGACCAGTTTATATATAACAAATTGTAAAATGTCAAGTTAACAGTAAAAATTAGAATCGACATTGGTGCAAAATATTAATGAAAAAGGACAAGTTTTTGAATAGGATATAAAGAATTTAGAAGTAAACAGGTAAAAACATTCTATACTGTACCTTTAAAAATCCAGAATGCTTCACAATAATCTCAAAATATTCAACAATGACCAATGTCATGTCACAAAACTTCCCAAATATTTCCAACAACCATAAACTGAAGAGAAAATAGTAATGCAGATGCAACTTCACCCACTTCCTAGGTGCACGGAGAAGGAGAAAATCATAGGATGAATGGAAACTCCAGCATGCTGGAGTTTCCATTCATCCTATGATTTTCTCCTTCAACAACCATAAACTTAAACCTTTTTTTAAATCTGCTTAGCATATATAATATATAAGTATTAATTTGTTTAACACAAGGGGTCACTCAAAATGGAATAATATGTATTATGCTCCACAGGGCAGAATTATTAGGAGAGGTTTGCCAAATTAAACATTTGGCCAAAGACGGACGGGTGGAGCTTCAACTACTACCCTTGTTAGTAGTTAGCAATTTCAAAATCCAGCAAGTGCTGGATCGTGGAGCATCCCTGCAACAGCAAGTTTTCCTAGTGACTATTTTAGTAACTAGTGTGGTGCTACCTGTTGCTTCCTGAATAGATTAATAATCCTAATTCATAATCCTTTATCACACACTCATATCAGTCAATCTGAAAGCCTTAAAAAGAAGTCCGAAGATGATCTTTCATTTTAGTCAGGTCAATAGAGAAAATTTGAACTCTTTCAACATCCTTTTCATTAAGAAAAAAGCACTTTCACCATGCTAAGGAATTAAAAAAGGAGATAGACACAGAAAGGAATTTCTTTGATTTGCCCTTTTTTATGAAGCTGAGACCTTGGCAGCTAATGGATTTTGGACTCATTGAAGCACAGCATTTACAGAACAGTATTTCTTAAAGCTGAGGAGAATGAAGGAGAATACAAGGTCACCTGGATGTACAGCTAAACCATCTGAATGAATCTTAATATGGTACTTAACGAAAGAACGGAAACAAGTAATGATCTTATGCCTTGTCCACACGTAGCCGGGTATCTCACAAAACAAATCTTTCTGTAAACTCTGGCCAAAGTGAAGAACTGCTTTTTCTTCGTTTTAAGCGTTTGCGTGTGGACAGAAATAACGGGGGTTTTCGGCTCCGCAACATCACTTTCCACAACAAAAATGCTCCGACATCACTTGTGCGACCTGTGTTTACACTCAGAAACAGCCTTTATGCCCTCAGAGCTGTGTTGGTAGGATATTATCGATTGTCCAAGCGATTTTTGCCTGCTTGTTTTTACAAGCTCAATGATTGCTCTATGTAGAAGTTAGAACATGGAAAGTTACTTTGAGTGGATAGGATTTGGGGGAACTACTGCCCCCTACAGGTTTGGCATGTCTATGAATGTGCTTAACAACGCACTCATGCGGTTAGGTGTGGACAGAGATTTTTTTTAAATGAGGTGGTGAGAATATTCGTTTAAAAAAAACAACAACTACGTGTGCACATGGTCTTCGAAACACTGAGCCGCATGTTTTCACATGTACTGTGTTTGCTGACTTGCTGTCATGCCTATGTAAGGTTCACACAGGATTAGGTGGTAGAGAATGGCTGAATAGAAAAAAAAATACATTATAACCCCAATTGGGAAATGTTGCTCAGTAAACGAACACATGACAAAGGACATTTACATGAACTTCTAAACAAAACATAAAAAGCAGAAAATAGCAAAGTAAGACACCCAATCTTCATCGATACACATTTGACGGCAGACAATGTAAAAGCAGAATCAACAACATCCTCTGCAGCTCATGGCTTCCCTCTATACTACTTAGTTATGCGCCAGGATATCCAATTTCTAAAAAAAACACACAAAAATAACAAAAACAAACTAGAACTACCTGGCCAATTCGCTAGTCCATGTCCTCGAGATCTACCATCCTTCAACTTTTAGATCCATCCCTACTCCAATACACCAGAATCAAATTACTCAATTTCTTCATCAACATCTTTTAGCTTTCCAGAGGCCTGATAACAAGTTATTCATTTGAATCAGGTGTGCAGAAGTAAGGATGCACCTAAAAGTTGTAGGACGGTAGATCTGGACTTGGGCACCCCTGCTCTACAGCAACACACTTTTACAATCAGAGAAGCAACCTTCCTGTTCCAAATTATGTAAACTAGTCCCGTCCTTGCATTTTAGGGAAGCTCTGGGTCACTGCTTCTAATTGCGTTTTTGTATCCAACACTCATTAGGATGTGTGTGGTTATTTTTATGGTAAATTCTGCTTTTATCAATTTGTTAATGGGCGTAAGTTACACTCACACATCCACAGCAGGTCTCAGATTGTTTACACAAGTTTATATTAGGGTGACTTTGAGGTGCAGCAGATAAAATCAAGCCATATTTGACACGTATTTGTTCATACTAGAGCAAATGGATTTTTAATAATCCAACATTTCTGGGAGTTTGTTTAATTGGTAAATAATTATTCTTCAGGTAACATAGGCTAATTGGAAAGAAAAATACATTTTAAAATAATTGGTTGAGCTTAAAGCTTCTGAGTATAATGCCTGTTGTTCTTTGGGAATGTAATGAATTAGTGTGACTAATCGTTGACAGTTTATACAGAACATCTAATAGCCTACCACAAGATCATAACCAGCTTATAAAGACTCTAAAACAGTCTGCAGCAGATCTTGGGTAATTAGCTGTGCACAGGAGGTGAAGCTTTCCAAGATCTAACAGATTTTCTTAAACTGATCGGTGTCAGTGTCAAAGACTGATCTTTGGAAATATTCCGCACTTTGATCAACATCAGTAATTAAGGTGTTGGATAAGAGATTCCAAGAATATTGGAGATAAGAAATTTTTTGCAACAGATTGATTACTCAATCACATCTCAATAAAAGCAGCATACAGTATGTCCTATTTCTTTGACACAGAGCAGTCCGATTATCTCATTAGTTATTTGAGGTTGTGTGATTATGAAGATGTAACAAAAAATTAAGGGGATATAATTTGTTGATGATGAGTCTCGTCTGTTCTCTTTCCCATTCACTTTCTCTTTTTTGCCATGAAACAAAGCAATCGCTCATTAATTTTACAGAGTTTATTTCGTCCTAATTAAGTAGGCATTTCCTTTAGAGAAAGGACGCTCGTGTTCCCCTGATGAGCAGAAAGATATCAGGATGGAAGCTGTTGTCAAGGTGAGAGAGTGAAAGCTTAGGATACAGAGTCAGATCAACTACTTTACATTTCTGGATAGAGAGGAACAGTTTGAGTTACGTACGACTAATAAATATGCTGCACAGTGGCACAGTTGGTAGCACTGTTGCCTTGCAGCAAGAATGTACTGGGTTCAAATCCGGTCTTTCTGCATCGACTTTGCATGTTCTCCCTGGGCATGTGTGGGTTCCCTCCGGGTATTCTGGCTTCCTTTCAAAGTCCAAAAACATGACTGTTAGGGAAATTGGTCTTTCTAAATTGCCCTTAGGTATGAATGTGTGCTTGGATGATTGTTTTATCCTGTCTCTGTGTTTTTTGTAACATTTTTGTACAGAAATGGAAAACAAATAAAGAAAACATTAAAGAAACTAATACTACCTGCCAATAAAATATTGTTTATAGTTATGTGGTTTCTCCAGCAGCACAAAGACAACTATAAAACTTCAGTTCTTTGCTACAAAACAGTTGTATGATCCACATACCCAGGGTATCATCTGGTGATATCACTAAAATGAGTAAAATTTTACAGAAACATTGACAACTGACTTAGATTGGTCAGATTTATGTTGTATGTGTATGGTTGTGTGTGTGTGTGGCTGTAAACAGTCTCACTTAAAAAAAAAAAAAATTCAAGTGAGATGTAATAGACATATTCATGGAGTTAATGCTCTAGTAATTACACACTTCAAACCAGCAGCAAAGACAACAATCAAGGCATACTTAGACACATTTTACACCATTCAGACAATCTTTTCCCATAATTCTCTAACAGAATCCATTACGAGGCCAGTCTTAGGTTATTTATTATGAGATTAAAGTTGATTTAATAATCATATTAAACAAGGATTAGAGATCATATTCCCAGAAAAGAAACAAAATCACTGACAAATAATTCAGAAACTAGAAAATATAGCCTGGTTATCTAAAATGATGCGTAACTCTAGCTGACCAGCAAAAAAAAAATTTTTTATCCGGTTTATATGAATGCATAATTTGTGTGTTTCATTCGTCAAGCCTCTGTGGTTTGGTTATAAACTCTAAGATCAGCTCTTTTTCTTTGTAAAATGTAATGTAAAATATTTCAGGATGTGTGGATTCTTTTCAGAGCTCATTTAATCATTTTTGCATAGAGGAAGAACTCGTGAGAAAGGCTCTCATTGAGACATACATAAAGAAGTGTACACGCAAATGCACATAATCACCATAGTGATGAATCGCGTTATGAAGAGAGATTTGTTTTTAAGCTTAATGTTTGAAACAGCATCTCTACCACTGCATTCTAAATGTTGAAACAGAGTTGATCAGCTATAGAGTGGAGGACTGAGCTAACGTCACAGGCTGACACATTTTAGAGAAAGATGATAATAGGAATTGTAGGTATAACAACATATTGAGTTTAAAATTGTGCCCCTGAAAGATAGAGCTTTAACCATCGAGTTTTACTCAGATGAGTCCTTAATATAACATTTTGTCTGGAGCAGCAAGGTGAAAGACAGATATTGTGAAAACTCTGTCAATCTATTTACAAATTTCATTTCTAGCATTTTAATATGAGATTTTTCTTCTGCACACAGTGCTGTAAAAACAAACTCTCCCCTAAACGGTTTTGTCTGTTTCCTTTTCTTATGCTTAAATGTACCAAATTATCAAACTATTTACACTTCAGTGTGGAAAGAAAACTATTTCAATTGAATTTCAGTTAAGATTTGGATTAAGCCACTCCAAAACCTTCACTGAACTTTAAATTAAAAAATATGTTTGATAGAAAGATGGCCAGATATCACTCAGTGGGCAGAGTTGTCATGTTACAATTGAAAGGTTGTGGATTCGATTCCAGCTTCCTCCTGTTGTCGACAGATTTTTAGACCAATGTATGAATGTATGTGCACTTGAGAGTGCGATTGAGTGAATTTGGCAATAGTGTAAAGTGTTTTAAGTGACTGGAAAAGAGCTATCCAGTCTAATCGAAGTCAGATTTTTTTTTTAGAAAGAAACAATCACAAGTGTCACTGTTGGACCACTGTGTCTGTGCACCGAATTAAAATTTTTTATCAAATCATTCACTTGAAGAAAAAAAGTTTTCCTAACAGCAAAGACAAACTATTTTTCGACATTTGATAAAGCTTGACATGATTTGAGACCAGTTAGCTGATTTATACAGATAAACATAAGGGATTTCCAATGTAGATAGTGAGGTGAGAGATGTGTAAATGTCATCCACATTATTGCATTGTTCTGTCACGACCTGTTTACATTGATTAGCAGCATCTCACTATATTTCTGGAACAGCCGTAACCCACAGAATCCTGTCCCTTTAGAGGGTGTACAGTTGTGGCCAAAAGGTTTGAGAATTACATAAATTTTGGAAATTGGAAAAGTTGCTGCTTAAGTTTTTTAACTCAGGTGAGAATGTTGATGAGCACAAGGCTGGAGATCATTATGTCAGGCTGACTGGGATAGAATGGTAGACTTGATATGTTAAAAGGAGGGTGACGCTTGAAATCATTGTTCTTCCATTGTTAACCATGGTGACCTGCAAAGAAACGCGTGCAGCCATCATTGCGTTGCATAAAAATGGCTTCACAGGCAAGGATATTGTGGCAACTAAAATTGCACCTAAATCAACAATGTATAGGGTTATCAAGAACTTCAAGGAAAGAGGTTCAATTTTTGTTAAGAAGGCTTCAGGGCATCCAAGAAAGTCCAGCAAGCGCCAGGATTGTCTCCTAAAGAGGATTCAGCTGCGGGATAGGAGTGCCACCAGTGCAGAGCTTGCTCAGGAATGACAGCAGGCAGGTGTGAGCGCATCTGCACGCACAGTGAGGCGAAGACTTTTGGAAGATGGCCTGGTGTCAAGGAGGGCAGCAAAGAAGCCACTTCTCTCCAAAAAAAAACATCAGGGACAGATTGATCTTCAGCAAAAAGTATGGTGAATGGACTGCTGAGGACTGGGGCAAAGTCATATTCTCCAATGAAGCCTCTTTCCGATTGTTTGGGGCATCTGGAAAAAGGCTTGTCCGGAGAAGAAAAGGTGAGCGCTACCATCAGTCCTGTGTCATGCCAACAGTAAAGCATCCTGAGGCCATTCATGTGTGGGGTTGCTTCTCATCCAAGGGAGTGGGCTCACTTACAAATTTGCCCAAAAACACAGCCATGAATGAAGAATGGTACCAAAACACCCTCCAACAGCAACTTCTTCCAACAATCCAACAACAGTTTGGTGAAGAATAATGCATTTTCCGGCACGATGGAGCACCGTGCAATAAGGCAAAAGTGATAACTAAGTGGCTCGGGGACCAAAACGTGGAAATTTTGGGTCCATGGTCTGGAAACTCCCCAGATCTTGATCCCATTGAGAACTTGTGGTCAGTCCTCAAGAGGCGGGTGGACAAACAAAAACCCACTAATTCGGACAAACTCCAAGAAGTGATTATGAAAGAATGGGTTGCTATCAGTCAGGATTTGGCCCAGAAGTTGATTGAGAGCATGCCCAGTCAAATTGCAGAGTTCCTGAAAAAGAAAGGTCAACACTGGGAATACTGACTCTTTGCATAAATGTCATGTAATTGTCAATAAAAGCCTTTGAAACGTATGGGTGATTCTATAATTGGAGATACATTTGAAGTCCAAAGCCATTTATTTTTACCAGTTTTACCAAAATCTTACTTCGAAACCATATTTTCATTGTTTATTACTCTAAGAGTCACAAAATGTTAGAGTGTAAAACTAGAAAATATTTTATTTTAAAAGCTATTTCATTATGCCGAAAGTCATGATTTCATAGTGTTGGCACTTTTTTCAAACAAGGGTCAAATATGCATCAAACATTTTTTTAAATTACAAATTTCAGGTTGGGGTTTTAATTATTTTGTTTATAAATTATTATTGGGGACAGTTTGCTAATTATGCAAAATTACTTTATTTTTGTTCAAAAATACCAGTCCATAAATCCTTTGTCAATTCTGTTACTACATGTTACTGTCTCTTTAAATTATGCTGATATGTCCCATCAATATCTATGAAACGCCAGATGACGTCACTTCATTTTGGTACAAAACTCTGAAGAGCTAGGAGGTATGTGTTTTGGTCTCTCTGACATCATGTAATTCTACAGCCACTTGCACCTAGAGTTCTTGTATAACATGTCAAATCTGTTTCAACAATGTCATAGGGAAAGCAGAAAGAAAGCAGAAAGAAAGAGTTCAAAGATATTAACAGAAGGAGTTATTACAAGTTTTTAAAATCATCTTTAGATTCACGTCATGTGCTCTTAGCCTTTCTGCTAAAATGTGGTGAAATTAGCAAAAAATGCTAACAATGTCAACTCTGTTACTGTCAATTCTTTTACCAAGGTATGGTAAAGTTGTTTAAATGTAACATTTAATATCGGTTTCAAAAGTCTGAATAAAAGGTCTACATGACAAAAGAAACTAAAAAGATTTATAGTTTTTTGATGTACTGTTACTTCTATATATTTGGTTGTTCGTCCATAACAGAGTTGATCAGAAAAACTATGAACAGGTGGTATTTTGATCAAAGGAAAATAATAAACTACCTGTATTTGTTTAGCACTGAATATATGAACTTTAAAGTGTTTTCAATATTATTCTTAATCAATGGTTCTGTATGACAACCTTTAAAAAAAAAATTATTTTGAAATGCAAAATGTATCTCCAATTATAGAATCAACCGTATAAAGTGCTTGTAACAAAGTTTCAACTGGATGTAAAGTCACACATTTAAAATCTGACAATTGTAAAGAAACGGGCCTTAGTTTTGGTGTATTAATATTTTGATGCTAGGAAATGTAAATTATATCTCAAAGATCCAACTGAGCAGCATTACAGTCCATGCACTCCCAGATAAGCTAAACATTTTAATTCTTTGCCTCAGATGGGAAATCCTGTTAGAGGTGAGGAGCTCAGGGGTGAGTGAGAAAATTAGAAAAAAAACAAAAAACATCAGACTGTTATCTATCCTCCCTCCAGACAAAAAATATATTCCCCATTCTGGGTAATTATAACATCCTCACAAGAGAAAAATAGGAAAGCCACATCCCCACCTCATATCCTCAGTAAGTGAGATCTGCGGTGCTGCCTGCTGCAACACAAGCAGAGATTTAGTGCCTCAGATCATGAGTAATTGCATTTTAACCCTCCAGGGTCCATGGTCATATCGAGCCCATAATACAACAGACTTTACACATAACATTGCTCGTTTTATTCAGTAATTGTTCAGTAATGATTACCGCTCTTTCAGTCATGATTGACTTTGCTGGATACAAGCAAGCGTCATGCAAAAACGCTTGCAGTCAAGTTGAGATCAGTATGTATGACAAGCCTCACTGCATGGTTCCATTTGCCTGTCACTTTGGTGCTGGTTCCCTACGTACGGTCAAAAAAGAATTTATTTTTTCTTCTATATTATATTAGACCAATAAAAAAATATTTTTAATATGTGAGAATAATAAAGTATGTTTAAGACCTCCTCAAATTTAATCTGACAAGCTTAATCAGAAAACATTTTCTAGTTTATTACTTTATGACTGTACATATACATATGTGTTTCATTTTTAACATAAAGTTGAAAGGTATTTCTGTCTTAAATTTGGTGCGTTTAACCATCAGTTGTTCATCTGGTACAAGTAACACAAGTTAGCTGTTTTTGTTTGCTCTGAGACAATGGTTTCGGAATAAAACTAGTGATAATGATTGCTCTTTGCCATTACACAAGCCAAACTTCATTTGGATCATCTTAGTAGAAATTATTTATCTCATCTGTATTTTGTTGTTTTTGTTTTTTTAAACCAGGGGAAAAAAAAAAACTTTTGGTGTGAGTACATTATATTTCAAAACTAGAGGAGAATTTGTATGTTTGCCACACAGGCAAGTATTGTGCTTTACTGTGTCACAAAGTAAAATGTTAAAGGTTGAGTATGGAACATATGCCTGCCTGTGCATCGGTGGTCAATCCGGTTCGGACCTGGTGCGTGCCTGGCCGGGCCTGGGGGGGCCGGTGTGTTGGTCGGCCAATGCGCTGGGCCGATATCTTCCTTTGGTTGGTTGGGGCACCTCTTTTAGAGGTGCCAGGTTTGGGATTGTTGGGTGGTGCCTGCTCGGTGGCTCGGCGGGATGCGGATCCGGTGTCTCTGCTCGTTTGATCACCTGTTCTGTGCGCACCGTGCGTGGCCGGTTCATTGGCGGGTTGGACCGGCCCTGGCCCTCGTTGGATGCCTGGTCTCGGCGCCCTGCGTTGCGCGGGATCAGGACCCGGGAGCAGGTACAACTTGGTGTCCAGATGCTGGCTGAGCCCGGCCTGGGGATGCTGTCCGTCCCCTGCGGCTATCGGTGGGGCGCTGGGATGTTGGCGGTGGGGATTGGCCTAGGGTGGAGGCGGCGCGTGGCGGCCGGCCGCGGCCCCTGCAGTGCCGGGGGCCCCTCGTAGGCCGGTCCCTTGTCGGGTCCCTGCTGGGGGGTGGGGTGCCCCTGGGCCTCGGCTCCCCCGGTCCATTGACGGCCCGCCCCGGCGCGGCCAGTTGCCGGCGGGGCCCGTGGGCTCGTCACTGCTGCCCCCCAGGCCCCTGCATAGTGGGCGCTGGATGTTCCCCTGGGGTTCTCCTTTGCTCCACTCTTGGGGGATGCGGTCGGCCCCGCCCGGGTCCGCCTGGGGCTCTGGGGGTCCTTTGGACGTCTTTGCTCCGATCTCCTTCATGTCTGCATCGATTCCTGGGAGACGGATTGATGCCTGCTCACACCAACTCTCGAACACTCTTACAGAGAAACCTTATATGCACCAGCATGCTAACACACACACATAGATGTGGGGTCTCTGGTGTTTAAGGATATATTCTTGGGCTGAGGTTATCATTACTAGAGCTTGATTAATCGGTACCATGAGATTTTCTGTGACATTGTTGTTGTATTTTTACATCTATTTTTGTGTGATGTGGTTGTGTAATTCTTAGTTCACAATGTTTGGTTTGTTTTGTCGATGTTCCTTTTTCGTGTTTTGTTTTGTTTTCCCCCCTCTCTCTGCCGTCCTGTGGGTATGGAGGCAGACTTCAATGTCTTCCTGTGTTTTCTTTGTTCCCCTTCCTCTCTTGTATTTTCAACTCACCCTCTCTCTTGACTTTTTGTTTCCTACCTCTCTTCTTCATCTTCCTTCTTTCTTCTCCTTAATTTTCCGTCTCCGTGTCCATAACATCAGGAAATAAAAACCCCAACAATTCATAATAAAGATTTTTCACACATATATCAAGTGGAGGACTATAGCAAAAGCTGTACTGCTCCGCTTGTGAAAGTAAATCTGTTGGGCTTCTACTTGGTACTCAGACACCAATTATGAGCTCCACACTGCCAAACAAGACACGTTTAAAAAAGAAAAAAGAAAAAAGAAAAAAAAAGAAAAAAAGAAAAAAAGAAAAAAAGAAAAAAAAAAGAATATGGAACATGAACACTATAGCACATCTAGTGGGTCTAAGTTGTAGCTACAACAATATAAAAATAATTCCCGTTGGTGGGTTGCCTGGTTCGCTGCTGATACGCCCAGTGACCAGCCTGAACCGTGTCCAGTGAGGAATGTATTTTAGAGCAGTTTAACTGACAGCTAAAGTTAGCGAGTGAGTTAGTTTACCGATCCAGGAGGAAAGTCGCCATTCCCGCGTGTGTTTGATGCCGTGGACATGTTTTATGTGGGTCCATCTAGTGTAGGCTTCCCCTAAAACTACTCTAGTTTCTGTTCTTCTCCGGTCACTCCTCTCCTGAGACAGATAACGATATCTCCTCCAGGGCTCTGAAGCTGATGCTTGACTTGCAGACTCAGCCATTTTTTCCAATACCAGCCGAGTTGTACCGACCACATAGTTGGATCATAGAAACTATATCTGGCACCCGGCGGCCGCTTCTGGCGGTAGGTGTAAACATTACGTCATTGTCGTGCCCGTTAAAATTCATATTTTATTATATTTTAATAATATTTTATTATATTTTAATTCAAATGATTTCATTTTGCACCATTTGAAACACCAGTGGAGGTATTATTATTATTTTTTAAATAGCTTTTTATGAAAATGTTCCATATTCAACCTTTAAAGTGAAGAGTTTCACCTATAGTTTTCTAATGGAATCTACAAATCATTTTAAAACCAGAGGACGTAATAATTCAGCTCTAACTTTTTGTCAGACTTTTCTGTTATTTTACATTTGGAGAAAACTGTTTGCATTATGTCATATTTCACTAAGTCATAGAGCTATTTCCTCTCCTGAAAAAACTGAAATGTGTAATAAAGTTCAGTGACAAAGGAACTGACAGAAGCAGAAGGTTTCATCTTAAGATAACCTGGTAAGTCAATTAGTTCAACTTCTCTCCCATACACACGTGAAAAAATTATTTTGGCTAATTAATTAATTGATAGCAGCAAATGTTAAATCTCAAGTACATCAAATCAAGAGTGGTTAGAATTGAATATCACGGATGCATGGGCTGTGATGAGCTGCTGCTGAGATCTCGCGAGAGCTGTGCGTAAGTAATATGGCGGTAAACTGGTAAAACAAACAAACTCGGGTAATAACAAACCATAACATTTGAGCCAAATATAGCAAACGTTTAATAATAATAACCATTATTTTCTATTTCTCCATAAACAAACTGGACGAGGAAACCTTGCACAGCCTGGAAAGCTACTTGGACGAGTGCTTTGACAACATTGTTATGGGCAAGCCACAGAAATCCACCTCTGCTGTGCCGACAAGCACACCATCACAAAAACACACTCGTTCTGAGGCCAGCACCTCCACCATCTCTCCAGAGAAAAGCTACAGCGATGTCCTGGACTCAATAGATAAGAAGCTAACCAGCCTAGACGCCCGTCTGGGCCTGGTTGAGGTTCTCCATAAAGAGTTTCAAGCTCTAAGGGAATCCCTGGAGTTCAGCCAACAACAGGTAGCATCGCTCGATGCAGAAAACCAAACGCTTAGGGAGAGTGTAAAGAAACTCACCGAGGGGATGACGCAGCTGTCCGGAGAAAGGAAGAGGATGAAAGAAACTATCTTGGATATACAGGCCAGGGGAATGCGGGACAATCTTGTTTTTTCCGGGATCCCAGAACAGGCTGAGGACGACGCTGAATCCACCGTCCGAGATTTTCTCCAACATCAGTTAAAGCTCCCAAGCGACACGGTAAAAAACATTACTTTTCACCGCGTCCACCGGCTCGGAGGTAAGAAGCCCAACAACAGCCGGCCGCGACCTATTGTTGCTAAATTTGAGCATTACAAGCAAAAAGAGCAGGTCAGAGGCCAGGGCAGAGAGCTGCGGGGAACGAATTACAGCGTTAACGATCAATATCCGAAGGAGATCCTGGATAGAAGGCGCGTTTTGTTCCCAATCAGGAAGAAATATATCAGTGGAGGCACCAGAGCTACAGTAGCGGTAGATAAACTGTATGTTAATGGTCAGCTGTTCAGGGACCCCCAGCTTACTCCTTGGCTTTATTAGTCATGTAACACTGGTCAGATAAGAGTTGTTTTATCAGTCAACTATAATCTAATGTTTTCACAGCTCTGTAAAGTTGTTTACATTACTCAATGTGGGCGGGGCCAGGGCTAAGCACTGGGATACTGGCTCTTTTTTCTTTTCTCATCTTCACATGTCTATCACCAAATGTCTTTGTCACTCATTTTTTCTTCTTTTATCACTCACACACACAGATAATTTTTTCATAACATAACTATTTCTTTCTCTCTCTCTCTCACCCTCACCCTTCACACCTTCACAACTTTGTTCTATTTTTCTCTTTCTTATATCTCGGCTTTTGGATTTTCAATCAGGCAACCCCAGGCACAAACTTATAAAACACCTGTGTTTATCTGTTTCTATGGTGATATGGACTTTACAACTTTTATCTCAAAACTATGGCTACTCTAAGGTTTGTCACGTGGAATGTTCATGGAGCTGGCACCAGAGAGAAAAGAGTTAAGATTCTTAACCAGCTTAAAAGATTGAAGGCAGATGTCGTCTTATTATAAGAAACCCATAAATCTACCTCAGCTGCAGATGATCTTAAATCCACTGAGTTTCCTAATGTGTTTTCTGGATGCTATATAACTCCAGACAAAGGGGAGTAGCAATATTAATAAATAAAAATGTAAATTTTACAGTAATAGACACAGTTACAGATCCAGAGGGTAGATTTGTTATAGTAAAACTTTCTATACATAACCAAAAGTTATGTATTGTCAGTATGTTGATGACCCCTCATTCTTTCATTCCTTCTTCTCTGTGCTCCTTGAACACATGGATTGCTCACTTCTTCTTGGGGGCCACCTCAACTTTGGTTTAAATGAAGAAATAGACAGGCTCAGCACAGCAGGGACTCAGCGCAGCTGGAAATCTATAGATATAGTCAAACAGTACATGAGCGATGATGGACTTTGTGATGCATGGCGATCTCTTCACCCCAATGACAAAAAATATACTTTCTTCTCAAATGTCCACCATTCATATTCTCGACTGGATTATTTGTTAGTCAGCAGCTCACTGTTGACTGACATTTCAGACACTGAGATACACCCTATAGCTGTTAGCGATCATGCTCCTGTTTCTCTAACTTTAGTAAATAAAACAGAAACACCTCAAAGCAAAAATTGGAGATTTAATATATCCTTACTTAAGGATAAAGAATGTATAAAATATTTTTAAAAAGAGTGGGCTTCTTATTTAGAATATAATGACCTCCCTGGTACTTCGCCATCCATTCTTTGGGAGGCAGGAAAAGCTGTGATTAGAGGTAAAATAATCTCATTCTCATCAAATAAAAAGAAAATGGAAAAAAACGTATTCAGGAATTAGAAGAAACTATTAATTCATTAGAAGCTTCTCTAGAGGAGGAGAGACTAGGCAAAATCCGTACAGCAAAGCTAGAATTAAATCAAATTATCAATAAACAGACCCAGTTCTTAATTCAAAGACTTAGGATAGAAAACTTTGAACAAGGTAATAAATCAGGTAGATTTTTGGCTAACCAGCTAAAAATTAATAAAGAAAAAACAACTATATCTGCTATTAAAGATCAGACCGGGAATACAGTATATGATCCTGGAAGAATAAACAACACATTTAAGGAATTTTACAAGGCTTTATACTCACCAGAGATAAATCCATCGGATCATGAAATTGAACAATTTTTTGATAACATAACACTACCTAAATTATCTGAAAGTCAAGCGATGGCCCTGGATTCACCACTAACAGCGGCTGAACTCCAGGAGGCCCTCCAAGGCATGCCCAATAATAAGGCTCCAGGCCCAGATGGATTTCCAGCAGAGTTCTATAAAGAATTCTGGAATATTCTGGCACCAACATTCCACAGAATGCTGCAGGAATCCAAGGAAAATGGCCGACTCCCACCAAATATGAATTCTGCCTACATTTGTCTTCTACTAAAATCAGGTAAAGACCCTTTGTTTCCTACCAGCTATCGTCCCATATCCCTCATTAATGTTGATCTTAAAATAATCTGCATAGCCCTCGCAAAAAGGATAGAGAAAGTAACCCCTCTTATAATACATCCTGATCAAACTGGTTTTATTAAAGGGAGACATTCATCCACAAATTCACGTAGATTAATAGATTTAATAGATTTTTCTAACTGTAAAAACATTAAAACTAATATATTATCTTTAGATGCAGAAAAAGCATTTGATAGAGTTAACTGGAAATTCTTATTTGTAACCTTACATAAATTTGGCTTTGGAAATTCTTTTATAAACTGGTTGAAAATATTATACAGTTCACCAACAGCGTGTATCAGAACAAAAAACCAAACATCATCTAGGTTTTATCTTCAGAGAGGTACCAGGCAGGGATGTCCTCTCTCTCCATCCCTGTTCGCTATTTTTATTGAACCACTAGCTGCAGCGATCAGGCAAACTCAAAATATTAAAAGGCATAAAATGCAATAACATAGAACATAAAATCAGTCTTTATGCAGATGATGTATTACTTTTTCTCCAGCATTCACACACCTCTTTCTCTCAGGTAATCAGGTTGATAAACTCTTACTCAAATGTTTCAGATTATTCTATAAATTGGTTAAAATCTACAGTTCTCCCAATCAATTGTTCTGTCCAGAATCCAACTAATACACAACTGCAGTCAGGGAATATTACATATTTAGGTATCAATGTCTCACCAAGACTGGCAGATTTAATAACGTTAAACTACATCCCACTTTTAAAAAAAGTGGAAGATGATCTTGCCAGATGGAAATCTCTACCCATATCACTTATGGGAAGGGTTGCTTCAATAAAAATGATGGTTTTGCCCAGAATCAACTACTTATTCTCAATGATCCCAAGTAAACCATCACTAGACTGGTTTAGATCTCTGGACTCCTCTATCTCTAAATTTCTTTGGAAAGATAAACCCCCACGTATCAGCTTAAAAACACTGCAGAAGACCAAAGAAAAAGGAGGTCTAGATCTACCAAACTTCCATCATTATTTCTTAGCCAACAGGCTCCAATACATATCAAGATGGTTAAAACATAGCTACCTAGACGAGTCCTGGATAGACGTAGAACAGACACTATGTAATAAGATAAAACTTTCAGACCTACCATTTATTAGCTCAAATATAAAACAATATGAATGCTTTAAAAGCATAAATATCAGCTCCTCTCTGACAGCATGGTGGGAGTTTCTAAAAATGACAGAGTCCACAATAATCCCATGCAGACGTACACCCATCTGGAATAACCCCGACATCTTGCAAAAAAAATGTATGATAAGTTTCCCAGTCTGGAGGTGCATATGGAATTGAATACCTGGAACATATATTTGATGGAACAGACTTTATCCCATTTAATACATTAATTACACAATATGGAATTGATAAAAACAAATTCTTAGAATATCAACAAATTAAATCTATTATTAAAGGTAAATTTAGGCTCAATACAGCTGAATTACAAATTCCAGCAAGAGTTTTAGATTTTCTTAATCTCAACCCCCCCAAATTGCTGTCTAAAATATACAAAACTTTATCTACATTAGATGAATCAATAGCCATCCCTATTTCAAAATGGGAGGTGGATTTATCAGCCAGCTTTGACCAAAACGTCTGGTCTCAGATATGTTTAAGAACCTTTAAAATAACAAAAAATCCTAATTTGCAATTAATACAATACAAAATCCTTCATAGAGTACACTATACAGGTCAACGAATGTTTAGGATGGGTTTTACATCGTCTAATACCTGCTTACAATGCACAAGCAATATACCAGATACTTATGCTCATGCGCTTTGGTTCTGTCCACCTGTTAAGAAATTTTGGTGCCAGATTTGTGAGGACTTATCAAAGTGTCTGAAATGTAACATCCCACCATCTCCCTCAATTTGCCTGTTAGGAAATTTAAATGATGTCACCATGGACACAAAGTCAGTTCTAATGGTTCACATTGCCTTATGCATCGCTAAGAAAACTATCCTCCTGAACTGGAAAAATAAAAAAGCTCTTAATATTAATCGGTATAGAAATCTCTTGTTGGACCATATTGGTCTTGAGACGGCCTCTGGCTCCATATCTGATCAATCTCTCTGGGCTCCTTTGATCGGCTCCATCACCTAGTGGGGGTGGGGGGCACTTGGTTTTGTCGTTTGGGACACTGTTGCTGATGTGGGGGTTTTGGGGTTGGAGGCGACTGGGGGGGACCCCGGGGGGTGGGATCACTGGGCGGATGGGGCGCTGGACGTAGTGGCCGGCCTGGGGTTGGCCTTTGGGTGGTGACTCCTGATGGCTGCATGCGGTGCCTTGGGGGGGTTGCACTGGCGGACATGGGTTACTGGCCTGGTGGCCGGGCTGCGCCTTGGTAGGGTCTGGGGTGGGCCTGGGGATTCGGGGCTCGGGGGCGCCGCGCCCCCTAGCTGTGGTCCTGGCTGGGGATCGGCCGGCGTGGGGTCTCTGTTGGCTGTGGGGGTCGTGGCCGGCCGGCGGCCGGCATGTGCAGCCGCCTCTCTCTTTTTCTCTGGGCCGATTGTCATCGCCAGTCCCTGTATGGCGTCTCGCCTTGTTTGCTGGTTGGGGTGCCTGGCTGCTGGTCGCGGCGGCTGGGTGGCGTTTCTGGGCCGGATCAGTCCTTTTTTGCACTGGACTTGGCTCCTGGGTCTTGGTCTTTGTGTGGGGCGCTGGGTTTGGGCATTTGGCCAGGATCGGTCGGACTTGCGGGTGGACTGGCCGGGTGGTGGGCGTGCAGGGCAGGTGGGTGGGGCGCTGGGTTTGGTCTCCTGCCGGGCCGTTGAGCAACAGTGGTCGCTCCACAAAGAATGAGGCTGGTGGATGTCGGCCTGGTGGGTCGGCCGCCCGGCTCATCGGTTTGCTCCTGGTCTGGGCAGATACGTCGACGTGGTTCGGGCTACGGGGGCCTCCAGTGTGCGGGTGGCGCTGGGGGCCTCCTTTGCTGGCGGGGAGGCTGCTGCTGTGTGGCAACAGGTGCTCTCCCCCTACGAGGGCACTTGGACGGGGGGGAGGGGTGTGCGGGAGGGTGGGGGGGGGGGGGTGGAACTCAACCTGGGTGTCTAGTGTCTTTTGTGTTTTGAGAGTAGAGCGAATGTCAGGGTGGGTTTAGTTCCCCTTCTGGGATGGGGCTGGGGGGACTGCCTTGGGGTCCGTGGGGCTTTGTGGTGCTGTGGCTGTGGGCCCCGGGTCGGACGTGCCATGGCCTCCCTCCCCTGGTGGATCCCGGTGAACAGCGGTGCCTATTGGGGTCAGTGGGGGAGCTGGCTCCCTGGGAAGACATTTTGTCTCCCAGTCCTTCCCTCCCCATCCCTGGACACCTCTGTCCACCCGCTCCCTCACTTTACCACTCATATAGGGTCTTGGGGCATGGGCACATCACTGGGGTGCGAGGAGGGGCTTCCCTCCTCGCTGTCCCGTGGTGTCCTGGGTCCCAATTTTAATATACAACTTAGACACTCCCACTTATAACATTTTCACATGACACATATGTAGGGACTTTGGGGTGGGCACACTTTTCGGCATCCAGAGGGGGAGCGGTACAATCAGCTTCACCTCTGGTGCCGGTGCCCACTGTTAAAGCACATATAGACACTAAGGGCTCGGGGTGGGGGTTGGGGGATGTGTGGCTGCCTCCCCCACATCCCACCCCTCTGTTTTAAATGCACATTATAACAACACGCATCAACACCATACTCGAGCGGGAGGATGGAGGCTAGGGGTATTTTCCCACCCCTGTTCGCTACGGGCCATCAGGGGTTGGGGTCCGGAGGAGGACAGGCGGTCTGGTCGGGGTCCTGGGCTGTCGGGCTGCTTTGCCACTGTGGGGCCCTTGGCGGTCTGCTTGTCTCCATCCTAGAAGGTAGGGGGTCCACCTCCCGGGTCCGGGGGCTGGTGACTCTACTGGGGCATCAGTACCTGGACCTGGGAGCATAAAGTGTGCATGGGGTGTGTGAGTGAGGGTACAGTGTCATTTTTTTGGGTGTCTTGGTGAGTCAGTGAGAATGTATGTGTTTAAGAGGGAGGGAACGTATGACTGTGTCTGTATGTCTTTGTCTACCTGTCAGGTTGGATCTTGGTCTGCCCCCTCGCCTGGCGCACCTCAGGCCTTACACTTAATGGGGGGCCTATCTCCCCTCCGTCACTCGCCGCCGGTGACGGGGGCCCCTGCCTGCCGGTGCGCCGGTGGTCAATCCGGTTCGGACCTGGTGCGTGCCTGGCCGGGCCTGGGGGGGCTGGTGTGTCGGTCGGCCGATGCGCTGGGCCGATATCTTCCTTTGGTTGGTTGGGGCACCTCTTTTAGAGGTGCCAGGTTTGGGATTGTTGGGTGGTGCCTGCTCGGTGGCTCGGCGGGATGCGGATCCGGCGTCTCTGCTCGTTTGATCACCTGTTCTGTGCGCACCGTGCGTGGCCGGTTCATTGGCGGGTTGGACCGGCCCTGGCCCTCGTTGGTTGCCTGGTCTCGGCGCCCTGCGTTGATCGGGATCAGGACCCGGGAGCTGGTACAACTTGGCGTCCAGATGCTGACTGAGCCCGGCCTGGGGATGCTGTCCGTCCCCTGCGGCTATTGGTGGGGCGCTGGGATGTTGGCGGTGGGGATTGGCCTAGGGTGGAGGCGGCTGGCCGCGGCCCCTGCAGTGCCGGGGGCCCCTCGTCGGCCGGTCCCTTGTCGGGTCCCTGCTGGGCGGTGGGGTGCCCCTGGGCCCCGGCTTCCCCGGTCCGTTGACCGGCCCGCCATGGCGCGGCCGGTTGCCGGCGGAGCCCGTGGGCTCGTCACTGCTGCCCCCCAGGCCCCTGCATAGTGGCCGCTGGATGTTCCCCTGGGGTTCTCCTTTTCTCCTCTCTTGGGGGATGCGGTCGGCCCCGCCCGGGTCCGCCTGGGGCTCTGGCGGTCCTTTGGACGTCTTTGCTCCGATCTCCTTCATGTCTGCATCGATTCCTGGGAGACGGATTGATGCCTGCTCACACCAACTATCGAACACTCTCATGGAGAAACCTTATATCCACCAGCATGCTAACACACACACATTGATGTGGGGTCTCTGGTGTTTAAGGATATATTATATATTTTTATATCTATTTTTGTGTGATGTGGTTGTGTAATTCTTAGTTCACAATGTTTGGTTGGTTTTGCCGATGTTTCTTTTTCGTGTTTTGTTTTTCCCCCTCTCTCTGCCGTCCTGTGGGTATGGAGGCAGACTTCAATGTTTTCCTGTGTTTTCTTTGTTCCCCTTCCTCTCTTGTATTTTCAACTCACCCTCTCTCATGACATTTTGTTTCCTACCTCTCTTCTTCATCTTCCTTCTTTCTTCTCCTTAATCTTCCGTCTCCGTGTCCATAACATCAGGAAATAAAAACCCCAACAATTCATAATAAAGATTTTTCACACATAAATCAAGTGGAGTACTATAGCAAAAGCTGTACTGCTCCGCTTGTGAAAGTAAATCTGTTGGGCTTCTACTTGGTACTCAGACACCAATTTTGAGCTCCACACTGCCAAACAGGACACGTTAAAAAAAAAAAAAAAAGAATTGAATTGAATATCACAGCCAGACAATATAGATACTGTTAAAAATAATTCCCTTTAGGATTAACTGACTGAAGCAATACACAAAGTTATTTTAACCGTAATTGTTTAAACTGGAGACAAAAAAAACAATATTATGAAGTCCCACTTCTATATAGTTTGTATAGTTTTGCTTAGGATGTCTGTAATTAATTGCAACTTGTTTTGACTGGAGATGTGAAAAGACAGTTTACCACTTAATGCCTGCAATTATTTACAATCATATTATTAGAACATTTGGGTTGTACAGTAAAGCTAATTCTAAATAAAGAAAATTGCTAACTTGAATATGGCACATAGCCTACTATACAAAAATTAAACTAGTTTGCCAATTTGTAAAATTACCAATAATTGGTCCACTAGATGGCAGCAAAGTGCTTCCAACATGATCTTTGATATGTGTTGACTATGTATCTACGGGCATTAGTGATTAGCATGGACGTGTGATTGTTTGAGATACATTTGTAACATCAGCCTACAAATGGTTCATATTGTTATGTCTATACATGCTTCAAATGGTATTAAATAGCTCTAAAATAATGTTTATTTTTTGGTATGTTTTTTCATTGCAGATCTGACAGGGTGTTCTCTTATAAAACCCCTCTGTCATGTTTGAGTATTTTAAAGGACCCAAAGGCAGCAAATATGAAACTTAAAAATGATTTAATAATTAGCAAAAACGTACAGAACTCGGAGAACCAAAAATACTGAGATGAGGGAGGAACAACAGGAACTGGGCAGGTATCAGGAACAGACAGGGAAAGAATGACGACGGACCAGCGAGTAGTGACTGAATGAGAGTAGAATTTATACTGGGGAGAAAATGAGAGGAGACCAATGACCAATTAGGGGAATCAGATGCAGGTGAGAGGGAGAGAGCAGGTGGAAACAATCAGCTGGGAAGAGAGGTAAATGGTAGGGAGAAAGAAAACTCTAAACTAAAGATAATAAGTCTAAGAAGGGAACCTAAGAAAACACTAGAGAGAATAAATTAATAAAGACAAGGAAATAATATTACACGAAAAGACTAGATAAGGAAAAGAACTAGGTTAAAACAAAAACAGGAGGGAACATAAAAAGAAAGCTGATTAGGGTACAGAGGGGAAGGAAATTAAGGAGAAGAAAAACAAAGCAAAATCCACAGAACCTGACACCCTCTCGGAATAAATCTCAAAATACAGCAAACATTGCAGACTTTTAATTTATTTAGTTTAAACTAGCTTAAACTGTGAGTTATTACTTCATTTGTCAACCGAGATCAAAACAACTCAATGGGACGTCTATGAAGCATTTTCATTTAGCCTCTCTGTAACAGATCAGCAGGAAAATTAAACACAGTAAAGCAGAGACCAGCATGATCCATAACCTGTTTGCTGTAGCAGTTACCATGACTGCACAACTTGTCAAGTAGTGCAGCCATTAAGGTTGTAAATTGAAAATCTTTCATGTTTGCTAGCAAAAAATAAATAAATGTAATGTGTTTTACAGGTAAAAATATTAATAATCATGTGTGCTGGAGGAACTGTAACAGCATAATCTGTCACACTTTTTACACTGTAATAAAAATGACATTTCACGATTTCTTTAAACTTCTACATGAAATGTAAGTGTGCTGAGAGATGTTCAGAAGAAATTGAAACTTTGTTATAACATTCAAAATGTAGCAACAGACTGTAGCAATATACAGGGAATATAGAAAGAGAATTTGGATCCATTCTAACCCTTCAGTAAATGTCAGGTTTAAACGCTACTGAATACAAATATTTCTATCAACTATAATTTGAACAGAGAGACAAAACATGGATTTGCTAAAACAGTATTAACCTTTCAGTGATCCACATAATACAGAAATGACTTGGCAATTATTCAACCCCTGAGCTTCATATAAAATCGATCTTTTTTCGAAGAACTTGGTTCAACTTAGCAGATCATTTGATATAAATTAATATTTTTTTACTTGATGATAAATAGAGATTAGGGTTTGCTACAGAAATGCCTACAATCAATGTAAAAAAGTGAAAGTCATTTGCTTTTCTCAGAAAAAAGTTTACAGATGAGACGCATCATCTATAAATTACAGTTTAACATTTAGTATGGACAGGATCCTGACTGTTTTTTGTCTGAATGAATATTTAAAATGAGTAAGTAAAGAACATGGTACTGGCAGACGCATTCATCAAACCTGCATAATTCTTCGCTAGGTCTAACAAAACTGTAGCCAAATAAAGCACCCAGTAAAGCTCTACATACTATTTTGCATTGTTTCGATTTGTACGGTTCACAGTACCCTCATTATTCTGCAAAGACTTTAATTAAATTTAATTGAAAGTACTCAAATTACCATACAGCATAAAAATTCATGGCCAGTCTTTCAATCTTCTTGACACATAAGAGCACGTTAGTTATTTCATCAATAATCTCTGATCTTCACACAAATGTGAATTTAATGCTTAAAATTGATTGCTCCTAAACAGCATAAAGAGAAGTATAACTTTCAAACAAAACATTAAAGTACCAATTTAGATAATTCTCATAAAAATTATTATAATCTTCAATCTTCCTGCCAATTTTTTACTGCATTGTATGGTATGGATCAGCATTCCCCCCCCCCCCCCCCACAATCTTCAGTTTTTTTAGTCCTAACAACTCAGAGTGTTATTATTAGTTTATCAACACAGCAGGTGTGTGCACAACATTGGTGCAGAAAGAGACAACGGCCCTTTACATAGCTCTGGTTCCAATTATTATTTGTTGTTATTTTGCAGTTCCAGTGTTGGTTAGCTGTATTAACTTGTTTGTTAGCCAAGGCCAGCGGTGGCGTTACCCGAATATTTTCCGTATTTGATCCATTTTTTTTTTTATGTTGACAGAAAAGTCTGAAGGCCATCGGTCATTTAGACAGATTGCAATTCCCACCCCTAATCACTAAGTTCAGACGTGCAGACATTTTCAACAAAAACGATTCCAATGAGAGATTCTTTCTTTTTTTTTTTACGTGTCCTGTTTGGCAGTGTGGAGCTCAGAATTGGTGTCTGAGTACCAAGTGGAAGCCCAACAGATTTACTTTCACAAGCAGAGCAGTACAGCTTTTACTATAGTACTCCACTTGATATATATGTGTGAAAAAATCTTTATTATGAATAGCTGTGGGTTTTCATTTCTGATGTTATGGACACAGAGACGGACGGAACATAAAGGGAAAGAAAGAAAGAAGATGAAGAAGAGAGGTAGGAATCAAAAAGTCAAGAGAGAGGGTGAGTTGAAAATACAAAAGAGGAAGGGGAACAAAGAAAACACAGGAAAACATCGAAGTCTGCCTCGATACCCACAGGACGGCAGAGAGAGGGGAAAAAACAAAAAACGAAAAAGGAACATCGACAAAACAAACCCAACATTGTGAACTAAGAATTACACAACCACATCACACAAAAATGGATATAAAAATACAACAACAATGTCACGAAAACTCATGGTACCGATTAATCAAGATCTAGTAATGATAACCTCAGCCCAAGAATATATCTGTAAACACCGGAGACCCCACACCTATGTGTGTGTGTGAGCATGCAGGTGCATATAAGGTTTCTCCATAAGAGTGTTCGATAGCTGGTGTGAGCAGGCATCAATCCGTCTCCCAGGAATTGATGCAGACATGTAGGAGATCAGAGCCAAGACGCCCAAAGGACCCCCAGAGGCCCAGGCGGATCAGCGCAGAGCCGAGCCAAGAGAGGAGCAGAGGAGAACCCCAGGGGAACGTCCAGCTGCTACGATGTAGGGGCCCGGGGGGCAGCAGTGACAAGCCCACAGGCCACGCCGGCAACCGGCCGCGCTAGGGCGAGCCGGGGCCCAGGGGCACCCCACCCCCCAACAGGGAACCAACCAGGGACAAGCCGACGAGGGGCCACCACCACAGCGGGGGCTGCGGCCAGTCGCCGGCCGCCCAATGAGAGATTCTGATCATTATTTCAGATCTAGAAACTGTACCTAATGCATCTCGCTATCTGGGAGCTGACAGCATGTTGTAGAGTTACAGAGACATGGAGCGCAACTGTGACGGCACCAGACAGACCAGCGGTGAAAGATCGCTGCAGCTTTACCACAGATGCAGGAGTGCATACGTTGATTTCTTACCCCTGAAGTGATCAGAAAAACCACCATTAAGAGAGTCTTGCCAATTCTGATCACTTCAATTAGAGAAATGTTCCCTGATTTCAAAACTTTGGCTAAAGTAGGGCTCGTAATTCAAGTCTCCATTGTGGCAACAGAGCGCTGATTCAGCCTCTATAAGTGATACTGCAGTCCATCTCCATGCCAAGTGTTCATGCCACAGCCGGTGAAATGTTCATAATTAATACATGTAGAGTATTAATCTGGTTGATGTGTGGACTTTGTTAGGTTTGATCTTTAATTAAAATGAATGAAAATTGAATACTATTGAATATGTCATAATCATTTTAAAAATTGATGGTTCAAAATAGATTATGACCGTATTTCTTTGATTCCATCAGTCAAAATGATGGACAACAAACATTTATAGGGCAACATGCTGGCCAAGACTTAGCTGATATGAAGTGATCGCTGCAGATTGTTGCATTCTTAATCATCTACTCGTTGCAATCGCTTCTTTTGAAAGCAAAGACGTCTTCTGTTTGTCCTGAATGGGGTGCGAGTCGATGAAATTCTATAGAACTTGCACGTCTCGTTTTTATCAAAGCAATTTGTGTAACCAACAGCACAACAAGAAATAATTGTGTCTCTTTCTGCAGATGACATGCACAGTAGAGCAGGGAGTTACGTAGACCGATAATCTCTCTACGGTTTTGTTGATTCTACAAAAACACACATATTGATGATGTGTTCAGTACGATTGTTTTTGTATTTTTAAGAAAAGCCTAATTTGTCTCTGCATTTTCACGTGATTTATGTGTCGACACAGAAACATCAAAGTGCAATAATCTGCTCTTATATTACTATGTGAGACAGCTCATAGCTCAATATGTTTGAGATCCATGTCTGAGAATGTGGTCTTACTCCATGCCAAAAAGAATTACACTGGCTCCTATTGTTATTCAGTTATTTTTATTTAACTAATAATAATAAATGTACAATGTTTTGCTCTAATAAGTTGCAGCATCTAGAACAAACATAATTAGATAATTCATAATGACTTAATACTTCAATTCATTAGAATAAAAATCATGTCTGTTGTTTAGCAGGAGACACAACATTGTGATGATCAGAACAAAAGCCTCACAGCAAGTAGATCCCCAGTTTGAATATTTAATGTAGACAATATTTTCTATCTTTGTGCCTGCAGGAAGCTGATTGAATATCTTCGTGTCTACAGTGCAGAAAGGCTGAGTCACTGATGCTTTTCCCAAAATGTAAGACTATTTATGTTTTTGTTAGCACTCAGTATGTTAGGTTTTGCTCAGGATTTCATAGACATAATATTTTACATCTTGGCTTCAATACTTTCAATACCTCTTTCACCTCTAAAAAAATAATTACAAAAATTTAAGACCGACCTCAGTGTCGCTGCAGAGAACATTTTGTAATCAGTTGGTTTTTGATTATGTTCATTAGATAACAGTGCCAAATTGGTGTTTGGAATGTTACTAATTATAAACTGGTTTAAGTGGGATAAAATGCCAGTGTCTAAAAATAAGGGCTTTGTTAAATCCTGAGGGAAAGGTTTACATTTCATTCCGGTTAGGATATTGTTTTGAGATTTACTGAAATTAGGAAATTGGGAGTTCAGTTTAGTCTTTAAAAATCACTCAGTCTTATCCATTTTAATGAGAACCTTATTGCATAGAAGCACCCCACCTCATATTTGATTGGAAACATCAATCAGTCACTTGTATCAAGAGAGCAGAAGCCAACTCTGTCTTTCTCTCTCTCACTAGTGGATGAAGGAGTTAGCACACACTTGTTTTGACCTTAGGATTGCTGATACTCTCAGGGCAGGTGTCAGCAACAGATCATCTAGGTCAATGATTCCCAAACTGGAGCCCCTGTAAGGTGAGACCTTGAGAACTTGTTGGACTCTAATGCAAAGGCTGTCAAATTGGTCAGATGATTAATGATTGATGATGATTAATTAAAAGAGCATATAACAACAATGAAACTGTATACATCATGTGCTGCCACATACAACTGTGTGTATTTATGGAGCTAAAATCATTTTAAAGATCTTAACACATGCACACAAGCACACTTCCATTCATTCTGAAAAGTAAATGCTGTTCTCCACTCCCCCTTGGCCAGCATTTTTCTTCTGTCTGTGTTCTCTTTCCTCTGATGGCTTTTGTGAATCGTACCTTAGTCAGAAATCCAACTGCTTTTAATCTACTTTTAAAGCCAGCAATTTGTCTCAAATGTGACGTGCTGATTTTTTATAGGCAAGATCTGCACAGAAAACATCCCAACTCAATAAGTTCATAAAAAACACAGATCAGTTATTCTGTACCTAAGATTTCCTGAAGCAGTACAAACCCATCCATCCATCCATCCATCCATCCATCCATCCATCCATCCATCCATCCATCCATCCATCCATCTCCGGGTTCAGAGAGACCCAGACTTTCCTCTCCCCAGCCATGTGGGCCAGCTCCTCTGGGGGACTTCCAAGTCATTCCCAGGCCAACCGAGAAACATAGTCCTTCCAGCATGTCCTGGGTCTTCCTCCGGGTCTCCTCCCGAAGGGACGTGCCAGGAAAACATCACCAGGGAGGCATCCAGGTCAAAGCAGCAATAATCACCTCTGAATTTCCCCCCTAAACTAATTAGACAGGAAATGAACATAGCAAAAGCCGAACTGATACAAAAGCCTTACTGCATATGGTCATTACATTTAACAAGACGAAGCAATTAAATCAGTCCATTTCATTTTATAGTTTTAAGGTTTGTTATTACAACAGAAATCTAGAAACACTGAGGTTTTCCTGAAAAATATCCTACAGATAAAACGTGTATCTACAACGTAAAGAATGGATATGTAAACAGGATCGAAAGAAAAGATAGAATAAAGATCAAACCCCAAGCAGCAGTGCTCTTCTCAAACTGCTGCAGGCATTAGAGGAGATGTTGTCAACACACATCATGCAGCTACATCTCTCTTTCTTTAAAACATCATTGGCTTAAAAAAATGTCATCTGAGTCTGAGATCAAACCTACTGATTAAACCTGAAATGTAAAAGAAAATCTGGATTTTCCAGCAGCAGAGTGGAAGGTCTTCCGACGCTTGACATCTCTCATCATCACACCTTGTAGAAATCTCTGACAGCTCTTTAGAAATTGATAGACATCAGAGATCAGTTGTCAAGTTAATCTTTTCTTTTCCGTTAAAACCTTTAACCACAATAATGTTCGAACGTTCTTTTCTGAAAATAATTTTTTCCTCTTGCTGAATAAATTACTGTAATTACTTGTAAGTAAAAAAAATGGCTCATTTTAATCTATCACTGATAA
Source organism: Valencia hispanica (assembly GCA_963556495.2). NCBI lineage: Eukaryota > Metazoa > Chordata > Actinopteri > Cyprinodontiformes > Valenciidae > Valencia > Valencia hispanica. The sequence continues at coordinate 45,429,684 of OY747700.1, read as the reverse complement.
AATAGTGTTAGCCTTTTAAAGCTCTGAATCAGTGATTCCTAAAGTTGGGATTGGGATTCAAATGGATTGTGGTGGTGAGGGAAGAAAACAGGATTTGTGCTGGTGAAGGCTTTAGGTACTTGTGTCCCGTTTTCAAAGTGTTTATGCTATTGATTAAGATGAAGTGTAGTCAATCAAATCAAGTCGTTAGGCTTAATTTTGAATGTGACTTATTCGAGAACAGTGGAATGCCATCTTTAAGAGAGCTGTGGGTGGATACAAGGAGAAAATCAAGAAAAGAGCAAAGGCAGACTACAAGACAGATATAGTGGATAAGCAAAGACAGAAATTCTGAAGACATGGCAGCAAGATAACTGTCCTAATGGACCTGGAACATACAAAAGAGAGACTTAAGGATAATGTGACAAAGCCACTCTATCAAATGTATATAATGGTCATATGATGAATGGATAAATACTTGCAGGAACTCGTTTGATAATTGTCTGACACTCAGTGATTTTCCCTCCGGTGAAGTAAATCATAACTACGGTTAAGCTTCAGTAGCCATTACTCATCCTGTATCACAAACTCTGTTTTATAGATAATAATGAACACCGTTTACTTACAGTAGAAACAAGACATGGGGAGCAGCAATGTGTCAGCTATTACACTGTAGTCATTTATCATATACTGTACAGTAAGTTCAGTCTAAAGCAGTTTTGTCATTAGTTAAAGGATACAGTATTAAAGAGTTGAGACATGACCAACCAAGAGGAGACATGGGAACAGCCCCCTGCTGCTAAACTTTCAGTCTCTTAAGTTAATAGGTTAATGATCTGATCCAACATGGATTCTGTTTCATTGGAGATATGACAGAGTCCCGTTAAAAACACCAGAGAAGAAGCAGGTCTGCGGCAAGTATGAGGTTCAGTTTGGAGTGAATTACCTCCTTTATGTTCTCGGAACTTGTGCAACTTCTGACTCAAGATGCTTGACCTCTCACCAATGGAGATTCCCACCTGCAGCAGTTGAGATTCTCTGCTTTGCTTAGAAACTTTACTGTATGTGTTTTATAATAATAAAAAAAAACAAATACAGCCCTTTTCCAAACAATTAGAATATCGTGGAAAAGTTTTTTTATTTCCAATTATTTCCATTCAAAACGTTAAAGTTCTATAGATTATAGATTCAGGGCCAACAACTTAAACAATTTCAAGTATTTAGTTGTTTATTTGTAGATAATTTGGGCTTCCAGCTCATAAAACCCACAAAATCCGGAATTCAAAAAATTTAAATACCGTGAAGAAATAATTTATTTCTCAGTCTTTGCAGAAAAAAAGAAAGAAATTAGGATGGGAAGTGAAGCACAAACATACAAAAATTCATGAAGTAAAAAGATTTTCTTCAGATTTGTATCATGTAACATAATTACAATCACTAAAGATTTTTTTTTAGATTTCAGAAAACAATTTCTGAAGTAAAAAAATCAGACTCATGTCCACCTGAAAAAGCAGTAACATTTAAACCTAATTTTCAACAAAGCCCCATTAAATCTGCTGCAAGACATGATGATGATCTACATCTTCAAGGAAAACATTCTGTGTTGTGAAGCTATGTACGAACATAGCTTTGATGTTAACATTACCTTGTTACATAGTTGATGAATATGTTGAATGTGGTCTTGCACAGACTTACTAAGTATTACTTACTGTTTATTTTCTTGAAAACCTACTATTACCTTTAACTAAAATTGAAGCCTAAATACTCTTACACTCTTATATAAGTAAATGTAACCAAGTCAAACAGTGTAAAGACTTGTTTATTCCCCACAATTTGTATAATCCAAGTACACAGATGTACACAAAGTAATACTCTATATCTCAGTCAGAAAAAAAATAATGGGTTGCTGATGTCTCCCAAGAAAGTGAAAAGTAGAGAGGAAACCCATTAAATTGCTCTCACATTTTCTTCTGTGGATTTTCCCTAATGGAGAAGATTATTGAAGGAGTCTGCTTCTTGGTACTTTTCTGCAGACACTAATTGTTAGCATATGAAACATGAAATTCTGGAGAAGATTTCTGTTTTCAGATTCTCTGGGTCATGGGGAAGACTCGAGAGAGCAGGTTTTAGGTGGAATTAAAAGGTTTCTGATAATAGGACTGTTTAGTGTTAGCATTATTGCCTCACCATACAATACCCTATTTATTTACATAGCACTTTATACACACCATACAGTTAACCAAAGTCCTTAAACAGTAAAACAGGAATAAAACAAATACAAGTCAATAACAAAGCAGAATTAAACAGAGGGATAGTCTAGAAGGATAAGCGAAAACAGGCCCAAGGCTTTTATTTAAAATCCAAAGAAAAAGAATGAGTTTTTAAGAGAGATTTGCAGAGGGCCAGGGAAGACGCCTGCCTTACTGCTAAGGGAAAGCTCGTTCCACAGCTTTGGGCCACCGACCAAGAAAGCGGCTTGTCAAGCAGCCTTGTCACAAGAAGCTCCTGAGTTGATAATGGGTTTTCTATACTCCAGCTTCGTGTGTTGAGATGTTCACACTCTTTAACAAGTTTAAAATGTTGCAACATATTTAAACCTCTTTTTTGAGTCGTTCATATCATTAAGAAACTCCCCTACAAAAGATATCTGGTTCTGGGAGATTGTTTGACCAAATTGTTGTCTGTCAAAAAGTGTTTTAGCTTTCGGTTAGTTGAGAGTGAAAATGACTGGAACTACAGTGCTTCAGCTGTTTTCAGAAGCAGTTAACCATTTATTTCTATAGTGTTGTTCAAAATAATTTTCTAATATTTCAATTCATCTAAAACTTTTTGACAGACTGTAAACACTTTGCTGCCATAACCAGTCAGCCTCTGTGCACCTTTGAGATTTGTATCTCTTCACCTTACTTATTTCATTTTAAGTCATCAGATTTTTTTTTTTTCATGTGTCCATCCTTAGGATTACAGTCATATCACGTGAAGAAGCTGGTTGCCTACATGTGAAGTTTTGGTCTATGATGGTATCCTAAGTAGGCTGCATCTGGGATCAAAGTAGACAGGGCAGGAATAGAAACCTGTGTTTGCATGACTTTCAACTATTTTGATTATTTTGTGCATTGGTGGGTGGAAAGATGTGTGTGCATTTGCAAATGTGTCACCTGGAGGTTAAGAGTTGTTAAAATGGTGAGGAGGTGCACGCCAGAGCAGCAAACGATAGGTACCCCTGGCCCCGGAAGGTCGCAAGCCTGAGGCAGGTAGACACCAGCTGTATGTCCAACACAGAGGTAGGTCAGTTAAGAACAGGAGCAGAAGCCCTGAGCTAAAGAGACACAGGGAGGGACACAGGGCACCGAAGCCTTTGACCCAGCACGGCTGCTAGTCAGCCAAGAGCAGGAGCCGTACTGTAGCTCAGAAGGACCAAGGGAGCAAGGGCACAGTACCACATCAGCTAGTTTAAAAAAATATGAATTGAAGTGTTTTAGTTTTATTTCACGATTTGTTTTAAAATTCAATCCAAACTTGTATGGACCTGTCCAAATATTTACAGTGTTGATACAGATGATTACACAAACATATTTTCCATTAAGTACTTAGAAACCATTGTCTTCAAAGTGCTTGCATTCCATTTTCTAGTTTTGCATTAAGGCAGGATACAGCTTAGAAAGATTACTTTATTAGGAAAGGGAAAAGGAATTGTCTCTGAGAAATGCTGCGTGGAAAGGAAATAGCCAAGCGCTTCTTTTGTTTTTACTCCACATGGGGATTCATGGGCATACCTTATTTCATAAACAGGGAGGCAGCCTCTGTATTCTTTAGCTATAGATGACAGCATGAACAAGTAAGCAATACAATATATCCTTTTAATCTCAAATTCTCAATATTCAGGAAAAACAACAAACTATTGTAGTTTTTGGTGAGGTTCCCTGAAAGGATGGGCTCTGTTTTATTTTTGTCATTGTTATGTTGCCTGAAAATCAACTGCTACACTGTGTAAGCTTCCAAGTAGTCTGTCGTGGGAAAAAGCAACAATTAATTTTTTTCAAGGGACTTGTTCGATCTTCTCTCAAAGCTGAGAAAAAAACAACAAAAGAACAAACTCATTCCAAACTCAAACTAAAGAAAGCCACTTTAGTTTAGGTCAGTGATATCAGAACAGCAGATGTGGTGTGCCCAATGAGTAGAGACAAACATATCATCCTCTATAGTAACCAAATAGTATCTGGTAAAACATTCATCAACATCATCAATTAATGTGGCTGTGTTCTGTTTCTTATCAACTTTAGAAGGGAAGAAAACCTAACTTGAAACAAGTAAAAGATAAAAGCAGTTAATACAAAGCCAAAATAAAAGGGCTTTGAAATATATTGTCTAGGTAATATCTTTGCCAAAAACAGCTTTTATAAAGACACTTGTTTATATTTCTTAATAAATTCTATATTTGTATTTACTTAAAGGACATTTCAAAACAGGATTTTTTTCTGTAAAAAATAAAAGTCTTTTTTTTTAGTTTTCAGTAATACTGGACATAATGATTCCCTGTCTACAACCAATAACATACACCAAAAAAAGAAAAAAAAGCAATGCGTTTATTTCACATTTCAAACTCACACTATTTATGTTTTTTTCTTTTATTAAAAATAACATATATATGTAAGCAAAATACATTGAAGGAATGGACAATAGGAAGACAAGGATAAACAGTTGTCAGCTTAGTCATTGCAAAGACAAAAAAAAACCACTTTGTTTGATTCATTCAAATTTACAGATTTTACTCTGTTTCTATTAGTTTTATTGTAACATAAATGCTTATCTGTTTTTTTAACATGGTAAATATTACATTTTCTGAATTTCTAGAATATTATAAATCAGCATAGTAGTTTTTTTGATCTAGAATTAAATTGTAAACGTTTAAAAGATAGCTGTGAATAAATATTAAGAGATTGAAAGGTAATTATCAATTGTTCATGTATAATTTAGTCCTAAAGACAAACAATACATAGGTGAGGCTTCCTAACTTACAGCAATTCAGTGTTAGAGGTGACTTAGATGTTGGGGATTTGATAAAATGATTAGTTCAGTTGTTAGAGACTTGGAACTTGACTGTAACTTGGGGCAAAAAACCTGAGACTTGATTTGGACTTGCATGTTGGACCTAAAGGCGGGAAATGAGCTGACAGAGAGGGAAGAAAGTCACAAATGACTAAAACCATTAACAGATTCTATTTCTTCCTCATAAAACCTGAACTGAGTCTTTTTTGTCAAGGACAGATAGACCTGTCACCCATAAAGCTGGAGAGCAGACACATCATCAAGCAATGATGAGAGATTACACACCTGTCACATTTTCACAGTTCAAGGTGCTCTGACATTCCTGAAAACATAATTTCATCTTGCTCTACCTCAGTCTTTCCTACTGATATTAGAAGCTTCTTACCACCACCTTCCCTTCTAGTTTTGTCTCTTCTAGAATACCACTCAAGACATGCATCAGCCTCTATTTCTCTTGATAGTGCATGAATAGGAGGCTATAGACAATGTAAACTGGCTTTCTATTCTCCTTTTTAAATAAAACAAAATCCCCAGTACAAAATAGATCACATGTTCCCACCTCCTTACCTTGTGTCTCCTTTAAATTAGCACAAGCTGACTTTTTAAATACTAGTTACAGCCTGTGGTAGTCCTGAGTTTTACCTCTGGGACACATTTTGGCCTCTTTCTCTGCATCTGGCACCATCAAAGCTTTGGAGGTCAAAACATGTTGCTCTCTGTCCTGTGTGGTTATTAGCAGCCTTTTGGCACTGGCTAAAGGCTATTAGCTATTAGTGCCAGATATTTGGAACAATAAAGTGACTCCATCCCCGACCCATTGTAGTAACATGTGGGAATCAGTATTGGCATACAGGTCCTTCTCAAAATATTAGCATATTGTGATTAAGTTCATTCTTTTCCTTAATGTAATGATAAAAATTAAACTTTCATATATTTTAGACTTATTGCACACCAACTGAAATATTCCAGGTCATTTATTGTTTTAAAACTGATGATTTTGGCATGAAAACCCAAAATTCCTATCTCAAAAAATGTGCATATCATGAAAAGGTTCTCTAAACGAGCTATTAACCTAATCATCTGAATCAACTAATTAACTCTAAACACCTGCAAAAGATTCCTGAGGCTTTTAAAAACTCCCAGCCTGGTTCATTACTCAAAACAGCAATCATGGGTAAGACTGCTGACCTGACTGCTGCCCAGAGGGCCATCATTGACACCCTCAAGCAAGAGGGTAAGACACAGAAAGAAATTTCTGAACGAATAGGCTGTTCCCAGAGTGCTGTATCAAGGCACCCCAGTGGGAAGTCTGTGGGAAGGAAAAAGTGTGGCAGAAAACGCTGCACAACGAGAAGAGGTGACCGGACCCTGAGGAAGATTGTGGAGAAGGACCGATTCCAGACCTTGGGGGACCTGCGGAAGCAGTGGACTGAGTCTGGAGTAGAAACATCCAGAGCCACCGTGGACAGGCGTGTGCAGGAAATGGGCTACAGGTGCCGCATTCCCCAGGTCAAGCCACTTTTGAACCAGAAACAGCGGCAGAAGCGCCTGACCTGGGCTACAGAGAAGCAGCACTGGACTGATGCTCAGTGGTCCAAAGTACTTGCATGTCATTCGGAAATCAAGGTGCCAGAGTCTGGAGGAAGACTGGGGAGAAGGAAATGCCAAAATGCCTGAAGTCCAGTGTCAAGTACCCACAGTCAGTGATGGTCTGGGGTGCCATGTCAGCTGCTGTTGTTGGTCCACTGTGTTTTATCAAGGGCAGGGTCAATGCAGCTAGCTATCAGTAGATTTTGGAGCACTTCATGCTTCCATCTGCTGAAAAGCTTTATGGAGATGAAGATTTCATTTTTCAGCACGACCTGGCACCTGCTCACAGTGCCAAAACCACTGGTAAATGGTTTACTGACCAATTACTGTGCTCAATTGGCCTGCCAACTCTCCTGACCTGAACCCCATAGAGAATCTGTGGGATATTGTGAAGAGGAAGTTGAGAGACGCAAGACCCAACACTCTGGATGAGCTTAAGGCCACTATCGAAGCATCCTGGGCCTCCATAACACCTCAGCAGTGCCACAGGCTGATTGCCTCCATGCCACGCCGCACTGAAGCAGTCATTTCTGCAAAAGGATTCCCGACCAAGTATTGAGTGCATAACTGAACATAATTATTTGAAGGTTGACTTTTTTTTGTATTAAAAACACTTTTCTTTTATTGGTCGGATGAAATATGCTGATTTTTTAGATAGGAATTTTGGGTTTTCATGAGCTGTATCCCAAAATCATCAGTTTTAAAACAATAAAAGACCTGAAATATTTCAGTTGGTGTGCAATGAATCTAAAATATATGAAAGTTTAATTTTTATCATTACATTATGGAAAAGAATGAACTTTATCACAATATGCTAATTTTTTTAGAAGGACCTGTATATATATGTATATATATATATATATGTATATATATATATATATATATATATATATATATATATATATATATATATATATATATATATATATATATATATATATATATATATGCTTTTATATATGCTCACTTTTATTTTATGTTTTTCCCATTATTTATCCCACCGTGCTCCTACCTAGTTCCAGTCCTGGGGTTCCACTCTCCCTCTGCCAGCCCCGGGATGGCCCCGCACTGAAACCCCAGCCTCCTTCATGCTTGGGGAGTGAGCAGGCCCTTCTTTTCACCTGAAGGGGTGGGGTTTCTCTGGCTGGACATAGCGCGTGGAAGGATCACATTATTCCAGCCAGATCCTCCCCAACCCTTCAGGCGCCCCGGCCGGCCAGGAGGACGCAGTATACAGCCCCAGGACTAGTGCATGTTTTTGTGGGAGTAGCTCACATTAGCTGCTCAAGGGAACACGGGGAGAACATGCAAACTCCACTAGGGCTGCAACAAACGACTAATTTAATTTTGATTAGGCTAATGACTAATTTACCGACTAATCGATTAGTCTAAAAGATTATTTTGTTTAAGAAATAAACTATTTAATTGCATGTCATTTTATTTTTAGTAAACATTACCATTCAATTCACAAAACTGAAAATATTTAAATTGAATAAAATTCTTATTTTATTTATTAAATTCTTGATTCACTAATTAAGAATTTAATTAATTAAATAGTATTAAATAGTATTTATTAATTAGTTATTAATTGACAAAATTCTTATTTTATTTATAAAATTATTCTAAATAAATTTCCTTAAAAATAAAGATATTGACTTTTTTTTGTTCTATGCAACAAGATTTTGTTGTGGTTTAGAACAATTGGTTTAAGACAATGTGACAGAATGAGTAATACATTTGCAGTTAAAGCAGTTGAATTTAATGCATTAAGAAAAAATACACACAAGCTTCAAACTGTTTTTCTAAAGGAACTGCACAAAACTTGTTGTCCCTCTAATCTATTCTAACACAATTGTAGTTCTGATGGTCATTGGTGACTGTGTAAACAATTTTAGAGGCTCATGTGTCAGTGGAAATGCAGCTTCCAGTACTGTCATCTGTATACTATTACTGTATGCATATCGTAGAAATACAAATCCATCTGCACATTGTGACAACATCCTAGCAAGATTTTTGTAAAAGAAATTATATTTATAGCTACGTTGAATCTTTCCACTGAAATACTACCAAACTGCACTGACAGATTAACACTGAAGCCCTAAATTAACGGAGGAGGATGTGTGGGGAGTACCAATTTACTGATAGATGGAGTTTTGTCCCACTTTGAAGGACTAGGAAAGGAAAATCAGACTCAGTGTGATTACATAGTGTGAGACCACCTGACAGCAGCTCTGGCCTGTGGCTCTCACAGACGATGGTGTGGTAAGGAGGACAGCTGTTTAACTTTAGATAAGCTGAGGGGCAAACAAGTAGAACAAGAGAGGATGTGACCACAGTGGAGACCCTCATCATGCCTCTGGCTTAAGAGAACAAACTCTGTCTTTACAGAAGAGTAAATTTCACATCATGTGAGAAGGTGGCCTTAATTTAAACTGAGGGCTATGGGTACTGACCTGCATAAATTCATTCTTAGAAATGCTTTGTTTCAAGACATAAAAGTGTTTGACAAGAGTACTCAGGCTATTTGATTATAATGAGTTGGTGAGAAATTAGTAAGGATAAACTTCTGCTTCGTGGAAAACTTTGAGTCTTTGTAACCTTAAATAAGTCTCGCAAAATAGAAAAGACATTGTGGTGATATGGTAAGCTTACTACTTTCTATAAAGTAGGGACAACTGCAATTGGAAGGAGGTCATATCCAAACTAAACTGAAAGAAAATATAAATCATAAAATATTCAATTTCTAAATAGTATTTTCTAACTTTGATATTGGTCCTTTGTTGACATTTTTTAAATTACTTACTTAAAAAAATCCTCCAAGATGGAAGGGTCCCTTCATCGTCTGCCAACGGATGGAGAAGGACAGATGCCCTGGGGTCACTTACGAGATAAGTAGTCCAGGAAACGCACGTTCACGTAAATGGGTGGTGCACCACAATAGCATACAAGAGAACAATAGCATACAAGAGAACTTTGCCATCACCTGAGACTCTTATATAATTGATTATTTGAAATTAGGACATTTCTTTTGCAGTACTTTATGTTCCATAACATGTTTTGACTAAATACAATTGTATTGAAGACTGATCAGTATTACGACACCGTGTGATGGGTTATTGTCACCTTACCCTGTTCTAACGTGGGGAGGAGTTAAGTTAAGAGTGAAGAAAAAGAGAGCAGGAGAGTTGTTGTAGCTGCTGTTATGCTGTGCTAATCTGCCGTCTTGCCATTCAGCTAATAAAGAGGAGTTCAGAAAGTAACTGTAGCCCCCCTTTCCCTGAGAGCTGGCAAGCTACCAGGCCACAAATAAGGGCTACATATTTAATTTGGACCAAACTCTATGTGTATTTGGGAATGAATTGGACCAGTCTGTTTTGTAAATGCCATTGAGTTTACATTTGTTGAGATTACATTTATTCCCCATACAAACAAAGTTAGTATTCTTTTGGATCCCTGGAATATTTAACAGTTTGTCATAGCTCAAAGAAATTATGAATTAATTTTTGGTATCTGGTGAGTGTCAGACCAATTTTGGCCACATTAATACTTTTCTGTGTTGGAAAATGTTTTATCAGTATCCATCACAGATTCAAATAATCTGGTGTTTTATGTTACCGAGCTGAATGTGGTCCTATAGCACATGCTGTCTGAAGGATGTGCAGTTAGACAGATGCTACAGTTTAAATTTAGTCAGTTTTGCCTGCAGAGGACTAATAGAAAATACTCCGATTTTTAGGCTGCTGTCTTTTGTGTGTTGTGTTTGTATATTCTGCACTAAGAACTAACACAGTGGGCCTCTGACCGAGTATTAGTGTTTGACGAGTTGAGAATGGGAATATGCTAATCAGAGAACCTGTGAAGTGGAATGATCTGCTCTACAGTTTTGTTTGGCCATGTGTGAAGACAAGGAGGGGTGCTGAGCTGGTGACTAGAGAGAGTCTGTAATCTGCCCACTCAGGAATGCTCAGTAGTGATAGTTTTCTAATCCTTTTTAATGTCTGAAGTCCAGTGCCTTTTGGTTGTTGACACAAACACACACGCATGCACAGGCACGCAGACCCACAATCAGCACAGCTGGGTTCCTATGCAATGGATATCATGTCCTATTTGAAAGCTCAGTTCTTTCAGTATCTAAAGTAGCTCCTGGTTTAAAGCCCTCCAACAAACTTGAAGGGGCAGAACGGAGCAGACCAGCTTATCCCACTGCGTCGACCACACTTCAGTCACATGACTGATCAGACTTATCTAACAGATGCTGCTCCTTATCTGTTACTCTGCTAAAAGACACTTTCAGATGGAAATAACAGAATGTGACAAAGTATTCAAGTAACTCCATCCTAAACTTGCTCCTTTAGGTCTAGATTCAAAATCTTTATTTGAAAGCAGACCCCTCTGTGACATGCCAAATAGTACTTTGTCTCAAAGGTACATTTAAGACCATAAATACAACAGACGCCAAATTTAGATTTATTATTATTATTTTCATTTTGAGAATGTGTCTGCCCATCCTAGGCAGGAATTATCACTGTGCCAATATAACTGTTTATAACTCAGGAGCTTTAGAAGTAATGTTGACATGATGCTGTATGTTGGGATACATAACGAATCTGAAAAGGATATCTGTGTAATTAGTCCTTTTTTTTTCAGAGATACGACGCAGCAAAATAACATAAAATGAAGTATTTTATTTCTCTCCATTTGTGGAATGACCTTAGCTTATTGAGTTAAAGTTTAATGTGTTTCAGTTTAGTCTCCCTCATCTCTTGTTATGTTAATTAGGGCTTCGAGTTTCTCTTAGTCTTATTTCCCAGTTAGCACTTTGTGTTTAGTCTTTCCTTATGCCTTTTTAGGTTAATCTGTCTACTCATTTCCTTTTTTTTTTTTTTGTTGCCTCCCCTCTGTTACCTCCTTACCATTTTTCCTTTCTGGCCCAGCTGCTGATTGCCTCCACCTGTTCTCTCCCTCTCACCTGCAACAGCTTCCCACTAATTACTCCTCAAGTTTCTCTGCCATTTCCTCACTCCCTCCTCAGTATTTTAACAGTTCTCATTTAGTCACTACTCAATGGTTCCTCTTTAAAGCTTCTTGTTCCCTGGTCTTCGTCTTTTTCATGTCCTCCTGACATACCCTGTAAGTTCCTTGTTCTTTTATTTAATTAAATCATTGTTTTCTAACCTAGCTGCTTTTGGGTCCTCCATCCTCAAATCGTGACAAGCTTGTTCAATAATTTGAATACAAACTAAATCAAAACAAAATTCCTACAATCTTTACAAAGATCATATCTCAATAACAACAGAAAGCGAAACACCTGCTGACAAACATCAGAGCTGAAAGAGAGCGTGGTAAAATACTCTTTAGCCGGTTTCAAAAAACATTGGTGCCACTTTGCCGCATTCATTAGTGGTCAGCCTGTGGCGGCAATGTGGCACGATCACCTGTTTTTCACAAAAGATTACGCAATGGCAGGATAAAGGGGGTGTGCATGGAGTGTGCATGGTCTCCCGTGGGTTCCTTCTGGATACTCCTGCTTCCTCCCACAGTCCAAAAACAAGACTGTTAGGTGAATTGGTCTTTCTAAATTATCCTTAGGCATGAGTGTGTGTGCATCGTTGTTTGTCCTGTATGTCTCTGTGTTACCCTGTCCAGGGTGTACCCCACGGTGTATTCATGGATTGTTTGTACCAACAGGGTTAAAACACATCACAACAAATCAATCAGTTTTGCCACTGTAAGTGTCCCATGCTATCATTTTAAACTTTACCACTGCCATTGCCTGTCATTGTATCTTACCTCTGGGGCATATCTTGGCATTTTATCCCCAAACTGTGACATGCTTCTCCTTGTTCTTTGCCATGGTTAAAGGTTTTCTCTGCCAATACATTGGTAGGGGTTTTCTGTGCTGTTTGCTCTCAGCAAGCTGGGCAGTCTGGGTTAGAATACTAGTGTGTGCTCTTGTGTGTGTATTTGTGTGTATTTCTAACCTTGGCAGTAACTAATGTTGTGTTGCTATCCGCTGGCTTTTGTCTCTGCCTTAACGTCATTGTGGGTCACATCCACTCATAAAACATCTGCTGGCACCGGCAGCATGACTCATGACATTACAACCACAGACCCTAATACCATGTGGTTTGTGGCAAGTAAGCAGACGGGTAACTGTGCATAATGTGCTCTAAATTCACTGCAGGGATGCATAAAATAACAGACTACCTGAAATAAAACACATCCCAGAGCAAGTTATCATTGTAAATAATTAAGTAAATAAAGAAATGTGATTAAATGAAACTGTAACATACTTAATCACCGGTCAAATATATGATGTTTATCAAACAAGCCAACACAGATACAACACAGATCAGATAAAAATCAGACGGGAAACATGAGAGCCTAAGGCCAGCCCTCTCACTTTATCTCTGTTTGGGTTCTCGGGTAAGTGGACATGCTGACAGAGATTATGTCCAGAAACAGTTATAAAATGTCCCAAAAAAGAAATGACAGAGGCACTCTGAAGTTGAAAAAGTATAAAAAAGCCTTTAATTCAACATGGCAAGGACTGATTGATCATGCCCTGATGAAGGCCAATATGGCTGCAACGCGTAGGCCTATGTGCTTGCAATCAGTCCTTGCCATGTTGAATTAAAGGCTTTTTGATACTTTTTCAACTTCAGAGTGCCTCTGTAATTTCTTTTTTTGGGATTATTACTTCACCCATCGCAGAAGAGCACCTGAGATAGAAACGTTTTGAAGTCTCCTAAGCGCCCTCAGCCCCTTTGTGTCTTTGCAGTTATAAAATGTCTTTTGGAAGAGTATTGAGGCAGTCAAAACCATAAGGAATTGCTATTTGAATCTGTTTTACTCATAATTTTCTGGGCTGTGTGGGTGAGTAAAAGTGAGTTCTTTTTCACATCTTAGTTTAGGCTTACTAAACAACACACTATGGACATACCATCTTATGCCCTTCTAGTAGCCCCTTAACACTATTGCATATCAACGTTTTAGTTGAATTAGGTTAAAAGACACAAGGCCATAAGAAAACCATGCTATCACATTGCCTTCCTATGCATGTAGCGCCACAGCATACATACACAATGAATGTGATCACCAGATAGACTAGTCTGCCACAGATTTGTTTGGGGGGCATGTTGGAAAGTTCCACAACATAAGCACTACAGCTCTCACACACCATGTAAACCCCACATGGGCACCACTGCTACAAAATCACTACTGCAATTGTGACTCAAATATCTTGGCAATAAATCCAGTATTAACATTATACAATGTCATGCTAAGCTAAAGAGGGTTCACTCACCTAGGGGGTCTGGATGCTTCAAACTTGAAGTAATATTTAAGCCATTTTTCTGATTATATCGGTTAATAATTATCTGACCACTGTTTAATTGTACTACATTAGTCAAACGACATAAAATGCACACAATCAGGAGCTATGATGAAAAATACACTTGCCAACTAACTAACATCATGATGGTGTGTGAGTTTTTACTTATTTTTCTCTTTATTAAAATTTTTCTTTAATGTAAAATAGTGGGAGCTGAGATTATCCACATTGTTCACCCTCAAATACTTGTTTAACATTTATCATTGTAGGGTTTTTGCTGACTTTCCCTCAACTATTTACAGACTGCAGATTAAAGGAATATTGCTTTACAAAAGCAGGTCAAACATGACACATAATGCTTGACTTCAAGGTGCTAAAAGCCTCAACTTCTTTTCACCTCAATAAATATCCCGTCTTAACTCTTTTAAACTAGGTGTGTTCTATGGTGTGATGTGTTTCTGTATCAAATTACCAAACAAATAACTTGGAATAATAGCTAAGAGAGTCTCTTTAGGCCACATCACTAAAACCATTTTCTCTTTATTTTCTTTGAAAATCTTTCTTCATCTGCATTTGATCCCATGTTTTGTTTGTTTGTCGTACCATTGCAGACTTTCAGCCATTTTAAACAGAATGTTAATGTAGAAACTCTGTAGGTGGATGGGGAGTTTGAAGAAAGTAGAAAGTATAAGAATAGATTGAGTAGAATGAGCAAATAGTTAAATAATATGAACAATGTCATCTTTTGTACGTAATTTAAAAGAAGTTGCTGTCCTGTTCTGTCTGAATCTATACATAAATCCACCAATAATAACCAAAAACAAGAGAATGAGATAGATGGATGTATTGTATGATCTGCATATGCTTCTTTTTTTCTTGCTTGTATTCATTTGAATGTGGTGCTGAGCCTTCTCTCTGTACACTCAGTGAATCACCAAGCAGAGGCTAAGAAAAGATCATAATGTGTATGTGCTAAAAGAGCAAAAATAAATTTTAATGACAAAATTATGGGATATTCATATTGTACACAGATTAAATAATACACTTAGAAATCCCTTCCCAAGGAAGAGGATCAATAGTATTTTAGATTTATCTGTAGACTTGGTGCTCTGACAGGTAAAGACTCAGATTTATAGAAACCAGATTATGAACATTTTAAGTCACAAAATCCATCATTATATCACTTCCATTAGTAAGTACTTACATCTGAAGGTGTCTTTGTAAAATCAAAACCCACACAACTCTCCTATTTCCCCCAAGAATACACATGCTTTAGATTTTTCTCATAAGTACATGGCAGTGCCAGTGCTTCCTCACTCCTTCTCGCATCTCACATCACACATCAGATGTGAGCATCTGATGTGACTCTAATAAGTCTCCTTTTCTGTTTAGAGGATGGTAACCACAGAAATTCTGATGGCGTTTTATCAATTCTTATAGTGCAATTCATCCCCAAATGAACTTTGTTTTTTGCTGATAAACTGTATAAATGAGTGTCTAATAGTGCTGTCTACATGTCTGGTCATTATTTTTGGTATTTTAGCATATTTTAGTAAAAATATACATTTTCTACCAAAAACCATCAGTGGAGTGCCTTCTTCATTTTAAGACTTTACAGTGCACTTAAATTTGAATCCTGCATTGGTACTGGCTCAGCCTCTACGGATGACGTCAGCCATCTTGCCGCTGTGGAGTATAAAACCAGCCCAGTCTCGGCCAGACCTTCGTAGCGAGTTGGAATAGCAAGGAAGTGTTGACAACACCCAGCCTCCCCTCAATCCAATTCAAATGAAAAAAAAAAACATTGATTAATCCCAAAGCAGGCCCAGAGTGGGTAATTGGGAGAACAGGGACGATTCCCGGTGGGCCGGGCTTATGTATGGGCATACTTGTGTGCCAAACCAACAAGGCAAAAATGTGTTACTAGTAAGAGTATTTCTGAAATAGTAGGGGAAAATGTTTAACTAGTTCAGTGTAATCGCGTACTACAGTGGCTTGCAAAAGTATTCGGCCCCCTTGAACTTTTCCACATTTTGTCACATTACAGCCACAAACATGAATCAATTTTATTGGAATTCCATGTGAAAGACCAATACAAAGTGGTGTACACGTGAGAAGTGGAACAAAAATCATACATGATTCCAAACATTTTTTACAAATAAATAACTGAAAAGTGGGGTGTGCGTAATTATTCAGCCCCCTTTGGTCTGAGTGCAGTCAGTTGCCCATAGACATTGCCTGATGAGTGCTAATGACTAAATAGAGTGCACCTGTGTGTAATCTAATGTCAGTACAAATACAGCTGCCCTGTGACGGCCTCAGAGGTTGTCTAAGAGAATGTTGGGAGCAACAACACCATGAAGTCTAAAGAACACACCAGACAGGTCAGGGATAAAGTTATTGAGAAATTTAAAGCAGGCTTAGGCTACAAAAAGATTTCCCAAGCCTTGAACATCCCACGGAGCACTGTTCAAGCGATCATTCAGAAATGGAAGGAGATTGGCACAACTGTAAACCTACCAAGACAAGGCCGTCCACCTAAACTCACAGGCCGAACAAGGAGAGCGCTGATCAGAAATGCAACCAAGAGGCCCATGGTGACTCTGGATGAGCTGCAGAGATCTACAGCTCAGGTGGGGGAATCTGTCCATAGGACAACTATTAGTCGTGCACAAAGTTGGCCTTTATGGAAGAGTGGCAAGAAGAAAGCCATTGTTAAAGGAAAACCATAAGAAGTCCTGTTTACAGTTTGCCACAAGCCATGTGGGGGACACAGCAAACATGTGGAAGAAGGTGCTCTGGTCAGATGAGACCAAAAGGGAACTTTTTGGCCAAAATGCAAAACGCTTTGTGTGGCGGAAAACTAACACTGCACATCACTCTGAACACACTATCCCCAGTGTCAAATATGGTAGTGGCAGCATCATGCTCTGGGGGTACTTCTCTTCAGCAGGGACAGGGAAGCTGGTCAGAGTTGATGGGAAGATGGATGGAGCCAAATACAGGGCAATCTTGGAAGAAACCCTCTTGGAGTCTGCAAAAGACTTGAGACTGGGGCGGAGGTTCACCTTCCAGCAGGACAACGACCCTAAACATAAAGCCAGGGTAACAATGGAATGGTTTAAAACAAAACATATCCATGTGTTAGAATGGCCCAGTCAAAGTCCAGATCTAAATCCAATCGAGAATCTGTGGCAAGATCTGAAAGCTGCTGTTCACCAACGCTGTCCATCTAATCTGACTGAGCTGGAGCTGTTTTGCAAAGAAGAATGGGCAAGAATTTCAGTCTCTAGATGTGCAAAGCTGGTAGAGACATACCCTAAAAGACTGGAAGCAGGAATTGCAGCAAAAGGTGGTTCTACAAAGTATTGACTCAGGGGGCTGAATAATTACGCACACCCCACTTTTCAGTTATTTATTTGCAAAAAATTTTTGGAATCATGTATGATTTTCGTTCCACTTCTCACGTGTACACGACTTTGCATTGGTCTTTCACGTGAAATTCCAATAAAATTGATTCATGTTTGTGGCTTTAATGTGACAAAATGTGGAAAAGTTCAAGGGGGCCGAATACTTTTGCAAGCCACTGTAGTTGGCTTGCCAAACTGGGCTGACTCTGCCTCCACTGGCAGCTCATTTTTTATTTTTTGTAGTTTTTTTGTAGCGCACCTTGACGTAATACATCAGCGCACTCAGTCAGTGGTGTGGGTGGGTGGCGCTGAGAGGGCTAGTAGTAAAAAAGAGGAAAGCCCTGGAAACAGACGCTGCAGCCTCCCTGATGGAAAATAAGTCTTTAAAGCTGAACTAGTATACACTCTAAAGTGGGTGGGAGAAAAGAGGCCTGAAAGAGTTGTGATGCGTTTTGATTCAGCGGCTGTTTTATCATCTCTGGAATCAGGAACATCCCGGACTAGGCCTGATCTTGTGTCTGATGCTTTGCTTGCTCTTTATAAAGCAGAAAGGGAGGGAATAGAAGTAGGTTTTATGTGGGTTCCAGCTCATGTGAGAATTGTTGGGAATGAAGTTGCAGATGAGGTTGCAAAAGGGGCAAAAAAGATTAATCGTATAGATGTGGATGTTGTTTTTGGCCAGTCAGAATATTGTGGTCTTATTAATGAGGAAATTATTACTCAGTGGCAGCATGAGTGGGATCCTAAAGGAGGGGGAGGCATTACTATCTTATTCAGAGGCGTGTTGGGAACACCACAACCTGGGGAAACAACAAAAAGGAGCAGGTCCTGATAACAAGGTTGTGACTTGCTCACTGTGGACTAGCATCTGGACTTTATAGGATTGGCAAACACAATAATGGTTTATGTGAGAACTGTGGAAAAGAAGATACTGTATCGCACTTTCTAATTATGTTGTGGATTTGCTGTCCAAAGAAGAGTTATTTATTATAGTATTATAGTACTTTATTATTGTTTGATCTAGGATTTGATGCTGTCTCAATCAAGATTTTGCTTGGTCTCAGTGTGTGCCAGCTAGAAGTATGCAAGGCTCTGATGGATTTTATTTTTGTCACTGGACTTTATAAAATAGTGTGAGTAGTTGAGCAGTAATTCCTCCTCATTAAAGAAAGGCAGCAATGCGCCATCTGGCGTGCAGCCTACTGAAAATCCATTCGAAGAAAAAGAAAATGAAGCAGGAAAGGTAAAAGAAAAAGAAGAAGAAGAAGAACAGACGCTGCTAAATGTGCAACTTTTTCACTGAAACAAGCTCGTGGTTTGTGACAACAAACAAGGATGATGAAATGTGTAAGGCAACATGTTGAACTTCGCCTGCAAACCACGCTTCGAGTTAATTAATTATCAAGTCAATGGATTGCAACTAGCATAACATATAATTTTAATAATAATGCGATGTGACGCCACATAACTGGGTGACTAACCCCCAATTTCCACTGCATGCACTCCGCTCCGGCACGCACTCCGCAGCAAAAACCCTCCCATTGTAGTCAATGAGAGCATTTCTACAGCCGCCGCCGAGCCGCTCCTCCGTCCCAAAAAAATAGGATAGATTCTATTTTTGCCGGACGCCGGAGAAAGTCCGCAGTCAATCTACACAAATCACTAAGCACAAACAGGATAAAGAACAACCACATTTCCAGATGTTTTTCAAAATACATCAATAAAAACGGACTCGATTTTTTGTATGCATAACCATATTAATATAAACCCGCATATATTTATACATACAGGTCCTTCTCAAAAAATTAGCATATTGTGATAAAGTTCATTCTTTTCCATAATGTAATGATAAAAATTAAACTTTCATATATTTTAGATTCATTGCACACCAACTGAAATATTTCAGGTCTTTTATTGTTTGAAAACTGATGATTTTGGCATACAGCTCATGAAAACCCAAAATTCCTATCTCAAAAAATTAGCATATCATGAAAAGGTTCTCTAAACGAGCTATTAACCTAATCATCTGAATCAACTAATTAACTCTAAACACCTGCAAAAGATTCCTGAGGCTTTTAAAAACTCCCAGCCTGGTTCATTACTCAAAACCGCAATCATGGGTAAGACTGCCGACCTGACTGCTGCCCAGAAGGCCATCATTGACACCCTCAAGCAAGAGGGTAAGACACAGAAAGAAATTTCTGAACGAATAGGCTGTTCCCAGAGTGCTGTATCAAGGCACCTCAGTGGGAAGTCTGTGGGAAGGAAAAAGTGTGGCTGAAAATGCTGCACAACGAGAAGAGGTGACCGGACCCTGAGGAAGATTGTGGAGAAGGACCGATTCCAGACCTTGGGGGACCTGCGGAAGCAGTGGACTGAGTCTGGAGTAGAAACGTCCAGAGCCACCGTGCACAGGTGTGTGCAGGAAATGGGCTACAGGTGCCGCATTCCCCAGGTCAAGCCACTTTTGAACCAGAAGCGCCTGACCTGGGCTACAGAGAAGCAGCACTGGACTGATGCTCAGTGGTCCAAAGTACTTTTTTCGGATGAAAGCAAATTTTGCATGTCATTCGGGAATCAAGGTGCCAGAGTCTGGAGGAAGACTGGGGAGAAGGAAATGCCCAAATGTCTGAAGTCCAGTGTCAAGTACCCACAGTCAGTGATGGTCTGGGGTGCCATGTCAGCTGTTGGTGTTGGTCCACTGTGTTTTATCAAGGGCAGGGTCAATGCAGCTAGCTATCAGGAGATTTTGGAGCACTTCATGCTTCCATCTGCTGAAAAGCTTTATGGAGATAAAGATTTCATTTTTCAGCACGACCTGGCACATGTTCACAGTGCCAAAACCACTGGTAAATGGTTTACTCACCATGGTATTACTGTGCTCAATTGGCCTGCCAACTCTCCTGACCTGAACCCCATAGAGAATCTGTGGAATATTGTGAAGAGGAAGTTGAGAGACGCAAGACCCAACACTCTGGATGAGCTTAAGGCCGCTATCGAAGCATCCTGGGCCTCCATAACACCTCAGCAGTGCCACAGGCTGATTGCCTCCATGCCACACCGCATTGAAGCAGTCATTTCTGCAAAAGGATTCCCGACCAAGTATTGAGTGCATAACTGAACAAAAATATTTGAAGGTTGACTTTTTTTGTAATAAAAAAACTTTTCTTTTATTGTTCGGATGAAATATGCTCATTTTTTGAGATAGGAATTTTGGGTATTCATGAGCTGTATGCCAAAATCATCAGTTTTAAAACAATAAAAGACCTGAAATATTTCAGTTGGTGTGCAATGAATCTAAAATATATGAAAGTTTAATTGTTATCATTACATTATGGAAAAGAATGAACTTTATCACAATATGCAAATTTTTTGAGAAGGACCTGTATGTTGTCCAAAATATCTTGACACAGAATAACGGAGAATAACTGTTCTTTTCTGTTCGTCTTCCACGGAATAAATAATTTTGTTTTGACTTCTGCATTTATTACTGGCTTCGCGAGATCTCGCAATTCCTGCACATGCTTCTTTGAGCACCTCTGGGCTGCGGACCGAAGCGGAGCGGATCTAGAGCGCATGCAGTGGAAATTGCGAACGGCTGCGGAGTGCGTGCCGGACAGGGGTGCATACAGTGGAAATTGGGGGTTAGTCATAGCACCTCAGAGTTAGAAGGAAAATCGAGCACCAAGCAATATAAGCCCACAAGTCCAGAGTGGGCAGGATTACTTATTGAGTGAGTATTATTAGTATTAACATAATGAAGAGCATGGTTTAGACCTGCTCCATATGAAAAGTGCCCATCAATGCTAACTGATTCAACACTACAATAATAAAACTGACCTGAATTAATCATAGGCTTTGTACAATTGGGAAATTTGTGCTGAGAATTATGACCATTTTTAAATGTGATTTATTTCCAGAAACAGAGTCAGGATTCAGTAGTGATGACGGGATTTCTCCTGATAGTATGGAAGAAATAGGTGTGTGAGCAGTTATGCATTAGTTCCAATATAACTACTTTCTATGCCCAAATGACAGTGACCCGTTATATATTTTTTTCTTTAAAAGTAAGACAATAAATACACACAGCCCACACTTGAAAGAGAATAGAATGAAAGTAATATAAAACAAGCCTGCATGTTTTGCCATTGAAAATATTTTAATTAGTTACGTGTGTTAAGTAATGTGTGTTCCATATAAAATGCACTAAAGCTTTACATAATTTTTGGTATTTTTACTGTGACAGGTGCAGCAGATGAGTTTAGGGAAACTGGAGGAAGTGTGAAAGGGAGAGCAGAGTCAACTTAGTGACTGATTACGGAGGCAGCAGATCAAAATATAGATTTTGATATTGTAAATGGATGTGTTGCAAAGCATAATGTAGATGTGAATGCATGCTGAAATAAATCTATCTTGTGAAGCAATTAACATGTATTTGCAATGATTTGGACATTTTTTGGGAAAAATACTTGCAAGGCTTTACATAATAATATCCTGCTTTAGCTGGGAGAAAGAGGGTTTGTTACAATTTGTATTTGCATCCATATAAGTTTAAATTTGATCAATATCATTTATTGTATTGCATTAGCTGATAAAGTACACAGTGAACAATAAATACATAAATATCTGACATGTTTGTATAATCAAAAACTGAGCTCTGTTTTCTACATCCCCTCATGTCAAACAGCCTGAAGCTTCCTGCCAAAGCTGATATTTCTCTCCAACCACGAGCAGAGCGGATCCATCGGGGGAAAAAAAGTTTTTATATTCTTCTTAATCTTTGCTGTATGAATACTTTGAGGTGTCTGGCATCACATTTGATGCATGCAAGGTGCTGTGTTAAAGATTGATCTGGTTAGCAACAGGTATATTGATATAGATTTATGCTACAAAAACTTATGCATGGAAATAAGAACGAAAGTTGGTTAAAATAAGAGAGACTCTGGATTGTTTTTTAAATTTAGTTTTGGCAACTATGTCAGACACACCAGTGCAGCAAAAAAATATATATTCTATAATAAAAACACAAGCTGTGGTCCTAAAAGTACTGAAGGCAGCAAAAACAAATGTGCTAACACAAGACTGAAATAAATAAATAGCTGTTTCCTTGGAATTATGGCTTGTAAAATAAAAGGAATTAAGCTTTTGCCAACAGAATTTATAACTTCAGCCAACCTTGATCGGCCCTATTTCTCAATAGTTGCAGAAAATATGTAAAGAATTTGAGTATTTAATGCTGTCTAAAAGTGACACATTTATAAACAGGTGATGAAAATAACCTTATAAAATGTTGTTTTTACCAAAGTAAATGGTTAAAGTGTTAGAGTTTGAATTATCTTAACTGGCAGCTGCCTTAATGATGCTGGATTAGCAAAAGAAAGTATATGGTATATAAGCTTTTTGTGAATATATCACCCAGAAATATACAGGTGTATTCTTCCCCCATGAATAATCTGGAGATGATTAAGTTTTCAGTATCACTTGCTCTCACTGTCATGGCAAGCATGGAAAAACACAGATAAAAGGATTTCAAAAGAGGCATCTTAAAGTATGTGGTAAGATTTGTGCCAAACGGATCAACCTAAAAATACAGTCTCACACAAAACATACCAGAATAAAGGAACCAAATACAACATTTCAGAAGCAGAAATGTGAAACTCACAAATAAGAAAATCACTCTGAAACAAAATAAACTAATCCATAAGTAAATATTTATATTTCAAAACCAAAAATGATATTTTTAACTTACCTATTCTTATTTTATTTATTTGACACAACTTTTTTGTTCTCACTTAATTCTGCGTTATCTAGACTACTTAGGCTTATTCTGAAGAGCATGTTTTGGTTCTGCCTACAAGCTCTTCACTTCTGCTCCTCTGGATTTTGCTCATAGACTGTATATAAATATGGACAAGGCCTTCGTGACATTACCCGTGGGTTTCGGAAGTGCTAAACAGAAGCCAAGTTGGCGGTTCCCACCACCGCCATCTTGGCAGCATCACATGTCTCATAAATACAAAAAAATGGGCAAAGAGGTGGACGCTGTGATAGTGGGGGTGAAGTATTGACCACAGTGCAGCTACTCTGCTACCCCTCTGTCTTCTAGGCAGATTCAACAATTTTGTCAAATAAAAGCATGAAGCATTGTTGGTCCAAACCTTTACTATGTGAATTTTAATTAAAACTAGTTTTAATAATCAATATGTAAAAAAGAAATGTGATAATTTCAACTCAACTTAGAAAACTCAACTCAGAAAACTATATGCGTTTGAAAACATGATTCATTTGCATCACACAAAAAACACCGGCCAAAATTAGCATCTCACCAAACGCATATAGTTTTCTGAAGCAAAACGGCACAGTTTATTGGCCCCTGAAACTAGCCCGGACTACTTCCTTGAAAGAGTTCTAACGGCCAGAGCTCTGACCAGGAGGTGACCACAGATATGGGTCAGTGTAATGCCCTATGCTGATGGTGAGATGGGATACAACTTAACGTCTAAAAATGCAAACTATCCCTTTAAATGCACAGTAGAAATATAATTTTACCTACCGAAAAAAATGGAGCAGAGACTTCTTGGACGGTCTGTTAGAGCAATCAGTACCACAGCAAGCCATGTTTGTCTATTAAGTGCATGATTAACATCCGAACATGAATAAGCATTGCGGACGCAACTGTCAAGATCAGAGAAACAATATAGCAGAGACTGTTAATGTGAGTTCGAGGCTGCGGCCTTCCCTGGAGGAAGCCACTGACGTCTTATCTGAGACCTGTCAATCAAAAAGACACGCCCTTCATTATTCATAATTTTAAGCTTAACTTACATCTAAACAGACGAGTTCTAAAAAGATTCACCCCCCTCAGAGTTGTCATGACGATAAACCTGACCAATTAACACTAAAATGGTTTTAAGAACCAGGCTGTAAACTTTTTCTGCTGTAGAGTTGGCATTTTTAACATGGGAGTCAATGGTAACTTGCTCCTTTCTCCAGCCAGCCCCTGCCGGATGAGGGGGGAACTGCAATTTTTTTCACTTCCGTATTGGCATCACATTTGGCCGGCAGAGTTTGCCCCTCGATTTTGCTTCTGCTCTAAGTTTTTGCTTTTGCGTTTGACAGAATGTCAATAGGGGTTTATCAGTGCTTCGATCTCATTTGTTATGAGAGTTTGGAGTAAATGGCTCGAGCTGTTTGCCAGACACCATTTAAATGAAGAAAAACAAGGGCATTACCTGGATGTTCTTTATTCAAACTCTGTTTTTCTGTGAACAAGGACGGGACCGAGAAAAATATCAATCTTAAGCATAATATTAAGTGAGGAATGATATTCACAGGATATGAAAATTCTATGCTTTATGTGTTACATTACAATTGAAGTATATTTAAAGCTTTAAATGTCAACTTTACAATAGAAATGGCCACATATGTGCATTGTTAGATTACCATGGAGCCGTTAGCTCAAGCCGGTCCGCATTCTTGTGTTAACAAGCATTGACTTCTATTCCAAAGTGCTCAGCATCTTAAAACCATTCTAACCAGGAGTGAAATTAAGACAGTTCTTACAACAATAAAGTAACAAAGCTTACCTAAACCCTTGTAATAAATCCAGTACTAATTTATCTGTTTTACTGCTCAAAAACTTTATCATACTAGATTATTTTCTTTCTCTAGAACCATTTTGAGAAGACTGATAATAGTGCTAACCATGATGCAGTTTGATACAATAATCATGACAGGGAGAAGGCATGTGCTGTTTCTTACTTTGTTATCTAGGCTCTTTTATTTTCATAAATTTTTTAGCGTTTAAATGTTTAAAAGATACTCAACATGGATAATGTCGTTATGTGTTGCTGGTGGGGGAAAAAGGGAGAGAGTCGCTGCATCATGTTTGAAATTAATCACATAGTTGTTTTTATTAACAAATGTGATTTCTGGAGATAACCCGAGAAAGTGTTAGTGTTAGTGTCGTTTCTTTTTTCTTTTTTGAAAGAAAAATTAAATCCTAACTCATGAAATTTGGACTATTTTTTTTCCATCCCAATTTGAAGGATGGGTCCCATGGTTCTTTTTTCATCACACCCTATGCTGACATGTATTGCGAGCCAACCGGGAGAGGAGTACTGTATTACATGTAAGTATATTAAAATATGGCTGTAAAAAATTAAAAGCTTCCAGCAGTTGTGTTTTTCGGCATTTGTCGTTTGCATAGACACGTTTTTTAATATTACTGTAAAAAAAATCGTTGTTTGAAAGTGAACTTGAATGGCAGTCCCACAGTTTTTTGTGTATTGCCGCTTTTATACAACTAATTTTGATTTTTGTGACCTAAGCTTTTTGTCATATGTTTTAGGAACCAAATAAATAACTTATTTTAGGACAAATGATCACCTTTTCACCAGGACAAAAAATTTGGCCACTGTAGCATGAAGGTAGAATAAATCCAGTTACACACAATATTCTTATGAGTACAGTTTTATTAACCCTCAGACTATATAGAACCTGTGATCTCATTATAGTTCCCCCTCAATTCGTCTGTAAAAACCATAGTTCTGAATTCACTGTTGCCATGTTTCCCTTACACGAAGGACATATTTTGGTAAAGACTGGCCAGCAGGGTAAGGTCACCCTCTTGCAGGTCAAAAACAAATAGGACAACTTAAAAAACAAAACAGTACTCTGTGAACATGTGTAAGGAAGATATATTTTTTCACTGCTCAAGTTACTATAAATCTCCTAAACGTTCAATTTTAATCTGATTAATCACAGGGTAGCGGTGAATTAATCACGATTAATTAACATTCCTAAATATGACTGAAAAAGTACACTTTTCATTGTAAATAAAGGACAAAACCAAAAGCTGTTGCTCTTTTTTTAAGGAAATACAGAAGAGGTGCATGGAACTTTTGTTTTGAACTCCACAATCACATTTACACAAGGCCCTTTTAATCTATTCATCTTTTAGCCAGTTTCTATGGCAAAAAAATTGGTTAAAATTTTCTGAATGTAAAGCTGACTATTTGTTATTAATTTAGAAGAGATAAAACTTAATTTTTAAAGAGTAAAATATATCATTTTAGGGACAAGATCACAAAAACAAAAATCTGCCTACCAATCAACCCTAGTATAAAGGCTACTCCAGAAACAAAGAAAAACAAGATATTTTTGCTTCTAATAAGCAAAGAAAATCTGCCAATTGAACAAAGAATTGAAATAAGAAATGAGAAAAAAAAGTCCATAAACAAGTGTCTTCCATACTGAACATCAGGGCCCAGTTTGATACATGTTTACATGTTACTGCTCTCATAACCCTCCCGCAGTCCTGGCTCAGTCTTCAGAGACAGAGCGGAAGAGGATGCAAACATTGGGCGGAGGGGGGAGGCGTCTAGTGGAGACGGGGGTCTTTCTGACCCACCGAGAACAGCGGGAGGATAATTTAAATGAATTGGCCAAAAAATTAATTAATAAATGAATTGGCCATTAACAGGCTTCTGCAGCACATGGTTGCATGCATAAGAGGTAATACAGTCATGGGAAGGAGGAATGCTGGAATAGTGACATATTCACTATTTTTTTCCTGACCTTACTATTCTAACCTACAGTTCAACAGTCCCACTGCTTCTGTACATATCGTCTTATTGTAACATATGGTTAGATGTTTGAATATTATCAACTAATAGTTGTTGCATTTCAAGACCATGTATTGTATTTTCTTCTACGTTGACATACTGTATTTGTTACTAGTCTGCCGTGTATACTTGTATTTTCGCAGTTTTTTGTATATAGCTGATATTTTGTTTTGCTGCTTTTTTTTCTATCCTGAAACTACAAATATAAAACAACTTTTAGGCCAAGTCTGGTGCATGTGCAGAATTGCTTATACTTGTGCAGTGCCTATGCCAACCAAACCAATAAAGGAAATTAAAGTACAAAAAGTCAGCTGAGAATAGAGGTCATCCACCTGTCAACAGAGTACAAAGTGCTCTAATACAATTAGTTGACAGGGTAATGGCTTTTAATAAGATGAAGGCATTATAAAGGAAGGCACCTCGAGCTAACAGCCCACATTGTTGATCCTCCACATGTTAGGATAAAACATAATTTCCACACATGAGTACTATCAGTTTTTTTTTTTTACTTCAAACAAGTTTCTAGTAATTTTCTTTTATAACAACAGCTTGCTAACAACAATTAAGTACATCAAGCCTACAATATTTATCCTTCACAACTGCTATCTAACAAGGATTTCATGCCCATTTAGTACATTGCTTGCGGAATGGTTGTACCTTAAAAGGACTCTCCAAAACAAAGGATAGTGCCAGCTTTGTAGCATTGAAGATATAACTGGGAAAACTTATTTGTAAATAACATCTGTCCACAGCATAATTATTGTTTGTTACATCAGAGAAATCTCTCTGACACCATACAGTTAATCAGGTATCATTGAAATGTGTACGATTATGCAAATACTGAACACATCAACACTTTACTGGCTATTTTAAATACAGCTTACTGGTTATGGTGTAACTTATTGGCAGTGTTTCGTGGATCTGAATTTAGCCTCTTAAAGTCATTCATTTAAAGTAAGGAGCCATGAAGATGCAGGTGAAACTCGAAAAATTCGAATATTTTGCAAAAGTTAATTTATTTCAGTAATTCAACTTAAAATGTGAAGCTACTACATGAGATAGACTACTTACATGCACAGCAAGATATTTCAAGCCTTTATTTGTTATAATTTTGATGATTATGGCTTACAGCTTATGAAAACATCAAATACAAAATCTCAGAAAAGTTTGAATATTACATGAAATTAATAAAACAAGGATTTTAAATAAATGTCTGACCTCTGAAAAGTATAATCATGCATATATACTCAGTACTTGGTTTGGGCCTCAAGATTCAAAGGTTTGTGAGCATTTCAACCAAATCAAAAGTTGTTCTTTGGTATTTTAAATGACTGTAACTGCATTACAAGGATTTAATTGTTACACTTTTTAGACATTTTATTGTTGCAGATTTTTTTTTTCTTAATCATAAGCTAAAATAAGAAATTCACTTGCTTTTATGTTTATTTCTCCAACATCTAGATGGTTTATCAATGTAATCACCAGCATTTTCTTAAGCAGTTGCAAGGAATTTGATGATCATAATAATTCTCCAATATTTCTCAATTCATGAATGAACAAGGAATTTTGTTAATTGAAAAACTGGCTGAATCTATCATTACTAAAACAGTAAATACTGGAAGACTTACTATGTGGTGACTGTGGATCAGTGGTAAGAGATGATGCCTAGCAATCCAAAAGTTGTGGGATTGATTCCGGCCACACATCTGTGTGCCCCTGGGCAAGGCACTTAGCTCAAAGTTGCCTACCAATTTGTTTATTAGTGTAATAATGTGTGCACATTTGTAAGTGCAGTTAGGTGTAAGAGGCTCTAGTGTAAAGGGCTAGTTCATTACCAGTTACAGACAGCTTAAAAATATTAACCTTCCTCAACACAGAATTTGCAAATAGACTTCTTACAAAAGTTATAAATATTACACTTGATGAAATTGAAGAACCTAAAATGCACACTATTTTTTACAAGCTAACCTAATTAGACCTTCTTCACACATTCAAATACAGCTACAATTTCTGTGTTTTAAGCTTCTTTTAGGTAGGAAGGACCATCTTTTTCACTGAATCACAGAGCACAAACATACTTTACACGTACACTGTGGGTGGATGAGTAGCTGAGCTGTGAAAGATGGAGAGTGCTGAAATACAGCAAGGGAGAAAAAAAAATCACTCACTGAACCTCAGACGTAATGAATCAGAATGACAGATCAAATCCACACCCATTGCCCTCTCATCATTTTAGATGAAGCACATCACCAACCAACACAGTTTACTGAGTTCAGTATAGGGAATGGGCACTGTGATCCTGCAGTATACCCTACAGTAACCAATTTCAATAAGCTACCATTCTTCTAAAATGAATAATTTGATGAGAGTGCTAATGACCCTTCAATATAGCTGTCAGTGCAACGATTACCTCTGATACAGCTTTGATTGTTTAAAGTTTCAACCATTTGAAACTTGGGATCCTTTATTTTGGAGTCTTTTTCCTGTCCCCTTTGCTAGAAGAGAAGTTATTTCGTAGTAGTCTAGCTCAAATGGCAGCTAAGCTGTACAGTGTTTGATTACAGTCTACCCACCAAGATAACTCTAAAAATTTGATGAGATGTTAGAATTTTCCTTTAACATCAGAATAATATATCTATCAGTAAGATGAATTAAACTAATGGGTTATAATTTCAACAATATGAAAAAAATTCAAATGTTTAAAAAAGTTACACAGCTGCTATCTGAGCAAAATTTTTAAAATTCAGGATTTAAGTTCAAGGGAAGGAAATAAGACAAAAATAAATAAATTGACACAAATTTAAATACAAATCTTTTTTTTAAATTAAAATCTTAGTATAAGTATAAAGAAATGCAACAAATTCCAACTTTTCCATTCACTATATTCTTTTCAAATTGTCTTTTGCTCTCTATGATTTTCTTCTCATCAAACTTTGTCCAACTCTCGTTATCACTTTCATTGCATTAAACTATCCAGGCTGCCTGCCAGCATCAGAGCAGGGTTACAGTGAGTCCAGAATGCTTGGTCAGGGTGGGCATTTTTCCAGGTAGTGTGTTTCAGTGGGAGAAATGATTGATTCAACTCCCTGAGAGGAGTCAGATTAGCTCTGTTTAAGAAGTGAGGAAATATGTGAAAGGATGTAAATGAATGAAGAAAAGATCCACTTCAGAATGAAAATCAATGTCAGTTACAATAATTTAGACGAAGGCACTTTATTGATCTGTGTCTGGACTCTCTTTAAATGTTGGATGTGGTGTTAATGACACCCCTAACCTTTACATAAATTTGTTTTTCATGTAAAATTAAATTAAAGCTACAATACTGCACAATTTACCATGTGACATAGAAGACTTGTAGTTTGAGACAGAAAAAACTACATGTTCACATTTTGGAATCTGTCCATCTATATAAAAATTACATATAATCATCTAAACTGTTCCTCAAAGTACCCCTATGTACAAAAAGTGCAGTTGATTGTTGTTGGTCTGCATTCACACATTCAAACTATCCTGACAAACTTTCTACAGGTAGACAGTTAGTCACAGTAAAAAACTTGTGTTAAAGTTTTAGACTTTCAAAGCTTAGGCCTTCATGAGGTTGTCAAATGATTTAAATCTAACTTTAAGCACACCAATACCACACACCACAGATCCTACAGTGTCAATATGTATTCTATAACTACAGGTCAGAATGAAACAGTTTATGGAGAGATTATATACACTCCAGGAACTTCAGATATGAAGTAAATGCATAATCCCTAGCAATTCTATAGAGGTGCATTTTCTCCATGAAATACTTTGAATTCTCTCTCTCTCGATCGATATGCTAATATATCACAATACTTTATATCACAATATTGCATCGATATTCAAAAGCAATGTATCGATTTTGATTTGATTTTTTTAGAATTTGAACTGAACCATTAAGGAATGCAGTAATTTTGGTAGTAAATTTGAAAGTATGACCGCCATTTGGTGGCTGTTTTCACCTTCTTCGTTCCAGTGGATCAACTAGATCTAGTAATAAAACTGGATGTGTTAAAGTATGAAACAAGTTGGGAGTGTTTAAAATGCTTTAACAGTTTTTCTACAGTTGAATTAAGTTTTAAAAATCACAATATATAGGTTTACTCATAGTATCGCAATATATCGTACCCCCCCCCCACCCCCCCCCCCGTATTGTGATACATATCGTACCACCAGATTCTAGCCAATATACTAAGCATGAAACGATCAAGTGAAGATATATATAGCTGTCGGGTGGCTCTGCAGGGGTCTGGTCCAGTGTCTCTCTCTCTTCTCCATCATGTGTTCTTGTCTTGGACACACTAGCTGATGAGAAGGATTTGATAAATATGACCCCCAGTCATCTTCAAATGACCAATTGCCACAGTTTGTGAATGTTAGCTCATGGAGTAGCATGTAGTTTTTTTATAACATGTATGTGCTGCAGGGGGCTCAAAGGGCAAAATCCAGCATCATCCTGTGACAAAGTTATATCCAGTGTTGGGGAGTAGCGGTATACATGTACCGCCATTACATATTTGGAATACTAATTACGAGTCCGTTACAGTTACTATATTTAAACATGGTATTTAGAATACAGTTACTTTCGTAATAACATTGGAATACTTGTGTGTTTTACACTTTCGTGGTCAGGACTCACGAATATAATACTCTGGAGCTGAGCAGCACACTCCGTTTATTTTCTTTCACACCACCGCAACTCTGCAAACAATAACACTGTTGCTTCTCTCTGACGTCAAACCCGCGCCCCATTCTCACACTATCAAGCATCAGTTTTTCAGGCTAAAAAAGGAGAGAGGGGAGCACTCTTAACAGTGCAGTGCAATCTTTGTTTGCCAGCGAACATCCGTCTAATCTGAAGAAACAACTTAAAGTATCCTACATTGTTTTTATAGACAGTATGCATTATTTGACACTACCTGTATCGTGTAAGTTAGGTCATTTCTCACAGTTATAGTGTCGCTGTTCGTGTTATCTGAAATGACGTTAGCTTGATGATGTTTCCTGTGATAAGGATAAAAGCTCTCCATTTGGAGTGAAATGAACGTCATGTTTATACAAACAGAAAGTTGCAATAGCCCTTTTTTTCTCTTGTCATTTTGTGAAATACAAAGGGCAAGCAAAATGCATATATATATTACAGACAGTAATGCTGTGCTATGTTCAAGCACTTTGTCACTTTAATACAGAAATGTTCTGTTGAAACTTTGATAAATAAACAAAAATAATTAAATTGTTTTAGTTCCTTTTTTCCCAATCAGTACATAATGTTTAGCATAAATATGCCCTCTGTTTTCCTGCGGGAGTAGCTACCAACGGATATTATGACATTTAATAGACTTAAATGCTGTTTTTAAGGGGGAGTATTCCAAGTATTTGGAATACAGTACCAATATTAAGCAAAGTACCGGACTACGTTACAAAATACATTTTAAAACAGGTATTCAGTATTCTGTAACTCAATACATTTACAAAGTATTCTCCCCAACACTGGTTATGTCTGAATCTTTCCTCTTAATTCTGAGAAGAATGTAATAAGCGTATGACATAAGAGTTAGAAACGAAGTTTAGTTCTCAGATTTAATGTGCTCATCATTGTGCCTTGATGCCAATTTCCATTCTTTCTCTCCACAGATTCACAGCTGAGGTTCAAGAATCACGCTGGCTTGATTATTCTTGTCTTCATTTGAGACCTGGGTTATTCCATGGAATCGATGCCTTTTGTTGTTAAGTAATCAGTCATTAAAATTACGATAACAACAAATTTATAATATTTTAAGAATATAACAGTGCCATGTCTTCTTTCCTTAAAATAACATCAAATTAAAGTCAATCAATCAAATAGAAGTTTAAATAATAAAACTTACTTATAACCTAATGAGGTGAGGGTGATTTGGCCTGTCCTTCACTGTTATTGTTGAACGTATTCAAGACTTTAAAATTTTAAAATGTTGGCATTTGCATATTGTTTGAAGTATGATCTTATTGTAAAACAGTGTTTATAATATAATTTGATTAAAAAACAGGTGGAAAAAAAATGGCAATTCAAATGGACTTTTAATTCTTATTATAATTGAAACTACATTATGTTTTAGATTGGGCAACATAGATTTTTCAACATTTCTCCTCTAAAAATATTTTATGTTGAGCCATGTGATTGCCATGCAAAATTACTGTTACAACAGGCTATTTTTGTAACAAGTTATTCCCATCTCTCTATAATATATCTTTGTTTAATCACTAAATTTGTTCCATTCTAGTATTGATGACTGGAATAAAATACAAAGTGCACATTGTTTTTTTTTTAGAAAGACTGGTCACACATAATGCTTTTCATAGTTGAATTTCTGTTCTATTTCACTATGGCTCACCACTACCTGATCTTAAAACACAATTAACAAGAATCTAAGGTTTATTTTGGCGTGGTAAAGTTTGACATCAGGTACGGCATTTTAACCCTATCTTAATAGGATTGTGGTTTCAGAACCGAGTGTTGTGTATAGCAGTTTAATTGTTATAGTAACCAGATTTGGATTGTACAAATGATCTCACAAGTGAACAAATATTTATGTAACTTTAAAAGGGGGTCTTTAGATGTGGCGGCAGAGTGGCGCGTTATCAACATTCCAGCTGACTATCAGCCGTTATCGACCGTATTTTTGAACCTGGTTGTGCTTAACACTAGAACTCCCAGTATTTTCTGATCCCCAGCTGCTCTACCAGAGCCCGGTCAAATGACTGCTTGGTTTGAAAACAATGAGTAAATCACTGCCAATTAGCTGCCTTTCATTTGTAAATGTATCTAGCCAGTGGAATGTGGAATTGTTGGGGGTTGTCAGCCTCTTCTCCTCTCTTCCTCTGTTTTGAATCTGGTCAACTGAACTTGTCCATGCAATTGGATTTGTGTTTCCTGTCTGTCTATTTATTATCTTTCAGCTTTCATTCTCACACCCTTGTTACAGTGCCATTCCAGCCATTCAATTAAATAAAAAAGAACAGTTTATTGATCCCAGAGGGAAATTCCCAGCCCTAGCCCCTGTTATTTTCACTTTTTACTTCTCATTAGTTTTCTAAAAGTCTTTTCAGATTCTAGTACAGGGCTATCTATCCAGGGGCAAACTCCGCCGCTCAGAATTGAGGTCAACCCGGAAGTAACAAAAATTGCAGTTCACCCATCATCCGCTGGGGGCTGGCTCCTGAAAGGAGCAATTTCCTGTTGACTCCCATGTTAAAAAGGCCAACTACACAGCAGAAATAAACCTGTTTACAGCCTGGTTCAAAAAACCATTTTAGGTTTAATAGGTCAGGTTTATAGTCATGACAACTCTGAGGGGGGTGAATTTTTTTCTAACTCATCCGTTTAGACATAATTTAATCTTGAAATTATGAATAATTAGGGGCGTGTCCTTTTGATTGACAGTTCTCGGATGAGCCATCAGCACTAGCGCTGGTGGCTAACGGTGGCTAACCGTGGCTAGCAGCTTGCCGCCATAGACTGCTTACCCCCCCCCCTGCTTGCTCCGGGGAAGGCCTTCAGCCTGGGACTCACGTTAAGACTTTGGCCATTTACTTTCTCTGAACTTGAGCATCAGTTGTATCCACAAACTTTATTAGTGTTTAGATATAAATCGTGCACTTATTGAACAAAGATGGCTTGCTGTGGTACTGATTGCACTAACAGACCGTCTAAGAAGTCTCTGCTACATTCTTTTTGGTAAGTAAAATATTTTTTCTGTACATTATTTTGTAGATGAAGCTCCTGCTATCAGAGTTGTCAACAGTGTTATGGTTGCTGTCAACCTGTCAACAGTGTTATTTTTTCTGGGTTTACACCTGCCCTCTATCAACGCCTTTGGGTGATGGTGGAGAAGGTTAAGCTGGTGCAGGTCCTCCATCATGTTCACCAACTGGACACTGCTGACCACCCCCATGTCTTCTCCCCCACAGATGATGATGAGGACATCTAGATCTGCTCTTCCTCCTTTCCACCTCAGCCCCCCCAGCCAAACCAGGAGATACGGACGTCTGGGAGGCCGAGATTTCCTCTGATGGTTTCTTCAGCTCTCGGAACTATGTCAGACATAGCTGTCTCCAATGATCCAAATGGCTATGGAGAAAAAAACTAACATAATGAATGGCAGTTGCACAGGTGTGGCCTATGGTTGAAAGTATAATACTATTAAAATTCTACATGAAGTGATGGAGACAGGTACTCACATTTTCTGCTTTGTTTGGCTGTTGTGGAGGACAGGCATGCAGCCATTGTGACCTGGTAAACAAAATCTATAAAAAGAAACACAAATGTCTTACTAAAAGTGCAACTTATCCCTTCCCAGACCTCAATAAATGATTAGTAAAATTCATACATTGCAGAATTTACTTGGATCGAAATTATTCCTATTAGCTGTTGCTAATCTACAATATTAATATAAATATGTGAAATATCCTAACTAACGTAGGTTGATCATGTATCACATGCATAGACTAAATAGATCTCATACACTATTAATAACTAAGTTAAAAATATTATTGAAAACTTGCATTAAATTAATGATCATTTCATTTTAATAAATTATTTCATTTTAAATGTTAACTTACCGATTTAATTTTGTTTTTACAGCCTGGATGGAAGAGGGTAGCAAAGTTGCTCTACCGCGGCTTTCAGGCTAAATGAGCCCGCTAACCTCCGTTAGCGTCAATTAGCTTCAGTTAGCTACATGACTAGCTCCAGGCTACAGCGCCACTCTCAGCTCCACCTCTTTGCCCATATTTGTATTTTCTGGGAGTGACGAAACGTGTGACGCAGACAAGATGGCGGCGGTGGGAACCGCCCATTTGGCTTCATTTTTCCTCTTCAGAAACCAATGGGTGACGTCACCGAGGCTTCGTCCAGTAATTATACAGTCTATGCTATCTATACTACAACCATAATAAATATTTAATGATTTTACTGTGGATTTTTGGAGAAATAAGTCAAAATACAGTGTACAGTCTTTCCAAAATCCGGGTTTGAATTTTATATCTCCAAAATGCTAGAGGTGATGCCAAAGTGTTTTCAAATTCTAGTAGAGAGGCAACTATAGCACAGCCAGAATAAATATCTCATAATTCTTCTGTAGATTTGTTGAGAAAAAATAGGTCAAAGTAGTATAGCGACTTGAGAAACATGGGTTTGTCTCATTTTACGTTGTTTTCAGGAATTTATTTCTCCAAAACACAGAGGTAATAATTTTACAATTCTACTTCTGAATGATTCTTGTGAACAAAATACAGAGAAGGCACCCTCAGTGATTAGAAACGGACAAGTTTGCGGCAGTCTCCAAAGTTTGGCAGAAGTTTGTTTCCAACTGCATCAAGTCCTACAACCCAGGCCAGCTGTGTGTTTATTCACAGAAAACATGCATAAAGAACATGTGAAAATGTGTGTTTCTTCTCATGGCAAAAGTCCCACAATGGTTTTGCACGCATTTCTGAGGGCGCAGCATTTGGTGACAAGCAGTTCCCTGCTGCTTTGTTATCTGTGGGCCATCGTTTGGTCTCCACTTTGGAAAAAGCCGAGTGTTTCAGGCACGTGGGGCTCTTGTGGCGACATCCTTTGGTGACAGCCTGCAATTACACACTTTGAAAAAATTAACCCCGCCCCTTGGGAAAGTGGTCGCGTTACCCTGTGATACAATCGGCTGATACTCAGCTGGCAAATGAATTATCTTCGGCTGAAAGCTGACTGCGAGTTAGCGAAAAGCGGAAATTTTTCATACCCAGGTCTGTAATATCCACCAAGAACCCCCCCACTCCCCCGCACCCCCCACCCCACAGATATTCATCAGGATCCTCTGGTACATCTCTTGCTGTGTGAAAGCAGCCAAAAGGCAATGTTCCGGAGAAAAGTGGTGTGTTTGAAAACACAACTCCGGTTAAAGACCGGATGGAATGGTCCGCAAATATTCCAGAACTTCTGTCTGAAAACGGCTCCTATGACTATGAATTCATTACATTAAAACACTGCTACCACAGAAATTTTTCATAACGCCTGACTTTGGCAAATGTCAGACTTGACCGCCATTGACATTGCTCTAATGTCCCACCAAGATTTCCACAGCTGATTATAGAAACTGTGATTAATGTAGAATCATAAACAGATGCTTAATTTTAGTGATTAGACAAACACAATGGCTACATCATTATTACTTTGTGGTTTGAGGTGAATCAAATGGAGGAAAACTGTGAAAATGAGCCCATCCATCAGCTGACTCCACAATTTAATTGCATAATGGCTGAATCTAGACGTTGTCTCAATAACACTTTCTCTGGTGGTCAATCAGGTGATCATTATTCTGATCAATCAAATACAAGATAGAAATAATTTCCTATTTTCTGAAAATATATTCAATGAGTCACAGTCTCACTATTATGTCACAGCAAATTGAACAGTTTACTGTATAAAGGGTTTGCAGAAATAAGTGAATAACTTGAGCGTTACTACTGAAAATCTATACAGCAGTGTATTATATAGAGAGCATATGCATGTCTGAAATGGTATATTTTAAGATATGCATACACACTGTAAAATTATAAAGGATTGTGTGCTTATGTAGATGTAAGTGAAAACGAACAAATAATAATGAACTCTGATTATATTGAAGATACTTTATACACAGTCCTTAGGAAGCATGCAGGAACAAGCAAATTACCTTCTCTTTCCATATAGTCATAGAAAGAGAAAAAAAAATGCACATAACAATTTGGGTAAAACCTTGGGGCTTAATGTTGGAGTATTTACCTGCTTCCCAGAAATGAACATTTTATTCAGTCAAAAAAAAGATTTCCCAATAAAGTCACAATTTTCACTGTATTTTAGACAAAACGTAAGATTAGGCATTCTTACAATAGTTTTCCAGAAGCCCAACATTTTAACACAACATATCATGACTTGCACACTAGAAATTAATTATCAACTGAACGAGAAAAGATAGCTCCACCAGAGACAGAAACACAGGAGTCATGAAAAAAAACATCTGAATCCCACCAGGCAAGTGAAAGGAAGTGGAGTGTTTATTCTTCCACACGAAGCCATTTGCTGTCAAGTTGAACGCATTGTTATTTACATGATTCTGTTGTCAGCAACTCCCAGCTCACTCATTAGAGGGTGAAGCAATCATTGAGCCACAACGTCTAGACTTTTCATTTTGATACAACCTGAGACTAAATGAATAAAAAGTAAACATATTCAGATGCAGTTCTGATCAAAGTCTTGAGACTGGATAATAAAGTACAAGCATTTGTATAACATGCTGGTAGATCATAACCAGATTGTGAGAAAAGCTTGAAATTCCGGAGTTGCGCCGCTCAAGGTGGCAGCATGTTGGAGAGGCTCGGTTACTTTGGTTGATATTTTTTTCCTTTTTTAAAACTTTAATTCTTCCATTTCTGGTAGAAACATTGTTTTTGTGGACAACTGTTCTCTCTGGTTTTGAATGCTGTGCAGCTGGAAGGATTTTTGCTGATACTTTTTATTTTTGGACATTTGTTATGATGCATAACCATGGCAACAAGGGTGTTTACAACTGGCAGCAGCTGATTAACATCACAAAAGCTCAAATAATACCTCAACTACAGCCACAAAACCCTGATGAGTTGAAAAGAAGACGCCATAGATCCAGAGCATCCTCTACATCAGACTGTCATACAACTACAGAGCGTCTTCAGTCAGAGGCTTCTTCAGATCTGCAGAGCGCTACAAGAGATCATCCCTACCCACAGCCATCAGCATCTACAACAAATCTTTGAAGAAACTTGCATAATGAGTTACAACAACATTTAATTTCCCTTTGGAATTAATGAAGTAATTTTGAATTTGAATTTGAAATGCAAAAGGAAAACACCAGGACAAGAGACAAAAAGACTAAAGCAGACAGATGACTGGAAATTAAATGTACACTCATTCATCAGCATTCATCAAAGGTTTAGAACCACAAGATGAAAAAAGGTTAAGGTTTGTATGTCTAAAATTACATTGGAAACTAAGATACTGTATGATCATTTTCATATTCTACGTGTCTAATCTTTTTTTTAAGCTTAGTTTCCACCTCTGAAGGATCTTGCCACAATCCCACATGGACAGAACCTATATGAGGATATCTTCGCATATATAAAACCTGTATGCAGTTTATATGCACATATATGCCGCCTATATACAGCATATATGCACATGTATGATAATATATATGCCGCATATATGTGTATATAGAGCTCCGGACGTCATGTGACTCTCAGAGTGAAGGCGCCATGTTGGCACGCATGAACCTCACCAAAATGAACGTCGCTGGCTGTGATTTTACTGCATTGGAGTTTACTCCCCATTTTAAAACGGAAGATATTATTGTCTATACCGGGAAATTAAAAAGATTAAACATATCCGACCCTTGCCATGCCCCTGGGATACTTTTTAAAACTTCAGAAGCTGTCAGTGCAGACCGTTTACCGGACCTGAGATACTCTCACAACGGCGTCAGTTTGTTTTTAAAGTTGCTGGGTACAATAACCATAAACTTAAGTGTGGTTTGAAGATGGGTGGGGACAATGATTAATTATTCATATAGTCTATAAAGATTAATCTGTGCAACAATAAATCCCATCCCCTTTGCAACCCTTGCAGCTCTGTGTGGAGAAACTTCAACACTAACTTACAGTTCAGAGTCCTGCAACAATTTTAAATGCGTACACAAGACAAGCTAAGGCTAGATTGGATCTGTATTGCAGTACTTTCAAAGCTTTACCTTTCTAACTAACCGCTTAAATAGTATTCAGCAATCATTGTTTATCTCTGTAGATGTCTTCTCCAACGTTCACGCCCCGCCTCCAGAGAACTGCTTCATGCGAGTCTTATATCAACGCATAAAGCAGCTCATCCAAAGGCCAGACTGTTATCTTACTGCCCCGGCGTCTGTCTCTCTGGTGACCTGACACATATATCTTTCTCATAACATTAAGCTGGAACAATAAGCTTGTCATTTTACCCTAGATGCATTCACTAAACAGAGAATATACACTTAATTCCTAATTGCATAACAATTTTCCACCACAGGTCATTGTGTGCTAAATGTCAGGAACAAGTTAAAGCTTATTTCACATTGGAATGAAATGGTCAAAACTTTTTTACAGACTCTAATTTTTATGATTCTTTGGCAGATACTAGAATGCCTTAGCATTATTGTTATCCTAAAATGTATTTGGAGAAACGGAACGGTCTCATCTGTGATCCAAAATGATAACAGAATAGTGATTTCTATTTAGTCTTTTCCTAAAGTACAGTTTATGGGTAAGAAAGAAAATGAACAGTGATAGACACTCACACATTTATTAATCACTAACCAACCATTCGAGTTTGAAATAATTTCAGTATCACTTGCACTTTGAAAGAAAACAAAGAGTTTATGCAGACTGCATATGAAAGTCCTGGTCAATTTAAAAGAAAATAGAAACTCGGGTCAACAGGCGGTTCAGTAGTCCTTCCCTAGAAGCAATGAGCATTAAATTAATTCAATTAAATTAAATTCAAAAATATTTTATTGATTCCAGAGGGAAATTAAGTGTTGCCGTAGCTCATTATGGCTGTGGGCAGGAAGATTTCCTGTAGAGGTCTTTGTTGCAGCAAAACTGAAGAAACCTTCGACTGAAGACACACTGTTGTTGAAGGATAGTCTTGTGAAGAGGATGCTCAGGGTTGCCCATAATTTTTTTTTGATTTTATGAAGAATCCTTCTTTGCATCATCATCTTCAGTGGTTCCACAGCCGTCCCCAGAACAGAAGCAGAACTTCTTTATCAGGTTGTTGAGCCTTTTTAAGTCCTTGGCTCTGATGCTGCTACAGCAACAGAAGATGGTCGAAAAGATTGTACTCTCTACAACAGACTTTCAGAAGATTTGCAGCATCTTGTTGCAAACCTTGAAGGATCTAAGCTTCTTCAAGAAGTCCGGTCTGCTCTGTCCCTTCTTGTAGACAGCTTCACTGTTTAGTCTCCAGTCCAGTCTGTTGTCCAGGTGAACTTCAGCTTCAGCTATTCAGCTTCTTGTCCATCTCTGATACACCCGACAATTGCAGAGTCATCTGAGTATTTCTGCAGATGACAGGTCTCTGATTTGTACCGAAAGTCTGAGGTGTACAGACTGAAAAGGAATGGTGAGAGTACGGCCCCTTGTGTTGCTCCTGTGCTGCTGACCACCTGGTTTGACACACAATTCTTCAGTGTCACAAACTGTTCTGCGACACACCCGCTGAGAAGCTGAACCTGGTAATCCACAGCTCCATAGTCAGAAGCGTGGCATTAGAGACACCATTGACTACAGTCAAATGCTTGCCAGGTGCCAGAACGGGCAACATCAAATCCCACCTGACACTGCTGGCTAAGGATAAGCATAAATACTATTATTCATGCTCGCGGTAATGACACCCAGTTACGCTAATCGGAGGTCACTAAAATTACTAATGCTTCGGTTTGTACGTTTACCAAAACAATGTCGGACTCTAATCTTTTCTGGTCCCCTGCCCGATCGGACCAGCGACAACACCACAACTGTCATTCCACCAATGGTTGTTTGGGTGGTGTCCTGCAAAATATGTGGGCTTCATTGATAACTGGCGAACATTTTGGGGAAAACCTGGTCTGATCCGGAGGGATGGCATCCATCCCGCTTTGGATGGAGCAGCTCTTCTTTCTAGAAATCTGGCCGGATTTATTAGTCCTCCCAAACACTGACAGCCCAGGGTCCAGACCAGGAAGCAGAGTCGTAGTTTAACCCCCCTCTCTCCAGCTTCTGTACTGTTACCCACCCATTACCCAATAGAAACAATGTCTTGCCTATTGCCAAAATTAAATGGATTAAAAGTTAACCCAACAAGAGCAAATCATGAAAATCTCATAAAAATACAGAATAATAAAACCACAATAAAACCTAAAATAAAAATTCTGATTTACTAATTAATCCCAGGCCAATTGATAGCTACAGTTCTTTTGAACATCTAACCCTTTTTGTTCCTTATCCAAGTTGCAAAACATTAAGACCACTTTTGTTTGTGGTTTTGTATTGTCCAACAGGCCCTTATTCTCAATTATTGGATCAGATCTCACATTTTTTAAATCTGATTTAGTATTAAATACTGATAAGGTCATTATAGTGGGGGATTTCAATATTCATGTGGACACTGAAAGTGATAGTCAATATGCAACCTTTAATGCTATCTTAGACTCAATTGGCTTTTCTCAAAAAGTACAGGGACCCACACACTCGGATCAACACACTTTGGACCTTGTACTGACATACGGCATTGAGTGTAAGGAAATAAAAGTCCACCCACATCACCCGGTTCTGACCGACCACTTTTTGAATTTACTTTAACTGACGATCTTAAATCTGAAAGAAAATTTCATTATAGTATAGCTTTATCAGACAATGCTGTAATAAGTTTTTGAGAATCTGTTCCATTCTTATTTTCCTCAGTGTCTCAGAATAACACAGTGGAGGGCAGCAATTCCATTTCCAACCCTTCAGAAATTGATGGTCTGGTTCATAGCGTTACTTTCTCATTGTGTTTGGCATTAGACAGTGTAGCCCCCTAAAAAAAGAAAGTAATTAGCCATAGGAGGCTGACTCCCTGGTTTATTGCAGAGCTGCGTACTTTAAAGCAGAATACTAGGAAATTGGAGAAAAAATGGCACTCTACACACCTAGAACATTACTATTTAACCTGGAAAAACAGTCTTATGCTGTTCTAGCTTGCCGGATGGTCTTTTTATATAGCAGATTTTTTATCATTAATAAAGGTGAATAAGAACAATCCTAGGTTTCTTTTTAGTACAGTTGCCAAACATACGCAGTCATAGTTCTGTTGAGCCAACTATTCCCCCAGCTCTTAGTGATGATGACTTTATGGGATTCTTCATAAATAAAATTAATTTTATTGAAAATAAAATCATCGGCATCCTTCCAAACATGATTACTTCTTTCTCAGTAAGTGAGGCAGCATCAGAGTGAATTGTAGAACCTCATTTGTGTTAGATTTGGGTTAGATGGCGCTTCATTACAGTTCTCACAGAGGTCTCCCACTTAATAAAGCTGGTGATGTTA
Organism: Valencia hispanica; assembly: GCA_963556495.2. Lineage (NCBI taxonomy): Eukaryota > Metazoa > Chordata > Actinopteri > Cyprinodontiformes > Valenciidae > Valencia > Valencia hispanica. The sequence goes on along the minus strand of OY747700.1, from coordinate 45,386,545 downwards.
AAAAACACACAGTAATGGTCAGAGACAGCCAAGTCAACAACAGAGGACACGCTGGTGGATAGGCCATACGTGATGACCATGTCCAGAGTGTGTCCTCTGTTGTGAATTGGCTGTGTGACATGCTGGGTAAAATCCATGTAACTCAAGATGTTTAAAAAAATCTGTTGAAAAAGAGTCTAAAAGGTTATCCACGTGTAGATTAAAATCACCAGCTAAAATGATCCTTTCAAAGGAATTGTGCAGAATTGATAAAAACTCTGAGAATTCTTGAAAAAAAAGTGTGTTCTTTTTAGGAGGCCTGTAAACAGTTACACATAAAATCTGAGGAATGCTAAAAACAGCTCTGGTATATTTAAAAGTGGTAAAATTGTCAAGTAAAACAGGTTTGATGGAAAGTGTTGATGTACTAATAAAAGCCGTCCCGCCACCCTTTTTCCCATTCCTCGTTGAATAGTTAAAATTAAAATTTGGTGGGGAGGCCTCTGTAAGAACAACAGGGGCATCCCAGCTCACCCACGTTTCCGTTAAAAATAAACAATGGAGATTATGGTCTAAAATCAAGTCATTTATAATAAAAGTTTTGTTCAGCTGAGAGCGAACATTTAAAAGAGCCATATTAAGAGTGGCTGGAGATGGATTGCCTAAATTACATATGGAACCTGTGATTTTTGGTAGCTGTTTGAGATTATTGAGATTACGTTTGCTAGATTTATGTTTATTTGCTCGCTCTCTGCTGATAATAACAGGTATGTGAGTAGTTTGACAAGGTCCAAGTCCGTTATTTGAGTTACTGTTAAAATCAAGGCTGGGTTCATAGGTCCATGGACCGGCTGCACATCAGGCTGTTGGGGCAGAAGTGGGGGACGGGCAAGGGGGGACAGCAGGGGTCGGTGTAGGACGCAGGGGGGGACGTGGACAGGCCAGGCTCATTGCCAGGGTGCGTGTTCCTTTACTGTTTAGGTGGAGCCCGTCTGCCCTAAACAGGTGACTCCTGCCCCAGAAAATGTTACAATTGTCTATAAAACCAATATTGTTCAGCACGGTGGCAGAGGAGAGTGTTCAAAGATAAAAGCCTGCTAAAACCACCAATAACAATACTCACGGTGGGGTGGCGTTGAATGATGTCCAGGATCCGAGCTGAAATGTCCATCACCGTCGCTCCAGGAAAACAAATAGTGCGGGCTCCTTTCCTACTCACATACCGGATGATTGAGTCACCGATGATCAGCGTGGTGGGTGCCGGCTCAGCAGGTCAGAGCTGGGCAGGAATTCCCTCGTTGTCCAGGACCGGCTGGATGTTAAGAGCCTCCCCAGGGCTGCAGCGATGGGTCATCAGCGCCGAGGGCTTGTTTCGGGGGTGAGGCGTAAAGTGAACCACTCCTCGGCGGGCCGCAGCCCGGGGATTGGCGCGACGTGGAAGGCTGCTGCAGTCTGGCTGCTGCTCCGTGGTTGGGCGGGATCAGGCGGCGGTCCAGTGGAGCTACGGGGCCCCGGGGCTGCCAGATGAGGAAAGTTCTGGTCGAGGACGCCGAACCGGTTGGCCAGTGGCAGCGTTGGGGGAGAAGGGCAATGACAGCGACCCCGCGCCTCTCCACCGCAGCGGGGCCAACTGTGGTCCAGGCGTCCCGCTGGATCGGAGTGGAGCTGAGGGGGGGCTTTTGGCCTAGCCCCCTGCAGGTGCCAGCGATCCTCCTCCGTAGCAGGTGTGCGGGCCTCCAGCGCCCCGAACCCGGCAAGAGTCCCGGCAATGGATTCCGCCCCAGCAGCCTCGCCGGGCTGACAGGGGATGGTCTCCGCCAGCTGAGCACTGTCAACTGCGGCGAATGTCCGGCCAAAGATGATATCCACATCACGATCAAAGTCCTGGATCTGGTGGAGCGATGAAATCCTTTGCTCCAGCTCCAAAACTTTTTGGGTGAGCTTCAGGCACCCATCGCAGCCAGGGCTGCAGGTGAGTAGAGGCATGATAATCCAATAAAAGCAAGTTGTTTTGAGTTTGCGGTGCTAAAATTAGTTAAAACCAGTCTTTAAGAAAATAAAACCAGTTAAAAAAGACAATATTAAGATCAAAAATATTAGCCTAATCTAAACCTTTAACTTGTATATTGGACCCAATCACAACCAAATTATTTAAGGAAGTGGTCCATTTGGTTCCTGGCCCCATCTTAGATATGAAGAATATATCCTTAGTAAATGGATACGTACCACAAGAATTTAAAATTGCTGTAATTAAACATTTACTTAAGAAACCTCTCCTTGATCAGATTACTTAGTTAATTATAGACCTATATCTACCCTTCCTTTCTTATCCAAAATCCTTGAGAAAATAGTTGCTAATCAAGTATGTGAGCATCTTTACAGTAACAACCTGTTTGAAGAGTTTCAGTCAGGTTTTAGAGCTCATCAGCACTGAAACAGGACTGGTGAGGGTTACTAATGATGTTCTCATGGCCTCAGATAATGGACTTGTGATGTTCTGGTCTTGTTAGATCTCAGTGCTGCTTTTGACACAGTCGATCACAATATTCTCTCAGAAAGGCTTGAACATGTTGCAGGGATCAAAGGAACAGCATTAGGCTGATTTAAATCATATTTGTCTGACAGATTCCAGTTTGCTCATGTAAATGATAAATCTTCTTCACACTCAAGGGTTACCTGTGGAGTTCCACAGGGTTCTGTGCTTGGACCAATTCTTTTCACTATATATATGCTTCCAATTGGTAGAATCATTAGACAGCATGGGAAAAATTTCCACAGCTTTACCGATGATACACAACTATTTCTATCCATAAATCCTGATTAATCCAGTCAGTTAGGTAGATTACAGGCATGTCTGAAAGACATAAAACAATGGATGACTTTAAATCTTTTGCTCTTAAATTCTGCCGAGACAGAAGTTGACATCTTTGGACCAGAAGCTCTAAAAAATAAACTGCATAGTCAATCCCTTAATCTGGATTAATCTGGCATTAAATTGGCCTCCAGTAATAACAGAAAGAACTTTGGAGTTAGTTTTGACCTGACATTCAAATCCCATATTAAAAAGGTTTTAGGATTTCCATCTTTCACCTCCAAAATATTGCAAAAATTAGAAACATCCTGTCCAGGAGTGATGCTGAGAAACTAGTCCATGCATTTGTTACCTCAAGGCTGGACTACTGTAATGCTTTACTATAAGGAAGTCCACAAAATGTAATTAAAAGCCTTCAGCTGATCCAAAATACTGCAGCAAGACTTCTGATGAATATTTAAAAGAGAGATCACACGTCTCCTGTTTTAGCTTACCTTCATTGGCTCCTTGTTAAATTCAGAATACAATTTAAGATCCTCCTTCTTACATATAAAGCCCTTTATAATCAAGCTCCATCATACATCAGAGATCTGATTGTTCCATATGTTCCTGACAGAGCACTTCGCTCTCAGACTGCAGGTTTACTTGTGGTTCCTAGGATTTCTAAAAGTAGAATGAGAAGCAGATCTTTTAGTTATCAGGCTCCTCTCCTGTGGAACCAGCTCACAGTTTTAGTCTGTGAGGCAGATATCCTGTCTACTTTTAAGACCAGACTTAATACTTTCCTTTTTGATAAAGCTTATAGTTAGAGTGGCTTAGGTTATCCTGAGTTATCCCTGTAGTTATGCTGCTATAGGCTTAGACTGCTGGAGGACAGACAGACCACTTTTTTTCACTCTGCTACTTTCTCTTCTACTACTGTCCAGTTGCATTATAGGCTATTATTTTGACTGTTTATTCTGTTTTCTCTTAGTGTTTTTCTCTCCATAGAAGGTACACCTGGTCTGGTATAGTGCTTAGCTACAATGCCGTTTGGACGGGGGGGCATCGACTGGGATGATGGTCTCAGCGGCATCCACCATTTCCTGTTATCAACTTTTCACTTTCTTTAAGATAGAAAGTACTCTTATATCAGATCTTCTGTTCTTTCTGTGTCTCTGCTCTGTCTTCTTAAACCCCCAGACGGTTGTGGCAGATGGCCGCTTGCACTGAGCCAGGTTCTGGAGGTTTCTTCCTGTTAAAGGGAAGTTTTTCCTCTCCACTGTCGGTACATGCTTACTCAGTATGAGGGATTGCTTTGGGTGGAAGTCTGCATCAACGCGACGCAACCTCAAGTCAATGACTCAATTTAATCTGCTGGGATTCCTTACATAGGAAACTAACTCAAACTTTAAACTAATTGGAATGTTTGTATCATTGTATTGAAATGACTTTTCTTGTAAAGTGCCTTGAGATGACATCTGTTGTGAATCGGCACTACATAAATAAACTGAATTGAATTGTTTGTCAGGTAGTAATTAATCCAGGCAATTGTTGAGGGCTCCACCTGTGTCTTCTGGAGTTTCTGACAAAGCAAATCAGGCTGAATTATGTTAAATGCACTGGAGAACAAAGAACATGATCCTCACAGTGCTGCCTGCTTTATCCAGATGACAGTGGGTTGGTTGAAGCAGGTGGATGATGGCATCTTTAACTCCAACTCGATGGCGTTAAGCAGACTGCAGCAAAAGTAGGGAGCCCATGTAGATTCAATTTTAGTGAAGAAACAAATAGAAATGTTTACTCACACATGATGTTGATCTATACAAAACATAGGCTTTTAGTAATCCAGGATTTTTTCTGCTGTTATTAATACTATTCTACTTCCAAGAAGATTTCCAATGTATTTGTAAGAGATATATATATATATATATATATATATATATATATATATATATATATATATATATATATATATATATATATATATATATATATATATATATATATATATATATATATATATATATATATATATATATATATATATTAGTGAGGTCTATTCATGAATATCCATATTTCTTGTGTTATTTAACTAAATGACTTGTAGCCTACCAGATACAGCGAGGGTGGTCAGAATCCACTTTACTTTGGCCACAGCAATGTCTTTCAAGATATTTACTTGGTGATTGACAGTAAAATATCCCTGCTAATAGTGGTACTGTTATTCTATTGGAAGTGCCGTTATTCTTCTCCTGTAATGAAAGCAAATATAATTGCCATTGAGCTGAAGTTTCATCTGATTTGGAATTTGTCAACCCTGTACTATGCATCTTTAACCAAATCCTTTGTCCAAACTGGAAACACTGAGTTGATTACTAAGTATCTTTTCACCAATCGCATTTAAAGGCCCTGCCTGAAAAAGAGTTGCACTGACCTATTCTCTTAACTTGATGAGGTCTGCAAAGGTGTGTCATTTACATTAAAGGTACAAAAGCTCCTCCTTTGTGCTTACATCCTTGACTCTCACAAAGAGAAAAATGCAAGCTTCACTATCTATTATCTATTCTTATCATAAAAGTGTGCTGGAATTGGATGCTGGAGTTTTACAAAAATTTCCAAAGAGGAGACAACTATTTCATAAAGATGGATTATATGTAAAGAGGCTAAAAACATTCCTAATTTAGTTGATTTATTACTGACTCAGAAGATTCTGCACCTACCTCACATGCTTTATCAGTGAGATAACAATTTACTTCAGTTTATCCAAGAGAAAATATCTCAAAATAATGTTTTGGTTAAACGTTTATATTGATGAGAGACCCAGCACAACGTCCTGAAAAGCAATATTTCAGATTCCAGGAAATGATATTGAAGTGAAAGTGACATTCTTCCTCTACAATCTTGTCTTTTATTATTTGCCATGACTCTAGACTGTAAATGCCCCAGTTGTTTTGGATAGATGACAAGGGCATCAGTTTGTTTTTAAAATTGTTGGGGACAATATCCATAAACTTGAGTGCGGTTTGAAGATTGCTGGGGACATTGAATATTGACTATTCATATATAGGCCTAAGTATTCATCCGTTTGTCGTATCATTACAATATACACTGCCGTGTACTAACAGGTGTTAAAAATTTAAACTTTTTACTTAAATAAAAAAAAGTTGAAAACCATGTGGTTTTGTCTTGTTTTTCAATATGCACTGAAAATCACCACATCGTAGCACAAAGAACAATGTTGGCTATACTAATAATATACTCACCCCAGCAGAATACACAACATAAACAACGCTTTCCCTGAATCTTTATAAACATTTTAAAAAGTGATGTTCTATTAAAAAAAGCATTCATTTTGACTGAACAGCAGATAAGGCTAGACGTGAAAGCAATAGATGGATTTTAAGACTGTTAAAAACGCTTAAAAAGATAGTGTTTTTTTCTGATTCCCCCACCTGAGCTGTAGATCTCTGCAGCTTGTCCAGAGTCACCATGGGCCTCTTGGCTGCATTTCTGATCAGCGCTCTCCTTGTTCGGCCTGTGAGTTTAGGTGGACGGCCTTGTCTTGGTAGGTTTACAGTTGTGCCATACTCCTTCCATTTCTGAATGATCGCTTGATCAGTGCTCCGTGGGATGATCAAGGCTTGGGAAATCTTTTTGTAGCCTAAGCCTGCTTTAAATTTCTCAATAACTTTATTCCTGACCTGTCTGGTGTGTTCTTTGGACTTCATGGTGTTGTTGCTCCCAACATTCTCTTAGACAACCTCTGAGGCCGTCACAGGGCAGCTGTATTTGTACTGACATTAGATTACACACAGGTGCACTCTATTTAGTCATTAGCACTCATCAGGCAATGTCTATGGGCAACTGACTGCACTCAGACCAAAGGGGGCTGAATAATTACGCACACCCCACTTTTCAGTTATTTATTTGTAAAAAATGTTTGGAATCCTGTATGATTTTCGTTCCACTTCTCACGTGTACACCACTTTGTATTGGTCTTTCACGTGGAATTCCAATAAAACGGATTCATGTTTGTGGCTGTAATGTGACAAAATGTGGAAAAGTTCAAGGGGGCTGAATACTTTTACAAGCCACTGTAAGAATGCTTTAGTTCAAAAACACCTTTTGAAGATGATCTAACTATAAAGTATACCAAATGATCCATTTAGTACCAAAAACACCTACACTAAGAGAATAGAAGGACATTTAAAAATATAACTGATGAATAAAATTGCCTTGTAATTCATTCTGGACATCACGAAATTATATTGAGAAGTGCAAAGAGAGGAAAATGAATAAACAGGTATAGAGTTTAAGACTTAGGATCTCATTCGGGAACAAGAAAATCTTGTGCAGGGATGTACTTCCACCGGTCACAAACACACAAACAAAGGTTGATTATGTCAGACATCACAGCAACACAAACATCCTGAATACAAAGGCTAGGCAAGGCAAGGCAATTTTATTTGAATAGCACACTTTCAACAACAAGGTAATTCAAGGTGCTTTACATGATTAAGGGGTAGAGTAAAAATAGCAGTAAAACACAGACAAAGCATATAAAGTAAAAACAGCAATAAAGCAAGAAGCATACACAAAACATGATACATCAAAGCATTACTCAAAGGCAGCTCTTAACAGGTACATTTTTAGTTGTGATTTAAAATAACTCAGTGTTTCAGCAGCTTTCCAGTTTTCTGGTAGTTTGTTCCAGATTACAGGAGCATAGAAACTGAAAGCTGCTTCTCCATGTTTGGTTATAATTCTAGGGATGTTGAGTAGAGTGGAATTAGAGGACCTGAGTGTTCTGGTGGGGTGGTATAGTTAAAGCAGATCAACATACTTTGGTGCTAATCTATTCAATGATTTATAAACTAGTAAAAGTATTTTCAAGTCTATTCTCTGGGCTACAGGGAGCCAGTGTAAGGACTTAAGAACAGGCGTGATGTGCTCTACTTTATTGGTTCTAGTGAGGAAGTGAGCAGCAGTGTTCTGGATCAGCTGCAGCTGTCTGACTTTTTCAGAGGACCACAAAGCACTTTCAAATTCAAATTCAAATTCAAATTCAAATTCAAAAATACTTTATTGATCCCAGAGGGAAATTAAGTGTTGGTATAGCTCATATAATTAATTCTTTGAGGAGTTGTTGTAGATGATGATGGCTTTGTTGCAGGAAGGATTTCCTGTGGCGGTCTGTATTGCAGCGAAACTGAAGAAGCCTCCGACTGAAGACGCTCTGTTGTTGCTCATGAAGAGGATGCTCAGGGTTGTCCATAATTTTTTTTTTTACACTACATTCAGTCATTCACCCATTCACGCACACATTCACACGCTGATGGTGGCAAGCTACTACATTGTAGCCACAGCTGCCCTGGGGCACACTGACAGAGGCAAGGCTGTCGGACACATGTGCCACCAGGCCCTCTGACCACCACCAGCAGGCAACGGGGTGAAGTCTCTTACCCAAGGACACAACGACCAAGACGGACAGAGCAGGGATTCGAACCAGCACATAGCAAATTAGATAGTAAAAGTACTGCGGTCTGTGGGTCACACTGGTTTTAACAACTCAGATGGACTAATGTCTGACACAAACGCAGGTTAAATATTTCAATGATTTCTGATAAATTAATGTATTTTTTTATTTTATTAGATGAAAAAAACATTTTTGAATTTGCTCAGGTTCTATGGCTCCTAACTTGAAAACACATATTTTATTACAGTCTCCACATAGATGGATTTCCCAATTCCCAACTCTTCTACAATGCAGAGAAAGCAAACTGTTCGGAGAGATCTAGGATAACCTGTGAATGTTAACATCACTGAGCACACTGTCCAAATCAGGACTGCACTGACAAGTCAAGAGAGCATGCTGTTTGCTTTATAAATGAGCTCCGCTGAACATTACACAACACAGGTTGAATTGGATTAATAAAGTGGAGAGTTTGAAGGTTTGTGTGTGTTTCTGTGCAGACCGATCCTAAAGCAGCAGTGTGACTGGTGACAGGAAAACAATGCTGACTCTCTGGGAAATAATTGTATCTTTGGAGATGTTATGAATCAATGGTGGAAAATAAATAAAATGTAACAAGAAAAAGAATATTCCATGTCTTTGCTAAGAAAGAGACGATTGCGTATTCTAAACTCAGATATGTGATCACACACATTCCACATATGTTTGCCCTAACAATAGTAAAATATCCTCTGTGGAACCCCCCCACTAATTTTGTAGATATGACAGCTACTTAATATTACAGCACCAAAAATATTATCAGCATAATTTCAGTCATATCTATTTAAAAATCAATCTGAAGAATGTGTTCACCTAATCCTAATCCATGAGATGTGTGATTGCATAGTTTAAAGACTACTTCAAGTTTACTCACATATTTTACTTTTCTAAAATATGTTTGTATTAATCTCCTTTGGGTTTACCTCTATAAAGGTTTCTTGTGTTTTCTTCCTCTCTCTTTCTGGAGTTCAAATAAAGGGCTAGAGGCCAATTTCTGAGACGAATCAGATGTCTTACTGTGGTCAAGATTTTGTGGTGCCAAACAATAAAGGGTTGGAACACATAATCAATGACAAACTGTCAAAATACCTGTGGAAAGCTGCAAAAACCGGTCAGCAAGTATAAGAAGATTTGATTGTTGTAATGCTGTAGTGTTTTTTCCATTGCTTTATTTTTTAAATTGATGCTTTTTTTTGCTTTTTTTATAGAGTTTTAATATCTTTTGAGAGTTGTCATTTCCTTAATGACAAACTTTTTGGTTGAATGAAAATATGTTTTTAATCAAATTTGCCAGGAGTAAAGACAAAGAAGTAGAAGACGTGGAAGTAATATTTAATATATGGGTGGGCTAATGCTAAATGTCCACTTATGCTGCAGCTTTTCAGTTTACGGCAGGAGTACATCTCAAACTCCTTATGTTGGTTCCAGCACCATATAATTTATAATGTCTTTCAGGTGCCTGATTTTTTCTGACGACCCAAACCAATTTTCTTTCACTGAAGATGGAATGGATGAATGTTTGCCGGACACTTTCAGAGAGATTACAGCCCCTACAGCGATTCACCGAGAAGTTTAAAGTGATATTCTTTAAATCCACAGAAGCTCAACTAATTCTAGCACTTAGTGAAGTTCAGATGTGCAGGAGAAATTCAATAAGGGGTGGAAAGGAGTTATCTACTACCATCTATAAATGAATGGGCTTGGAGGTTACAAAATAATTAGATTAGAGAATCAGGAACGCCAACAACAACGTATTGCATATTCCTCCAGTTTATAGTAAATATCCCAAAACCTGAGGAGAAATAAAAAGAAAAAAGTAAAACTGAATAAAAGTAGAGAGTATGTTTTTCTTAATCTATTTAATTTTTCTCTTCATTAATCTCTTTGAATTTGAACTTTTTTCGTTTGCTTTTCATACCAGTCAACACACTTCTTAATTTATCGCATATCATGAGAAAACTAATTTTCACTTAATATGTTTTGCTTATAGCTCTACATTATTCTAATATTCTGGTATACCCCTTGCTAAGATAATTAGTATCGCAATTTACAGATAAAAAGAACAGGAGTATCAATACATAGGGGCAGGATAACAATTTGATTTTAATATGGACAAATATTTAAAGGCTCTTCTGATATTATCTTTATTCAAAAAACATTCTATATTTTATGTTTTAGATTTCAGTGATGTTTGATCGCAAATTAATTATTTTCTTTTGTTATGAATTCTGCTTTCCCTCAAGTTCTATACTCCTATGTACAAAGCAATCTTTGTATAAGTGTAACCATCACATTATCTATTTAATGTTTACTGCAAAGCTGACTGAGGCCCCTCACCCTTAGTGCACGCTGGGGACTGGGGCGAGGCGTATTCTCGTGGATTGACAGAGCCAACTTGTGGATAAGCAATTCTATTGGTAAACACTCTACGCTGGCGTAAATGGTTCCGCCCGATCTCCAGGTCCTCAAGGGAGGATCACCAGGCTCAAACGCTTTAGAGGCCAGGGGACGGACTTAGGGAAAATATACATTCTGAAATATTACCTACTTTATATCATATGATAGGGTAAGACAGTCAAATTTAAGCATTTTTAAGTTAAGCTTTAAGCTGTAACTGCAACACTCTTAATTTACTAAGTTAACCTGTTAGTTTGCAAAAGATTTACACAAATATCACACAAATACATCTATTATTTGTCACTGTATATCATTTATTGGAAAGTCAACATGAAAAAACAAACTAAAGCCAAGCCAACATTAAGACAACGCCAGGGAATGTGAATAGAAAAAAGCTTATTCAATGAGTCAGGCCAGAGCTCCACAGAAAAATGACTGCAGCTTTGCTCGATTTTTTGTTGCCTTTGATCATCCAGATTGGTAAAATGTTTGTTTAGTGAATTTAACTTTATTTTACAATTATTGGTATGTTTTATGTTTAGGGCATGTTTTCTTACTTTGATTTCTTTTGATACTTCCTCAGTAGGGTCAATTTGGTGTTGCCTTTCCAGTTCGCTTAAATCTTTTTGTAAGTTGTCATATTCGAGTCTATGACATTTCAATGGTAGGGTCCAAAATGGGCAAAAGCAATTTAAATATATTGGTCCATCCAGCCTTGTCGCAACAGTTCAGACAATTATGTTGTAATGGTGTGGATAGTTTCTTGGCACAGTTTGACCCTTTATTACCAACTGAAACTTGTTTAAACATCAGAGCTTACCTAGGTACCGTTGTTGACCATATCCATTACTTCATGACCACAGTGTATCCATCTTCTGCTGGCTACTTTCCTTAGGATAATGTACCTTGTCACAAGGCTGAAATCATCTGAAACTGACATTTTGAACATGTAGCAGGAAAGTCTCACCTGCTACACAAAAATGTGAAATGCAACTACAGCAGATTGTTTTTACAAAATGTAGGCCCCTTCAATAAACAGCATTCGTCAAGGATTAATGGTTAGTTTTTTTTCAGCAGCAAACATCTCTCTGCTGCACCTTAAGCATCATCAGTAAGTAATCAACTGTGAGAAATGCCTACAATTTCATCTTTGGTAAACTAAAGATTATTATTAAAGTGTGGAACACTCATAATGACTAGTATTGTCTTTCTCCTTCTCCAACCCAAACTGCATATTCTTGTTGAAGATGCTAATGGTTAATACCTAAAATATTAAAGAGCAGACTCATATCATGTGGGACACACAGCAAACTATACACATCTTCTTTCTCTCAGCTCCCTTCATTTTATTTTCCTATTCATCACTCCTCTCAGAGGAAAGAACCCTTATTTTACCACTAAATCTTAGAGTTATTTTACCTGTCATCTCTGCTTTCTTTTTCTGACAATAATGTCTGTCTCTTTTTTGAAAACAGTTTATATTTGTTCTTTTTACTTTACTGTATAAGTTCCGAAAAAGAAAATGCCAGAAATTCTAAATTAAGAGCGCTGAAAATGCTAAACATAAAGTTCTTGCAACCCTTATTTCATAATTATAGTTTATATGGTACATCTTTAATTTGAATCAAAATTATGTGCATTTTCTTTAAAGAATTGTTGAATGTGTTTTTAGTGTACTGTGATATATTCCTGCTGAAAGACAAACTTGTTTCTGTAAAGAGGGAAAAACAACTTTTTGGATTAAGGTATTTATCACAAACTAGCATCAGAGAGAGATCTATTTAATCAAGCTGCCCTGACGACCTTATTAAAATATACCAAGCAAAAATAGTGTACAGGTTTTTAGAAAAATCACTATCTATTTACTAAGTGGAGTCAGTGAATGGATAATTACATTTCTCCCCCACCCACTGTACAACTTTAACACTTATTGTCGGATGATTTTTATTTTTATTACCTGTTATTTTGTCATTTTATCTCAATGTTTCTACCAAATTAGAAGCACATTATGATATTAGTCAAACTATACATAATGAGTCAGACTAAATTATGTTTAAGACCTACATATTGTTTGCTCATGCACACAAACACCGATACATTGGTTCTAAAGCTTTTTGTTTACATCTACGGTTATACAATAAGACCATCAGTGGAACCAAGGGATACCATACTATAGTATCAACCTGCTAATCTCCAACTGGGAGGACAAATACGCTACCCACAGAGCCACATTTTTCATGACTCTAGAAACATAAAAAAAAGATGCATGCATATTTTGGATATCTGCAAATAGACCGGACCCATTATGATTAGAAAATAAAAAAGAATATCTGTGATTGAGCTCAAGTTTGAAGCCAACCAAAGAAGCTGTGGAGCGAATCATTTAACTGTAGCTGATAAGTTGTGACTGAATGTGACATCTCAAGTATGTGAATCTGGCTTCACAGTGTGAGATGCCACAAGAACCTGCCTAATCCTGTTTGTGTCCTGTCTCACTGGCTCTTTGCAATGTCACATCCATAATAGTGTGACAATGCTCTTGGTCTTTGAAGTTGCTCAGGTTGGCTCTGTCTGAGACTCCAAACATTTAATATACTCCAGACTGCTGTTAGACTAAAAAAAAAGCATGACAACAATCCCAAACACACCACCCGGGCAACGAAGGAGTTGGTACGTAAAGCATTTCAAGGTTCTGGAGTGGCCAAGCCAGTCTTCCGACCTTAATCTTATAGAGAATCTCTGAGGGGAGTTGAAAGTCCATGTTGTCCAGCAACAGCCTCAAAAGATCACAGCTCTAGAGTAGATCTGCATGGAAGAATGGGCCAAAATACCAGCTACAGTGTGTGCAAACCGGGTGAAGACCGACAGGAAACGTTTGATCTCCGTCATTGCCAACCAAAGTTACATTAGACATTACGAATAATTTTCTGCACCATTATACAAATAAAAAAACATTTTAATCATAGAATGGGATTTCCTGGATATTTTCTTTTACATTCTGTCTCTCACATTTGAAGTACATGGCCTAAATGTATGGACACATAATGGCCTGTCTACAGCGCCTTTTAAGTCAGAGGACCACAAAGCGCTTTACACTACATTTGGTCATTCACCCACACATTCACACGCTAATGGTGGCAAGCTACTGCATTGTAGCCCAAGGACACAACGACCTAGACAAACAGAGTGGGGACTTGAACGAGTAACCCACTGATTACGGATCGAATACCTAACCCCTGAGCCACGGTCACCCCGAAATGTAACCATAATGAAAATTACAGACCTCTCATCTGTTTAGGTGGGACAACTCACATAATTTGTGGCTGCCAAATACTTTTTCTGCCCCACTGTATGTGCTTTTGTAATAAAGTTGTGCTCATAGTTGTATCATAAATGTGAAACTAGAAATATTTTAATATCCTGCAAAAGTTAATTTATTTCAGTAATTCAACTTGAAGACCCACTCCGATGATCTTTTGAGCTAGTGTTCTCAGTGGTCTTTAAATTATGATTATCCCGTTTTTAGCTCTCCGTTTACGCTAGCTCTCCTACTAGTTTACAGCCCCTCACAAACAAGCGGCTGGTTGAATTAGCTCCCGACAGAAATAAATTACCTTACTGGTAAAGATCAAGGGTGTCCACTTGATGGAAGGCACTGCACCCGGTTTCAAAAGTAGTTTACTAGCGAAGCCCATTTTTTCCCCTGCCAGTTTGTGAAACAGTCTTCTCTGAAATATTGACTGCAAACCTTTGTGTGGTTTTTAATCTAACTGTGACCAAGAAACTTAGTCCATTTCTCTTTCACTGCAGATGGTTTTGGTAAAAGCTAATAATATCATTCTTCTTAGCAGTGCAACCCGCTGCAACGCACAGGTGTTGATCCGCCATCATCTTCTCTACTCCTCAGAACCTGAGCGGGCGGGGCAGAGCAGTCTGTTTTAGACGACCTTTTAGCATCTACTACTGATTCACAGCAATTTGAAAGCAGACATACTCAGAAATGCAATTTTGAGCTTAATTTTCTCAAGATATGGTCTCTGGCATCAGAAAATGTCACAAGAACATGCTAACAAAACGAAAAACACGATTTTCAATGGAGTGGGCCTTTAAAAGGTGAATCTCACAGATGATATAGACAGGAGAAGGTTCCAGTGTTGTGGAAGACATCCTGCCTTGTTCCAGTACCAAAGAGAACTCACCCATCAGTCATCAATGACTATAGACCTGTTGCCCTGACATCCCACATCATGAAGGTCCTGGAGAGACTCCTGTTGGCACCCCTGAATAAGCAAACAAGAACGTATCAGGACCCGCTGCAGTTTGCTTATTGCTGTGGAGTTGGAGTTGAAGATGCCATAATCCACCTGCTTCAACCAACCCAATGTCATCTGGACACAGCAGTCAGCACTGTGAGGATCATGTTCTTTGATTTCTCCAGTGCATTTAACACAATTCAGCCAGATTTGCTTCGTCAGAAACTTCTGAAGACACAGGTGGAGCCCTCAACAATAGCCTGGATCAATGACTACCTGACAAACAGACCACAGTTTGTGAGACCGAAGAATTGTGTGTCAAATCAGGTGGTTAGCAGCACAGGAGCACCACAGGGGACCGTACTCTCACCATTCCTTTTTACTCTGTACACCTCAGACTTCCAGTACAACTCAGAGACATGTCCTCTGTAGAAATACTCAGATGACTCTGCAATTGTCAGGTGTATCAGAGATGGACAAGAAGCTGAAGACAGAGAGCTGGTGGACCGCTTTATGACATGGTGTGGAAACAATCGTCTTACCTTGAATGTGAACAAAAAAAAGGAGATGATTGTAGATTTCAGAAGAAACGGGGATAAGTCAAACACTGTTCCCTTCATGGGAGAAGAAGTGGAGGTTGTTGAGGAGTATAAATACCTTGGATTCACCTTGACAACAGACTGGACTGGAGACTGAACAGTGAAACAGTCTATAAAAAGGGACAGAGCAGTCTGTACTTCTTGAGGAAGCTTAGGTCCTTCAAGATTTGCAGCAAGATGCTGCAGATCTTCTACGAGTCTGTTGTGGAGAGTGTAATCTCTTCAGCCATCATCTGTTGGGGTAGCAACATCAGAGCCAGGGATTTAAAACGGCTAAACAACCTGATAAAGAAGGCTGGTTCTGTTTTTGGGACGACTGTAGAACCTCTGGTGATGATGACGCAAAGAAGGATTCTTCATAAAATTAAAATAAAATAAAAATATGGACAACCTTGAGCATCTTCTTTATGAGACTATCATACAACATCAGAGAGTCTTCAGTCGGAGGCTTTTTCAGTTTCACTGCAATACAGACCGCTACAGGAAATCCTTCCTGCCCACAGACATTATCTACAACAAATCCGTACAGAATAAATTATATGAGCTATACCAACACTTAATATCCCTCTAAGATCAATAAAGTATTTTTGAATTTGAATTGAGTTTGAATGACATGCAAAGCAAGATATTTCAAGTCTTTGTTATCATTTTGATGATTATGACTTACAGTTTATGAAAACCCCAAATTTAAAATCTCAGAAAATTAGAATATTGTGAAAAGGCATTTTAGCTCAACGTGTCACACTCTAATCAGCTAATTAATCCAAAACACCTACAAAGGGTTCAATTCAATTCAATTCAAATTCAAATTCAAAATTACTTATTAATCCCAAAGGGAAATTAAATGTTGTTGTAACTCATTATGCATGTTCCTTCAAAGATTTGTTGTAGATGCTGATGGCTGTGGGTAGGGATGATCTCCTGTAGCGCTCTGCAGATCTGAAGAAGCCTCTGACTGAAGACGCTCTGTAGTTGTATGACAGTCTGATGTAGAGGATGCTCAGGACCTATGGCGTCTTCTTTTCAACTCATCAGGGTTTTGTGGCTGTAGTTGAGGTCTTATTTGAGCTTTTGTGATGTTAATCAGCTGCTGCCAGTTGTAAACCACCTTGTTGCCATGGTTATGCATCATAACAAATGTCCAAAAATATCAGCAAAAATCCTTCCAGCTTCACAGCATTCAAAATCAGAGAGAACAGTTGTCCACAAAACAATGTTTCTACCAGAAATGGAAGAATTAAAGTTTTAAAAAAGAAAAAAATATGAACCAAAGTAACAGAGCTACTCCAACATGCTGCCACCTTGAGCGGCGCAATTCCGGAATATTCCTGTGCCTTTAAATAATCTCTCAGTCTGGTTCGGTAGGAATCACAATCATGGGGAAGACTGCAGCAGAAAACCATATTTGACACCCTCCAGAAGAAGGGAAAGCATCAAAAGGTAATTGCAAAAGAAGTTGGATGTTCCCAAAGTGCTGGATCAAAGCATATTAATAGAAGGTTAGGTGGAAGGGAACATTGTGGAACAAAAAGGTGCACAAGAAGCAGGGATGACCGCAGCCTGGAGAGGAATGGCCATTCACATTTGCACATAATAAGTCCAGCTCATATTAGTTTCACCTTTTCAGTTGAATTACTGAAATAAATTAACTTTAGCAAGAAATTCGAATTTTTCGAGTTTCACCTGTAGTAGTCATATCACAGTAAATCTAATCAATTAGGTTTCTTGTATTGAAAGCCTGCGTAACAAAGGTTTGATCAAATCCACCATTTATTAAAATAGCAATGCAACAACTACCAGAATGTATCAGCACTTGTATTGTACCTCTTCTAATTGTATTGATTAGGTAAGTGCCAGTTACTGTAGGCTTAAACACATATAATGACAAAAGAAAAAAACAAAACAAAAAATACCATCATGGCTGTCTATTTTGATTAACAATCTCGAGTATACATTGCATGCATATAGCGGACCCACAGTGTTTGCGGGAGTTGAGGACTATAGCCATCCCAAGCAGCTAAAATCCACAAATACTAGAGACTACCTCTAAAAATTATAACGGCATATTTTGATAGTTCAAACACCAAATACACCTAAAAATGCATTCATATTTACTGTAGAAACCGTCTGAGCACCACCACAGAAGCTAATATCAATGGTCTTCCTTATCTCCACTCTTGGAGGTACAGCCAATCAGCACCCTTTATTAGAAAATAAATGGCGATCCTGGGTTGGCAGCTTTGCAAATAGCATCATGCCTAGGTATTTCAGCTTCCAAAGCTGCATTTTCTTTCCAGTATTTTACATATGAATGTTTTTTTCCACAGAAGACAAAGTCAATTCACGAATACTGAAACGCAAGTTGGCTGAGGTCAACTGTATATACAGTATAGTTCTCCAAATCACTGGAAAAGTGCACTTACTGTAGCTCATTCAGTACAGATGCATGGAAAACTTTGGTGCAGTTCAGACTGAAAGTTACAGTATGAACCCAGCAGAATGCACACTGATTCTCAGCTGTTGTCAGGTCACTCTTTTTTGTGTTAACGTCAGTTATTATTCAAATGAAAACAATGAACTTTTTTGGTATCAAGAAAAAAATGCATTTCTAATTGTTTTTCATTCAAATTAAATTAGAATTCTGTACTAAACTAGGAGGTTAGTATTAGTCAATGGTCATTTTATGCCACCTTCCTATAGCATTGAGGCTTTCTCTGTTAGCAAAGACTGGTGTGAAGTGTCCTTTGTATCTAAACAAACATTTAAAAATAATTTTATTAAACTTGTTTTGATCTGCATTATCAGAAAGCATTATTTGTGACTTTTAGTTCTAGATTTTTACAGTTTTTCCATCCACAAACAGGACTCTTCTGTTTAATGACTGGAATATCTGCCAATCATTAGGGATTCCAGTTATATGGGTAGCACATCATTAGTATATATTATGTTATGAATTGTTCAGTGATGTATCTATATCCAGATTAAAACTCACAAAGTAGTGAGAGTAAGATAAACATATGTCATTTTGTAGGTCTTTAAGATTCAGCCATTCTAGCCTCTCTGAAGCATCAACCTTTGTTGAGATAGCAGTGACAAAACCCAAAAATCAACATACAGAATGCTGTTTTCTTTATTTATCGTTTTATCAGTTGTGGTAAACAACAGAAATCATTTTAGACCTCTCTCACAGCCTGGCATGATCATTTGTGAGTTACAAAGCAGATAAGAGAGAGAAGTCCGCATTCCACCGAGAATTTCCTCTGCTGGAAATAAATTATTTCCTTTGTTAAATCGAAACAATACTGAATCGGTTTCCCTGTGGCTCTCTTAGGAAGTGTTTCTTTAAGAACTGGCAAACATCAACTTTCCCATCTCACAGCAACATTTTCTGCAATAAGTGCCAATGCAGAAATAGCAGTTTAATTACAGTAAATACAAAAACGGTTGATGATTCACAACACATCTTTTAAAAGAAAGATACGAACATCCTTCTGAATAAGTGGGGTGTTAAACTTTTAAAACTGAAATCCTTTTATATATTTATGTCATTTTATGGAGAACAATATCCAAAAGAGCATCTCTCTGTAGGTGTCATTTTTCTTATCTGAATTAAAAAGTGTATAGCTTTTTGAACAATTTCCCACCAATTATGTCTCTGTGCTGTACATAGTCATCCACACCCACACTTTATGAGATTTAATACAAAATCAGGCATTATCTGTGTGTGAGATTTTTGTTTCCATAGAGTTCCCAGCAACAGTCTAACACGTTTACACAGACACATTCACAGCATCTGTGTGTAGATGAGCTACTGCTCTGTGGAGGATTACGAGGAGTCGGAAGTCACTGAATTCCAGAGTGACAGATCAAAGATAGACTCTTCATCGTGTCGCTGGATGGCTCTGCCAGCAATATGACACATCACCAGCTAGCACAGTGCAGTGCAATTGTGATTATTATGACTGTAGTCACCAACTGTTGCCTATAGAGGTTCTTACGAGTGACTAGATGAAAAATGGCAAAAAATAAAATAAAATAAGAAGAAAATCAAACCAACACTTTTCTCTGTACTGCAGAGTTAAAAAGTTAACTCCTAATGTGTATGGGCTCACAAACTAATCTCTCAGTAGAGATTTAAAATTCAGAGGAGGTAGCGAGCTCTACTCAAGCTGAATAGGAAGAGGATGTGTGGGCACAGAAGATGAGAAATAAAACGGAGTAGTGCAGCCAGATACTTTCTCATTAAAAAAACAGGAAGTCACTTTTAATTTTATAATGGAATAATAAATGATTATCACAAGTCTCCGTGATACTGATGGTACTGCAGTAAAATGTTGGACATTTTATTTAAAGTGGTAAAATCCAGTATGTGGTACCTAGCAGAAAGCATAGAACTAGAACTGATGATAAAACACTCTTTCTATTGGAGGCAAATTAGTTAACAGAATAATTCTTAATGGTATTACTACAACTTCCTGTTTTATTATGGTTCGTCTGGTTTTCTCTGCTCTGTGTTCTCTTCAATTCTTCTTTTCTTTCAGCCCTCTTTCTACGTTTATTCTGTCTTTGTATTTTAGTCAATCTCTTGTTGGGTTGTGTTTTCCTTTGTGATTGTTCTGTTTCTGGTCTGCCATTAGATCCCCCCTATATGTTCCTTGGTTCCTCATTCAGCTCCTCCCACTCTGTTAATTAGTCTCTCAGTTGACTCTTGTTCCACTGTTCACCTCTCCACTTCTGGTTTATTCAGTCTCTGGTGGTTCCTTCTGTTCCGATGAAATTTAATAAACATCTTTATTCGTGCATCGAGTCAGCCTCCTTTCTTCATAGATTTTTCTCTCCATTCCAGTAGCATTGACACCCTAGACTCCAATCAGGCACATGCCTCCTTTCAGGCTTCTGGTCAGTAGTGCGAAAGTCAATTTAATACACTCTGTAAGGGTGTCAACTTTTTAGGTAATCTGTTTTAATAGGAGAAATGAAAGCAGCTCATGGATGGAACTTTTAGTAGGATATCAGGTGATTTATTGAATTGAGATAAGACCAACTCCAAATGATAGACTTGCTAGACTATAGGAGATGGTAGTCAATACTTTTTAAAGGGATTTTTTATTTGCATGCATGCATTTCAATGTATTTCATCAGACTGTTGGAAATAACAAGGCTGGAGAGGTTTTGTCACAATAAAGCGAAATGGAACAGTTTTGCCCAGTAACATGTAGGTTAATCATCATTTAATGATAAACTTGGGATCCCATTTGGTAAAACAGATAATGATGAGTTATGGTACCAACAGTCTTAGGGTGCATTCACAATAGCCCTGTTTAGTCCACTTTAATTGAACTCTAGTTCATCTGAGGTGTGAATGGGCAATCGAACTCTGATGCGGACTAAAACAGCGAACTCCAGTCCGCCTAAAAACCTAGGTCTCAGCTTGATTGAAGTGAACTCTGCTGCAGTTTGATTGCATATGTGAATGCCAAGCGGATCAGGACCACTCCAAAAGCAGGAAACAAAGACTATCGTGCAGGGCGTTCTGGATACACTCCATTGTACACTTTCAATCACGAAGGTTAAAAAAAATAAAAAATCCCCAGAATGCCTCTTCCGGAATTGCGCCGCTCAAGGTGGCAGCATGTTGGAGTAGCTCTGTTACTTTGGTTCATATTTTTTTCTTTTTTAAAACTTTAATTCTTCCATTTCTGGTAGAAACATTGTTTTTGTGGACAACTGTTCTCTCCGGTTTTGAATGCTGTGAAGCTGGAAGGATTTTTGCTGATACTTTGTATTTTTGGACATTTGTTATGATGCATAACCATGGCAACAAGGTGGTTTACAACTGGCAGCAGCTGATTAACATCACAAAAGCTCAAATAAGACCTCAACTACAGCCACAAAACCCTGATGAGTTGAAAAGAAGACACCATAGATACAGAGCATCCTCTACATCAGACTGTCATACAACTACAGAGTGTCTTCAGTCAGAGGCTTCTTCAGATCTGCAGAGCGCTACAAGAGATCATCCCCACCCAAAGCCATCAGCATCTACCACAAATCTTTGAAGAAACTTGCATAATGAGTTACAACAACATTTAATTTCCCTTTTGGATTAATAAAGTAATTTTGAATTGAATTTAATTGAATTTCAAAGTGGAAGTGAACTTCACTTGGAACTTGAAAACTAGAATGACTGTGCAGAAGTAAAACACACACTGCTGGAAAAGCAGGGCCAAAAAAAAAGAGAAGTACTTATATTAAACTCACTGGTGGCTTGCATTCATTGAGCTTTAAAAAAAGACTTGAATGTTTCTGATGAAAAAATGTCCTAAAGAGAATACGGAAAACAACTATAAAACACCCCCTTGGAGTTTAGAGAGAGTAGCAACCATTTTTACTTTGCAACCTGTCAAAAGCTGAGAAACCACTCTCAGCGGAAAGTCTCCAATTCCTCTGATTTATTCTGCCATAGCAGGTGGTCAACTGTTTACAGCAATGCACTAGCAATGCACAAGCATTCTCACACATATTTGATCTAAATCTGGGGCAATTATGCACTGTGGGAAGCCTCAACTATCCATTAAAAGGTTTTTATTTTTGTTGACTAAAGTATTAGAAGCTTCAGTAAACAAACTCAAACATTTCTTTCAAACATTCTTAAGACTCAGAACAAATGTCTTTAGCAAAGTATCCCCGCATGTAAACAAACACAGTAAGAGATGTGTTTTTGTGCTGTAGGAGGTAGGTCAGAGGTTTTACACAAACATGGACAGTGTCCCCATTATTAACAGTCAATACTCCCTTAAGCCTATTGGGATGGCACAGTGTGACATATCTCCATCTGTCTGCATTAAATCATATTTTTGTGTTTTTCTGAGATGTGAATGTCCGTCTGCCCTTGTTTTCAGTCCCTACTTGTTATCCTCAATACATTTTTAACCTCGGTTTCTGTTCCATGTTTTTAGTTTCCTCCTTCAAGTTAAGTTGATCTATTTCTAACATTTCCTTAAACATTGTAGCTTTATCCATCTAAAATTGTACACGATTCAGAGAGGGGCTTTTATAGACTTGTGGCGTAATGCTCATGCTGGCTCTTTTTTTGGGTCAATAGGTCAACTTCAGCTATTTGCTTTTGGACTCAATCCAATCCATGCAAAGTCAATTAAAGAGTACATCTTCACTTGATGTTTTGCATTCTAACATTTATGTTTTTCCTCATACTTTTATGCAGCCATGGACTTTGCTCCCATTCCAAGTGCAACTTATTCCCATTTTTTTAAAACTGTCAATACTCCACAATAATTAAAAAAGAAGGGACTTAAATGATCCACTGGTAAAAGAAAGCTGGGTTAAAATGAAAAAAAGAGGAAAAGAAAGTACACCTCAGACAAAAAAAATATCATAAAATTAAAAGCATCTCATTTATTTAAGCAAGAAAAGATAATGAACTACATGTGCTGATAGTTTAGAAAAAGAGCTAACTTACATACATGAGTTGGCTTGGAAATATGGGAAAAAGAAGCATAGTCTGTAAGCCTGTAAAAGCTATTAAGGAGGTCAGTTCTGCAGAATGAGTTGCTCAATGCTCTTTAAAGATAATAGAGCTTAAATATTCGATGAGCTGACCAAAATTTGAGAGACTGAAGGGTGGTGTGTCGAACCATGCACTCAGCAGCAAAGGAGCACCATGCTAACTAACATCCCGTTACTAATAATCAATTAACTTTGTGAAACCTAGCTTGGCTTTGAGTTTTAGTGATAATGGCAGCTCCTCATCATAAACTGTCAGATAACCAACTTTCATTTAAATTAATACAGAAAGCCATAAACAATATTGATAAGACTGATGACATTATTCCTGGCTCAGTCTTAATTTATTGCTGTCAAGAGTTTGAAATGTTCCCATTTTATCAAAACATACAAATTCCCATTTTAAAGCCAGATTTCATAATTATATCAGATCTATACCATTGGCCGGAATATCATCCTGTCGACAGTATTAGAAATGCAAGTCTATCAGTGGTTTGATGTGAGACAATGAACTTATACTCCCATTGACAATGGGAATGCAGCCTGTCTCAACTATAATGTAAAATAACATCCTATTTTGATGTTCATGTATGTATATATGTAATTTATGGAAAACAAGCCTGAAAGATGTCCCTCTAAGACAAAACAGTAGCATGGATACAGATAGTTTTCAACTAAAATAGAATGAACTGGGATTTAAAACATTATAATGAAGCATCAAACATTACAGTCATTGTAACATACTTTTGGAAAGTGGCTTATTCATCCTCAGTGGAAGATGTAAAAATGACGGGTTAAGAATCTATTTATCAAAGCTGAGGTTTTTATGGTGCAAATTATGATCATAGCTGCATAAAGTGAACGAATTATGATGGCATGTAATCATAGCAGTGCTGAACCACACTGATTCTTTCAGTCTCTCAGAGCAAAACAAATCACCAGGCTGAGTGACAAAGCTCTGTTTCACTTGAACCCCTGTCCTTCAAAAAGTTGCATGTGGAGGTTCGAGTGAATTTGCAAGGGCTCGTTATGGACTGACAGGCAGACAAATAACACTTTGGAATCATTTTCACCATCAGCCAGCAGATAAACACTCCTCACAAGGCCTCATATCCTCACTCTGAAGTGTTTGAACCTTTTTAAGCCTGAATAGCAACACTGAACAATTCAAAGTAAAAAGATTACCTTGTGGGATGAGAATGAGCTCATTGGCAGGACTAAACTACCCACACATAACAAAACTGACAAATTCGGTCACACTGCAGAATGTCAGATCAGACATATGTCCCTTTGTGTAAAATAATGATTTATTGTCAATCTTTTCAACATTATTCTGTTTCTGTTCCGTTTGATGTGATCATGTGAAAGGTTGTTGACCAACCTATAGCACCTGGATAAATGTTTTACTGGGAATATTACTTGCAGTACTGTATCAGCTTATTGCCCTCCAGCTCATTTATAAGCTACATTCATTTTATAGATACATGAAGTAAGTTACAGATGTGTAGACTTAAGGTGCTTTCACACCAGCTTTGTTTAGTCTGCTTTAATCGAACTCTAGTTCGTTTGCTCTGAAAGTCCGGTTCGTTTGGGGAGCTGTGAATGTGGCATCGAACTCTAATGCGGACCAAAAAAGCGAACCCTGGTCTGAGTAAAACCCTAGTTCTCAGTTCGGTTTAAATGAATTCTGGTTCGATTGTGTACTGTATGTGAATGCCAAGTGGATCGCTCCAAAAGCAGGAAACGGACTATAGCGCAGGGAATTCTGGGTAAATTAAAACGAAAACAACCGCAGAGCAACAACTCTGCCTTGTTCTCTGCTCATGCTGCCCATTGCTGCAATGTTTTTGTCTGGCAGATCTGCCAAAAACAACAGAGCAATCCAAAAACTGCCAAAATCTGATGCTACTCCATGTTTGTTTACATTTCACAGAACAGGAAATGCCCCTGTGTTCAGTGCTTTTTAGTGTAGCGCGACCACAGCGTCACCACAGGCGAGGAGGTAAACATGTTGCTTAAAAGCTTTGGTTCATTTGACAAAGACCAGTGTGAATGCGAACCACACCAGCAAAAAAAAAAAAAATCACAATTTTGTTTGTAATTTTAGTCCCCAATCGAACAATCTACCAGACTTATCAGGTATGAATGCACCCACACAAGAGAAAAGAAACAAAACAAATAAAAACAGGAAAAGTCTGTTGAACACAGAGTCATCCTAATCTCATCATGGCCGTTGATCTGTACCTAAGAGCAGTATGGACAAAGGTAGGCATATAATTTAGCTCAAGCAGAATTTGCATTATGACAGCAGGACAGAGAGAAAGTTCGAACAAACCAAATTTGTATGCTGTTATTTTTATAAAACAATAAATCTGCTCATCCAATCATGTATTCGTCAACTAATCCATCTGTCTATCCATCCGTCTTTCAACTACCTGTCCTTTATTGCTCACCGTCTGCACTTTCACATAAAATACTAACCATTGTTTTCTTTTGGTTTTATTGCACTGTTTGATTGTTACCATAAATGTAAACTAGTTTGGTCATGAGTGCAGGTTGTCCTTAGATAGTGAATAAACTGATGTATTATAGTGTCACTCTTTTCAGATGTTTGTGTGCATCTTTACCGTAACTCCGTTTAACACTCCCCTGCAAGAGTTATTTTGGTACAATCTACCATTTCTATCCTTGGGTGACAGTGACAGACTATGGTTCCTCCTAGCTGTGACTTCTGTGAAATTAATGAGGATTTTCTAAAGATAGTTTTCCTGCAGGTTATTAGGAAGTTGCCCTAAAAGGCTTTGCGTACCAAGGCCTCCATACATCATACCACGACAAAATGAGTGGGTGATTTACGTTAAGAGAGTTAAAGACTTACTGTGAAGTGGGTCTTAAAGTTTAAAAAAGTAGATTACTAATGAAAAAAAAATCTATTTCACACAACCTTGAATAGCAGTTGGGCTTTATCTGATTGGCAATGCTTGAAAGTACGGGATGGGCCTCTTTTCTCAGATATTTTATATTATTATTAGGTCTGACACTTAAAATCTGCAGTCATTGTCTCCATGGGTAAAGAGGCATTGTGAGATTCTGGTGGTGGTAATAAATGAAGGTGGAGAGCAATAGTGAAGAGAATGCTGCATCATGTTATTGTCTTTTCCAAGCAGGGAGGCGACTCTGCATCCTCAACATATATAAATCTTCTTACCTATTTCTCTTCTACTTTAGATGTCATGTTCTATTTGGCTTTCACCTTGGAGGAGCGCATTTTCTTCAGACCACCAACATTTTATACATTGGCTCACAAAAATGTCAGCGCTTGAATATAAATTCTCTGCACCCTTTTGCTCACTTTTTTTTGCTTCCTCCTTTTGCATTGAATGAGGGTATGATGCCAACATTTGCTTTTCTTATAATTTTTTTTACCACTTAACCACAGTGGTGAATGTTTTGCTTCACCGTTTTTCTTGTCATCTAGTGGAAAATACAGCACATCGGAATGGGCACTGTAGCAAATGAGTTCTTTAATTGATTCATTCTGACCAGAAGCACCAGACATACGTTATATATTAAAGAAAAGAAATTAAGCTAAATTAGCTAATCATTTCACATCAAATATTTTTTGACAATATTTCAGTCTGTTATAGTTTTCATCATCTAGCTCAGTGGATAATAAGAATTACTGTAACACCTCTGTAATAACCCAAATATACATCCCACTCAACATATAGACCCACAAAGTGCTCTTATGTATTTTAATGAGTAGGTCAAAGTATCCCTGCCAGCTTCTGTCTGCATCTGATGAACCTTGGTAAGAAAAGTGATAAAGGAATATCTTATGAACTGTGAAATTGATGCTTTGTCTGCCATTTTTCCCGCTCGGTGGGCTAAAACATTGCATAAAAGATCTTACTGAGCTCTTTTCAGATCACTGAGACCTAACTTCCTTTCAGTGCTGCTGTCATTATGCAAACTTTAGCAAAGCTAATTTATATGTTTATCTTTGCCAATTCTGCTCTCAGATACAGATCAGCAGCCATGATAAGATTATATTGACTCTGTGTTCAAAAGACTCCTCTTGCTTGTATTTTGTACGTCACCACCATTCTTGTGTACTTTAAACGTCTCTAGAATGAATGGAGCTCATGAATGTGTTCAGACTGCAGTGTAATGAGCTGATAAGATGTTACTGTGAGTCATTTTAAATTTGTCTTCAGATAGGGTGGGTTGGTCTACTTAATGTAACACAGCTGGACAGGGACGGGACTTTAAATAACAATTAAAGTGGGAAAAGAATTCCTACACAGTATGAAAATACATTTCTGACGTCAGGTTTTAAAATCGAATATGAGGTCAGCTGAAAACAAACAGGTGATATCAAATGAAAGCATTTCTGTAGAATCAATTTGGCTTACCTCTGAACTTTTGACTGCTGAAGTTTCAGTGTATAACACGGCTGTGACAAATGAGATGATAAGAATAGAAAAGAGCTGCATCAAGTTTATCTGCATGGTAGAAATTCCTACCTGGGGATATGGGGCACATAGCTATTGCCCCTCTTCATGTCCCACTCACAATCTCCTTTTCATTGCTCCAATGTTTTTTTACACATTTTTTTTTGCCTTTGCTTTGCTTACTCTCTCACATTCTCTTCAATCACACTTTATCGCCCTTTACCAAACCATTGTCTCCATCTCCCTTCCCTCTGGCCTCCTTTTATCAGGTCTAAACCACATTTCCACCTCACTTCTTATTCTAAGGAATCAGTTTCCCCTCAGATGTAGAGCTTTTGTAGTATAAAAGCACTTCTTCAAAATGAATTATCTGTTATTTTCCCCTTTCATTCTCTATTCTATCAAGCTCTATTTCCTCATCAACTCATTGTTTTCCCAATTACTGACAAGAAAAGTAGATTGAGCTCCTTTATCAGCTTTGAGATTAAAACAAAGCAGAGCCTATAATAATAATAAACATGACCGTACTTGGTTCAGGGGCTGCCCTAAGTACTCATTATGAAAAGTCCATTTAGTTAAAAGTGCACTAAATCTAACGTCAAGATAAATGAGTGATTTCTATTCAAGAGAGTGAGCAGTAGATTTTGAAAATTATTTCGCATGGGTTCATTTTAAGTTGCCCCTTGGATAGGTTACTTTTTTTTTGTCTGCATAGCAAATATTTATGAGCAACAAAGATCACTGGCCCATGAAGTGAAAAATGTCCATTCTTTTAGGTATTTACTATACCACATGCAGCTAACTGGTACATTGAAGGAAGAAAAAAAGAGAAAGGGTAAGGATAGGATTTGACGTCAAGAGTTAACAGCTGGATCATGGTAGGTAAGAAAAAACTTTGTTTGGATGCTACCTAAGGTGGGACAACAATATGAATAGATAAATGAGTCAATAATACCCAATCACAGTGAAGCATCTACACCATGAGCTGACTAAACAATCAGATCCTCAAAGGCCTGAATGTCTTGAGTCTTTCTACGCAAATTACAAGCAGCTCTAAAGCAGCTGAGATCCTGCTCAGAAAAGCATGATCACCAAAACTGATTAACAAAATAAAAACTTTAATAAACATTTTAATTGCTCTAATGAATCACTTGTTAACACCTCAGCGACTTATATGCCGAGTACCGTTTCAACTACTTTCACTCCACAGCTCACAGCTCATTTGTCTCAGAAGTTGCTCCTCAACCATTTTAGCAATTAAAACACAAACATCAACAAAGCAGCTAATCACACATACTGTACGAGCGAATGAACTTCTAAATGATCATTTAACTTGGTTTAAAAGAAAAACAAACAAACAACGGAACTACAAAGATTAATCAGGAAGGATCACCGCTTATAGTTGCAGAGATTTTTTTAATTGTTCACCTTGGTTTTTAAGTCATAGGGAACATATATATTTGTGTTTGTACTTCTTTTCTCTTTTGCATTGTACTAGTCACAAAAGTTGACTTAAAGGATTTCAATTTCAGCTGCTGTAAGGTACAAAACCAATAATTGATCACTAGATGTCACTTCCTTCTGATTGAAAATCCAGTTTACACTCAGCTTCACGCAGTGTCTGATTACCCTTTATTGAACATTAGTGTTGTGTGTGAAAGTACCAAGGGAAAAATGCTAGTTTATGACAAAAAATGATGTTGATTGTAAACATATTAGTAACATTGTCGTTGTTGTTCTTGTTGGTGGTGGTAATCAATTATTTTTAGACACAGATGAGGCAATTTCATTGAACCAAAGCTCTGCACATTTTGGTCATTCTCTTTAAAAAGTCTATTTCTTCTTCCTCAGGTCTTTCTCCCGGTGGAAAACATCAAGGCAGCCCTTTCAGTTGCACATGCTCAGAATCAACTTGTGTTGTCAGTCAGATTCACACAGGCTATAGCAGTGACATACTGAGAACACACACATCCCTCCCCTCTCAGACTTCCCCCTCTTGAGATTTGCTATCTTCAACTCACTCCCTCAGTGATTGTCTTCATCTCGTTTTTTTTTTTTTTTACATGCAGTCTTCTCTCTTTGAAAGCAATACTCTCATTTCCACACACCCCTTATCTCATTTTCTCTTTCATGTTCTCATGACATTTTCACTTACCTGCCTCATTTACCATCAGCGTCACCTGTTTTATTTTTTTTACATTAGTTGTTTTGTATGCGACAGTCTCTGTTGTTCAATTGGTAACATTCAGATATCGGATTGGAACATCCCTCAGAATAACAAAACAGATACACTATATACACTCTATGTAATCACTTTAATGTCCACAAACCACAAATAGAACATAATGGTAATGCAACATCAGTTATGCTTTATGGAGTGATGATACACTGGACACCCGCCGAGTCATGGTTCACTATTTGCAGATTCACTTATTTGAAGATTTTTCTGCAGAATTTCCTCTAGAACCAAATTATTTGTGGAAAATCTGCAATTAGGCAGATTTTCCACAAATCTAAATATCTAAAATGGCCAACAAAAATGGAGCTTGGCGAGCTAAAATATCTAGACGCCATGCTACTTTTCACATTATTGGCTGTTGACTTTGAATCAGTCAATTTTATTGGATGGAGTAGACTACATATTATGTATGTAAATTGGATCTGTTTGTTTTGTAAAGTGCCTTGAGAGAGCGTTTATTGTGAAGTGAGGCTAAACTGAAATGAATTGAATTGAGGATCACTCATGCATTGATTTGTTCCCATTTTGTCTGAAGACTTCAACCCCAGATAACTTCCTCCTCTTTACAACCTTTGTCAATTTTGCATCTAATGCATCTTCTTTCAAAGCAGCTACTGAAGTAAATCAGAAATCTGAGACTTATCTGACAAGAACCACAGTGGTACTGTTTCCTAAAAAGTGTCAGGATTTGGACTGAAACACTCTGCTCAAATGAATAACTTTTTTTTTTTTCAAAACTCTCTAACAGAATAAATAGCTACTGAATAGTTATGTAAGGACGTTATAACATTTTAAATGCTATATATTATTCAATAAGCCATGGAATGTCCGTATATTTTTCTTATGACAGGATTGCTTTAGATCTGAATAAATAAATCAGTGTATTTGGAAACTTTGATCTTTTTCTTTTCTTTTGAGCTTTTAATCTCCGGTTCAAATACAGACTAGAACACTGTATACTTAGACACAATCGATGTTACCCAAATGAGTTGCAAAAGCTGTTAAATAGGTATGCAACTAGTTTGACAAATATATGCTGTGTATATGAGCATCAAGAAAATGTCCCTTTACCTATTTCATGTAAGCTACATATATTTCAGATACGGAGAAGAAAATCTAATTAAACTACAAGCAATGAAGGACTTAAACCTAGAACTACATACAATCACTGATAAGATATGGGGAAATGGGAGATGTCTAAGCACCTCAAGGTAAAAGGAGACCCCACAATAAATTCCTGGAAACTAATCTGTGAACAGATTCAGCATATTTTACAGCCAATTTCACCAGTTGTCTGTAATTTATAAAATGCTATTTTAAGTCTCCCAGTAAGGGCATTTGCAATTTAAAAAAATGTTTTTCTTAAGTTTTTCCTTGTAGTAATGTATACAGAACAAGTGAAAATTCTGTACCTCTAATATGAACATGTTTAATAGCATTCCTAAGTTTTCATGTTAATTATAGATCGTTATTTATTTACAAAAAGTGGAGAAATTAATGTAGTAGCCTATGGCTTAGCAGGTATGGTTGGGTTAGGGTCGTGCTTGGGGACACCTGCCCCTTTCCTCCATGATCAAATCAAACTATTTATAAAGCGCTTTTCATGCAAGAAATTGCATCACAAAGTGCTTTACAGATTAAAATGACCCCACATAAACCACATTCCCATCCCTCCCAAACAGATTTAAAAGCATGGTCACAGTTATACCCCCCTCCTCCCAACCCAACTCCCATGCACACACAGTTAAAAGCAACAGTAAAAAAGGACATTGGACCGAGTGCAGATGAACCAGGCAACAAAACGCCATCAGAGGAGCAATCTGCATCGGAAGTGGTAGATCAATAGCAGCAACCGAGGTACCGACACAGGGCGCCCAGTGGATGCAAGGCCAAGACCCGCTCCTCCACCCAAGAGAACACCCAGGCATCTACAGCCGACCACCACACCCAGGGAACATGGCTCCCACAGAGGAAAGATTAATAAGTTAGAAAAAAGTTAATAATTGGTTACACAGACTGTATTACATTAATTTTAACACACTATAAATACACACCCTATATTTTACCGCAAACTTGCGACTGTAGTCAACTTTCAAAAATGCCGCAATCGCTTGTTTGCTAAGGTCGGGACCTACAGTAACATCAACACACTGAAACTATTGCATTCAGAATATAAAATATTTATAGCACTATTTAATCTGTGATTGTAAGTGACAGAGAGAGGAAGAGAGAGCAGGGAAAGGAAATGCAGCTGAACGAATATGGTGCGTGTTTTAAATAGCGTAAAAAAGAAAAACAAAACGCAATATGTGATGGTCTTTGTTGATTTTTTATTTTTATTTATTTTTTGGGGGTTGGTGTTGGATCTGTGGCGCACCACCACAGATTTGTTTATGTGTGGGAAACACTGGATAAAAACCTGTTTTAGTAATGTTTTTAATGTGAGGGATAAAAGTCAGCTCAGAGTCAAAAATCACGCCCAGGTTCTTCACTTGTAAAGAAGGATTAAAAGACAGTGATTGTAGTTTTGGTCAAAGTTTCTCTCTCTGAGCTTTAGGACCGATGACTAAAACTTCAGTTTTACCCTAGTTGAGCTGGAGAAAGTTTTCTGCCATCCAGGATTTGATGTCTAAAATGCAGTTAAAAAGTGCATCCATTGGCCATGTGTCATTGGAGACATGGAGATGTATAGCTGTGTATCATCAGCATAACTGTGAAAGTTAACTTCATGTCTACTGATGACACTGTCAAGAGGGAGTATTAAAGGTTAAAAAGCACTGGGCCTAGGGCACACCACATGTAATCCTTTGAACCTTAGATGATGCCCTTTTTGGATTTCTTTTCATTTTTAAGTGTGCCTGCATGTCGAAGCCTGTCTGTGCTCCTCAACAGTAATTTTTAACTATTAATAACAATTTAAATAAATCAAATAATCTGGCTGCCATCAGTCACATGATGAACATTAACCAAAGCTCTGCCTCCACGTAAGGACCTGCTTTGCTTTGCGAGTGGGTAAGTAGGGTATACACTATAATACACAGGAGAACTAGATTACTATAAACGTGTATTAGGTTCCATTTTCCACAAACGAACTGAACAGATTGTTGGAGGGCTGGAAGCCATTTTCCTTAGATGGACTGAGCGGACCACATTTCCCAGCAATCCTAGCGGTGACCCCCAACACACTCCTATTGGTCCGTGACCCTCAATAGTGACATCAATGATGACATCACGGCCAAAGGCCTATTAGAAGGTGGTGGCGGTCGAATTGTTCTCAGCAGAGGTTCTTAGCAGAAACTCCTACTAAACAGATGACATCTCACCGGTGAAGATTCTCTTTTGTTCTGATCTGCTGGACCGGGGAGAACTCTCATTTCAACACTTCAAAGTGCCTATCCTGTTTGCGTATCCAGTTTGGGCTATATCAGGACTGTTCCAAGACAGTTCGTTATGAGGTCGACCTGCAAGCCATCCGCCCTGCATTTGGGACACACGGTCCTAAGATCCTGCGCAGGTTTTCTAACTCTTCCTTTTCTTGCTCAACTACACACACATTTTGCTCTCCTCTTTGTGGACTGGACCTCCCTCAAAGCAAAGTAGGACTGAACTGGCTCATTTATGCTAATCTTGTGTCTGGGCAGATAAATAGCGAAAATAGAGTTATTAACGAGTTAGATCTCGTTCATTGTTGGTTTAAAGTGTTTTTAAGCGCTGAACCTGTTGGCTCATTTAGCGTCGCTGCACGCATAAGTTTGAGTTGTATTTGCTGTGTTTTAAACTGTTTTTTTTTAAATCCTGAGCGAATCCCTCTGAGCTGGTCTGTTAGCTGATAGGTTACCTTCATTGTTTCTTTGTCTGTTAGTTAAAGCTGTGGCCTTCCACGTGGAGAATACACATGTGCTCTGTCCCACTTTAGCCAGAACTGGGAACTCCAACTATCAACTCCAACTATCAAATTATAGTCAAGAATATGTTTTTCAAAATAGACCTGTTTGTGAAGGTAAATATAGTCCTGAATTTGAAGATACATAAAACCGTTTTTAAATATGAAAATGTTAATAAAACTTGAAATGGATTTGTCAAGTAAATTAATATATTTTTATCCTAATAAATAAATGAATAAATACACAATTTATTTATATTTAATTCATTTAAATTTTATTATACCTCATGGTTGTGTGCTTAAAATACCATACATCATTATAAAAATTTTAATATCTTATAGGTGCTAACACAAATGCATAGAGAAGTAGAGATATTGGCCTCTCTGAGTTGTTTTGATCTTTAAAGCAGTTTGTAGCTGAGTTGCTTTGGAGGTTAACCAGTCAGATATTAGGGTTTATTTAGTGAGACACTGCAGCAAGTTAAATTACTTCATAACGCAATTTTTTAACAATTGTTTAATCCGCTATCAGCTCTCCTACAGTCTTTTCAATGTCTACAGTCTCAGATTAACACAGCCCAGCAGCAGCATCTCAACAGCAACATTGTACCCAATCAGATAAAAAAATAGGCTGCTTTTGCTTTGCATAGTCCCCATTTGATGACGTTGATATGTTGCGATTCCCTAATAGATTCTTGATGAATATCGGTTGTTTTTCAGGATGGTGTAAGTAATGTTGTTGTAAGGTGTTTTAAAATCTTGCTCTATGTGCCCCCTTTTTTTAAGGAATCTCTGCACAGTCATGAGGTTTAAAACCAAGATTATATGGATTCTTCAAGGGTTTGACTGGTTGGAATGCATAACTTTTGGTTTTGGCTTCTATCCTGAAAGGAAACTGGCAAAATAAATGCTTAGATTGCTAGATGTAGAAAGCTTTTGTGTCTGATTATTCTGAGTAATTTCATTAAAGAATAGAGAGTGATTCTTTTATTCTTATTGGCACTTCTGATTGTGAAAACCGTGTTGGCACCAGCTTTATCAACTAAACAAGTATTACTGGAACCCACTAGCCGCTGACAGAAAAAAGGAATGTTAGAATTCAAAAGCTGTGACTAGTCCAAAGTCTGCACACTTCCGAAAACACAGAGAGAACCACGGTGATTAAAAAAAGGCATATGTCCTGGATATCTGCTATATTACATATGAAATGTCAATCAAATTATTTTAAGATTACATAAATGAATGAATGTGAATTGAACTAATGGATTAATAATTTCAATTATATTCAACTTTATTAAGCGCAACACTATTCTGCTGTTAGTGTTTTAGAATAAATCAGATTAGACTACATAAATACACAGCGACACTAAATTATTTCTTATCAGTGAATTAATTAGAAGTTAAGACCTAGATATTTATTCTTGTTAGTTTTGACATATACAGTACTGGACCTTTGCTGAGCTTTTTTGTGAGTGAGATAGAAGCTATTAAACCTAAAGGTCTTTAATTCTGACCCAAAACTATGGCACAAAAAATTCACAACTGAATGGCACAAGTAGCAGAATAATAATTAAGCTGCAAACTTCCTTTTTCACATCAGTGATTTATATTTAAATTTTCTCTTAATTATGAAAGTACTCTACTTGTTTTGTTTAACTAAGGACAATATATCTTTTATTAGCTGAAAAAAATTCCATCCATCCATCCATTCATCCATCCATCCATCCATCCATCCATCAATCCATCCATCCATCCATCAATCCATCAATCCATCAATCCATCCATCAATCCGACAGACTGGCTGACATGCTTTGCTGTAGGTTTTTGGGTTTTTTAACATGCTGTGATGGACTGGCAACCTGTCCAGGGTGTACCCTGCCTCCCGCCCCTTGACTGCTGGAGATAGGCACCAGGCTCCCCGCAACCCTGCATAGGATGGACGTGTACAGAAAATTGATGGATGGATAGATAGGTTTCACATTCACACCGTTCTTTGTCACAGAAACCAAACCTTTTGAACAACATGTTTACCTCCCCGCTTGTGGAAAATGCTGTTTTTTACACCAGCAAGCCAAGATGGCTCTGTATGAGGCAGTGTGCAATGAGTAGGGCCGTATACAACTTCACAGCACTGATGTCCTCTCTATATAGACGTCGAGCAAGGTATGTACAATATATGACTCCTATTATCTTGTAATTCTCCCATAACTATCCAGCATGTGAGGTTGTTTACATTGTATTTACCCAGGATGCCCTGCACAATAGTCCGCTTCCTGCTGTTGGTGCAGTCCCAGTCTGCATGCCATTCACATATGGAATTAAACCGCAGCAGAGTTAATTTCAATCGAACCAAGACCTAGGTGTTTAGGCGCACCAGAGTTCGCTTTTTTGGTCCCCATCAGAGTTCGATTGTGCATTCACGCCTCCCTAAACGAACCAGACTTTCTGGGCAAATAAACTAGAGTTTGATTGAAGCAGACTAAACAGAGCTGGTGTGAATGCACCCTTAGAACTGAAATTATTGTTCATTTTCCAATCTTTAAATGGGTCCCCTGTTAAATTAGTAATCTTTTAACTCTACATACGTAAATTGCTTCTTCTTGTTCCCAGGTCAAAATATATAGAGCAAAAGAGGTGGCAAAGTACCAGCAGACATTAGGCCCCTTTGTAAACAAGACATTTTTAAAGCAGTTTGAAAACAACCTTTTCATTCACTTTCATAGTTTTTTATATCTGGTGAAAAGGTTATATCCATTGCCAATTTAGAAATATATATTTTGTTAGGGTTAGGGTTAAACCTAATCCCAATCATGAAATTATTATGATGTTTTATGGGGGGAATTTCGTTTTAAGAAAACAATGTCGCCTCTGCATCAAAATCGAATATTGAACAACACCTTTTACAATTAACAGGGAAAAGGAAATTAAGTCCAGTCCATTTTTTAAGTAAATACATTTTTTTAATTACTTTCTCATATGAATGCACCCATTTAAAATATTTTTTTTACCAAGAAAACATCAATTTTCACAAATTAGGGCCCTAAAAGAAAAATCTGCACCTAATCTGCATCAGTGGTGTTAAAACCTATGTTGATGGATGAAACAAATAGTTTCTGAAATATCACATTATCAGAGTAAGTGATAGCAATCATAATTTTTCACATTGTGTTTTGTTGCTACCTGGTCATAACTCATACACACCAGGAAAACAATTATTTATTAGTACATACTGACTTTTTATTTTTTTACTTTTAACAGAAGTACTTTGATAATGTTTTTTTAAACAAGACAGCACAACCTCTAACCTGTAATGCTCAAAAAAATATTTAAATTCCATAGGGTAAAAGTGCGTACAACAAAGAAAATGCTCCGTCAGTGCCCCACATCTCTGAATTTGATTTGCATTTTAAGTGAAAAACAAGAAAGAAAGCAAATGACAAGGAGGCATATAGAGGTTGAAAAGAGAGGAGGCTCACATTGTGACTGATTAAAATGATATTCGAAGTGTCAGATGTTCTTCTGTGGGGAGATTCCTCATGCTATGCTCTCCTCTCACATAGTACAGCTAATGGATGTGATTTAGAACCCTAATATAGTCCCCTGCACCTCTGAAATTGAGTTTTAGGTGGTTTACCTAAAGCATGGAAGAAGAAACAAACTAGGGACAGGGGTTTCTGCTTGTTTACCATGTGTGAATCAATATGTATTTTTGAGTGCATCAATTTGACGTGAATGCAAAAATGGGTTAGCCCTTATGTTTGGATGATTTCTGTGCTTTCTAAAGCTAGTTTCACACTGTAAGATTTCCAGCTGCCTTGGTCAAAACATTTGGTCGTGAACGATAGTCTCTTATTGTGGACCGTGATCATTCAGCGTGACAGATGCACCGACTGCCAATTTAGAGATCCCAAGACCAAAAATGACTTATGACAAATATCAAGCAGTTTCTGATCATGCAGTGGGACTGCTGTTGTAATCGATCACTGATTGTCCCCTTCTGCCCTGTCATGAGCGCTTCTACTGCTTGTTCTTTTCCCTCATTCATCGCACCCTCTTTTCCAACTCTAATAATTAGCACATCAAAACCCTGTGAATGCTCCCAGTTTGTTGAAGGACTCGTGTCTGTAGAGTCTGTTCTTTTGCCCATTCACAGCTGGAAATGGGCCCCAGTGCTGTATAGTTAATGGATACAGTGATGCAAGATGAATGAAAAACTGCTAATGAGCCACACAATACCATTTGCAGTCGGGTTTTGTTAGATTATGCTTACCTGGATAAGTCATATTACAAATCTAGACCTATTTTAAGGTGTTCTTTTTATAATGTGTACAATCAATTCAAGTACAATTGAAAACCTTTTAATATTTTTGACACTCAACATTTTGCCAAGCTATTTTTTATCTGCAACCTCTTTAAGCCTTGCTGTATCTGTCAAACTGCCATCCTCTTTGAGCACAATAAATACATTTGAAAAGGGAAATGCTCCCAACATGATTGTTTATGGTGTCACAACATATGCATGTTGCCAAAGCATTTTCTCATTTTGGAATTTTTGTTCAAACAGCACAGAAGTCCCTCTCTGAGGACTGTGTCAAGCATTTAACAGCAATCATGGTGGCAAAGAGGATATTAGATTCAAATTAGTTTATTTTCTTATTTATTCATATATATATATATATATATCTCTCTATATATATATATATATATATATATATATATATATATATATATCTATATATCTATATATATATCTATCTATATCTATAGATAGATATATCTATAGATATATCTCTATCTCTATATCTATCTCTATATCTCTATCTCTATATATATAGATATATCTATATCTATATATCCATAGATATATATATCTATCGATATATATATCTATCGATATATATATCTATCGATATATATATCTATCGATATTTAAATCTATCGATATTTAAATCTATCGATATTTAAATCTATCGATATTTAAATCTATCTATATTTAAATCTATCGATATTTAAATCTATCTATCTATCTATCTATCTATATATATATGCCTATATATATATATATATATATATATATATATATATAGGCATATATATATATATATATATATAGGCATATATATATATATATATGCCTATATATATATATATATGCCTATATATATATATGCCTATAGGAGTGTCCCAAACCACAAAAAACTAAACACTGACGTCATTGATATCTCATTGGTATCTGTGTTTTTTGTTTTTGACAACAAAAAGCTGTGATGATCAGTTCATGTTTGAAACTCATGAGAGTTATTTTTCGCACTGATTGCTTTTGATACTATGGTACGCATTGTTATTTCCATCAACTCCTCCCTCAGGGACAGACAATGCATTAACTTGGTCACATTAATACAAAATAAGTCATACTTGATAAACAATAACACAGCAGTGTAATCCTGAGCTGTTTTTCAGCTGATATTTTCTGGTCCAAAGGGTCAATTGTCTGCAGCAGACATTAGTGCACAACAGTCTGAATAAATAAGTTGGCACAGTTTCTTCTTTTCTGAATACACACTCAAGGATATAATGACTTTTTATGTGTAAAGAAAG
Source organism: Valencia hispanica (assembly GCA_963556495.2). Lineage (NCBI taxonomy): Eukaryota > Metazoa > Chordata > Actinopteri > Cyprinodontiformes > Valenciidae > Valencia > Valencia hispanica. The sequence goes on along the minus strand of OY747700.1, from coordinate 45,347,313 downwards.
AATAGATAAATAGGAGTAAGAAAGCCAGTTTAATAAACTTTGCACTATATTTGGCAAATGTATCAAAAAGTTTCTCAATGCTCTGACCGTATGGTGATTTGTTTACCTGACAAAAGGAAGAAAAGAGCAGAAAACATTAATTTTGCTATTGATACACATACACATGCACACACGCCTGCATACACATACACAAACACAGTGGGTCAAAAACGTATTTGGCAGCCACCAATGCAAGTCTTCCCACTTAAAAAGATGAGGTCTGTAATTTTCATCATAGGTACACTCCAACTGTGAGAAACAGAATGTAAAAAAAAATTCCCAGAAATCACCTTATGTGACTTTTAAGAATTTATTTGCATAATGCTGCAGGATTTGGTGAAGTATTTGCCCTGTAGGTCTTCACCAGGTTTGCACACACTGTAGCTAGTATTTTGGCCGATACTTCCATGCAGATCTTCTCTAGAGCTGGGATGTTTTGGGGCTATCGATTGGCAACATGCACTTTTAACTCCCTCCACAGAATTCTCAATTGGATTAAGGTCTGGAGACTAGCTAAGCAACTCCAGAACCTTAAATCCTTTTTATGTAGCCACTCCTTTATTGTTGGGGCGATGTGTTTGGGATCATTGTCATGCTGAAAGATCCAGTCAGGTGTCATTTTCAATGCGCTCACTGATGGAAGGAGGTTTTTGCCCAAAATTTCACAATACATGGCACCATTCATCCTTTTCTTAATACGGATCAGTCGTCCTGTCGCCCTTGCATGAAAGCAGCCCAAAGCATAATGTTTCCACCTCCATGCTTCACAGTGGGTATGGGGTTTTTGGGATACATCTCAGCATTCTTCCCCCTCCAAATACGATGAGTGGCGTTTATACCATAGAGTTATATTTTGGTCTCATCTGACCACATGACATTCTCCCAATCCTCTTCTGGATCATCCAAATGGTCTCTGGGAAACTTTAGACGAGCCTGGATATGTGTTGGCTTAAGCAGAGAGACTGCAGGATTTTATTCCATGATGATGCCATGTGTTACCAATAGTAACCTTTGTTACTGTGGTCCCAGGTCTCTTCAGGTCATTGATCAGGGGGGGGGCCCTGTAGTTATGGGCCATTTCCTCACCTCAAGATCATGTGTACCCTACAAAGTTCAATCTTACATGGAGCCCAAGATTGAGGGAGATTGTCAGTAATCCTGTACTTATTCCATTTTCTAATAATTGCTCCAACAGTTTCTCTTTTCACCAAGCTGCTTGCCTACTGTAGATTGGCTCATCCCCGTCTTGTGCAGGTGTACAATCTTGTGTCCTAGTGTCCTTAGAGAGCTCTCTGGTCTTGGCCATGGTGGAGGTTGGAGTCTGACTGTTTGAAGGTGTGGAGGGTGTATTTTATACAGATAATGAGTTCAAACAGGTGCCATTAATACAGGTAACGAGTGTAGGATAGAAGAACTTCTTAAAGAAGTAGTAACAGGTCTGTGAGGGCCAGAATTCTTGCTTGGTTGTAGGTGCTTAATACATAATTTCCTCACTGTTACACACAACTGTTTTTATATATAAAATGTGATTCTCTGAAATTTTATTTTACATTATGTCTCTCACAGTTGAAGTGTATCTATGATGAAAATGACAGACCTCTCTCATCCTTTTAAAAGGGACAACTTGCACAACTGGTGGCTGCCAAATACTTGTTTGCCCCACTGTATGAAAATAACATAAAAAAGGGCCAGGAATCGTACCCGGGACAGCCATTTCAAGGACTATAGCCTCTGCATATGGGTAACCTGCTCTAACACGACGCCACGCATCACTGGATCACTCACTTGTTGTTTGCTAATGGTTGCTACTCACCTCCAAAATACACCACAGATCCAGCAAGTGATTCAAGACTTTTTGAACCATTGAATCGGGTACCCAAGCAGTGATGCACCACCATATATCACTTGACTCTGCTCAGACGAATCAAGCTTATAAAGCCCTGTTTTTTTTTTTTTTTTATACAAGCACCAGAGCTTCAGCTTCAAACGGACCATCACTAGTTTTTCTTATTTTTTATCTGTGTATTTTCACCTGCTTTTCACAAAACAAGCATAGAGGAGAAGTGAGAGAGTTTCATTTCACTTGTCAGCATCTCATACTTTTAGTATTGCCGTGCTTAAGAATCTGTTTGAAACCATCAGCATTGATCAAAATGCTGATCATCTGATTTAAGACAGAGGTATCAAATAAGTGGTGGAAAAAAATTATGTTAATTGATTTACAAAGATGTAGCTTAACATCAGGTTGCAGAAGGCCACGTCTTTTAAATGCCTGCTTTTGGGGAAAGATCTACTGCATGTATCCAGTCCTGGATACATGCAGTAGATCCTTAGATTAAACACTAGAGCTGTGGAAGAAAGCTGGACAGCTGTGTGTTGCTTGGCCAGGGATAAGGTGAATACAGCAGACCGAAGAGACTGAGCATCCGGGTGTATGTTTGAGCTCTGCGCTGTTGCATGGACAAGTAGCAGAAAAAGTCCCCGGACATTCTTAATCTAGTGACATTCAGATGTGCTATTGATGTGGAAGAGGAGCCTGCCTTGGTGTCTGAAACAATGATTTTCTTAATGGGATTTGGATGTGGAGTGAAACAACAGGCAATTTTGATTTGTTGACCATCATGAGAGAAGGTTTCTTTTCCATTTTTTTGTTCAATATTGTTTTTTCTAAGTGTATGAAGTTAAGATTGGTAAAGCAGAATAGCACACAAAACAATAATTTCCATATTTCTTAGCATAGAAATCTGAATTCTGACTGTCTTTTCAATTTGTGGATCTGCATCAACAAAGGTGGCTGTGGATGCTCATATGTTGTTGTTTTTTTTACATCGGTTTAAAGCTCTCAAATGATCTGAGATTATTTGTGTGGTCTGTGTTAATGGTGGAACATTTTGCCTTTAATTTGATCCCCGCTTCATCTCTAATTGTGACACGCACACACTTTTATTGGTTCAGATATATTGAACCTCAATATAAATAGGATTTTAGAGCCCCAACAGTTTTTGGCATAAAAAAATGCCACTGCGTACACTTTAAACTTAATTTTGTTTAACTTTTTGCCCTGGAGATATTAACACTTTTGAAACATATTCTGAAACGGCATCCTAAAAGTATTGTCAATAAAAACTGTCACAACAGAACAAGGAAACAAAACAAGTCTTATGAATCATATTTCAGCTTTTGTTGATACAAAGCATTTCAGAACTGGAACTACAGTGAGCAATGACAAAATAACTGCTCTGACCATGTAATAAATGATCAATATCTGATGTGTTACAGAGCAGCAGATAGAAAAGGCGAAAAGTACAACAGTCAGCTAAATTTATCAATATATCAAGAAGACAAATCATGCAGTGGATCCACAAAGCATCCAGTTTATTTCCTGGACATATCTGATACAATACAATTCAATTCAATAAAACAGCATAGCTATTACAGTGAAGCTTTTGCTGGTTTAGCTATTTTTTCAAGTGACTTGTTTATGTAATTTCTGTATGAAACCACTTCACTTCTTAGTACTGCAATCATTTTCTACGCTGGTATTTTAGATTATTATTGCAATTTAATCTTACAATACATGCACTTAAATTCAGAATTTATGTTATGGGTTGAAGATGATGACCTCATAATAGACGTTTGAGGAAGAAAAGATTGATGGTTTATTACATTGCATATCTTTTGTATCAGAGTCTGAAGTACCGCCACAGTACTGTTCAAGCAGTACATAATTTAAATAGTAAAACTTAGCTGTACAAACAAAGTAGACATATGTTTTGTGTTGGTACAAAACAATTGGCTGTGAGAGTGTCCAATTTGTCTGCCTGTCCCTCTGCATTTGAAATGTTTCATTCTACTCAGTTTAACGCAGGTAGTCAATTTACTGAATAAACCACAACTTTTCATAAACAGGTCAAATTCTAGAACACTTTTATAAAATCTGAATGAAAGAAAGCAGAGAAACTAAGAGCAAAACTATAAAACCAGGCTGCAAATGTGATTAGCACTAATTCTGTAACAGCAGTGAGCTGCAAAATCCTATTTCTATATTATGAACAAAAAGAGTAACGTTAGATTAGCTTTATTTAAAACTTATTGCTTCATAAATTATTAAAAATGGCAAAGCTGCTTAAAACTAGCACCAGAATCTTATATGAAATTGAACTGTAATAATGAGGCAGCTCAGCGGTGCTTCTGCGACATAAAGGATGTCATATGAAATGAAAGAAACTGTAAAATAAAAGATAGTACATATACTGAAAGTTGTCGAAAAATGTTTTATGATTGTGAGCTAGATAAAGTACACTAAAGTTAACAAGCTCATTTAAATACATGCTACATCTATCCACCTCAACTGATTTGGCCGAAAAGGTGATTTTGAATTTGTTGGGATAATTTGTAAACAACAATTATACCTGGTAAGCACAGGATTACACCCCTTTTGAAAGTGTTTAACAACCAACAGTCTGAAAAAGTAAAAAAAAAAAAAAAAAGAAAAAAAAAAAAAAAAGGAGGTTTACTCCCATCTTGACAGAGGTTGTTGAGATTGATGACTTCCAGCTGATCTGGTTCATGATACAACCAGCAGGCTTAACCAAGTTTACATAGAAACATGAAAAACTGTTTTGTCTGACTATCTTAATAGCCTTTCTCTACTCCTCGGATTTATTTTCAACAACAACAAGCTCAATTCAATTCAGAAATACTGATCCCAGAGGGAAATCAAGTGTTGTTGTAGCTCATACTATTCAATTCTTCAAGAGTTGTTGTAAATGCTGATGTCTGTGTCACAGCGCAACTGAAGAAGCGTCGTTATGAAGAGTTGTCCATAATTTTCTTGATGTTATGAAGAATGCTTCTTTGCATCATCATCATCGCCAGAGGTTCTGCAGTTGTCCCCAGAACAGAAACAGGCTTCTTTATCAGGTTGTTGAGCCTTTTTAGGTTCCTGGCTCTGATGCTCCTACCCCAACAGATGATGGCAGAAAAGATTACACTCTCCACAACAGACTTGTCTGAAGTATTCAGTATCTTGCTGCAAGCCTTGAAGGACCTAAGATTCTTCAAGAAGTACAGTCTGCTCTGTATCTTCTTGTAGACAGCTTGACATTCATATGACATCTTCCGAAATCCGGTAAGGAAACCCTGACTAAAAATAACTTTACAAAACAAAGATTTTCAGAGGATAGGACAATCATTATACCACTCCACTGCTGGCAATTTAATTAAGTATCTTGTGCCTTCCAAAATCTCTGGTACATCTAGATTATTTTACCCAATAGATTGACAGAAACCGTTGATAAATTGATATCCACAACTACTGATTCTTTGATGTGATGCCCACAACCTTGTTTTAAATGTTAGCAGCGTTGAATCTGAGATATTGCAAATAAAGTGTTCTCGTCACTCAGGTCATTTTCCACCAACCCTGAAAAAAACCAGAAATCAAACCTTCTTAAGGAAGCCTAACCTGAATGCCTCAATAAGTAAATACAGGCCTTATTGCCCATTTTCAACGTAGGATTATTGGCAAAGATTATGGAAAAGTCGATTTATAGTCAAATGTACTTTTTCTGAACAATTTCCTCAATGCTTTCAGGCCACATACAGACCCAATGTACGAAAGGTTCAAACAGCGACTGAAGAACAGCTCTGATAATCAGTGTTGTCTGAATATTATGAAAACTCCATAGAGTGTGGGTACACAGCAGACTGCTGTGAAAATGTCATTTAAATATTTGGCACAATATGAATGAAAAATACATAACAATGGAGGACCCAAACCGTTAAGCAGCTTAAACTCTGTGTTCAGTGACAGTAGGGAACAACTTGCTTCCAGGACTACAGCAGTTGCTCTAAATTTCCCTGTGTGAAAGTGATGATCTATAGCAGGAAGTTTGGCAAGACCCATCCTTCAGAGGTGTGGACTAGAGTCACATGACTTAGCTCGATTCAGAATCAAGTCTTTAATTTTATGACTTTAGATTTGACTTGAATTTTTTTTTCAAAGACTTTGACTTGACTTAGACTTTTACACCAATGACTTGGGACTTGACTTGGACTTGAACCTATTTATTTGAAAACACTTGATATTTTACCCAGTATCTAAAGTTTAAAACATCTATTAATTCAAAATTGCACACTTTTACGTCATTTCACTCATCCCGTCTTAACAAACGGAGACCGTCTTTGAATACGCAGTTGTTCGAGAGCTGCAAAACAGCCAATCAAATAACCAGATTCTTTTTTAAAAGCCAGACTAACCCGTGGTCTCTTTATATGGTGCTGCAGCCAATGGCAATTTTGCTCCCAATAGTAATCTATTTGGGTTACATAAACTACAAAGTAGTTCACAAATGCAATGCAATATCTAAAACATGAAAGAAGAGAATCACAGACGGAGCTTGAACAACTTCTTTCAGCATTTTAAGTTCCATAAAGAATGGTAGGTAGTCATTCTTTGTGCTTCAATCCCATAGCTAGCTAGTTTTGATTTATTAGCAGATGTTCTCTTGGTTACATTGATAATACGGTTTGGCCTTAACACGTATGCTATATTTGTCATGCCATTTTAAATCCGGTTTTCCAAGCACATCCAAGAATAACGGGCAGCTAATTATATTTTAATTCCAGTTTGTCAACAGGGATGCTGAACATTGTTTATTAGAACTATATGCAGAGCTTTGATGAAAGCGTTTTCCTTAGCCTTCTTACATTCCACTGTTGGGACGTTACATACTTCCGTATCAAATCTGTGTTTTTTTTTAGACATCCTTTCTGTGTACATATGCATATAATACATCATTGGAAAGCTAAGATTCTTGTGAGTCCAATAGTGTATGCCAATGATATCTGCAGACACAGCCAATGCTTTTGCCAAACCATTCAGAAAGCAAAATAATGTGAAACTCATATTACCCTCTAATCACAGACAGAACGAACCATATCTAACAATAACATTCAAATTAATGTCCTCTAATAAAATAGCTAGTCCACGACAAGTCTGACGAGTCCACAATCCAACATTATCTGCAGCTGATTTTTTTCCCCCTTAATTACGTGTTGTAGGTTCCATTAGGATAGTCATATTAGCCAACACATAACTTGGCACCCTTCTGATTTTATGGCAGTTGGAAAACAACTTGCGGTGCACTACCGCCACCTTCTGGACTTGAATGAGGAACAGTATAGATTTGATGGCTATATTCTTAAGTAAATACCTGTGACTCTTAAAAATCCAAATATCATCTTGAAAATTACATCACCCATCCCCTTTTGTAAAATGTATTTAAGCCTTAATTCAAGTGACTCAAGTGATGTGACTTGGAATTGAGTCACAAATTTAATAATTTAAAACTCAATAAAAGTCAGACTTAGGACTTGACTATGACTTTGACCTTGACTACAAGATACTTGATATCTTACACCAAACATAAAATGTGTTACAACAGAACAGTCCCTGGCACACAATCCAGCCCGCTGCCTGCCTCCTGCTGTTGGTGCAACATGCACACTGAATCGGTTGTGTTGAATACCTGCTTTTTTTTTGCATCCTACAATGACAGCAAAGAAGCCAAGGGTGGTCGAAAGGTGCTCAGTTCCAGTGCTATAAAATAGGTGTGTGCAAAGTTGAATAACGAAAAAATAGTTTGGCATGACCTAAACACCACATAGGCTACTTTTAATTGCAAACCTCCAGAAACTTACAAAAGGCCTTCAGCAGTTGTATCAACATTATGTGCCAGATGTCAGAGTCGGGACAAATGTGTAGGTATTGTGTTGGGTGATGGACCAATTGCAAAATGCGCCAAGATAGAGGGGAGCCTGTGATTTCCTTCTAAGGGAAAATGTTTATATCCTTAAAAAAAAAATACAAAAAAATGATCATTTTTGATATCCCCACCTCTGTATTATTCAAACAAGTATTGTATAAATAATTGGAGTTGTTCTAATGTTCGTATTGAAATAGCAGATTTGTACAATATTATTTGGTTAATGTGAAAAAAAAATGTTTTAACTGGAATAGAAGTCTTACTTTATTATTGGTAAATTTGCTCAATATTTTCTCATTTAATTGGCTGTTTCATTTCTTTGGATTATTATTTACTATAAAAAGTAAGTTTCAAGTTTCTTAAGTCCACAATCTACTGCTGGTTGTAGTGTCACACAAAAACTATCAAATGCAGTTTTAATAGTAACTATAAATTCATTGTATATCAATTTTATTAATCTCAATCTATACAATTTGATCAAACTACTTGCTTAAAAATCGAACATTAAAATTAAGAATTTGAACCCTGACTTCGGACTTGACTTGAGTGTTGGGTGGAAAAACTTCTGACTTAAGAGTAATGCCTACCTACTCCACAAAAATAAGGACATTTTAATAGAAGCTATATAAAAATTAAAATTTCGAAAGCAGCTGTTGGATGCTGCAAATAAAAAAAAAATTCTGCCCAAAAGATGTGCCAAACACAAGCTGCAGTAAATTCCAAACCAGGGCTACAAAACAAAATGACATAAGAGCAACTTTCTCTGTTTTTGCAGTAAATATTTAGACCTTTACTGTTGGCTAGCAAAACAATGACTTGGTCCCACCTCTGCTAATATTTGTCATTCTCATTTAAGAGAATTCAAATGAATTACATACTATTTTCTCTCTTAAAGTTTTGGACCATTATTTTACACATAAAAACGATTCTCAATATAAGTGAATCAAACACATTCCAAAGTAATATGTTTCTTTCTTTAAGTCATTATTTTTTTAACATTGATCAAGCTAATACAAGTTTAAAACAGTGCACCCAAGGATTTAAAACTTGACACCCAAAAATAACTAAGACTGCATGATATTAGAAAGTCAAGTAGTTGCAATACTATTGCAATGACAAAATGAATAATGATTAACATTTTCTTTCCTTTATCACAATATCTCCAACATTTTTTTGAGCTCCAGAATTTCAGCTCTTCAGTACTTTGAATTTGCGATATTGTACACATTGATATTGCAACAATGAGTATCATTTTTGACAGAATTGTCTATATTCAAGGTCAGACAATGAAAAGTTAAATTCTTTAAAAAAACAACAACAACAAAAAAGACTTTTAATCTAGACAGATTGTAGTATTTTTTTCTTTGTTTAGGTTTTAATTTTGCTGTTTATCTTGAGCCTTTCAGAGACATAAACTGATTTTGATACTTTTTTTTAATAACGTCATTCATCCCCTTTTCCATCACATTACTGTTTCTGGCCCAAAGCATAAGAACCAAGTGATCATCTCAATTTGCCAACAGCAAATGCTATCAAGACAGAAACAAAGTAAAGGTTGGATGGAATCTCATTAAACTAATGTGATGGAAAATATAGCTAAAGAGTTGAAAATATTGTAATGAAGAGGAACATGCAATGCCTAATGGTCCAATAGATAAAGTGTAAATTACATTTTATCTTGGCATGCAAAGGTGAAACTTACATACATTAATCAGAATAAAATTTAGAAAGTTCTATATATTGAGGTAGATTTTACTGATTTAAAAAGGTTATTATGTGTAAGAAGTGTTTGCAGTGACTAATTCTACGCAAGATTTTAGCTTTTTGTCCAATGAAAGAGTCAACCAGCAAATATAAAGTAGGAGGAAGTCTCTATATTTCATTTTTTCCTCAAATATAAAAAGAAATAAGGCAAAACACCTAATAATTAATCAAATAGCAATCGCTACTAAGTGTATTTCTAGTAAAACAGTACCCTGAGAAGAAGGGACAATCAACTGTACATGCATGTACTATAATACATCTTGTAATCATTTTTTCTGCATCCATCCAGCCACCGGCTCTGCCATACCCTCTTTGGAAAGACATAAATAACCACAAGGCACTTTCCTCTGCTCTACTCAGGACATTTAATGTCACAACCAACCACAATCGCTGTTATCACTATGTTCTATTGTATTGTCAATTAACATCTATAGCGATGCATTTTTTTGTGATATTCCTATAAAACTTTCTTTAGATGGTCAGAAAGAGGCAGATTACTGACTCTTTACTCATTATATTCATGCAGAGTTATAAACAAAGGTCACTTGTTCAGCAACAACCAAGTCATATACAGTATGTCTGCAAGAAAAGAAGCCATGTTTCAAGTTATTTGTGTTAGGAGTCTGGGGTGTTGTTTCTTTCTGTTTTGGGTTTCCTGTTGGGTTCCTCCCACTTTTTGGAGAATTCCATCAGAATTCCACCAGAGGTCCTGCATTTTTGTTTTTATGTTTTCGAAGTGGCAGCCTCTTTCATATGAAATCACCATATCCAGCCACTGAGCAAAAGTGGCACATCTTTCATCACTACACTGAAGCTTTTTTTGGTTTTGCAAAATAAACTTGAGCTTTTTATACTTACAATCTTTGAATTTCCAGAAGCCGGTGCTCTTACTGTGTTTTTTCTTTCTTTCAAGTAAACAAACCATTGTTGTAACCATCACTGGATTTACATATGAAAAAAATGGAACAAGTTTGACAAGTCCCTCTGCACCAAACATTAAGGTATGACATTCTATTGAAGACTATCCCCAAAAGAGAAAAGAAAAATACCACTAAATTGTGATGTTTTACATGAACTATTTGTAGACATTCCCCAGACTCACATTAAGATCACTAGGAGACTACAGAAGAAACACCCTCCTGCATTACTTTTACAATAAAACAGCTTATATATTGGTAATAGATCTAACCAGCATGTCTAAATAATGTCACTTTGGCACCAGAGATAGTAAACCGAATATGTAAAACCTTTCAGACTGTCACTGCTTTTTGATATGGGTAATATTTGCAGTGTTGCGCATCCTAATCTAAACAATTGAAACTGGATTTATTTTCCATTTGAGAGCAGTGCTGATCAGTATCAAGTCTGACAGCTGCAGCCACACAATATCTGTGATAATGCTATGTCTTGACATAGACAACACCAGCCTGTCACTGAAGGAACTTTCCAGCACCTGCACACTGTCATGCATGACAGCTTTTCTAGTTTTGTTCTGTGTCTAATGACCTGCACTGAGTAAGTGGGGGCATTCCAAGGCAGAGCTATCCTTCCTGATCAGGTTCATTAAGTATCCTCCCCTCAGTAGTTAGGATGCCACTGTGTCAGCAGGTTGCTCGATTAAAAAAAAAAGAAGAAAAAAAAACTGATGCCAAAACAGATTTAAAAGTATTCATGAGTACCCTCTGTGCCTCTGAATAAGTGAATTTACTTAGCAGGTAGAGTCAAGCCTCAGCCAACTATACAGAACCGCTGTATTTCTAATTCTGTTTCCGTTCAACGTTCTGAGGGGCGAGTGGTTAGAGCATCGACTTTTTCTGACAGGGCAGTTGTGAGCAACCTCTGTGGCTGCAGGTGATGATAACTCGGTCTAATATTTCAACATTGGAGAGATTAAATCTTGATAGGTGTTAAAATAAAACTCTGCTTGATTTCTATTTTTATGGAAAACAGAAACACTATAAAGCTGTCTTTTTTCTGGTCTGGGCGGGTACATCGTGGGATTTGGGCTGCGGGGGCCTCCGATGCGCAGGTGGCGCTGGGGGCCTCCTTTGCTGTTGCGGGGAGGCTGTTGCTATCTAGCGACAGGTGCTCTCCCCCTACGAGGGCACTTGGACGGGGGGCATGGTGTGCGGGAAGAGGGGGGCCGAACTCAACCTGGGTGTCTATTGTCTTTTGTGTTCTGATAGTAGAGCGAATGTCAGGGTGGGTTTAGTTCTCCTTCTGGGATGGGGCTGGGGGGGACTGCCTTGGGGTCTGTGGGGCTTGGTGGTCCTGTGGCCGCGGCCCCCAGGTTGAACGTGCCATGGCCTCCCTCCCCTGGTGGATCCTGGTGAACAGCAGTGCCTATTGGGGCCAGTGGGGGAGCTGGCTCCCTGGGAAGGCATTTTCTCTCCCAGTCCTTCCCTCCCCATCCCCAAACACCTCTGTCCACCCGTTACATCACTTTACCACTAATATAGGGTCTTGGGGCATGGGCACATCACTGGGGTTCAAGGAGGGGTTTCCATCTTCACTATCCGGTGGCGGCCTGGATACCAATTTTACTATACAACTTAGACACTCCCACTCATAACATTTTCATGAGACACACATGCAGGGACTTTGGGATGGGCACACTTTTTGGCATCCAGAGGGGGAGCTGTTCAATCAGCTTCACCTCTGGTGCCGATGCCCCTCTGTTAAACCACATGTAGGCACTGAGGGCTCGGGGTGGAAGTTGGGGGATGTGTGGCTGCCTTCCCCACATCCCACCCCTCTGTTTTAAATTCACATTATAACAACACGCATCAACACCATACTCGAGCGAGAGGATGGAGGCTATGGGTCTTTCCACACCCCGGTTCGATATGGGCCATCAGGGGTTGGGGTGTGGAGGAGGAACAGGTGGTCTGGTCGGGGTCCTAGGCTGTTGAGCTGCTTCGCCACTGTGGGGTCCTTGGTGGTCTGCTTGTCTCCGTCCTAGAAGGTAGGGGGTTCATTTCTGGGGGGGTCTGGGGGCTGGTTGCTCTACTGGGGCATTGGTACCTGGACCTGGAAGCATAAAGTGTGTATGGGGTGTGATAGTGTGATAGTGAGGGTACAGCGTCATTTCTTGGGTGTCTTGGTGAGTCATTGAGAATGTATGTGTTTAAGAGGGAGGGAACGTATGACTGTGTCTGTATGTCTTTGACTACCTGTCATGTTGGGTCTTTGGCTGCCCTCTCGCCTGGCGCACCTCACGCCTTACATTTAACGGGGGGCCTATATCCCCTCCGTCACTCCCTGCCAGTGACGGATGCCCCTGCCAACTGGTGCGTCAGTGGTCAATCCGGTTCAGACCTGGTGCATGCCTGGCCGAGACAGGTGGGTCAGTCGGCCGAAGCGCTGGGCCGATGTCTTCCTTTGGTTGGTTGGGGCACCTCTTTCGGGGGTGCCAGGTTTGGGATTGTTGGGTGGTGCCTGTTCGGTGGCTCGGCGGGATACGGATACGGCGTCTCTGCTCGTTCGATCACCAGTTCTGTGGCATCGTGCGTGATCGGTTCATTGGTGGGTTGGACCGGCCCTGGCCTTTGTTGGATGCCTGATCTCAGCGCTCTGCATTGCGCGGGATCAGGACTCAGGAGCTGGTACAACTTGGTGTCCAGGTGCTGGCTGAGCTTGGCCTGGGGATGCCGTCCGTCCGCTGCAGCTATCGGTGGGGCGCTGGGATGTTGGCGGTGAGAATTGGCCTAGGATGGTGGTGGCGCGTGTCGGCCACTTAAAATTTGAGACTACATTTAAATTTGAATAATCTTCAGGGTTTAATCTTTCATAACAGAGCCGAGATATACAGTTGTGTGCGAAAGTCAGGGCACCCCTTTAAAAACAGCATATTTTATATATTTAAAAATGTATATTCATATTTACTGTCTCTCTGGTATATGGGAAAAAAAGACAATATTGTCAGGAAACATTAATGCATAGTTACATTTTATTTTATAAATTGAACAAAATTACAAAAATTAAAAACATAATTTTGGCATGTGCAAAAGTTGGGGCACCCTGAGAGTTTCAAAGTTTCAGATTCTTTTTACAAGCTCAGACCTCTACCAGCTCATTGGTCCTGAAGCATGTGTCAACAATTGTCATTAGGGAGTGCCAGCTGGTGCCAATTTGAGGGTTTCTTAAATACGGCGACTCCACAAACCTTGTACAAACACTCAGCAACCATGGGTTCCTCTAAGAAGCTGTGTAAGACAGAAAAAATGAAAGTAATTGATGCCCACAATGCCGGGGAGGGCTACAAGAAGATAGCAAAGCGTTTTCAGCTTGCAGTTTCCACAGTGCGAGGCATAATTAAGAGATGGCAGGTGAGGGGAACTGTGGAGGTCAAGAAGAGATCTGGAAGACCAAGGACACTCTCGGAGAGAACAGCTCGTAGTCTGATCAGAAAGGTAAACCAAAACCCACATTTGACTTCAAAAGACCTCCAGGAAGATTTAGCAGACTCAGGAGTGGTGGTGCACCCTTCCACTGTGCGCCGATACTTGCACAAACAAGACCTTCATGGAAGAGTCTGCAGAAAAAAACCTTATCTACGACCTCATCATAAAATACAACGTCAAAAATATGCAACAGAACATCTACAGAAGCCTGATGACTTTTGGAAACAAGTGCTGTGGACTGATGAAGTTAAAATAGAACTCTTTGGCCACAATAAGCAAAGGTATGTTTGGAGAAAAAAAGGAGCAGCATTTCATGAAAAGAACACCTTGCCAACTGTTAAATATGGGGGTGGATCCATCATGCTTTGGGGTTGTGTTGCAGCCAGTGGGACAGGAAACATTGCTCGGGTGGAGGGAAGAATGGATTCAATTAAATACCAGCAAATTTCTGGAGGCAAATATCCCAGCATCTGTAAAAAAGCTAAAGCTGAAAAGAGGATGGCTTCTACAACAGGATAATGATCCTAAACATACCTCCAAATCCACCATGGACTACCTCAAACGCAAGCTGAAGGTTTTGGAATGGCCTTCACAGTCTCCCGACTTAAACATCATCGAAAATCTGTGGGTAGATCTTAAAAGAGCTGTGCATGCAAGACGTCCTAAGAATATTGCAGAACTGGAAGCCTTTTGCAAGGAAGAATGGGGAAAAATCCCAAATAATAGAATCCAGAAACTTGTTGTTGGCTATAAAAAGCGTTTACAAGCTGTGATATCTGCCAGAGGGGGTGTTACTAAGTACTGAAGGTACTGATGCTGTAGAGTGCCCCGACTTTTGCACATGCCAAAATTATGTTTTTAATTTTTGTAATTTTGTTCAATTTATAAAATAAAATGTAACTATGCATTAATGTTTCCTGACAATATTGTCTTTTTTTCCCATATACCAGAGAGACAGTAAATATGAATATACATTTTTAAATATATAAAATATGCTGTTTTTAAAGGGGTGCTCTGACTTTCGCACACAACTGTATTAATCAGCCATGTATGTGCACGGAAGGGATCAAGCAAGTGTTAGCTACAGTCCAGTAGTCTGCTCCTCCTTTGTTCTTGTTCGTATTTTCCTACTTGAGCTGTTGGAAAACAAAATAAGTCTGAAATTGAGTTATATTTGTGAATTATTTTGATTGGAGCCATCCCCAAATCAAAACTTTTCCTAATCAATAAAAATTCTGATTCTGTTTGAACAAGTCCACAAACAGAATAACTAGTCACATAAATCAAAAACATCCAAGACGGTATTTTGGTTAAACTTGCTTGTGTGTCTCCACTCCTCTGCTTTGGCGCTCTTCTGGAAGGTTGTGGCGTTGGAAAAGAGATGATCTTTAAAATGTTTAATGTTCCTTCAGCCCTCAGAAAAGGTGTCTTATGATTGTGGAGCTACAGTCAGAATCAGTAACCGCTAATTGGGGTTAAGGATCTTCTCTTGTCTTGAGGATCTGCTCATCTTAACAGACTGCCTGTGGGATCATCCAGCTTTCCGTAAAATGTGTTTTGGTCTAACATTTTTGTCCAAGCCTCCCTCAGGATTTTCAAAGAAATTTTAAAGTGTTACTTTTCCAAATACTGTAGCCAACCTCTGCAGAGATGGAGTGTATATATTCTGCTACATTCAAAGACAAAAAGCCTTTTACCTTTTGGCAGCGAGGGGGATTCATAGCAGTGAGAATTCCACAGAAATCTTTTTTTAAATGGCTACTAAGTAGTAGAATGTTGTTTATCTGTAAAATAATCATTTGAAAGAATAAAGTCTAAAGGCATATGGTGATGCCCATAATATTGAAAATCATGTGCAACATTTTTCTAGTAGCTCTGCGTACAGACTGTAGCTAACAGCAAACATAATAACCGGGTGAGACTGGCTGAAAAACTAACTATGTTTGCCTGCAGATTATTCAAATACTAAATATTTCAACAGATTTCTGCTTTAGGTTTGAAAGACTTGTTCTTCTATAAACACTGCTGGCATTAATTAGAGCAAAGAGTGAAGACATTTAAATCCTTTGTTTATGCTTTGAGTTTCCAATATTGGAGTCTGGTAGGTTCTTCTGTCATGCTGTACTTTAATATTTTTAAACAATGTTCTTTAAAGCCTTTCTTCTTGCAAGGTTTCTAAGTGTCAGTTAGTTTAACACATGACATGGTGCACCAAAAATCTTTTCAATCTACTTCAGCTTTGCCTACTATTATTCCCACAACATAGTAGCTTGTGAAAATAGCAATTGTTGTCTATATATTATGGCCTAAAATAATGTAGGCTGGAAGGCAGCATATGTTGCTCTGAAGCCCATTTGTATGGAAAGCCGTTTGAGCATTTATTAGATATCTTTGATATCCAACTTTAAGTCCATGTACTAGTACACACTTCGTCCTGAGGCCACAATTTGGCACACTAGTATAATGACTAGGGCGCTCTAGTATAACGACTGTGTCTTACTTGTCACGTTTTTTCCGCTACTAGTGCCACTTTTGGACTTCTAGAATGCAATCAAACCTTACTAGTAAACTACTGTGCAGCACTAGTGACACTACTAGACCCAACTAGTAGACATGTGTCATTAACTAGTAGCCTCCTGGACCCCACTAGTAGCACACAAATACCAACTAGTAGCACTAGTAAGGCATTTTGACCTCACTAGAGGTACTGGTAAGAGACAAAATGTCCACTAATAGTACTAGTGGAGTGGTTTCTTTCTTACTAGTACTACTAGTAACAACGAAGATGCTCACTAGTAGTACTAGTGAAAGCTAAAATATCCACTAGTGGTACTAGTGAGGATGTGTTTTACCTTACTAGTAAAACTAGTAAAAGCCAAACAGTCTACTAGTAACACTAGTGAGACTTTTATCATAATTATAGTACTACATGAAAAGGCCAACATGTCTACAAGTGCTACTAGTGAGGCTTGTTTTACTTTACTAGTACTACTAGTAAGGACCAAAATGTGCACTAGTAGCACTAGTAAATGGCAAAATATCCACTAGTAGCACAAGTAGGGGACTTTTACACCTTACTAGTGACATCAAAAATGTACTAGTACTGGTGACATCAAAAATGCTCACTACTGTTACTTGTGGCAAGGTTTTGTTTTTTACTAGTGTAACTAATAGAAGAAAGTTTGTCTCACTAGTGAGCTTCTGAATGTCACATGTAAAGGCTTTGGCTGTACTAGTGCGCATCTGCCCATCACTAGTTCTCAACTAGCTTGCCACTAGTATTCAATTACACACTACTAGTGCATGACTACACACTACTAGTGCAACATTTCTGTAACATGTGAGACATTTCTGCACACTAGTAGGACAACTTTGGCATACTAGTAGGACAGCTACATCTTACTAGTGAGGCAAAACTTTGCACAAGTTGACATCTGTATGCTACTAGTACTACTAATGCAGAACTAGATGTTAACTAGTAGAAATTTATGATGTCACTAGTAGCACTAGTGGTACAGAATTGTCAACTAGTGCACAGTTTTGCCTCACTAGTAAGATGTAGCTGTCCTACTAGTATGCCAAAGTTGTCCTACCAGTGTGCAGAAATGTCTCACGTGTTACAGAAATGTTGCACTAGTAGTGTGTAGTCACGCACTAGTAGAGTGTAATTGCATACTAATGGTGTGCTAGTGGCGAACTAGTGATGTGCAGATGAGCACTAGTACAGCCAAAGCCATTACATGTGACCTTCAGAAGCTCACGAGTGAGACAAACTTTCTTGTACTAGTCACACTAGTAAAAAACAAAACCGTGCCACTAGTAACACTAGTGAACATTTTTGATCTCACTAGTACTACTAGTAAGGTGTAAAGTCCCCTACTTGTGCTACTAGTGAATATTTTGCCACTTACTAGTGCTACTAGTACACATTTTGGCCCTTACTAGTAGTATTAGTAGACATGTTACCCTCTTCTAGTGGTACTAGTGAGATCAAATAAGTCTCACTAGTGCTACTTTTTGGCTTTTACTAGTGGTACTAGTAAAACCAGAATATTGTGTGTTACTAATGTCCACTAGTGTTACTAGTGGACATTCTAGCCTTTACTAGTTAACATATAAGTTGCAAGATGCAGCCACTAGTGTCACTAATACGACTAGTGGACTGCATGCAAATGAAGAAGGTGGGACATGGATTTTGATTGGTGGATGTTTAAACTGTGTGCTTAAAGCCTTAAAGTGGCCACTCTGGATACTAAAGTGTATAACACCAGTAATACTGAAAGATGTGCCAAATTTTTTTGGGTAACTTAATTAGAAGTATTTTATTCAGATAGATCCATAAAATAGCCCATGTGGCATTCTGGACATTTTAGTGGCTAAGATATGCACAGAATTACTAATGTAATAGTTTGTGTCATTCCCTCCATAGTCCCTCATTTATAATTTTTTCTGGTTCATAACAGTATATTATTGTCATTTGTAGTGCTATGTTTTCAAGTTTTCTAAAGCTGTCAATCTGAGAAAATAAGACAGCTAATTGTTGCCAGCCTTATAAGTCATTTTGGGATTAAGACAGCGTGTAGTGTTATGGCAACATGGCCTGGCTGTACACACTACCTGCTAATGTCAGCTGCTAATGTTAGTTTAACAGCCACTAGTAGGCATTTTGAGGCCACTAGTAGCACTAGTGGGCAAATAGCGGCCAATAGTAGGACTAGTGGGCAAATAGCGGCCAGTAGTAGGACTAGTGGCGCAAAGCTTAGAGGCCACAAGTAGCACTAGTGGGCATTTTGAGGCCATTAGTAGGACTAGTGGACACTTAGCGGCCACTAGTACCACTAGTAGGCACATAGCATCCACTACTAGCACTAGTGGTGCAAAGCTTGGAGGCCATTAGTGCTACTAGTGGCCGCTATGTGCCAACTAGTGGTACTTGTGGCCTTTAAGTGCCCACAATTGCTACCAGTGGCCTCAAAATGCCCACTAGTGCTACTAGTGGCCTCTAAGCTTTGCGCCACTAGTGCTACTAATGCTACTAGTGGCCACCATGTGCCCACTAGTGGTACTAGTGGCCGTTAAGTGCCCACTAGTGGTAGTAGTGGCTTCTAAGCTTAGTGCTGCTAGTGGCCGCTATGTGCCAACTAGTGGTACTTGTGGCCGTTAAGTGCCTACAATTGCTACCAGTGGCCTCAAAATGCCCACTAGTGCTACCAGTGGCCTGTAAGCTTTGCGCCACCAGTGCTACTAGTGGCCGCTATGTGGCTACTAGTTATACTAGTGGCCACTATGTGCCTGCTAGTGGTACTAGTGGTCGTTAAGTGCCCACTAGTTCTACTAGTGGCCTCAAAATGCCCACTGGTGCTACTAGTGGCCGTTAAGTGCCCACTAGTGCTACTAGTGGCTTCTAAGCTTAGTGCTACTAGTGGCCGCTTTGTGCCTACTAGTGGTACTAGTGGCCGTTAAGTGCCCACTAGTTCTACTAGTGGCCTCAAAATGCCCACTAGTGCTACTAGTGGCCTCTAAGCTTTGCGCCACTAGTGCTACTAGTGGCCGATATGTGCCCACTACTGCTACTAGTGGCCGATATGTGCCCACTAGTGGTACTAGTGGCTTCTAAGCTTAGTGCTACTAGTGGCCTCTATGTGCCTACTAGTGGTACTAGTGGCCGTTAAGTGCCCACTAGTTCTACTAGTGGCCTCAAAATGCCCACTAGTGGTACTAGTGGCCGTCAAATGCCGACTAATGCTACTAGTGGCCTCAAAATGCCCACTAGTGCTACCAGTGGCCTGTAAGCTTTGAGCCACCAGTGCTACTAGTGGCCGCTATGTGCCAACTAGTGGTACTTGTGGCCGTTAAGTGCCCACAATTGCTACCAGTGGCCTCAAAATGCCCACTAGTGCTACTAGTGGCCTCTAAGCTTTGCGCCACTAGTGCTACTAATGCTACTAGTGGCCACCATGTGCCCACTAGTGGTACTAGTGGCCGTTAAGTGCCCACTAGTGGTGCTAGTGGCATCTAAGCTTAGTGCTACTAGTGGCCGCTATGTGCCAACTAGTGGTACTTGTGGCCGTTAGGTGCCTACAATTGCTACCAGTGGCCTCAAAATGCCCACTAGTGCTACCAGTGGCCTGTAAGCTTTGCGCCACCAGTGCTACTAGTGGCCGCTATGTGGCTACTAGTGGTACTAGTGGCCACTATGTGCCTGCTAGTGGTACTAGTGGTCGTTAAGTGCCCACTAGTTCTACTAGTGGCCTCAAAATGCCCACTAGTGCTACTAGTGGCCGTTAAGTGCCCACTAGTGCTACTAGTGGCTTCTAAGCTTAGTGCTACTAGTGCTACTAGTGGCCGCTTTGTGCCTACTAGTGGTACTAGTGGCCGTTGAGTGCCCACTAGTTCTACTAGTGGCCTCAAAATGCCCACTAGTGCTACTAGTGGCCTCTAAGCTTTGCGCCACTAGTGCTACTAGTGCTCCTAGTGGCCGCTATGTGCCCACTAGTGGTACTAGTGGACGTTAAGTGCCTACTAGTGGAACTAGTGGCCGTTAAGTGCCCACTAGTGGTACTAGTGGCCGTTAAGTGCTCACTAGTGCTACTAGTGGCCGTTAAGTGCTCACTAGTGCTACTAGTGGCCGTTAAGTGCTCACTAGTGCTACTAGTGGCCTCTAAGCTTTGTGCCACTAGTGCTACTAGTGGCCGATATGTGCCCACTAGTGCTACTAGTGGCCTCAAAATGCCCACTAGTGGTACTAGTGGCCGTCAAATGCCGACTAATGCTACTAGTGGCCTCAAAATGCCCACTAGTGCTACCAGTGGCCTGTAAGCTTTGAGCCACCAGTGCTACTAGTGGCCGCTATGTGGCTACTAGTGGTACTAGTGGCCGCTATGTGCCTGCTAGTGGCCTCAAAATGCCCACTAGTGGCCTCTAAATGTCCACTAGTGCTACTAGTGGCCTCTAAGCTTTGCGCCACTAGTGCTACTAGTGGCCGCTATGTGCCCACTAGTGGTACTGGTGGCCGTTAAGTGCCCACTAGTGGTACTAGTGGCTTCTAAGCTTAGTGCTACCAGTGGCCGCTATGTGCCTACTAGTGGTACTAGTGGTTGTTAAGTGCCCACTAATTCTACTAGTGGCCTCAAACTGCCCACTAGTGGTACTAGTGGCCGTTAAGTGCCCACTATTGGTACTAGTGGCCGTTAAGTGCCCACTAGTGCTACTAGTGGCCTCTAAGCTTGCGCCACTAGTGCTATTAGTGGCCGCTATGTGCCTACTAGTGGTACTAGTGGCCGTTAAGTGCCCACTAGTTCTACTAGTGGCCTCAAAATGCCCACTAGTGCTACTGGTGGCCGCTATGTGCCTACTAGTGGTACTAGTGGCCGTTAAGTGCCCACTAGTTCTACTAGTGGCCTCAAAATGCCCACTAGTGCAACTAGTGGCCGTTAAGTGCCCAATAGTGCTACTAGTGGCCTCAAAATGTCCACTAGTGCTACTAGTGGCCTCAAAATGCCCACTAGTGCTACTAGTGGCCTCTAAATGCCCACTAGTGCTACTAGTGGCCTCTAAATGCCCACTAGTGCTACTAGTGGCCGCTATGTGCCTACTAGTGGTACCAGTGGCCTCAAACTGCCCACTAGTGGTACTAGTGGCCGTTATGTGCCCACTAGCTCTACTAGTGGCCTCAAAATGCCCACTAGTGCTACTAGTGGCCTCTAAGCTTTGCACCACTAGTGCTACTAGTGGCCGTTAAGTTCCCACTAATGCTACTAGTGGCTTCTAAGCTTTGCGCCACTAGTGCTACTAGTGGCCGCTATGTGCCTACTAGTGGTACTAGTGGCCGTTAAGTGCCCACTAGTTCTACTAGTGGCGTCAAAATCCCCACTAGTGCTACTAGTGGCTGCTATGTGCCTACTAGTGGTACTAGTGGCCGTTAAGTGCCCACTAGTTCTACTAGTGGCGTCAAAATCCCCACTAGTGCTACTAGTGGCTGCTATGTACCCACTAGTGCTACGAGTGGCCGCTATGTGGCCACTAGTGGCTGCTAAGTGCCCACTAGGGCTACTAGTGGCCGTTAAGTGCTACTAGTAGCCCACTAGTGGCCACTAGTGGGCACCAAAATCAAATGACATCATGTTTCCAAAAGAGTATTTTAAGTGTTCAGGAAAATGAATAATTATGAAGCATAGGCATACATAGAATCTGAATGTCAAATTCATTATATAATTGACAACCATTGTAGGTTTTGTAAAAACCTAAGACTACCAGTTACAATTAAAATTTTCTCTTTCCCAATCAGCACTAGCTGTTATTTGCTGTCGCAGCTTAAACCTCCTCATGATGAGAAAGAGATGCCTATAACATAATCACTAATCATTTTCCTCTCAGAGATATATTAGTATGACTCAATTCATCATCTATATATATATATATATATATATATATATATATATATATATATATATATATATAGAATAGTTATTTTTAATTATATTATTAATTATTATTGTTATTGCAAACAACAACAGTGAAAGTTCATCAGGCCTTATAGGGTTAAATTTTGGCTGGGTGCAATTCTTTCTGAAGAGCCAATAGCAAGGAGTTTCAGTGCATGCTGTCCACACCTCCTCATTAGCATTTTATTGAATTAATTCAAGTAGTGCTACTAGTGGAGAGTTGGACCCTTACTTGTACTACTAGTGGACATTTTTGCCTTCTCTAGTAGCACTCATAAGATCCCAAATACCCCAACTAGTGTCTGTAGTGGTTGCTCTGACCCTTACAAGTAGTACCAGTGATATAAAAAAGGTCCACTTGTAGTACTAGTGGGATTCGTTTAAGCTTACTAGTACTACTAGTCAGACCCAAAATGTCCACTAGAACATTTTGGCTTTCACTAGTACTACTAGTGTGCATCCTCGCTGTTACTAGTAGTACTAGTAAGGGAAAACACACCCCACCCCACTAGTGTCCATTTTGTCTCTTACTAGTAGCACTAGTGAGGTCAAAAATGCCTTACTAGTGCTACTAGTGGGCATTTCTGCAACTACTAGTAGGGTCCAGGAGGCTACTAGTGTGTGAAACATGCCTACTAGTTGGATCTAGTAGTGTCACTAGTGCTGCACAGTAGTTTACTAGTAAGGTTTGATTGCATAGTCCAAAAGTGGCACTAGTAGTGGAAAAAACGTGACAAGTAAGACACAGTCGTTATACTAGTGCACCCTAGTCGTTATACTAGTGTGCCAAATTCTCGTAGTAGTGAGGATGAAGTGTGTACTAGTACATAGATTTAAAGTTGGATATCAAAGATATCTAATAAATGCTCAAACAGCTTTCAATACATATGCGCACATAGCAATAATGGAGTCTGCACAGATGCCAGGTACACTAATGAAGCCTGATGCCATCATGACAGATTTACAGTGTATTTAAAGGATGCTTCCCTCTTAGCCTTCAGTTTAATATCTAATGACTTAAAAAGTTCATGTGTCTGTTTATACGGTACAATGTAAACACATGGTTTTCAATTGTGTATCTACACAAAACTGAGTTTGGTATTAGTTATTGATATCTAATTCAACAAATTATTTAATGAAACATTACTTCCTCCAAATAATGTTTTGTCTTCACTTCTGCTTTGCATTATGAATTGGTTGTTTGAACAAAAACAAAATGGTGCTAATTAGTCTTAAACTAATCATAATTAGTTTAGAACTAACTCTAGCTCTAAACAAACCACAAAATGTGCTCTGCCTCTTTTATTCTTTTAGAGAAAACCCAACTTTTACAACTGGCTACCCTCTCAGCACAAAGCAATGTTTCAGACTGAACCTCTCTGGGACGACGAATGCCATCAGCAAGGGGAAACGTGAATTGTTATCAGTTTAACTCAGTAACAGAACAATTATTTGCTGTAATACAGCAGCTCGTTATGTATGGGCACAGTGTTGGACAGGATTAAATTCACTGCTTGACCATAATTTAAAAAGTCACAGCAGAACAGGAAAAATGAATAAAGCTGACTGCTTACCATGAATAACAACAAGCTGCTTCTAAAGTGATGCCAAAATCTATCTTAAACATTTAGCATCCACTGTACTAGAACCACAGAACCCTGAAATCAGAAAGTAATGTCTGCACTGCCTAAATCACAGTCCTCAAGTTTATGTTATGAGCTGTTCAATCACCAGGACAACTGAAGCTCATGACTGTAGTTCATCACAAAAACACAAACCAGCCATATGGCTGTCACCACATGGAGTGGGAAAACACAAGCTGGCAGTGACTAGTCAGAGTTAAAACAGTCTGTTATGGGAGGAGTGTGAAGGATCTTGTTTATTCCACTGAAGTACATGCAACTGCGGAAGCAACTCTACCAGGAGCCACGAAACACACACAGACACACACTCGTACAAAACCCTCAAGCCCTACAAAGCAAATCATTTTACCTGTATTCGATGAACCACAGGTGGAGATAAAACACATCAGGAAACAGCATCCAGAAAATAAACAGAGAAAGAAACAAATGCAATCAGATGCAATCATAAGATCAACAATTCTAATGTGTAATATCATTTAAAGAGCATATTGCAGGTTAAACCCCACGTAAACCACAGTTTAGAGAAATACATTAGGAACCTGTTCTAAATAAAAAAAGATTCGTAAATAAATTCAGACGTCTGGAGTTGTTTCTGTGAGAAAATTTAACCTCCGCCAGACCGGATGTGACGTAGGCGAAGGGAGACCCGTCAGCTCCATCAATCAAAACAATGGAATTTAATGGTGGATCATACACTGAAGAAACCTTAAAGGCAAGGTATATGTCTCTGGGAGAGCTGTTCAAGAGGGCGTTATTTCAAATAAAAATCCCACCCCTATCTTCAGGCTCTCTCCCTAAGCCACGCCTCAATAACACAAGCACGTGCAGTCAGCATAGTCTCGTTGGTTCTTCTTTGTCGTTGCTTTTTCAAAAACATCTTTGTGTTTTCGAAACATTTTTGGAAGCGTTTCTGCTGTAACAAACTAACTCCACCAAACAAACAACACTTCGATTGATGCAGCTGGCGAAATCAATTAATCTGCTATCGCGATAAACTAGCGCGACCTCACTTCCTGTTTACAGCGGGGAACGCGCGGTGCGTGCACAAACATGGGGACGTGCAGAGGGGGAGGTGCTGGACAGTTTGGCTTACGACCCTATTATTCGGAACGGACTGTGACATTTGATTGGATGAGGATTCCCCAAGGTTTCTCCCTGAACAGGGATTAATGATTACTTTGTCATGTTAAATAACTCCAAACTTATTGGTTGCCATCGGTATAGGAGAAGCATTTTTCCCAGTATTGAAAAAAGTGTTTCAAATTGAAATCGTATACCCTGCCTTTAAATGTTTACAATTACAAATATGATGGAACAAAACCATACAGCTATGAGCCTGCTGTGCGCCCCAGTCAGCAGAGAGAGGCCAGGGGAAGGATTAATGGCCAAAGAGGAGAGATAGAGCTGTGATGTCAGGACAATCAGTGGAAAGTCAGGCAGGTGTTGTGGTGAATCCGATGTTAGCAACTTGTGTGCTAACGTCACAATTTCATACAGATTACTATCATGTACCAGAAAATAAAAAGACACTAGTATTTGTCAGCTAATATAGTATTGATCCTTGCCAATAATAATAAGTTGGTAATTGGCAGCGCAGACAACAAGACTTACAATGTCAAGATCCTGTCTGCATAGAGCTGAGCCTCTGATGAATCCATGACCGAGTCTCCCGCCTGCTGCAGCCCCTGAAACAGCCGCCGACAGCGGTGCCCAGTGGCGGTCCTTCCCACAGGCGACATAGGCGCTTGCCTAGGGCCGCCATCTAGTGAGGGGTGCCAAATATGCGGCGAGAAGAAATCCCTCTATCTATAACAATACTTTGAAAAAAAATAAATTAAACGTTTATTTTTTGTTTGGATTCTTTAGTGTGCACTTTTTGTTCTCAGATGTTGCACTACTCTTCAAGGTAAATGTTTTTATTTTATTTTATATTCATTATTGAACAGCTTTATTCTTTTGCAAATGCCTAGGGCACCAAATGGTCTAGGACTGCCACTGGCTGTGCCGATAAAGTTGTTAACACTGAAGGAACTGAGCCTTGTGTCAGTCGCACCTGACCTTTGCTTCTCCATCCCATCCATCCAGTCTGAAGTGAGCGCCACAAATGACCACGTTATTCATAGCCAAGGCAGAAGTGAAATCTCGTCTTTTCAGCTACACAAAACGCATCCAGGAATGGCTCGGTTTTTGTTTGGAAATTTGTGGACTCGATGTCCTGACAGCCTCCTGTTTGTACAGCCTCCACAAACACAATAATTTACAATTTTTTAGACAAATGCACCTAATACAAAACTAGCGACTAGACTTATAAAATAAGTCCTGCCTACTTCACTAAAAATAAAAATGTGTGCCAGGATTCAGAATTCATTATTCTTTACTTCTTATATTAAATTGACCATTGTTTCTCTAATCCTATTTTACACATAAGCATTAAGCTGGAATGAATAATGTTAAACATGTCAAACTCAACAACAAAGAACCTCATAGAACGGTTATGCGTACATCCAACAGTTATCCTTTTTTTTTTATCTCTGGAGCAGTACTGAAATTGTGTTTGACTGTAATGTTTTAAAGATCCGCCCCACTGGAAAACAGTTTATTTTCCTGGAAGAGAAGATACTTATTTGGCAAGTTTTATTTTGCCTGATGCATTTATTTTTTTATTTTTTTTTAACAGGGCAACTTTCATTGGACAGGACCATATAAATAACTATGCAACTTGGCAGTTTTACTAAGCAATAAAATGTGGTTACAACAACCAGTGTGTTAAAATGTATTCTGAAGCTCATGCAAATGTTAATTGTAAGCCATTATGTTTAACATGAACATTACATAAAATTGACTAAGCTGTTTTATGTAACAGCTTAGGTGTGACTCATTAAAAACAGATAAACCAGATTCTTAAATCTAATCTTGACAATATACTTGTGACTGCTTTACAGATCTATCTAAAGGGCAAAACAATGTTTAGATAATTTCTCCTGTCAAAAAAACAACAACAAAACATTATCTGATCATTGGTCTGTCTGAATCAATCCAAATTTAACAGGGTCTGTCTCTGAAGGGGACTGAGCTCTTGTTAGGGAAAGGGAAAGATGAGAGCGACCACAGTCACTGATTGATTGTCAGAAGTGTTGATTGTTTAAGGTCACAAACAGAAATCTACGATTAAGAATAGAAATCTAATTCTTGCTACATGGTATTTCAGCTACACACCAGTGTTACACAGCACAGACAAAAATAGCAGCCTAAAACCAGTTTCACTTAGAATCTGATTGGATGGATCATTCCTTTTTTTCACACATATAATCACAGTGATTCCCATGACTTTTCCCTTCTCATTTCTTCTGCATCAATGTGAAACTGCCTTTGAACTTTCCAGAGCTCCCAACTGGACACCACATAACAGCCTGCTGGGCCCAGTTCAGAGGCAGACCAAGAGCTCTGCCAAACTGACAATAACTAGAGGCACACTTTCAAATTCATCAGAACCTAAAATTGGAGGAGATACAGCTGGACTGACTGAAGCTCACTCTACCATTCAGCCAGACAGCTCATGCATATTGAGGTAATGCACTGAAATTTAGAAAAAGTAAACACTTAGTTTGCTCATCCATGCGTTTGGTGAATCGATAAATATGAATCCAAATCACCTAATACATGTATACCATAAAGGAAATCAATGGTAATGTGTGCAAAAAAATTTAACTAGACAACACAGACTGCAAACATGTCTGGGGTGTGCCCTACACTAGCCTAGGAGCCACCAGGGATCAGTGCCAGACCACTTGCAGGGATAGTGGAGGACGGACAACTCAGTAACCCAAATGGTATTGGTCTGTCCAAAAAAACCAAACAAAAAAAAAACCAAACAAAAAACAACTTAAGAAATGTAATCTGTTTGTTGCTCCATGCTTTTATTGAGAACCTCAAAAGAAACACAATGGCCTAACTCCTGCTTTTCACTGGACATGTCAGAGGCGCATCCTGTAATAGATGTGTTTCACTTGCAAGCTCAGCAGCTCATTCCCTTCCCACCGGGAGCGTTTCAGATGTGTATCGGCTGCGAAAGCATGTCATGCAGCTGGTCATGGGAGATCATAAAAAAAAAAAATCACAGGAGAATTGCAATTGCATAACTTAAAAGGATAGAATGCAGGAAAAAAAAATTATATGTTAAGTATCATAAACTCACCATACACTCCCAAAACTGTTGATATTTCTGTCCATGCCTTCTCCTTTTGCATGTTGTCCTTGTAAAAATGATCAGTGGTATCAAATAAATTGGGTGATTCTCCACTTCAAGGATTCAATTCTGTCATCCATGATAATAAACAACAAATTAGACCCACAGACTGACTTGGTGTCACCGGTACAGTAATGACGTTTTGTTCATAGTCAAGTAATCGGAAATCAGCGTCTTTTTCCGAATGCTTTACACTGCTCCCGTTTCTGATTTCCTTTTTGGCCCGATCTAGACTGCTCAGCTTGTTATGTTTTGGAAGCATAGCTTGTAAAAAGAAAAATAGACCCACCATGAAAATTTAGGAGAGAGCCGCTACACAACACTTCTGGGATGAATAGAAAAAAATATGCCAAGATATCAGGAAGAGAATTAAGGACCTCTATAAGTCTGGTATAGTTTTGGGTATAATTTTAAAGATATCTAAAAAGGATATCTAAAATTAATCTGCCTAAACAGTTAAATCAAGTCTGTAGCCAAATGGTATGTTTTTGAAGGATATTTAGCACTTCGATTTGATTAATATCTCTTTAAGCTGTCAGAGATATTAACTGGTGTTTTAGCATTTATGTTATAGCAACATTTCTACCAGAACCACAGTGCTGGCACTTCTGGACCTCAGTGCAGCATTTTACACTGTTGATCATGATGTACTATTGGAACAACTGGAGAGCTGGGTTGGACTCTCTGGTACAGTACTTAGCTGGTTCGAGTCTTACCTAAAGAACAGGGACTTTGTTTCAATAAGAAACTTTTCATCAGAACAAACATAAATCAGATGTGGGGTGCCCCAGTGCTCCATCCTGGGGCCCCTCTTATTTACTATCTACATGCTCCCACTAGCCCAGATTATAACAACCAGTAAAATTAGCCTCCATACTCAGGTGACTTTGAACCCATCCAAAAGCTAAGCAAATGCATCGAGCAAATCAATGGATGGATGTGCCATAACTTTCTCCAGCTGAACAGAAACAAAACTGAAGTACTTTGGACCTAAGGAGGAACTATCAAGAGTCAGCACACAGCTTCAGTTAATACAGCTAGAAAATACCGATCAGGCCCAAAATCTAGGTGTAGTAATTGATTCAGACCTGAACCTCGAGGGTCAGATAAAGCAATCATTCGGTCAGCCTTCTATCATCCCAAGAACATTTCTAGGATTAAAGGACTAATGTCGCAACAGGACCTCAAAAAAACTCATCCATGCGTTCATCTTTAGTCTGATTACTGCAACAAAGGTCTGCCTAAAAAAGTAAATTAAACAGCTGCAGCTGATCCAGAATGCTGCTGCACTAGAACCAGGAAAGTAGAGCACATCACCCAAGTTCTAAAGTCCTTACACTTTCTCCCTGTAGCTCAGAGAATAAAAACGTCTAAGTACTTTTATTAGTTTTTAAATCATTGAATGGCTTAGCACCAAAGTATGAAGATCTGTCACTGTACCAATCCCCCAGACCCCTCAGGTCCTTTAATTCCAGTCTACTCAACATCCCTAGAATTAGAACCAAACAAGAAGCAGCTTTCAGTTTCTAAGCTCCTCTAATCTGGAACAAACTTCCAGACAACTGCAAAGCTGCTGAAACAGTTATTTAAAATCAATGGCTAAAAATCATCCGTTTAGAGCTGCCTTATATTAGTTATATGAGTAATGTTTTCATCTATCATATGTTTTGTGTGCGTTTCATGCTGTTTGTACCTTATATTAAATTCATGTTTGCTTTTGAGTAATGTTTTACGTGTCATATGCTCTGTGTGTTATTGCTGTTTTTACTTTATCCCCTAATCATTTAAAGCACCTTGAATTACATGGTAGTTGAAAGTGTACTATACAAATAAAATTGCCTTGGCTGTTGAGTAATTTGCCATTTGTGAGTTTTTAAAAAATACTACATGTCTGATACATTTTAATCACATCCAATTTTATAGTTTTGTTTAGATGCATGTTTTGGTCAAAAGATGGGATTGTTAAAGTTGATGGTACTTTTCTCAAGATTTTGCCCAAGTGCATCTATTCCCTGTTTGTATGGTGGAATGTAAAATTAAACACTGTGGTTGTTGATGTATGGCATGTTTTAGTTTTTTAAGAAATATGAAAATATTAAAGTAAGTTGTAAAATTTTTTTGTAAAATTGCATCCGAGTGTTACGGTGCGTTCACACCAAACGCGTTTGAAGCGTCATGGGCATGAGGTTTACATGTAAAGTCAATGCAGAAGCACGCTGAAGCGCGTCAGGGTGTCTGCGTTGCATCAGAAGCAGATTTACGTTGCAAAAACACATTTCTGCGAATCTGAAGCGCAAATGAGGCGTTTGACGCACGTCAGAAAATACGCGCGTCATTTTATGTGGTGCATTTGCATGTCACGAGCGTTTTTCACGTCTGCCACTGAAGTTGAAAAATCTGAACTTCGGCGTCAATTCGCGTCGCGTCAACCAATCAAAAGCCTGGTGACGTGGTGTCACGTGATGAGTGACCCAGTTCACGGGGTCAGGTCTGGCCAAAGGCATTCATTCAATATGGAGGACAGACTCATCAACGCTGTGGCTAATCACCCGGAGGTGTACGATGCCAGCTGCTTTCTCTACAGAGACAGGAATAAAAAGGACTTCGCTTGGAGGAATAAAAGTGAGGGGATAGGGCAACCTGGTGAGTCAATTTCCCTTTTGAAAGTTTCCACGTTACTGACTCTGCGAACCTGCGCAAATGCTAGCAAGCTATCCTACTGTCCCGCTATTTTTCCGTTATTTTCCGCTAGATCGACAGCTGCCATCTTACAAAAACGCAGTCTGGCACTAGCCCCTCCCACAAGTTGCATATTTCCAGCTTGATGCGCGTCCAAATGGTATATCTGGACGTGTGTCGAGGTGCGAATGTTCAAGCGTCCACCTTTGGCATGTGGCGCGTTTTTGACACTTTGGTGTGAAAGCACCGTTAAGCAGTCAGTATTTCACCAGTGTGTGTTTTTGAAATGGATGTTGCAGAAAGGCTACAGGTGTGGTGTCAGATGGCTATATTCTTGGTGTAAATCAATACATTGAAATAATTTCTACACTCGTGTTCAAAGTAAATTTTGCCCATATTGACCATTGTTACTGCTGGAGAATACAAGTGTTTTGTAAATGAATGGATATAACATTTTACTGTTTTTTAAATCTTTTTCTATAATTTGTGTGTATGTGCGTATAGAGCCAGCGGCTGTGGCCTAAAGAAAAGAAAATGAAAAGTGTTTGCCCATAATGACAATCGTTAAATTTGGAGAGAAAAAAGGGGGAAATCTGCAAGGATCAGAACACCATCCTGACTGTAAAGTATAGAGGTAGCAGCATGTTGTGTGGGTGTTTTGCTGCAGGACAGACTGGTGCACTTCACAAAACAGATGGCATCATGAAGAAAGAACATTAAGAAAAAGGAAATACTGAAGAAACATCTAAAGACATCAGCCAGTAACAAAACACTCAAAAACATGCTTAAACAACAGGAACCATTGTGCACCTAATGTTTCCATCATTTTAAATTGTTTTTTTTCATGCAGTATGGGAAACGGACAGATTTGTTGAAAATGAAATATCAGAATCCCAATGCAGATCGTTCCAAGTAAAAGAAAAAGGTTCACCATGTTCTAGCACTCATTTCATTATATATATATATATATATATATATATATACACACACACACACACACACACACACACACGTTATTTATCTATTTATAGTAATTTGGATGACAATGCTTTACAAAGATCTCAAAACCCAGCGTCTCAGAAAATTTGTATATTATAGAAAATCAATAAGGTACATTTTAAATACAAAGGGCAGCCTTCAGAAAATTATTTTCATTTCTATGCACTCAATGCTTGGTTAGGCCTACTTTCGCATGATTTAGTGCATCAATGCAGCATGGCATCGAGGTGATCTGCTTTTGGAAGTTCTGAGGTGTTATGGAAACCCAGGTTGCTTTGATAACGGCCTTCAGATTACTAGAGGCACACTTTGAAAAAGTTTAATATTTTTTCTCACCAATTGTAGAAAATGGAACTCGTATAGATTCATTTCATATACAGTAAAACATAGTTCAAGCTTTTACTTCTTGTCATTTTGATGATTATGGCTTACAGATGATAAAAAAAACCTCAAAATGTAGTGAAAAAGTTGAATAACATAAATAATGGAAACTCATAGTGTTACACCCTAATCAGCTAATTAACTTGAAACACCTGCAAAAGTTTCCTGAGTCTCAAAATGATCTCTCAAGCTTGGTCAGTAGGCTACACAATCATAGACAAACTGCTGATTGAACAGATGCCCAGCAGTCATTGACACCCCCCACAAGGCTAAAGAACCTAGTTGTTCACAGAACGTTAAGTGGAAGGAAAGGTGTGGGAGAAAGTGGTGCAGTAGCAACAGGGATACAGTAAATACAGTATTGAGTGTATTGCCAACCAAAACCCATTCAAGAATTTGGGGGAGCTTCAAAAGAAACTGAGGCTGGAGTGAGCACATCAAGAGACAATATGCACAGACAAATTGTACACATGGGTAAAAATGTCAAATTGTTCCTGTTCAGCCACTCCAGAATGACTGATGTAGTAATTCATGCAAAAGAAGGCCCAGCCAAAAATTGAATGCAAAGAAATGAAAATACCACAAAGAAGCCTGACATTTCTGTTTAAAATATTTTTTTTATTGATCTCAAGTAATAATCAAATATTCTGAGCCACTGAATTTTGGGTTTTCAATATCCGTCACCCATAATCATCAAAATGACAATGAAAGCTTTCACTTCATATGTAATGAATCTAAACTGTGAGTTTAAATTATTCATGAAATTCAATTATTTTGAGAGGTACCTGTATATTTCCATGTAATTTTTGTACCCAATGCCAACCACTAGTTAAAACTCACTTATTGTTGATTTGATGAAAAGTGAGATAGCGAAAGGAACTGGTCGTGTCTGCGCAACATTGGGTCCAGTCAAATATAAACAAATCAGGTTGACGCCTTCAGTTGAACTCATTCATAGTCTGCTCAAAAAGCTGAATTGAACCAGACAGTACCTGAAATGCAACATGTGTAGAATCCATTCTTAAAAGTAACACTTACCAGCCCACCTCCAACATGTACCACATCATTTTGTCAATTAAGGTAATGGGAAATAAGCTTTTAATTTACCCTTTAAAAAGAAAGATGAACAGATTTTTTCCCCCTCATGAGCCTGATAATTTAACAGAGCAAATGTCTACCAGGGTATGTTCACTTTAATTATCAGCCAGTACACAGCCTTTATTTCAGCCTTTTTCCTTGCAGCCTAATGCATCAAAAAAACCTTCTGTGGTCTTTGTCTTCCTTCCTTGCCTGGCAACCTGTATATTCCTCATCATTTGTCTAATAGATCCACCATCCCTGCTCTGTACACACTTTAAAAGCCAACGATTTGGTTGGTAGAACTAGCTAAAGAACAGACCTTTTGATATCAAATCATTTAAGAAAAAAAATCCAGAATTAATTCAAATAGGTCTTTAGACCAGTTTAAAACTTTAAATGGACTTGAGTCACAGCAGAGGACAGTGTTTCATACTTAATACTTGTTTAACACGTGTTTAATACTTAGATGTCTGAGGTCATCTAACCAAGGTTTTTTTTCATTTCACGGAAAAACAGTACATTTGCAACCCAATGAACTTAAAATTGTGCCAAAATACCAATCAAGTTAAAACAAATACAAAACACCATGTAGGGGAGAGCAGCTATGCTACTTTGCCCTATGGTTTATTGATCTTCAGCCAGCAGAGATTATCTCTCCCAACCCACTCTTACAGGCTTTGAATCTCAGTTTCAATCTTGAGGTTTAGAATCTGTGATTGGTATTGATTAGTCTGAAATGGGTCCCTTGTTGGATTGGAGAAACAGCCATTTTTACTATAAGAAACACATTACTTACACACAATTGTGGAGGAGCAGGAAAAAGGAAAGAAAATAATAGATGTCAACAGAGATCAAGTGAAGTGTAACCTCATTTGTAATGTATTAATTGGTGACCAGTAATTGAAAATATCTTTTGGTCAAGCGTTGAAAATAATATGTTTTAGTATGGAACAGGACATCCTGAGGTCCTTTAAGCTTCTACAGGCCCAAGCTGCAACAAAAATGCATCTAAAGTATTGAATGTAAACAGCAGCATGACAAAACCTTGTGGCTTACAAGCAATCAGATAAATTTCATTACATAAATAACTATTCCTGAACTCTAATATGAAAAGTAATATATACTGATCTCTTACTGGGAAAAATGAGTAACAATGTTGATCCTATTAAAATGCAAAGTTCTACTGGGATAAACATGTAACTCCTTTAATGATGCTCTGCACTGGTGTCCTAAAGTGTGTGTCTTTTGATAAGGTCCCTTCTCAGCCCTCCTTTTCACCGGACGCGTAAGCAGCACGTTACAGGAGCAGCACGTCATACGCAGCTGATACCCACCACTGTAGTCAATAGAACCCTTTCCACCAGAGGAGAAAGCAGCACGAGTCTGCCACGTCTGAGGAGCGACATGTAGCAGCACTTTTCTAAATATACGCGGGAGTCCTATTTTCTAAGCAGCACGCCTCTGAAACAAGTACATTTCTACATTTTGGATAGGGGAGACAGGAAATATACGGCTCGGCACCGGAAATTTTCAAAAGAAAAGAAACGTGCTGCTTTGCAGTTGCTTTACTTAAAAAAATGTCACTACCTGTGCGGCCGGTGAGAAGTCACTACCTTGCGGGAGGGGGCGATTTTGGATATTCCCTGACATAACACAAACTTATTGGCGAATATAAAACGGACATAACATAAAACACAAGCCTTTTGGAGTCATGTTGTTGTCTTTTCCTGGTTATTATTGTCATAGACGTTCATATATGTCTATGGTTGTTGTGTTTACTGACGAAACCACGCGTGATTTTGCTAATCTTGCGTAATTTCGTGCTCTCTCGGTGACAGCTGCTTCCCTGCTGCTATGCGCCTCATACGCACCCGGTGGAAAGGGCCAAGCAGCAGAATACGAAAGTGAAACGTGCTGCTCCTGTAACATGCCGCTTACGCGTCCAGTGGAAAGGAGGGGTTAGGTAGAGGAGTTATTAAAAACAAGTCTAGTCTATTTGAGTAGCACATTTCAACAACAAGAAAGTTCAATGTGCGTTAAATTATAAAAACATAACACAACGAGCAAACAAAAAAAAGGACATTACAGTGACAAAATAAAAAGAAATAGTGAAAAGCTGAAATCCAGACTAGAGTTAAAGATGTTCTGGTGATTATTAATTGCAGGCAGCTCCAAAGAGATGGTTTTTTAGTCTTGATTTAAAGGAACTCAGTGTTTCAGTTGTTTTGCAGTCTTCTGGAAGTTGGTTCCAGATTAGAAGACCATAAAAATGAAATGCTTCACCATGTTTGGTTCTGACACTGGGGATGCAGAGTAGACTTGAACCAGAAGACCTGAGTGGTCTGGAAGGTTGATAAGACAAACCGATTTTTAATGAATTTTGGTTCTAAGTCATTCAGGGATTTATAAACTATTAAAAGTATTTTAAATTCTATTCTCTGAGCGACAGAAAGCCAGTGTAAGGACTTTAGAGCTGGGGTGATGTGCTCTACTTTCCTGGTTCTAGTGAGGACACGAGCAGCAGCGTTCTGGATCAGCTGCAGCTGTCTAATTGACTTTAGGTAGACCTATCAGACCTAGGCAGTAATCAGTCCAACTAAAGATAAATACATGGATGAGTTTCTCTAGATCTTTCTGGGACATTAGTCCTTTCATCCTGGAAATGTTATTCAGGAGATACAAGGCTGACTTTGTGATTGTCTGTGTTTCTGAAGATGCAGGTCTGAGTCCATCACTAAACCCAGATTTTGGGCCTGATCAAGGAACTGTTACTGTTTTTTAAGAGTTATCCCAAGAAATGTCCAAGGTGTACCATTGTTCAATTAAAACCTACTGTAAAGATGAACTACTTTTTTTTTTTAAACAGAGCAATCAATATTAGTTGAAACCCAGAATTCCAAAACACTAATCAATCTTCTTACACACATTTGTTTATTTCCATCCATCCATTCCTCCCTGATTTAAATGCATGCAAAACTATCATGGAGGTTCATCTACCATCATTTTTCTTTCATAGTGGCTACATGTGAAATTAAACTCATTCATTTGACTTTTTTGTACTTGAAATAAATGTGCACTTTTACTTCTCACTGCAAACGCAATGTGTGAAGATGTCAAACTTCAGTTATCAGTCAGAAACAGGAGCGTGCCAGGTGCTACAAAACGTGTGTACTTTTCATATTAGGCCGTTTCATATCCTCCCAATACCTCCTCCACTCCCTTTTTCTAATCTGCTAACCTCCCATTAGGGAGCTGGCAGACCTGATCAGATAATGCTATACTTGACTCATTTCCTTTGAGAATCAGCGCTAACGTTTAATCAAATGGCTGGAAGCTAATGGCCTTAGTGGGATCTAGGGAGGGGTTGGGGCATCTGGCTCAGGTCATCATCAGACATAACAATAAGTGAGAGGGACATCACTGGCGGGAAAAACATTTGAAGGGCAACAGAAACTCTGGCACAAACAAATGACTTTAAACAACTTTATGTAGATTACACAGGACCCACTTTTCTGTGTCAAGTGTTAGGCTTCATAAGTTATACGTGCTTTTATATTTGGACATTATAACCTAAATAAACTGACTCTACAAAAATACTCAGCTTTCATTAAAATCAGTGTAAAACATTTATGGTTGGTTTAGTTTTACCTTCCAACAGATATTTTTCAAATTTCCATGTTATAACAGTTTTCTTCATCTCATGAGTCATCTTCACCAACATAAGAAATACACAATGTTGCTAAAACCTTGAACTTGACTGCCTTCACAGACATGAAGTTCAGAGAAATCCAATTATTATTCCTCACAATTTAAATATGCCAATTAACCTTTTGTTGCAACACTCGCTTAAGCTGTCCTGGGAAGGCGCTCAACAAAGTTGAGTTTGTGTTTGAGAATTTTTAACCATTCAAAAAAACATTTATGAGGGTAGATACTGATGTTGGATAAAGCCCTTCCACACTCACTCATCCATGTCAGTATGGACCTTAGTTTGTGCACTGGTATGAATTCATCTTGGTATATAAAGAGGTCATCCCCAAATTGTTCGAAAAGATTTGAGCATGTTCAAAACCTCTTCTGAAGCATGATTAGGTATTTTCACTGGAACCAAGGGGGTTGGGCCAAACTCCTCTGAAACAGTCCTACAAAATAATCCCTTCTGCACCAAACTTTATATTTGCACAGGGCAGTCTGGCAAGTGCTGTTCACCTGGTAACCCAGACCGAGGCCTGATCCACACCCTAGAGAACAGTTCGTTTTTGCTCCAGTGTCCAGTGGTAGGGTGTAGAGCCCTGCTCAAGGCTACTTTTAAATCTCACTCCCACCCACTCCTGCTGAATTTCTGACCATTACTGCCCATCCTGCAATATTTGTGACCAATCTAGTGCGCTGTACATTAAATAAATTTACAATTAAAGTAGTTGAACAGTTAAAGAAGAGCAGAATCTGATCAGCCAATAAAATGCATTTAAAACAAAAAGATGAAACCCCCAGGAAACTTTTGGAAAATAATTGTCTAAATTCATAATTGCTTAACATGAATACAAAACAATGGCTCAGAACATATGAATAACTAAATAAAGACAGTAGGAAATAGTACATCTCTCTTAATTGTGATGTCTATGCAGAAAAACTGCACAGCATTGCTGAAAGACTCTGCAAGACAGAAAACGTCAGTAGTCTGACACTAGAAACTAAATCAGTGGTGTCTAAAGTGCATACCGGGGGCCATTAGCTGCCCCTTGACTGATTTTGTGTGGGTCCCAACTGCAAATTTAGAATGATACAAATGTGGTCCCAACACAGGTGGTTGATGCAAATGGAGACCATTTTTATCTGAGGCCATTTTTTGCATCGACAAATTAAAATCTGCCAACAGTGGAAAATGTAATTTACAACAAGTATTCATCACTGTTAACCACATGTTTTGCTTTTTTTTATTTAATAGTAAATAGGAAATTGATTCAGTGACTTTTACCGAAAAACAGGCTTTGGTGTAACCAAATCTGTTTTTTATAAATTAAACTTGGCTAAATACAGCAGGCATTTTTTTTAAAGAGTGACCCAATTCCTGTTCCAATTGCAAAAAAAAAAATTCATTTCCATTTTGTTCTTCAGTCTTGATTCTACTTCCAACCACAGTCATATCTAAGTCAGTGTCATTTTGGAAGAGTAAAACAAACCTTGAGCATTTTTTGTTGTGAAACGGAGGGTGTCAACTTCACAAAGAAAATGAACTCCAACTCCAAACAGAAATATAGCTTTGACCAAAGAACGAAGATTCAGGTTCAGTATAATCCTGTTGGTTCCTTTGATTAAGATCTGTTTAATTACTTTCATAACAATTTAACATCTAAATGCATTATTTACTATTTAAATTTGATATTTGACCAAATTACATAGAACAAATCAATTGCCATTGCTTAATTGGGGTTGAAAAGGGAACCATAATTGCTCCTGGGCCTCGTTAAACCCATGAACAGGCCTGAAGATGGTACACCCAGATTATCCCTAAAGTAATGAAGCAGACTGATGGGTTATGTCTGTGCTATTTCCTACCTTTTAGAGAGTTAATGTATTAGCATCATCTATGGTGGAAAAAAAACAACAACACACTACTCAATGCTTGAGGATAAAATACATGGTTTTTAGCTGATGGAAACAACCACAAAGTGGGGTCACGGAGCATGACCTGTGCTTGACCCAGAGTCCATGACCCTCTCTATGGATATCCAGTATTTATTATACTGCTACTGAACAGTGGACAAAGAGCTTTTTGGATTATAAAATATAGACTGAAAGTGAAATTAAACACTTTGCCACTATCCTGGCTGTTGATTAGTAGCAGGTCTTATTGCTCCATTTCAGTTGTTAACCCAGTTTATCAATTGTGAGGTGTAGCTTATTTAGTGGCAGTACCAGTGTGAAATTTTAAAAACCACAGTATGATGAAAGAACGGCTTCACCTGAGACAGTGCACATCTGAGCTTTGGTGCATTCGTGCTTTTAAGCATCAAAGCCCGTTATGAATAAAGATGCACTGATCAGAGATTTCGAGTCAATTTTCAATCTCTATGCTTTGACCTGCAAACAACAATTTTAGCCAATTCCAGCTCCTCTAAAACAAAACTATAATTTCCAGCGCTAATTTTTGTTTTTCCATATTTTTGTTAAAATATTTTACTGTACGGGTAGTGATGAGTGTTTTATCATCTGACTCAAAATCTATCAGACATACCCATTTTTTCGAAGACTATCCAAATTATGGATCTCTCATTTTCTGTTCCTAATATTTTAGATTATGATTCTTGCTGAAAAAATAACTAGGAGAAAACTTGTGAGCGCTATGAAGTCTAAGTGAGATCTATTTTTGCATCATGTTGAGCTGTTACATAAAAAACCACAATAGTAGTTATGGAGCAGAATAGTATAAAAACATCATAAGACTACTTTGCATAAACTACAGACATGTGCATATAAGCACCATTTGCAATAACACCATCAAGCAGATGCAAACCTGGCTGTACAAAAACACAAAAAAACACAAGGAACAGCAAGGAAGATTATATTATCAGAGTGTAATTTCATGTTTACACACATATTTGCAACATACTCTGAGATGAAATTAAGTCCTGTTTGCATGAGAGATTGTGGTGTGCATATGGAGAAAGGTAGGCGTGAAATTGTCCAGTCTTAATTCTATCAATTTTAAATCCTCTGTCTCCAGAGGTTAACTCCACCTCTTCAGAATATTTTCCACATGCTTCCTCACTCCCACTGAAGATTGCATTGCTGTCTGCAACAGTTAGTGATCCTACTCCAATGATATATAAAAAGGACAACTCACCCCCAAATGTAAAGACCAGATCAGAAAACCAGATAATTCAACCAGACAGTAGCTTTAGGAGTATTTACTTAGCCTCTGGTGTTGGACAGCAAAAGGCTTTAGCAGGGATCAGAAGTCTTCTCCAATGGAATGGAGAAGGTTTGTAGCTGGGCAGGAATCAGTGTAGTAAAGATGTTGAATCAGCAACCACTAGCCTCTCATGAGAAAGGGATCCATGCTTTTCCTGAATCGGTTCCTGAAGGTGAGAGCACTAGGTGACACTCAGTCGGTGGGAATCAAAATGCACTCTGTCCAGTTAGGTCCAAGTCAGCAGAATCAGATCAAGGGATGGCATAGGTATCCAATCTGTTGTTCTTACTCGAGGTCAGGAAGCAGGCAAAGGTCATCAACCAGAATTCATGGCACCGTAAGATAAAGCAGAAACAAACGCTAGACAACGACTGGCTGTGAGGCTCAGGATAATCTAGTAGGGAGCTTCTGGCTGGAAGGAGCTTATATAGGGGGAGAAATGAGTGAATGGCAGCAGACAATAATTAGGCACAGGTCAGGTGAACAAGATGGGAGTCATTAGTGGCAGCACAAAGAGGAAACTAGTAAACAGGCAGGTCTCAGGCTGCAACATTACACCAAATAAAAATTTTTTGCTGATAAACTGTATAAATGAGTGTCTAATAGTCTGGTTAATTATTTTTGGGCATTTTAGTACATCAGTAAAAATATTAATATTCTACCCAAAACCGTCAGTGTGGCGCCCTCTTCAGGTTAAAACTCTACACAACACTTGAATTTGAATCGGGCATTGCTATTTGCTCTGCGGTGATGGCTGATGACACCCATGCTGCCACTGCGGGCTATAAAAGAAGCCAAGTCTCAGCCACGCTTCCGTAGCGAGTTGGAGTTCGAATAGCAAGAAAGTGTTGACGCCACCAACCCCTCTCCCCCCATGTGTCCTTTGTTCTGCCAGGCCACTCCTCCTTTTGCCGCATTTTTCAAACTGAAAATGTAGGTGGAGTAAGACTCTGTTAGGGGGGTGAGTTGCTCTTTAACTAAAATCTCAATTGGTGAATAGAGTTGGTTGAACCTTTAGAAGGTTTTTAGTTTCACCCACTTTGCATTAACGTCAATCATCAATTAAACACCAGTGGTATGGGAAGCAATAATCAGTGAACTATACCGTTTGTGGTTTCTGTTTTAATCGGCATTAAGGGGAACTAATGAGAATAATTAGAAACTGGCAATTGACAAAATGCAGTAAGAATTGCTGGCTCATTGAATGCATCTAAAGCCTCCACATGTGTGGAGTAAATGGAACAAGAATGGACAGAAAGACTTAAAATGAAGTTATATGAGATAATGAAACAAAAAGTCTGCTTTGCCACTGCTGATTGCAGTG
The DNA here is from genome assembly GCA_963556495.2 of Valencia hispanica. NCBI lineage: Eukaryota > Metazoa > Chordata > Actinopteri > Cyprinodontiformes > Valenciidae > Valencia > Valencia hispanica. Next base: position 45,305,626 of record OY747700.1, on the reverse strand, counting down.
AACATATGTGGAATGAGAGGGTATTTCAAGTGTTGTTTCTGACAGGATGTGCTGGCAGTAAAATGGGTTGGATAATAGGATAGGTCTGTTTAACAGCTGTATTCCAACTACATAAGTCTCAGTGATTTAAAACATGAAAAAGGTTATGAGAGTTTGTGTATGTGTCCGCATGCATGGATTCAGGCCCGGCCCCCGACGCCAATCGGAGGGCCTGGTGGGCCCGGCCCAGCCATTCAGGTATCCGGGACAGATCACAGTTCCTTTATAAATTAAATTGGAACCATGCTAATTCCTCACCTGCCTTATTAAGGCAAGTGCAACTATGTAGGTGCTGGAGCCACAAGTGCTTTCATTCAGATTTTGTGTCACTGTCAAAATCATTAATAAGGTTTGGGGGGGGGGACACTTCTGTTGCTCCTCTTTCCTCACTGACACCACAGTCGCTGTTGTCAGAGTTAGACATTCCACTGTGGCAAAACACAAACGCGGTCATGTGCGGACCTACTTTAGTGCCACAAACAACAACGATGCAGTATGTGACAAATGTAGGAAAACTGTGACGTTTTGCACTAACACCATAAACCTCATTAAACATCTAAAAATAAATCATACGACAGAAGGCATCATGATAATTTTATCAGGAGAGGAGACAGGTGCTGCAAGGGCAAAAAAGGACATCACTCTTGGAGTCTTTTGGTGCTACAGGCAGACATTTTACAGATACAAAGGAAAAGATTGTGGAGTTGTTGAATATATTTAGCACCATCGCTAAAGTTGGGAAAGTTATTTACATTTGTTGCAAGGAAACCCCACAGCATGTGTTCTTATTACACGGGTGGTTCGTTTGGTGTAGGTGGTCATAGATGCACTACAAAGCCCCCATAACTCTTCAATATGCTGTCAGCTCCCAAATAGCAAGTAAAGTGGAGTACGATGTCCAGGTCTGAGATGATACTCAGATGCTCTCATAGGAATCTTTTTTTTATGATTTAGTACCTGTAGGCTGTGCATAAAGTTTAAATTATCTGTGCTTCTCCACAAAATGGTCAGGGGTGTGAATTCTGTCAAAATGACAGACAGTCTTCAGATATTTGTCTCACCATTCTAAAAAAAATTGGTCAAGATGGAAAATATTTGGTTAACGAAAACCCTGACAGGGCCCCGCCAAAATAAGCCAAGCCCCCCCAGCTAAAATTCTGGAGCCGTGTCTGCATATTAGAAGAAACACACTGCACGTGTAGGTACTACCACTTATCTCTGGGTTTAATGACATTAATAATTTTCTGCTTGCAGACCTTTATCTGAGTGAGGAGCAGCAGTTAGAAGTAAACAGCTTAAGTGTCAGACTGGGAACTGACAGCTTGTATCAGCATTACAGTATAATTTCAAAGTGTCACAGTCAGGAATTAGATTGTTGATGTCCTCATGAGGGAACATATGAAAGAAATGACTGACAGCTTGAAAACAGAAACTGGCAGATGAAACTCAGGTAGAATACAGACAGCTTATTTAGAAACCTGTCTAACAAGAAGCCATTGAGACTGCCAGTTCCCCAAGGTCTAATTTAATGTGCCAGCAGCCACTGGCCACCCTAACACACTGTTCCCAGTCCACTGAACAGTTTACCCTAACTGGTATTCAGCTCAAGCTTAGAAATGTTTCAGTTTATGACATGACTTATTAAAATCTTGGTTGTGAAACAATATCATCTCCAGTTATTACAAAGATATGTTCCACTAATACAAAGGCCGTATCCAGAGTTTCAAAATTACCGAGGTCCACCATCAATTATTCCATGCTTATTGATTACAAAGTAGAGAACAAAACTGAATTCAATAATAATAAGTTATTGTAAACTAAAGTAGAACCTGTACGTGTATATGACATGTATTTGCATGTAAATCATGGAAAGTGACATCATCTGAAAGATCAGGAGAACATGTGCTCACCCATGAGAACTCACTGAAAAGACATGAAAATGCATCAACAACCTATTTGCCAATTGTAAGCAAATGTTTGGCATAACTGTCATATGTATCAATGAAATAACTTAACAAATTCATCAATTGACTATAGTGAATTTAACACCAGTCCATTTTTTTATAACAGTAGGGACAGAGGTCTTGTCTCTCTTTCCTGAAAACGATGGAGAGTAGCTGTCAACATTTTCTCTCTCATCTTTATCATCCCCACCACATCCATTGCCTCTCTGTCTTCACCACATTCTCCATCCAAAAACTAAAATTAATTTGGTGCAGCCTTTTCATTGTCTGAAAAAACGGTAAACCTGTAAAGGGTCAGCGTGAATTTGTTGAATATAGGACGCAGCAGTTACATGCCAAGACGATTCCGTATTTTATTGGGCAGGTGGCAACCCCACACAGCACAAACAAATGAAACTATGTTGTCAATGGGTAGCAACAACTAAGCCTAATAGAGTGTGTGACAATAGATTGAATGTATGTAACTGGTATTTGGAGAAGAATATAATTTAAGTGAAGTATTTCCAGCTAGTTACCTCTGTTATGTTTTAGTAATCAGTGCTCTTCTCGTGTTTCTTGTTCTTCTTCCCGTGCTTATTGGCGGTTGGCAAACAAAGCGAGCTGCGCTCTTATTTGTAGTCATGGGCGTTTAGATTGGCTGCCTCGCGTTGTTGTAGCACCTCCACCGTACCTCGGTGGAGCACAGAAAACCAAGCAGGCAGTTCAAAGGCATTCTTTTAATCATTTTTTCATCAAATACACAGCAGAAGAAGGTCTGGACCTCGATGTCCTCAATGGTAGACACGGCTTTGACTATTATGTGACTGTGGCTCAGTGGGTAGAGTAGTCATCTTGGAATTGTAAGGGTATATGCTTGATTACAGCTTCCTTCTGTCATGTTGATGTGCCCCTGGGGAAGGCACTTAACCATAACTTGCCTACTGATATGTGTACCGGTGTATAAATGTGTGTGCGTTTGTGAGTATAAATGGGTGAATGTGACTCTCATGTGATGTGCTTTCAGTGGTCAGTATCACTAGAAAAGTGCTGTATGAGTTTAGTCCAAATACCATTTCAGAGCTGGTGGGATAAACTGATAAATATCCATTCAACAACATGCTTTTGAATTCTGTTTAAGTTTTGACAAACAACCTAATTAATTATATTTTTTGCAATTCTAGGAATAAAACAAATATAATACTATTATAAATAAATAAAAATGTCTCACACCAAACTATGTCTAATTACAAACTGTTTTAGTTATCCAAGACAGATCAAAATGTTGTTCATCTAGTGTATAGAGGAAAGACACAAAAAAAACATGCCACTGAAGTATATAACTGGATGGTGTAATAATTTATAGCATCAGGTTACACGACTGCAGTTTGAGCAGATAAACACGGCTGCATACACATTTCCTACATGAATCAAGATGGTGTTTCAAAAAAGCTGCTGGTAGTAATATGTATTTTCTGGAGGTGTACATATGAGAACAAAGCCTATGCATTTTATTTTCAGCATGGAGACCTGATTCACATTGACGGAGATGTCAGCTCAGTTGTAATCGAAAGAGAATATTAGAGTGAGAAAGCATAAGTGAAAGGCACAGAAGTAATAAGGAACAACAGTTGTAGCGGTGTGAATCGAGTGCTGGCATTATGCCATTAACACCCCCTCCACCACTGCCTCAACATCTTCCCACCCACCTACCCACTTACAGGTGCTTCTCTAACAACCAGAGCCAAGCTGTGAAGCAGATGTTAGACACATACTAAAACATATGGTAGATAAGAGCAGAGTATGTTCACTTTATTTGAATCTGATCATCCAAAATTGATTCACAGCAAGATTTCTTATGAAAATGGAACCGGCCTTCACCATAGCAACACTTCTCTGATTACTATTAAATATATAAATGTATAGAAAGGGATTAGAGGAAGCTATTTAATGTCCTCATCATTTTATTTTATTTTATTTTCAAAAACAAAAAAACTTAGGTTACAACTTTTGCTTTAGACATGCGTTATTGTGTATCGAGCCATTACTCGCTCTGATGATAATTAAAAAAAAAATTTTGTAAGAAAATGAGTTGACCAATAAGGGGCAATGTTTTTGTAAACATGGTAGTGTGACAGATTTATGAAACTTTAATACACATCTTTTTGTTTACTTCCTCTGGAAGTTTAGAAATAATCTATTTTCCTTCTAAATTGACTTCTTGCAATTCGCACCAACTTTCATAAGTTTTTTTGTTGTTGTAATTGTATATTATGATTCGGCTTTATCAGTGTCTCTAGTAGAAACCTTTAGGAAATAAAATAAAAATATTGCTATAGACCAAATACATTTTCTAAAATAGCAAAGACTTTACAGAATGGTATAAGGGGGGGGGGGGGGGGGTGTCATAGTCCTCGGTAACCTGCTGAACCCTCAGTGAGGCTACAACAGTGAATTTAAAGTAGTGCTTAAATTATTCTTGTCTGGAGTCCAGCTTATTTATTATGTTGAACTTAGCTGTTAAGGTGTCAAAGAAGCAAATAGCTCACACATAGTGGGAGGTTTCTGGGTACTCAGAGGAATCCTTAGGAACATCATGGACTGATGTGCTCACCATGGGTGAAATGAAACCTAAAATCAGAAAATGTCTTTAAGGAGAGACAGAGTAGCAGTTTTTGCTCTTGCTCTGTGGGAGCTTATACCCCGGGTAAGTCTCTGCTTCAGCTTTTACAGTTATGACATCTCATGTTAAATCACATCCAGTTAATACTAAGAATCTATGTGATGTACAAGAGACAATTTCAGATAGTGTGATTAACTGTGTCCTCAAACAATAGGTTGCATGTAAGTAATTAACACAGATACTGCTAGAACTCGCTATAACATCCATTCCTGGAATGAGTAGAAACTGTCACAAATCCTTTCCATTTGGGAAGTCTCTCTGAGTCTAGAATTTAAAGTAAAATGCAGAAAAATTACCTGACAACCCTAGCAAGATTATTGGGGAGCAAAAGATTGATTTTTAACATATGTACTGTGACTGTAGCGGACTGGAATAGCCTTCTGCAACTTCCCACCCTCAAACTGTCCTCTATAGAATTAGATCTTACAGAAAGCCGATGGATAGAAGATCATTACTGAGGTCTTTACTCCTTGGCATCATGTAAACACACCTGAATAATTGTTTTAACAGCTGGTCTCGGCTACTTTTCGGACAAAGGAAAGGATTTGTTTTCAACATTCCATCTCTGCACTGCATAAAGCCAATAATAATAAAGGAAATAGGCAATGGAAAATGCTTTTGCATTCTTATGTGTACCCTGACGGGCACTGACATGATTGCAAGCTAACCAGTAATGACTCATGCATACTCAGGCAAGTAAATAAAAAAGTGGTCCATATTGACTATATACTGTAGTTTAAATTGGATTAGGCACACATCTTCAACCCCATAGCTTGAGGAAATCTTCTCAAATGAAAGCCCAGTGTACCCCTTTGCAGCTGTTGTGTTTGTAATGACAACTTTCAAATAATAAACTAACCCTAGCTATGAAACTATCCTCTTTAAGTTTCTTCTTTTATAGGGTGACCATATTCTGAGAATCCAAAAAGAGGACACCCTCCCCAGCATTGGTGTGACTACCCCCCGAATCAGATCTATAAATTAATATGGATTCAGGTTAGAACATACTCATATTAGATTGATGAGTTAAATACAGTCATATGTCATTTCCATCTCTCACATGAATTTTAAGGACTGCTTTGAAAAAACAGCATACTAAATCAAATAGACTAAAGAATGTTTATTCATATTTGCAGAAAAATATGATTATTAAGGATTGTTGGAAATGTGTTCCAGCAAATATGTTTTTAAAAATGCTGTAGGCATTAATTCTCCAGTAAATCACTGAGTCATGTTTAGTGTTTTACCTGCTGTCTGACAGAGAACTTCTTCTGTATCTTATAACATGCAGGCTGGATGGAGCGACTTGAAAACTTTCTTTTCTAGTTGATGCATTAGACTAAGTAATTAATCAATATTACATTATCACCATTATAAACTATAGCAAGTTTTCAAGATAATATAGTTTATTTTAAAACATTAAATCTGACTCATATGCACCACTGTAGATCATAATAATCAGACTCTGGCTTTCATCATTCATTATGCTTTAAAATTGGAATATTCTCTTTTATTGGATCTATTTTTACCTAAGATCACTTGATGTTAAGATTGCAGTTTTCTAGATCTGTTGCGTTCAGTTTTTCAGATAGAGCGATGACAGTAGCATATTTATAATCCTGAGATCCCGAGCAATCCACTGGCTGCTTTTAAAGTGAGGTAAACCAGGTGCAATATGAGGATAAACCCGGACATTTTATGATATTAAAAAAATTCCCCTGGACATAATTTTATGGCCAAAAAGGAGGACATGTCCGGGCAAAAGAGGACGTATGGTCACCCTAGCTTTTACTACTGAAAGCTTTCTCATACAAAATGTATGTGCATTCCTCAGGAACAATCATCAAGCTGCTTGACAGCATTAATCTGCAGAGGTGAGACACTCATCATGGATACATGAGGACTGTCAAATACATATTTTAGCTGGCATACATCATAAAACTCAACCCACAAAGATGTTTTTGTTTTCTGCTGAGAGTAGCATTCATTTAACAGAATTACCTGTTTAAATGAAGGCTCAACAGAAAAAACCCCAGATGTGTGTGCATTTACTATTTAAACATCTAAACAGGACCATTAAGTAATCCTGTAATCCCATTGCACCATTTCACCTTCAGTTTGTATCGCTTTCAAGTACGGAAAAAAAAAAACATACACACGTATAGTTTTAGAGGAATAAAAATCAGCAAGCAAATTTATATTTCTGGAAGCTAACTAAAGATAAGGGATCTATCACCTCGCAGGCTGTCTTGTATCTTTTAGATGTCCAGTCCACAGGAATCAAATGGTGGATCAGTATGTAGGCAAGTTCTCCAGAGTCCTGCTAATGATCTAATGATTCAGGTGTGTTGAAGCAGTGACAGATGTAAAAGTTGCAGGACACGGGCCTCAAGGACTGAAGTTTGACCCCTGTAAAAAATGATGGATCCAGAACTAAAGGTGGAGATTTGTAGCTAGAGAATCCTATACATGTCTCACTGGTTTAATAATCCCATCATTTTGTTTAATTTATGTCCCAGTTTATATACTGTTGCAGTTCCTATTTTTTTTCTTCTATGTCTGAATTGCACTACAGGTGTCTGTATTTGCAGAGTTTGCGTTCCAACTGATCAAATCCAACAACCTCACTTGAAATATAAAGAATGTCCAAACATCCATGTTGTGTCACACCACAGAGATAGGAAGAGAAAGTACTGCTCTCATCAAAACCTTTTTTCTGGTAAAGTTAAAATGTTTTTGATCTTTTTGTCTTCTTCTGAGATACTAATTAAACCAGGGACTGTCAGGATGTGTGGTTTGATGCATGAACCCAAACGCAGACGCCGGTAGAAGGTGCAATGAGGTTTATTGGAGAGTCCTGGTGGAGGAGGTGATGATGATGGTGACGGCAGGAATGGAGAGACAGAACATCGGACGAGCAGGACGGGTAACAGCAGGACAACACACCATGGAGACATCTACAATGATCCGGCGCTGAGTGAGGGGAAGTGACTGGTTATGAAGAAAGAAGGTGAGGCGGATCAGGTGTGGATGATTGGAAAGACACAGGTGATGACAATGATGAGGAGAGGGTGATTAGGGCAGCATGACAGGGACTTCCAGCTCCAGTCCTCAACAGCCGCTGTTATGAAAAGGTCGGATGGAATCCAAGTCAAACATCCTTGAATCTAAAGACAGAGATAACGCTTAACTCTTAGATTCAGGTGTTTTGGAACAGGGATGCATCAATATGGCTTTGTGTCAGGGAAAGTAATCTACATAAATGGCCTCTCATAGGGAATATCCATGCAATAAATTGGCATATAGGTTGACAAAAAGGTTACACAAAGTTATTGAGAAAAAAACACATCCAGGATTCAATAGTTTTTCCAACATGTATTGGAATGTAGGTATTTTTTACATGATTTTGCTTGACTTTGCAGTATTAAGAGTTTGATCATTTGTCTTATATCTATGTCGTATGTCTCGTATTTATCACCTCATATGTTGAAAGTACCCAATAAAACAAAATATTGTTTTTTTAAACCTGGATGATTGATTGAGTTAGTATCTTCTTCAGATGTAGGAGAGAAAACGACACTTGAGAAGGGAGCAGCACTTTGCTTCACATCTCTTAAACCCCAAGCAGCAGGGGGAGTTCACAGACCAGCCTTGTGCAACTACTTGGTCAGCAATGTCTCTTCACCAGTCTGCATCCAGAGGATCCATGGTATCCAAATGCTTTACTTGCTGCTGGGTGGTAGCAGTCCCTACCACTTCAATCCCTTAAATGCTTCAACCAAAAATCTGTCTCGATTCTCAGAAGGAGAAAGAAGATTCGACTTCGACCAACTAATTTCAGCCTGTACCTTTAGAAATTGGGGGGGGGGAAATGTCACTGCATTCTCTTCGCTCACATAAATTTCATTCCTGTTTCCTATGGCGCTTTTTCATCTTCAAACATCCTTATGAGTCATATCCACCTGGAGCACCTGGAGTGTAAAAACACTTAAAACTAAACATGTAAAACATTTAAAACTAGAAAAGCACTCGGAGAGCACAGACCTTCGCCAAGACAGCTCAGTTACACCCCCCCAGACGGTAATCCGGATAACCCCCAAAATCGAATCACTTGTTTCTGGTCCAACTGCGGTCATTTCCATCCATAACTTTTTGATTTATCTTGCTAACTAAACATGTTGCTAAACAAATCCTGGCAAAACCTAACCTCCTTGACAGAGGTATCTAAACCGGATTTTCATTTCTACACAGTGAGCCCAAAGCTGGGGCTATCAACCCGTCTTTTAACCCTCCAACTCTGCTAAAGCTGTCAGATGCATCATCAGCCTGCAGTGCTGGTCTTTTCTGTCACACTCTGCAACTGTACACAGAGACTGCTGTCATTTCATCTCCACTCATCAGCAACTGAATTCAGATTGAACACAGTGCTTCTGTTACACAAGGTGAAGTCTGGGGCTTAACAGCGGTGGATGCATACTTCTCTCCCTTGTCAGGTGTTTTTATATGGGAATAAATCCCTGCCATTAATCAAGAGCGTATTTTGTCAATTTTAGGTCCTTATTTGTTGTTTTTATGCCCAGATCTTATGCTTTTCTCCCTCATAACACTCTGTTCACACTCAAAAGTTCCTTCTTGCTTACAAATATGTGTTCTTGCACATAAATTGACTCCTCTGCATTTGAGCTTGATTCCTCTCTGCTCATATCTCTTCTCCGCGCTTTCAAAACCTGCTCTCGCGGATTTTTCCTGTGTTCTTGTTATTTAGGCAAAAATTAACCCTCCCAGAATTCCCCCAGCCATTAGGAAGCCAGATATGATGCTGACCAATGAGCTCTTCCGTCTTCTTTGGGGTGCGCTCGTTTTAATATACACATCATTGATAGTGGAAGAAGAAAACCTTTGGCTAACAGTCTTTTGCCCTTTCTAACAGCTTAGCAGAACTCAGCTGACGGTCAGCCAACATGGCTAACGACGGAAATCGGGATCCTGAAGTATGAATTATTTTTAATCGTGAGATGGCCGTATGGCAATATAATTGCCATATTCAGTTTAATGGGATGCAAAACCTTTGCTGGTGGGAGTAAAACGAGCGCATCCGAAAGAAGACTGTGACAAGCTCATTCGTCAGCATCATATCTGACTGGGGGGACTTTTGGCAGGGTTGTTTCGCCTAAATACCAACAGCACAGGAAAAATCAGCGAGAGCAGGTTTGGAAAGCACGGAGAAGAGATATGAGCACAGAGGAATGAAGCTCAATCACAGAGGAGTCAATTTAAGTGCAAGAACACATATTTGAACGCAAGAAGGAACTTTTTGAGTGTGAATAGAGTGTTTGAAGGGAGAAAAGCATAGAATCTGAGCATAAAAACAACAAATAATGCTGTGAAATTAACAAAATATGCTCTTGATTAATGGCAGGGATTTATTCCCATATTTTTAGGGAAGAAAGAGACTCCACATACCTTCAGAGCTCCAGTCAGAAGGAAAGGCGCAGCAGTGAGGGAAGGCAAGTAACAATAGTTGCTCAGAAAATGGGAGAACTGGCTGAGAGAACACACAGGGAACAAGGAAGTAGAATAAACATAGAATAAACATAGAATAAACCCAAACACAAAGTCCCAAAGATCATGACAGTAGCATGCTGTGTTGAGAGAGAAAATCTGCTTTACTGTTGCGTTAGTGACCAACACAACACCGTAAATCCAGAAGGAAATACAAAAGTCCCAAGAAAGTCATCGGTACTTTGAGGTATGTACACTCTACTGCTAATGATTGCTGGAGCTTCAGTTTCTGAATTGCTCTGCTGTTGGTCTCTGTCCTGAATACATTTGCTGTCTATTTCTGGTGACTTCATCCCAGTGGTTCGCATCACAGCAGACCTACAGCACAACATCTACATCTCTGCTGAAATCATTTGATTTATGCCTTTTTTAAGCCCTCATTAAACTTGAGCTATCTGCTGAAACACCACATCTCTAGGCTCAGATCTACCTCTAGTGTTTCAGATTCACTGGGGCTCTGCTTTAAGAAGCCTGAAGGTCTAACAGAAGTAAAGTTTATTTGGTGAGTGTGTGTGAGTGTGTGTTTGTGTGTGTGTGGGTGTGCGCGCGCGTGTGTGTGTGTGTGTATGGGTGTGTGTTAGGGCTGCACGATTAACCTTTATTGCATCGATATTGAGGTTTTAACTCCTGCGATAACCTAACCTCAGGAGGCTGAGGTTTTTTTCCCGCCCCTGACATTTGAGTGACAAACCTATTCTCCAATCAAAATGGTTGAGTCTTGCAATCCTGGCTTGCTGGCCAATCAGAAACGGTGATGGGAAACAAGCTTGTGTGCAGAGCAGAGTTCCCAACTTGGTGACTTTCTCACTATATTTAGCGACTTTTCTGACCCCCCTGGCAACGTTTTTTTTTTCAAAAAGTGACTAGTGACAAATCTAGCGGCTTTTCCATGTGTTGCTTGAGACTTTTGGCGACTTGTTCAATGTGAAAGCAGAATGTATTTCTCACTGTTCTCAGCGGGTAGCGGGAGAGGAACCTGGCTGCAGATCTCTGCTGTCAGGCTCTCCGCTGCCGCGCTCAGGTAGGGTTGCCAACCGTCCCGTAAAAAACGGAATCGTCCCGTATTCAGAGAAAATATTACGCGTTCCGTATTAAGGTGAGAAGGAACGTAATTTGTCCCGTGTTTCAGCTACAATGAAAAGACACAAAGCTGGAGTTATTCTGTGTCTTCACGCTGCGCAGCTGCCTCGTCTTCTCTCATTCTCTCCCCTCCCTCTCCTGTTGCTCCTTCAATCATGAAACTGATCAATGATCAGCTGATTGGCTTTTCTGTCGCAGTCCCGTTTCTGTTTGTTTATTGCAGACTTTTAGCAGATAGAGGAAACCAGCAGGTGTCGCGCTAAACAACAGCAGCACGTTTAAGCTTGATAAACTGTTGTTAGAATTGATTTAATATTACTTTCTGATGTTTGCTGAAGCCACAGCCGTAACAGCTGATTGTCATGACATCGGTTTGGATATGTGGTGAGATGGAAACATGAAGATTAAACCAGGAGATGTTCTTACTGAATCATCAGAGCCGAACAGCTGATGGAGAAACAGGTTTACCTTTTAGGTGACATGAATGAGTTGAAGGGAAGTTATAAACTGTTTCTGAGAGACAAATATCACCAGGATCTTCTAGCTGACAGCTGGTAACTGTGCAGGGGCGGCTCTAGCAAAGTTTCCCCTCCGGGGGCCAGGTAGGGCATTAACAGGAAAAGGGGGGCACAAATACATACTTTTCTTTCTTATTCTCATTTAAAATGTCTAGCTTTTAGTAAGTAATTATCTGACTCTTACAACCAATTGGCTATAGTGGTCATAAATCCTTTATCGTATACAGCTAATATTAAGTCTAAAACAGTATCCTACTAAGCTATAGTACTTTTTCCTTCAGGAAGGTACCATCTGTGCAGTCTGCAGTTCTGTCAAAGAAAGATGTTGAATCTATTTAATTATTATAGAAAAATAATTCATTTCTGTGAATTTGTTTTACACGTGCATTAAATTAAAGTCGATTAGGTCGATTAAGCATCATGAGGCGGAGGGTGGGGGGTGGTTCCTTTTTTTTTTTGCTGGGAGTACCTTACTGTCAGGTTACTACGTCTTATCTTGCAGAAGGCTGGATAAGGTCTTGTTTTTATTTGTTATTGTCATTTATTTTAAAATGTGTGCAATATAACAGTTTCATGTTTAGTAAATGGCAGTGGACTGCAGAAGATTTTGTTTTCTAATTGTAAATCTAAATCTAATAAGAGTTAATTTTCTATTTTTCAATGGCAAAGATTCGTCAATAAAAAAAAAAATTTAAGCTACCTGTTTAAGTTAATTTCCATTATGTCTTATTCTTTGGTATTTAGGTTCAGGTATTTAATAATCACGAAGCATTGAACAATCTCATTACCTGAATCACTATGTAGTTTATATTAAGAGATTTTTCAGGTTCAACAGCAGACAAAAGCCAGAAGAGGGCCCTGGCCACATAAATATTTTTTAGGTTATTGTATATTGTTCGCATTGTGTGTCAAGTTGTACCAGACTGTGTTGTAAAAGTGACAATATATTTCATTCATAATTTTAGTTTTATGCACTTAAAAGTATCAAAAGTAAAAATCGAAAATCGCATTGCAATCGCAATATTTGTCAGAAAAACCGCAATTAGGTTTTTTGTCAAAATCGTGCACCCCTAGTGTGTGTGTGTGTGTGTGTGCGTTTCCTCCCTGCATATTAACATATGTGGCCATAAAATAAAGATTAAGTTAATTCATAACATAACAAATCATAACCATAATTAACACTTTTACACTTTATTTTGTTTTGTAGGCATGTAGATTACTCCAAAGGTAGCCAAGATATTTACTGTTAGAGTCAAATAGAGGTAAGGGAAAGTTTGTTTTTACAAGGTTGGGACTGATAGAAACCCAGATGAATTGTACATTGGTATTTTCTGCTGAGGAATTTTTTTAATTTCGACACAGCTTTATTTAACATCAGTATAAAAGATTGAAAGGTTTCAATATGTAGCTCGAAATCAGACCACAAAAACACAAAGTAAGGCATCTATTCGCCATTTTGTAATGTATGTGTCTAGTTTCACCACCCGTTACATTTACCATATTTGTCCTGCGACACATTTTACCTGATACTTTACCAGACACATTGTTCTTCAAATAGATCTTACCAGATATATTTACAGTTAATATACAGGTCCTTCTCAAAAAATTAGCATATTGTGATAAAGTTCATTCTTTTCCATAATGTAATGATACAAATTTAACTTTCATATATTTTAGATTCATTGCACACCAACTGAAATATTTCAGGTCTTTTATTGTTTTAAAACTGATGATTTTGGCATACAGCTCATGAAAACCCAAAATTCCTATCTCAAAAAATTAGCATATTTCATCCGACCAATAAAAGAAAAGTGTTTTTAATACAAAAAAAGTCAACCTTCAAATTTTGTTCAGTTATGCACTCAATACTTGGTTGGGAATCCTTTTGCAGAAATGACTGCTTCAATGCGGCGTGGCATGGAAGCAATCAGCCTGTGGCACTGCTGAGGTGTTATGGAGGGCCAGGATGCTTCGATAGCGGCCTTAAGCTCATCCAGAATGTTGGGTCTTGCGTCTTTCAACTTCCTCTTCACAATATCCCACAGATTCTCTATGGGGTTCAGGCCAGGAGAGTTGGCAGGCCAATTGAGCACAGTAATACCATGGTCAGTAAACCATTTACCAGTGGTTTTGGCACTGTGAGCAGGTGCCAGGTCGTGCTGAAAAATGAAATCTTCATCTCCATAAAGCTTTTCAGCAGATGGAAGCATGAAGTGCTCCAAAATCTCCTGATAGCTAGCTGCATTGACCCTGCCCTTGATAAAACACAGTGGACCAACAACAGCAGCTGACATGGCACCCCAGACCATCACTGACTGTGGGTACTTGACACTGGACTTCAGGCATTTTGGCATTTCCTTCTCCCCAGTCTTCCTCCAGACTCTGGCACCTTGATTTCCGAATGACATGCAAAATTTGCTTTCATCCGAAAAAAGTACTTTGGACCACTGAGCAACAGTCCAGTGCTGCTTCTCTGTAGCCCAGGTCAGGCGCTTCTGCCGCTGTTTCTGGTTCAAAAGTGGCTTGACCTGGGGAATGCAGCAGCTGTAGCCCATTTCCTGCACACGCCTGTGCACGGTGGCTCTGGATGTTTCTACTCCAGACTCAGTCCACTGCTTCCGCAGGTCCCCCAAGGTCTGGAATTGGTTCTTCTCCACAATCTTCCTCAGGGTCCGGTCACCTCTTCTCGTTGTGCAGCGTTTTCTGCCACACTTTTTCCTTCCCACAGACTTCCCACTGAGGTGCCTTGATACAGCACTCTGGGAACAGCCTATTCGTTCAGAAATTTATTTCTGTGTCTTGTCTGTGTCAATGATGGCCTTCTGGGCAGCAGTCAGGTCGGCAGTCTTACCCATGATTTCGGTTTTGAGTAATGAACCAGGCTGGGAGTTTTTAAAAGCCTCAGGAATCTTTTGCAGGTGTTTAGAGTTAATTAGTTAATTCAGATGATTAGGTTAATAGCTCGTTTAGAGAACCTTTTCATGATATGCACATTTTTTGAGATTTGAATTTTGGGTTTTCATGAGCCGTATGGCAAAATCATCAGTTTTAAAACAATAAAAGACCTGAAATATTTCAGTTGGTGTGCAATGAATCTAAAATATATGAAAGTTTAATTTTTATCATTACATTATGGAAAAGAATCAACTTTACCACAATATGCTAATTTTTTGAGAAGGACCTGTATGTGACGAATTGTCACAAACTGCCTGCCCATTCAGGTATCGGGCCCATCCAAGACAGATTACAATGCCTGTGTAGATTAAGTTGCAACAATGCAGAGGATGATGTAGGCTATTAATCGGGACTCTTGGAGGCCGTAAAGAGGATACTTTGAAACAATTGTTTGCTAAAATGGACTGTAGAGCTTGGCTCAATAAAAAAAACAGCAAACTTAGCACACGAGGGACAATGCTAATACGTCTGCAGTCTTAGGGAAGCAAGTGCAACCTTGAGTGACATTCTGGCCCTCACTCGGTGGCAGTAATGCACCCATTTGTTTTGTTTTTTTGCCAACTACCAATAAACATCACAAAGAAAAATAAGGGTGATGTGTTATTTTTAGGCTAATATGAGCATGCCAACAGTAGTCATGATTTGTGAGAAATATACGCAAGGAAGGGAATTATCAAGGTGTTGAGCGGCAGATTATGTTGGATTGTGGACGTAAACTTTTGGACTAGGTATTTTACTTGACCTTTGTGGGTGTAAAATGACAGTTTTTGTTCGAGATGGCTTGGTTCTATCACTGAGATGTGGCTTCGAATAATGAGTTGCACATTATTTTTCTTTCTGAGTTGTTTGACAAAACCATTTACTGTGTCTATAGTTATTATTGTATTCTTGATTGGCATACAGCATTGGAATAACAAGACTCTCAGTTTTCAAATGTGGTATAATATGTATATGTACATAGAATAGGTCTCACAAAAAAAGGCAGATTTGAGCCGGAAGTGTGACACTGTTTACTGGGCACCCCCAGCTAAATTCTTCGGGTGCCAGGTCTGCTAGTTACTAAATATAATACTGAAAGGCACGAAGCAGAGAATGAGAAATCATGGTGAACAATAAAAGATTTGTTGTAAAATCAGCTAAACAAAGATCATTTACCAGACCAGTACTACAGAGTCTAAACCAAAAGAGCTGTTCTTCAGCACCTCTTTCTTGTCACAGAGACCGTCGATTTGTGTCCTGCTAATTACAGCAGTTGTTTTCACACTTCACTAATTGCTTCACATGTTTTAGAATAATTTTACCATTCTCTGTATCCAGGGGAGCTGACTGACACCACTGTATCCTGCTGGCTGGATTTCATAATTCATATTTTACTCTGAACTCTTGGTAGAACCAGCAGTTACAATTACACAGTGGATCCTTGCATAATGCTCATGTTGACCAAATATAGTTAAAAATAGACAAACATAAAAAACAAACGCCCTGCTCGAGAGGCTACATGTACTAGACTGGTCTTCTTCAAACCCTGCTCTGTTTCCAAGAATTTATACAGCACATGGAAAACTGAAAACACAGAAGGCATCCATGACAACTATGTTCTGAAGCACACTGTAAGGAGAGGTTCAGGTAGATTGAGACAAAATAAACCTCAGTGTATCCTCAGCGCCAAAATGTATTTCAAGTAATGCACCAACCTCTACATAAGAATATGTAGAGGTTCTTGTTTCTCATGCAACATGAGTAAATAAACAAAATCATTGAATGTAAATGCTAATAATGTTAAAGATATAAAGCTGTCACAGACTAATTTATCCTCTTTGGTTCCAGTAATCAGTCTGTCTCTGACTTTCACATTTAAAGACTAATGTTGGAGGGCGTTTTATCGTACATTCGTATAGTCCTTATTGTGACTCAGTCAGTAGGGCCCCTATAAACTGATATGGAAAATGTTAACAATGCGGGTGTGCCTGATTCACCAAAGATCTCAGGCACAAGTATCTATAGGCTGGGTGATGACACTCTGCTCCTTTTCAGTCCATGTCCATCAAAACTTTAATTTGGAGGATTTTCTTTGAACTGGAGATGACTTATAATGTGGTAGAAACAAGACACTTTACAACTCTTTAACCCAACCGCAGCAGAAGAGCAGTGAAATTTCCAGCTGAAGTTTTTCTCACTTTTTTAAGAGCTTTGAACATTTGAATTGAGTGCACATAACCAAGGAAAGACAGCTGTAGTATAAAAACCCACTGAAACACACAGAGATTTATCCAAATCATGAAATGATCTCATGTAAAACTTGCTCTGACAAATCTGACCTCATCCATCTGTAGTGTCTAAACATGAAATGTTGCGATGTGTAGGAGTCTGGTTTTGTTGGAGGAGTCACACATTAAAGTGAAACACAAAATGGAGAGAGTGAGGTAAGTGTGTTGAAGTTTCTCCTTTCCCAACAACATTTTGTTCCAGTATAGCATGTGAGAGACTAAAAGAACTAGCCAACAGAGGGGAGTAGTTAATATTTTCACAAGGGAATATGCAAGTCTGTTACTGACAGTCAATAGTGTAGATATTTTGATCGCCTAAATGTAAAGCACACCTTTCTAAACATTCTCACAAAGTTTCTGTCTAGAATCCATGGTTGTGATGGATGGGATATTTATCTTAGTAAAAAGCAATAGCTTTTCAATCATCTAATGAAACACCATAAATGTCAACATTAATATTGGTCCCATGATGATATGCTAACTCTTTTTTTTCCCTGTGAAGCTCAGTGTTTATATTTCCTAACTGACAGTTCCATGTCTGAACAACTGTGATTCCAGACCTGCTTCCCAATTCCTTTTGAAATTGGCAGCCACTGGGTTTTGTTTCTATAGTTACTAAATAAATAATATCAGATGTTTGGTGATTTGTTTTCACTTTAAAGAATGTCAACAGGGAAATCTTATGAGCAAATACGTATATTCACTACTCACTCAATCACTGATAATTTATTACATGTTGTAGCTTGTTTTAATAACTAAAACTAAGATACAGCAAAATATCAAAACAAAAGAAAACCTCTAGAACTTCAGTGAAATAAAGCATTTATTGCTGTTGAACAACTAAAAATAAAAGCATTCCAAATAGTTAATTTGTATTTATCCTCATTAACAAAGCATTAAAAAAATATATATAAATATAGCAAAATTATTACAATAAAAAAATACAAACTTGATCATCAGCACAGTACAAGAAAAATAATTTTGAATTGCTATATTTGTACAAACCTGGTTATAAATTTTTCTCCAAAGCACAGATCTATGATTTACTCATTTTTAACTTTAAAGCATGTGTTTCTGCACGTCTAGTCTCACACTCCAATTGGTAAACAGTCCAGACGCCATTATAGTCACAATCAGGAAACAGACTGAGCCATAGTACTACTATTCAGAGCTTTAGTGGCCAAAAGTAATGCAACAGCTACTCAATCTAAGTTTCAAAAACAGAGGCTTCAATTTGGGCAATACAGTAGGCTAAACGGATTTAAACTGCCATCTAAATCAAATCAAATCAAACTTTATTTATAAAGCGCTTTTCATACAAGAAGTTGCATCACAAAGTGCTTTACAGATTAAAAACAGACTGCAAAAAAAAACAGTTTGGAACAAAAGGATAAAGGTGAAGTCTTGTAAAATTATACTGCTGGATAGTGGTTGTAGCAATCCTCACATCCTAAACTCTCTCTCTCTCTGTTATATCTCTTTTATTTTTATTAAAGGTTTTTGCGCCTGAGTGACCTTTATTGACAGTGGATAGAGTTTTTTGAAGGGGGAGAGAGGTGGGGGAATACATGCAGAAAAGGTCGCCCGGGACGGGACTCGAACCGAGGACAGGCGCGTCGAGGACTAAAGCCTCTGCTTATGGGGCACCCGCTCTAACCACTACGCCAAGCAACACCCCACATATATATAATTTATTAAGCATTTCCAAGTAATACAATTAAGATACCGGTCTGTTAATATGTTCATTTTCATCCTGATTCATCTAAACTGGCTGAAGTCTCTCACAAAACTTTGTCCATGTCCAAGGATAACTGAGAAGAAAACATCTAAGCCAGTAAAGACCTTTCTAGAATTGAAAAAAGTTACTATTTTTTGACCAACACGGTAACGTTTGGAGCAACAGAAGTTACTGAAAACATCCAACATGAAAGATAAATTATGTAGTCAATTCTACAGAACACCATTTCAACCAAATAAATACATTTTATCTGACATACTATCTCATAGTTATTATCTTATATTAAATTCCAAAAATGTTGTTAAACACATATCTCTAAGTGTAATAAACCTTTGTAAATGTCACTACAAAAAGCATCTTTTAGCAATCACATCATGGCTGAGTACCAAAGTGTTAGAAGAAAATTCTTATTTCTCATTGATCATCTTAGAAACACTTTGATTGCAGAACAGATGTGGGTACATTTTGTTCCTGGCTGCCACTGTGTATTGAAATTGGTAGCAGGTTACATTCTCTGAGCAACGCATTAGAAATTCTTTTTGTTCTAAAAAGAACAAACTGTTCTAGAATATTGAACAGATTATATGGGGGGAATAGTTTTACTGCTGGATGTGAGAGATGAAATATCATGACAGAAAAAGGAGAGAACTGCTGCCGCCATGATTTACATCTGCTAGCATTTTTAGATCATTTATCTCCCTTTCCACTCTATGTCTATTTGGGTGCCTTTGTTTCACCACTTTTATTTGGAAGTTCTACCTCTCTTAAACATCACCCCTCGGTCAAATTTTCCTTTTATGGAACAACAAACTAAATTTTATGAGAAAAGCAACACAAAGCCTTTTCTTCTGAGAGATTTCTATTGCAATAAAAACAGTCTCAATTGACATACAATTTTATTGTTTTATGATTAGTGGCAATTCATATCTGGACTGCTATTGATCATCCTTTTCTTTTGTGGTTTGGGTGAAAAGAAAGTTTGACTCAGCTCGTTTCAGGAACTGGAAAACTTTTTCAAATAAATTCTGTAGTGAAGTTGAATATCTGAACGGGGGATTTTTCAAACTGTACACTGAAAAAAACATATCTTCTGCTTCTATGATTTGGTGGAAAGTTGTCAAAGTTGAATGTAAGAGTAAGTGAAGGTGCAGCAAGAAATTATTTGAGAGCAGTAAGTTGTGATCGCAAGCATTGTCTTTCCTGATTCTGTAATGAGTTGAATTTCACACTATGTGAATGCATTATCTTTTAAATATTTAATTGTCTTTTCCAAAATCAAAGTAACAAGAATAAAACATACCCAAAAGGAGAAACTTATTTATTAGTCTGAACTTATTTTTCCTTGTCTTTTACTTAACAGGTCTCACCTTGTTTAGAGTGAAGGGGGTTATGTGCATTCTTTTGTTTTTCTTTTCATCATCAGCTAACATTTTTTTCTTTGCAAACTGGTATGCAACCTAAATTATTACGTTTTTCCACAAACTTGGTCTGTTTTTTATTTTTGTTTAAAAAAATGATACTCTAAAACAAATACTGGGTGATGCGCCGTTACAGGGATAAATGTATAAATTTTTGGTGCTACCTACCATAATTTTCAGACTGTAAGCTGCTATTGTTTTCGCATGCTTTGGACCCTGAGTCCTATACAAGGATGTGGCTAATTTATAGATTTTTACGAGCTAACGTCCTCCGGGGGACATTATAGCAGGAAGCACAATGGTTCACAGGCCTAAAAAGTAAATCAGACAGCTGCAGCTGATCCAGAATGCTGCTGCTCACATCCTCACTAGAACCAGGAAAGTAGAGCACATCACACCAGTTCTAAAGTCCTTACACTGACTCCCTGTAGCTCAGAGAATAGACTTCAAAATACTTGTACTAGTATATAAATCATCGAATGGCTTAGCACCCTGCTGTTACTATACCAACCCACCAGACCACTCAGGTCTTCTAATTCCAGTCTACTCGACATCCGTAGAGTTAGAATCAAATTATGCTCCTCTAATCTGGAACAAACTTCCAGAAAACTGCAAAGCTGCTGAAACACTGAGTTCTTTAAAATTACAACTAAAAACTTATCTGTTTAGAGCTGCCTTTGAGTAATGTTTTCATGTTTCATGTTTTGTTTATGCTTCTTGCTGTTTTTACATTATATGCTTTGTAATGCCTTGATGTATCTGTGTTAGCTTCTTGCTTTATTGCTGTTTTTACTTTATATGCTTTGTCTGTGTTTTACTGCTTTTTTTATTTTACCTCTTAATCATGTAAATCACCTTGAATCACCTTGTTGTTGAAAGTGTGCTATACAAATATAATTGCCTTGCCAAGCCTAGTGAGACAGAAGATTCTGAGCCGAAGAAGACACTAGTTTTGAATTTGAACTGTAATCTTGTGCATCATGCACACCCCCTCATCATGAAAAACACACAAATAAATGCATATGATGCAGCTTTAGGTTAAGGCAAGTCAAGTTTATTTATAAAGTGCTTTAACAAACAGCATGACAGCTGATCAAAGCACTGTACAGAAAGCCTATTATAACATACAACATCATATTACCAATATAGAATAAAACTAGGAAAAGTACAGTCAGAATACACTAAATAAGTTCTAAAAAATACAAAATAGAAATAGAAAAAATACAGTCTAAAATACCAAAAGCTATTGATAAAAGAAAATAAAACATGCGTCAGTCACCGAAAACTAAGTCGAAATAGTGAGCTTTCAAACTTGATATGACAAAGGTTACAGAGGCCTTTAAAGTTAAAGTCAATCAAGCTGGCCGTCAAAGAAGGATATCAAATTCAAATTCAATTCAATTCAAAAATACTTTATTGATCCCAGAGGGAAATTAAGTGTTGGTATAGCTCATATAATTAATTCTTTAAGGAGTTGTTGTAGATGATGATAGCTGTGGGCAGGAAGGATTTCCTGTAGCGTCCAGTATTGCAGCGAAACTGAAGAAGCCTCCAACTGAAGACGCTCTGTTGTTGTATGACTGTCTCATGAAGGGGATGCTCAGGGTTGTCCATAATTGTTTTTATTTTATGAAGAATCCTTCTTTGCATTATCATCTCCACATGTTCCACAGTCGTACCCAGAATAGAACCAGCCTTCTTTATCAGGTTGTTGAGCCTTTTTAACTCCCTGGCTCTGATGCTGCTACCCCAACAGAAGAGATTACACTCTCCACAACAGACTTGTAGAAGATCTCCAGCATCTTGCTGCAAACCTTGAAGGAGCTAAGCTTCCTCAAGAAGTACAGTCTGCTCTGTCCCTTCTTGTAGACGGTTTCACTGTTGCGCCTCCAGTCCAGTCTGTTGTCAAGGTGAACTCCGAGGTATTTATACTCCTCAACCACCTCCACTTCTTCTCCTATGATGGAAACAGTGTTTGACTTATCCCCGTTTCTTCTGAAATCTACAATCATCTCCTTTGTTTTGTTCACATTCAAGGTGAGAATTGTTTCCACACCATCTCACAAAGCGGTCCACCAGCTCTCTGTATTCAGCTTCTTGTCCATCTCTGATACACCCGACAATCAGAGTCATCTGAGTATTTCTGCAGGTGACAGGTCTCTGAGTTGTACTGGAAGTCTGAGGTGTACAGAGTGAAAAGTAATGGTAAGAGTACGGTCCCCTGTGGTGCTCCTGTGCTGCTGACCACCTGGTTTGACACACAATTCTTCAGTCTCACAAATTGTGGTCTGTTGGTCAGGTAGTCATTGATCCAGGCGATTGTTGAGGGCTCCACCTGTGTCTTCAGGAGTTTCTGACAAAGCAAATTAGGCTGAATTGAGTTAAATGCACTGGAGAAATCAAAGAGCATGATCCTCACAGTGCTGCCTGCTTTGTCCAGATGACACTGGGTTGGTTGAAGCAGGTGTATGATGGCATCTTCAACTCCAACTCCACAGCGATAAGCAAACTGCAGTGGGTCCTGATACGTTCTTGTTTGGTTACTCAGGGGTGCCAACAGGAGTCTCTCCAGGACCTTCATGATGTGGGATGTCAGGGCAACAGGTCTATAGTCATTGATGACTGATGGGTGAGTTCTTTTTGGTACTGGAACAAGGCAGGATGTCTTCCACAACACTGGAACCTTCTCCTGAGTTAGGCTAAGGTTAATGAGTTGCTGCAGAATCCCACAGAGCTGCTCTGCACAGGCCTTCAGGACTCTGGGGCTGACACCATCTGGACCCGCAGCCTTGTTCCGGTTCAGTTTCTCCAGCTGCCTCTTCACCTGACTTTTGGAGACAGAGAAGTGGGAGGGGGAGGCAAAGGGGGTAGCAGCATTTCCTGACTTGATTGAAGTCAAACTTGTGGAATCAGAAGAGTCCATGGCTGAGGTGAAGGATAAAACATCCGAGGTGTAACAGGAAAGCTGTGTTTCAGAGGGGGGCGGGATGTCTGTTTGGCTGGGAACAGGAGAGGAGGGTGCTGAGCTTGTTCCTGAACTAAACCTGTTGAACAATGTGTTCAGTTCATTGGCTCTGTCCAGACTTCCATCTATCCAATCCTTCCTGTCCTTAAAGCCTGTGATCTTTCTCATTCCTGACCAGACATCTCTGATATTGTTCCTCTGTAGTTTGTTCTCCAGTTTCTTCCTGTATGCCTCCTTGCTGTCTCTGATCTTAACCTTAAGTTGCTTCTGTATACTCCTCAGTAATTCCCTGTCTCCCTCCCTGAAGGCTCTTTTTTTCCGCAGTTTTCGGGTCACTGGTGATCCAGGGTTTGTTATTAGGGAAGCATCTCACTGTTCTGGTGGGGATGATGTTGTCCACACAGAAGTTTATATAGTCAGTCACACACTCAGCCATGGCATTGATGTCCTCTCCATGTGCTTGAGAAAGAGTCATCCAGTCTGTGGTTGCAAAACAACCCTGCAGGGCTTCTTCAGCTTCATGTGACCATTTTCTCACAGTTTTCTTTGTAACAGGTTGCCTCTGAACAAGTGGTTTATATTCTGAACAGAGAAAAACAAGATTGTGATTTGATTGTCCCAGAGGAGGTCTTGGTTTGGACATGTATGCATCCTTTATATTTGCATAAAACAAATTCAAGGTCTTGTTTTCTCTTGTGGAGCAGCTGACAAACAGTTGAAATGTTGGAAGTGTAGTAGAGAGCGAGGCATGATTAAAATCACCAGATATTGCCACAAATGCATTGGGGTGCTGTGTCTGTAGCTTAGCAACAACGGAACTGATGACATCACATGCATTGTTGGCAACGGCTGAAGGTGGAATGTAAACAACTGCCACAATTACACTGGTGAACTCTCTTGGCAAATAATATGGCCGAAAACTTACTGCCAAGAGTTCGACATCTGGGGTGCAGAGACGACACTTCACAGTAACATGTCCTGGATGACACCATCTGTTGTTGACAAGCACTGCTACTCGACCACCTTTTCTTTTTCTGCTCGTCTTCAGATCTCTGTCTGCTCGTACAGTCAGGAAGCCTGGCAGAGAGATGTTGGAGTCAGGGATATGATCTAGCAGCCACGTCTCCGAAAAACACATAACACTGCATTCCCGGGAACTCTGGCTGAGTCCTTGTAAGGGGTTGAAGTTCATCCATCTAGTTAGCTAATGATCTGACGTTGCTTATTATGATCGATGAAAGAGATGGCTTGAACTTCCTCTTTCTCTTTTCGCTCCTGCTCTGCATCCACATCTCCTCCTCATCAACTGATCAGGGATTTTTGGCTTCAGTTGAGGTATTATTTCAGCTTTTGCAATGTTAATCAGCTGCTCCTGGCTGTAAACCACATTGTTGCCATGGTTACGCATCATAACAAGTTGTCAAAAAGTGAAAAATTTACAGCAAAAATCCTTCCAGCTTCACAGCACCAAAAACTAGAAAGTAAACAGGTGAAAAAAATGCAATCTTCCTCAAGAAAAAAGAGGAACCAATGTACAAAAAACCAAAACTTTATATGTAGCCAACAGAGCCACTCCAACATGCAGCCACCCAGAGCAGCGCAATTCTAGAATTGACTATAGAGCTACTGCAGGTAAGCTTGCCTTGGCTTAGTGGGCAAGAGGAAGAGGAAGATGAAGATCGCGATAGATAGACTTTTCTGGTAGGCTAAAGTATGTTTTGTTTTCTAACCAGGCATGTTACTGTCATGTTGGTGTTGTGTTGATACAATGTGGATTGGTGCTGTACTGCCAATTTTCAGGGAAAGTTTGAAACTAGAGTCTAAAACTAGAAAAAGCCCTCAGAAAGTGCAGACCTCCACCAGAGCCACTAATCCCCCCCCCCCATCCACAGGATATCTAATTTTTTAATTTTGGCACTTTTCCAATAACATGTCTCTTACAGTAACAAGACGCACGGCTATGTTTGCGGTATCACTACGCTCTTCCAGTGGAGAGCGAAGATCCGGGGCTGCTGCTCGAGGGGAGCCGCTTGTGAGCTCTCTGACATGGGAGAGGAGTGGAGGTTAGCACCGCTGGTCGGTGGGTGAATACGCCCTTCATGTCAAATCAACCCCAACATTTTATCAGTTGTTCCTGGTCCCATTGCGGACATTTCCTTAAAAATTTCATCGAAATCCGTCCATAACTTTTTGAGTTATGTTGCCAACAGACAGACAGACAGGCAGACAGGCACAAAAACATTTCCTCTTGGCAGAGGTCATTAAACCTAAACAAAAATCTTCTTTATACTGTCTTTCTTTGTAAATATCTCAGGATACAACAGGAAAACTTGCGGCTTACATTAAAGTGCAGCCTCTGTATGTACAAAATGTATTTTCTTTTCAAAATTAGCTTGTGCGGCTTATAATCATGTACGCTTAATAGTCCGAAAATAACGCTACTTTTAACTTTAGGACTTCTGATTTACCAGGCTAAGACTCTTCCTTCCTAAATTGAATATTTAGCACAGCCACAGCAGAAATGTATCACAGACATGTACAGAGCCTTGGAATTTGTGATACTGTTGCATTGCATTCTTTTTTCTTCCAGTTTTATGTAATAGATCAACTGAAAGTATGAGATAATGAGGTAATATGAATTGGAATAAAAAAGATTCATTCTTTTAAAAATTGTTGACACCTAAAAATCTAAGAAGTATGGTGAGCCTTTGTATTTAGCTCTATGATCAGCTCAAAATGATACCAAAGTTGACTTTTGGTTTGATCTGAGCAAAGATGGCTTATGGGAAACTGTAAACAGGATCTGTTGTGCATTTTGTTAAAAAATGATGTTCTTTTTGTCTTCCATAAACACCTGACTTGTGGAATGCCATCTATCTGCGTCTATTAGTTGTCCTGTCAACATATTCTCCTACTTGAGCTGTGGGTCTCTGGGACAGTACTATATTTCATAAACTTTAAGCTTCTCTACAGCATCATGCAAGTATGTCATGCAATTTGTTATGCAACTATTATTTTCTATCAGTTTTATAGTGTATACAGTAGGTTTTTTATTATCACCTTGAAAGTGAAACAGACAATGTTAATTTGCAAACCACATGTAATAAAAAAACTCAGCAGATTTAGGCTTTTTAGGAAAATACAAAAAAATAAAACCCTAAATTTTATTCTTAAGACAGTATGCCAATCCGAATTCCAGATAGAAATATTTGAATACCAATCATTTTCCTGGTCGTTCTGACTTAGGGTATTTCCATAGGGACTGAGTAGGATCCAGCATTTCAGACTGAGACCACATCACTGTCTGTGTCAGTCTTGTATCCCACCTTTGGGCCAGATTACACTTCTCTGCTTCCCCACTGTTCACATTCTGGGCTCTCCTGCTGCGACAGGCTGCTCCTTGTCCTTGGCCATGCCTGAAGGCTTTTAATGGCAGTCAGTTTGGTGAGCGCTAAAAATCTCATGCCAGCTGACTACCCTCTGGCAATGTGAAACTGTATTTTTGTGTGTGTATGTGATTGTCTTGCTTTGTAGTTAGACATAACTTTGAGAGTCGAGCATGAAAAGAAGGTATATAGAATGGAATAAAGTAGAATAGAACAGAAAAGGTCTGCTCTGTTCCTTTTTGTAAACAGTCTAACTGCTCAAACTCTAGTTCAGTCTGTTGTCCAGTCTGTTGTACAGGTAAACACCAAATGAACAGTGTTTGACCTAATCCTGTTTCTCTTCAAATATATAATAATCTCCTTTGTTTAGATCACATTCAAGATTAGATGATTGTTCCCACATCATGCCACAAAGTGGTCCACCATTTCTCTGTACTTGGTTTCTTGTCCATCTCTGATACAATGACTGTATAGTATTCAGAATATTTC
Organism: Valencia hispanica; assembly: GCA_963556495.2. Taxonomy (NCBI): domain Eukaryota; kingdom Metazoa; phylum Chordata; class Actinopteri; order Cyprinodontiformes; family Valenciidae; genus Valencia; species Valencia hispanica. Next base: position 45,278,586 of record OY747700.1, on the reverse strand, counting down.
TGCAGGTGACAGGAGTCTGTTTTGTATTGGATTTAGAAGTGTACAGAGTGAAAAGGAATGGTTCAGTCCCCTGTGTGCTTCTGTGTTGCTGACCACCTAGTTAGACACATGACCATTCAGTTTCACAAACTTTGGTGTTCCACTCCTGTTGGCTCCAGCCCTTCCTTCGGACGTCCCGCCTGGATGGTGTTAAAAAGCACTGGAGAAATCAAAGAACATGATCCTTATAGTGCATCCAGACTTCTTTATGTGTTTCAGAGTTGGGTGGAGGAGGTAGATGATGGCATCATCCAACGCGATGTCAGGCTGTTAGATTCACTGCAGTGTATCGTACAAAGACCTCCCCAGGAAGCAAAGATGGCTGAGGACCAAACCTTTGGGGCTCTTCATCAGATGCAAGGTTAGTGCTCCCCGCCTGCAACTACTGAAGCTTTCCTCACCTTGATCTTTTGCAAATTATTCCTGAATCATTCTTCAAGTGTGTGTGCAAATCATTCCTTCAAATGTGTATAAAGGGACAGGACAGTGGTGGGGAATGAGGGCTGTGCATTGAAATATCTGTTCCTATGAGGCTCATTTGTCAAACTATAAGTACCTTTTGAAAATGACAATCTTTAAGCAGGTATTAACGTACTTTTTATTAAGCCAGTGTTTCTGTTAAAAAGGGTTTTTATTTGTCCAATATTTTAATCTGAAATGGTTTGTGTTTTCATTAGCCCTAAGTGGAAAACTGTCAAGAATATCTTAGGTAAATGCTTAAAAGCATCCATCTTGGTGGAATAAATAAGCTTTTGTTCTTGGTCATGTGACACAAATCAAAAATTACCACCTGATCGAATAGGTTATATATATATATATATATATATATATATATTTTTTTTTTTTGTAACAACCTCTGATTGCTTCTATGTAAGACAAACTAAAACTTCCCTACCTCAGTCAAAAAGATCGTTCGGTTGCACATTAGAAAACAGGATGATTTAATTGAATGTCAAAACACTGGAGTACTAACTTTAAATTACTTCCTGAATTGATTACAAATAGAAGAGCCTTTGGGACAAGATGGCAACTCGTTCTTGTTAAAGGGGGAATTATTGACAGAAAAAAATAGATATAATACAGACCAACTTCTAGAAAGTCGGCCAACACAAGTGTTTATGTTCCCAGTATGAGTCTAATTAAAGTCTAATTCAGTGCAAGGTGGAACAAAACACTAGTTATTATTTACAAGCGCTCTGACAAAAGAAAGCTGAAAAAGTACACATCAGAGAAATGAAGTTATATTAGGACTGCAGGAAACAACCAAACAGAAAACCTTTAAAAAACCTCAATTGGTTTTCTTATGATTTGCACAAAACCTCAAAGATGTTGGTAACGGTACATCATTGATAATGGATTTTACAAAAAAATAAATAATTTGTAAGTATCTGTTTCAATCAGTTTTCGCCTAAACTTAGATCACATTAATTATTGCATGACCAACCTTATGGCTTAAGAAAGAATTGTCGCTCAAGTTTATATGTAGAATGTAGACAAGTGAATATATCTGTCTTGCCGAAGGACACAACAACTTATTTGAACAAAGCAAGGATTTGACGTCATGTAGAGTGGGGCTGGACGATATAGAAAAAGAGAATATCGATACAGGGAATAGCCATATTGATATATATCAATAATTGTTTAATTGTTGATAACCATATTGAATTATCGTCCAGCCCTACTGCGGAGGGAGATCACCCTTCAAAATCAAAATGACAAAAGGGACACATAGCCGAAGAAAAGTTTTCACCAGAAAATTCATTACTGTAACTCAGGGAGTTGGACAGTGTATTTAACAAACCAAAATGACAGGAGGCACTGAAAGCACAGGGACTGCGCAGTATATCCAATACATCACATGGTAAATTGGTAAACAACAGCAGAAGGAAATTACATCAGCTCATCCTGAATGTATTTGTTCTTTTCACACTGGATAGATTGTTATCTATATATTTCAATTTATGCTGTTGATGGTGTTATATAATCTAAATCTAGGTTTGGGTTTGTGTTCCTAGGGTCAATAAGTTATCTGAGTTGGTAAAGCAGGTCTGCTGTTAAGCTGTCCTCCGTTTTGTTTGTGACAAATGTCCCTCTTTATCAACGTCATGCACAACAGCAACAGGAAGAAAGGTTAAACTGCACATGGTCTTTCTGGTGTTGTGCTTGTCTGTATTCAAGAGGAACAATTGAAAATTTCAGGATGTGAAATATGCTAGTCAATTATGCAAAAGTGAGGCCATGTCTGAGACCATAAATTAATTGCGAATAAATTTTAAAGTCCATGCCACAACTTTATTATTTTGAACTTGATTGAAAAAAATTGGTTACTGATGAGAAATGTTAACATTTGCATGAGCATTGAATGAGTCATCACACTTGTTGCAAAACAAAAAAATAGCCAACATCAACAGAACTTCAACCTTTAACTTGCCCTGTTTGTCATGACAGAATACTCTCATGAGAAATTCTCTGAATGTAGTGTGCACAGTGTATCATATGGTCATGTGAGAAAAGCATTTGGCAATCGGAAGAAGATATGATTGTGTTCTTCAAGGATATAAGCATACAGTACATAGAATGGTTACAGTGATGACAGAGTAAATTTAGTCTTACTTTAAATCTTGGCAATCCAGTTGAAAAACAAGTGTAGTTGGTTCAATCAGGAATATCTTACCTGAGAAAAGATAAAAAAATAGGAAAGACAAGCTGCTTATTACAATGTAATCATAGAAAATATAGCATCACTGTTTTACATTGGGAATTATGTTGAAGCCAATAATCACAAAGTGTTTCTGAAGGTGTATTATGGTTTAATTATAGTGGACAAGCTGTCAGATCTTTGATATCAACAAACAAATCGGTCTGCTTTTCCCTAAAAAGTAGACAGCAAAGCTGCAGAAACAATGAGTTTCTTTAAATCAAGGCTAAAAACCCACATGTTTAGAGCTGGTTTTGAGTCAGTGACAAATAATAGCTGGAAAGTCAAATGTTTTCATGTGTGATATGTTGTGTGTCTCTAATATTGTGTTTTATGCTTTTACTTTAGGGTATAACATAAAAGCAGCAATAAACCAAATCACCCAAAGCACCTTGAATTGCCTTATTGTTAAAAGTGTACTATATAAATAAAGTTGCCTTGCCTTAAGTTTCACCCTAAAGCCAAGTACACTACTTTTTGTGCTCTATCTCTGAGAAGTTTAAAACAGTAACTGAAATCATTCATGTTACAGTAACATAAATTATTATGTTTACAGTAACACCAGAGGGAAAATATTTTTCATCTATAATTTCCGACCACCAAAGGGAAACATCCATCTATCCAATATGTAGCCATTTATTCTATACTTGATTAATCTTGGTGAGGGCTTGTGAGAGATGCTGTGAGAATCTTAAGCAGTATATGGGTGTTAGGAGGAATACACCCTGAACAGGCTGTCAGTCTATCACAGAGAAACCTAGAAACATACAAGAGAATAATTTACTTGCACACTCACAACTTAGGACGATTGAAAATTCCCTGTTAACCTACCATGTCTGCCTTTGTTTGACTGTGGGGTGAGCTGAAGTATCCATAGAGAACCCACTAATGCCAAGGAAGAACAGGCAAACTTTAAACAAAATCAAGCCCAGAATCTTCTTGATGGGAGGCAGCAACGCTAACTTCTGCACTGCTGTACTACCCACAAAATCAACACCTTATATATATTTGATGATTTGTATATCAAATCAAGGATGTAAAATGTAGTGTTCTACCTCGTCATGACTGGAATCCTCAGTTTTGGCATGCCTTCACCACCTTCTTTATACCCCACAGCGGCAGGATGGCTGTTGTCAGCCATCACCGGTCAATGTCAGCCATCACCGCAGAGTGAATAGCAATGCCCGATTCTAATTCAAGTGCAGTGTGTAGTTTTAACTTTTAGTAGGCACCACACTAACGGTTTTTACTAAAATGCACTAAAATAGCAAAAATAATGACCAGACATGTAGACAGCACTATTAAACTAATCTATACAGTTTATCAGCAAAAAAAAAAAAGATTTGGGTGTGAGTTGCTCTTTAAATAAATGATGGTTCTTCAATACAGGTCTATCTAATGGAGACATTTGCAAATTTATTTAGATTTGCTGCAGTTGTAACTGGAATTGAGGAACAGTAGATGTTATTACAGACCCATCGTATATGCCCACATCTCCTTGCAGGGACGGCTGCCCATCTCCAGCAGTCACTGGGTGAGAGGCGAGGGGACATTATGTCAGACCTGCATTGCTAAATTCTTTTTTTGTTTTTTTTACTCAGTTGTCACAACACTAGAACATTAGCAAATTCCAAATCTCAACACACAAACACACACTACAGACCACATTAAAAGAGCAATTTGGACTCAAGTTAAATTTAATTAAGACCCAGGATCCAACAACCCGTGCCTACATGAGAATGTGTTCACAACACATGTTCAATGATTGTCTCTAAATTTCTCATTAACTGTGGAAGTAAACTAACTGATTGGGACAGAACCTATTGCAGACAAATAGGACCTCCAAGCTGAGAAAACCAATTTCTCAAGGTGCAGTAGATAGAAAGTTCCTGAGAAGAAAATAATGAAAAAATAATTGAAAAACCAACAACACAAATCTTTTTCTTGTTTGGTGAGCCTTATAACAACCACTGACCATTTAAAAAAAAACTTCAGGTAACAATTTAGTGAATTCTTTCTGAAACCAAGGAAGCTTTGAGAAACTCAGGTAGAATGCTCAAATACAGACTAGAACTGCAAGCAGTTATAAACGGGTTCCAAGCCTGACCAAGCAAGTCCACCCCTGCCCCGCCCCTCCCACTGCATTCTCCTCCGCATATCCCATCAACCCAATGTTGTTGGGTCTCTTTGCCTGTCGACAGATTGAGTAATTTGCAGGACAGAGCTCACTCTTTTAAGGTTTTACCATTCAAATCTCTTTAGCCTCTAGGTAGTAATCACAAGCAAGACTGCCCTTGGCCCTGCCCTCCTTCCACACTCTCCTCCCCCCTGTTCCATCATCTCACTAGGTCTCTTTGCATATCAACAAAGAGTTGGGAATATGAAGGACAGTGCTTACTCCTTAAAGATAATGTCATTACAACATATTTAACCTACGAGTGGTAGTGGAACGCATTCTTAAAAAAAACAAAAACAATTCTATATCTGGAACAAAAACAAACCCATTACAGTGCCCATGGATCTAAAGCTTTAAAGATTTTTTTTTAACTGTAAACCGTAAGTTTGAAAGATTTTTTCAATGCAAACTCAAAATCGAAAAAGTTATAGCAAATCCACGGTTCATTATAGAAATCCCAAAATATACTCGGGTGACTTTGTCAATATCTGAAATCATATAAACAGAATCAGATAAACATTCCATTATTTTCTCATTAAAAATAGTTACTTGCCATTTTAAACAATAACAAATGTACATACCCAAAATATAAAAATTCATATAAAATCCAAATTACATGCAAAATTTCAGAAATATTTTCCGATATCCATGTCTAAATAATAATAAAAAACTCGAACCATTTCCTATATTTGTATATGTAATTCTTTTTGAACAAAAATGTTTATCACCATTTTTAACAATTCTAACTTAGTTTTAATTTAATAAAACATGCATACTTCATTAAAACATTACCAAATTATTCCTTTGTTGTCAGGTCTAGATGTGGAATAGCATCAATGTTTTATCATGCCCATAATTTAAATGCTTTATTAATTAAAAATGTTAGTCGCTCTCTTGTAAAACAAATGACCAAAATTAATTCATTCATAAAAAATCCAGATTTTGTTAGTAAATTACAAAAATACTCTCAGATGGTCATGTCTACAAATTGAATCATATCTTATTTCCATATCCCTAGATCAAGTACTTTTTCAATAATAAATTGTTAACTATTATTTTGTACAACAATGACTTACATTAATAAATTCATTAATAAACTCGATTTATTTAGAAATTACCAAAACATTCTCACATAGTCATGTAGGCATATGGAATCATATTCTTTCATTTACATTTACCTTGTTCAAATATTTTTTTTCAATTGTTCAATAAAAAATTGTTTTATACAAAAACGACTATAATTGCCGACCACCTGGTTTGATACTCAATCCTTCAGTCTCACAAACTGTAGTTTGTTTGTCAGGTAGTAATTAATGCATGTGATTATTGAGGATTTCACTTGTGTCTTTAGGCGTTTTTTATCAAAGCAAATCAGGCTGAATTGTGTTAAATGCACTGGAGAAAAAAAAACACATGATCCTCACAGTGCTGCCTGTTTTGTCCAGATGATAGTGGGTTGGTTGAAGCAGGTAGTTGATGGCGTCTTAAACTGTAACTCTACGGTGAGAACCAAACTGCAACTGGTCCTGATATGTTCTTGTTTGGTTACTCAGACCATGTACACACATAGCCGGTTTTTTTAAACGAATATTCTCACCCGCTCGTTTAAAAAAAATCTCCATCCACACCTAACCGCATAAGTGCGTTGTTAAGCACATTCATATACATGCCAAACATGTAGGGGGCAGTAGTTCCCCCAAATCCTATCCACTCAAAGTAACTTTATATGTTCTAACTTCTACATAGAGCAGTAATTGAGCTTGTAAAAACAAGCAAGCAAAAAGTGCTTGGACAATCGATAATGCCAACACATCTCTGAGGGCATAAATGCTGTGTCTGAGTGTAAACACAGGTCGCACAAGTGATGTCAGAGCAGTTTTGTTGCGGAAAGTGACGTTGAGGAGCCGAAAACCCTAGTTATTTCACTCCACACGCAAACACTTAAAATGGAGAAAACGCAGATCTTCACTTTGGCCGGAGTTTTCAAAAAGCTTAGTTTTTGGTGCCGTAAATCTGTGTTTTCGTGAGGATGACAGCCCAAACCATAAAATAAATATCTTCGTTTTGTGAGATACCCGGCTATGTGTGGACAAGGCATCAGGTGGGCCAACAGGAGTCTTTCCAGGGCCTTCATGATATGGGATGTCAGGGTAACAGGTCTGTAGTCTTTGATGGCTGATGGGTGAGTTTTCTTTGTTACTGGGACAAGTCATAATGTCAACACTTGAACCTTCTCCTTGGTTAGGCTAAGGTTGAAAAGGTGCTGCAGAATCTCACAGAGCTGCTCTGCACAGGATTTCAGGACTCTGGGGTTGACGCCATATGGACCTGTAGCCTTGTTCCGGTTCAGTCTCTCCAGGTACCTCTTCACCTGACTTCTAGAGACAGACTAGACAATTGGGAGAGGAGGCAAACAGAGTAGTAGCATTTCCTAACTTGGTTGAAGACCAGCCTGTGGAACCAGAAGAGTCCCTGACTGAGATGGAAGATAAAACACCTGAGGTGTGACAAGAAAGCTTGTATATATTGCTTGTATAGTTAGGAAGACAGGCAGAGTAATGTTTGAGTCAGGGATGTGATTCTGCAGCCATGTCTCAGTGAAACACATACTACTTCATTTCTGATACCCTGGCTGAGTCTTTGTAAAGGCTTGGAGTTTATCCATCTTTTTAGCCAGTGATCTCGCATTGCCCATTATGATCAATAGAAGAGATGGTAACTTCCTCCTTCTCTTTCTCCTGTTTGCTCTTGCTCTGCATCCACGCCTCCTCCTAATCAACTCATCAGGGGTTTGAGGCTTCAGTTGTGATAATAGTTCAGCTTTACAATGTTAATCAGCTGCTTCCGGCTATAAACCATCTTATTTCCATTGTTACACATCATAAAAAATTATAAAACAGTGAAAATTCAACAGCAAAAGTCCTTCCACCTTCACCGCACCAAAAACTATAAAGTTTACCGGCATTCATGCATGCATGCATTCCTGCATACATGCATACATACACATCTAATGAATGCTCATTGGTTGGGTTACAGTTGCGAGCTGAGATCAATACAACAGCACAAAAGTTCTTATCAGTCCCTCGCCTTCAAGATTCCTCATCGTCAGCATTGGCCAATAAGACGTTCATTTCTTCCGGAGTGAACTTGGTAGCAAGCATCCACCACTTGCCGTCCTCTAGAAACTAGTGAGCCAACATTCTTACCTTGTAATCATAGGCAAGCAGTTAGCAGTTAGCATTTCCATAATAAGTTCACCTGTAACTAACTCATGCTCTCCGTGTTTATGCAAAATGAAAACCCTCCGTCCCTCTATCATGTCTGCCACTCCAAGGCTCCACATGTCTACGGCACATGTGTACTCAGCACAGAGCTCCTCCACGAATAGTCCGGGGCTCTGTAGGGTTCCGTCATGGCTGTGGAGCTCATCTGCCCGTTTTGCTTTCTAGCAAGACCATGTCCGCAAGCTTTACCATAAGACCATCAGACAGAAGCATGATGTCATATTTTAGGTCTCTGTGGATCATATTCAGTCTACGCATGTAGTTCAGGACCTGCACGATCTATATCGCGACACGAGCCACAAAACTCAACGGGAGCACTTTGCGAATCACAACGTGCTTACCGGTGTTCTTACACATCGCCTTGTACACGGTTCCATAAGCCCCTGATCCTACGTGAACACAGTGTTTGTAGTTCTCCATCATACAGTGTAAGTGGACGCGAAGCACACCTGTAGTAGTGCTGCCTATGGAGATACTTGTGCCTTTTTTGATTCTTCATTGGTTGGAACTGCATAATGAGACCGTTCAGCCTCCACTGGCAATACAGCAGACGGACATGTCTGACCTCGGCTTCGTGACGCATAGGTGTACATTGAGTATAGGAGTATTACTGGTAGGATTCAAATAGTAAGCTTGGAACCCCTAAAGAAAAAAAAAGAAAAAAGAAAAAATAAGCAAACAGGTTTTTGTTATTAAAGGGGCATGAAATAATATGGAAAAATGTAGTAAAAAGTAGGTATTGAATCAGTTGGTATGTAGCAATCTGGTTCTGGTTTAAACACCTGTAAGCATAAATCTCACATTAATTTAGGACTTTTTGTGTTTAATTTTAACCGTTGTTTTCCCAGAATGGTCATACTGATTTAGAAGTGTATATGTACTGGACACATAACTGGTATAAGTATTGGACAATTTTTTCTCAGAAAATATATTTTTAGTATTTCTTTTGACATGTAATCACCCCAGATGTTGATAATAATCTACTTAACCCACACATACAAATAAATCAAAGCAAATTAAGCCACACATTTAGTTGTGGGTCAAAAACTGGACTGCAATGGTGTTGGGATTCATTTTCCACAAATTGAATGGACTGCATCTCCCAGCATCCCTTGCTCCGCCCTCAAAGCATTCTCAATGATCTGTGGCCAGTGATGACATCAAAGAGTTGATAAAGGGGCGCGGAACATGAAATCATTGTATTTCCCTTGCTCATCGCTGAATGAAGACACTCAATTGAATTGCTGGCAACTTTCCCTCTTTTGTTCCGAGCTGCTGGACCAGAAAAAAACTCCCCTGAAAACTTTGAAGTACCACCCGCTAAGCTTCCCGTTTGTGTATCTAGAAAGTCTGCTTGCATCTGAGCTATACCAAGATAGCTCTCTGAAGACAGGCCCGATTTCGGTCATTGCCTTGTATGCGTCCATCTCTGACCTCGGCTGTACACTGCTGCTTCTACCACCATTTGAACATTTTCGTTCCCTTTTCTCCATCATTCGTCGTGGACTGGTGTGGACGGAAGAGAATCAACGCCAAGTACGATAAACCTGGTTTATTTCTCCTGAATCTGACTAGAGGAGTTAGGTCCGACAAGTTAGATCCCGTCTTTCTGTTGGTTGATATAAGTTTGTGAACTCGTAAACCACTGTTTACTCCTTGCCAATTAGCGTCGCGGCACGCTGGCCTTGAGTGTTGTATGCTCTGTGTTATCACTGGTTATCGCTAGGAGCAGTGCTATATCTCTTCTTTTTTTTTTTCTTTTATTCTGTTAACGTCACCTGTCTGAGCTGGCTGCCCACCCTAGACCGGGTCGCGTGGTGTCCTTCGTTTGCTAAAACTAGTGCTAATTGTCCCTTTGCTCCCACATCATCTCCACTGTTAGGTGAAGCCCATGCTTTCCAGCCTGCGTTTCATTGCTTCACAGAGTGGAGCATGGGACCGATAAGAGCAAAGACTTTATGATTGTCCCCCCACACACACTCTTCTCTCTCGCTCTCGCTCACACACATGCAGAGGTGATAACAGCATATTTGAAGTGAGACCCTGCTGACTGTCCTCCATTTATACATTTTTCTAAGATCGTGGGTAGTTTGTAGATTGTATGCATTAGAATAGATGGGATTGTTGAAACAGTGAGTTGGCTATTGTGTTAATAAACCCAGTAATATTTCAAAGAGAAGCTTCTCTATTTTATTCAGTGTGTGCCTGCAGTTACTGTTCACAGCGTTTGAGCTCACATCCTTCAGAGGAAACTGAAGGTCTGGAAAATCTCTGACTATTATGTTAATATAGGAGTGGTGCCCCAATTAATCAATTAAATAATTGAATCTCATCAATAGTGATATTAATATTAAGTTAATAGTCATCACTATTGATGTTGAATTAAACCAGACATTAAATTGCTCACACTCTGAGCCTTCTCTATCACAACAATGAGGAAAAAAGTATTGATCACACAGAATTTCTTTTTTTTTAGGTAACAATCACTTTAGGACATATACTGTAGGGGGAACCTAGTCACATGCTTTACTCAGATGTGATTTTAATCTCTTTGTTCCTCAAAAACTGTCTTCATTCTTAAAGATTCTAGGGGTCCTTTCTATGCATTTGATCTTCAGTGCCTTACATGGATTTTTATTGGATACAGATCAGGTCATTGATTAGGCCATTTCAGCATTTCAGCAACAGTGATGGGTCTTGATTTTTCATTTTAGTATTACCGAATATCACTGCTGCTTTTGACACAGTTTATCACAACAGGTTGGATAAAGGGTTGAGATTGGCTGGTGTTTTGCTAACCTGATTCAGACCTTTATTTCTTTACTGGTGTCAAAACTCAATCAGGTAGCTGTACCTCATCCAAAAATGCTTTTACCATAGTTCTAATCAACACCAGAAAAATGGAGTACATCACACCAGTTCTTCAAGTGTTGCAATGGGCTTCCTATTTGCAAAAATAGATTTTAAGATTCTGCTATAGGTTTACAAAGAACCAAATGGTCTTGGGTCAAAATAGTTTCTTATCAAGTAAATCTCATGTACAGAGACAATTTTACTCAGTGTTCCCAAAACCAGAAGCAAACAAGATGAGGCAGCATTTAGTGTATGTGTAGGCTTCTCAGCTATAGAAGAAACTCCCTGAAAACTAAATATGCACAGAAGATGTTGGTTCCTTTCAAATAAGACTGAAAACATTTGTGTTTACAGTTTTTTTTGATTGCAGAATCTGACTAATGAACAATTTGAAACCTTTGTTTATTTTATACCTTTAATACTTGTACGTTTTTACATCTTTTATTTTTATGTAATGCTTTTATGCTTATGCATTATTTTTATTTCTTAGTTCCTTTGATGTCCCAGTTGGAATCCCTGTCAAAGTACAATAGCTGATGAATGAAAGCGTATTGTGGACATATGAGGTTCCCCAGTTAGGAAAATAGTGTGTTTCAGTAATGATGCAAGCAAAAAAAGGGCAGGTGATGTTGATGACTACAATTCAGCAAAGAGATTTCAACAGTCACACTTTGCCCACCCGATCAGACTGGACGGCTTATCAGCTTATCTTGATAAGAGCAGACCTTCCTGATTTGACATGTCATTGAAGTGTTCTGCTTTTAAAGTCCTCCTGACTTCCAATAAGTTCCTGCTACTTCTGTGGTAGGTGATGTGTAGCTCGGGAGACGACCCATATGATGTGATGTGGCAAGGATGCCAATCCCTTGTGTGAAAAATCCTCATCTACCTTAATCAAGTATGATATTTCCAGACAAAATTCCTGTTTCTTACTCATGCTCTCATACTCATCAAAACGCTAAAAAATAACTCAAGAAAATCATTATCATAATTGTATAAATATTTAGAATCATTTGACAAATAAAATTCAGAGTTGTTCAGACACAGCATTTACTTAACTGTATTAAACTAATAACAAGCACACCCATAAAAAAAAAAAAACAACATAATTTTACCACCTTCCAAAATCTATACAACACAGATTCTTTGTGTTCACAGTTTTGTATTCTGGCAACCTGCAGTTTATTGATGCCCCAAGGTTGTAAGCTTGGTGTTTAACTATAACAAAGTATTCCTTGCCAGCTGAAATTGAAAACTGACAGTATGGGTTGACCAATGGAAAAAAGGTATGTCAAAAGTGTCCAAGAAGATCCACAGTAGCCTGATGCCACTTACATCACACAATCAGCAATTCTATATTCCAAGAAATGCGGTATGTAATTTATATTATGAAAGGGAAAAAGAAAGCTTTAATATGTTGAGCTATTAATTTTACTTCTAAAATTGGCCCACGCAATGTTCAGACTTGAAGCATAAAAAGTGAGAGTTTAATCATGAGATAAGTAGTTTTATGAATTGTTCTTTTCAATTAAGCTGAAACCTTGACTGCTAAAATATGTTGGACTGCTTGAAGCACAGCATTTACAGAACAGTATCTGACAAGGACACTTGGATACACAAACAAACACATCAGTGAATATGAACTTGCTCATCACCTCAGTAGTGGAAATGCATAATGATCTCAGTAATCCTAAGTAATGCTTTCGGACTGTTCTGTGTATGCTGACTTCCTGTCAGCCAAAGTGTTGCCCATGAAAAATGCAACAGCTAGAAAAGCATCAGGGGGTCAAAGGTTTGTATTGAATTAGGAGACTGAGCAGATGGTTGTCTGATTGTGTTGTGAGGTGGACATAAAGGAAGATGACAACTGGGACATTTGAAATCTGGGAACAATGTCAATGAAAGGATTAAACCAAGAGCACTGTGATGTCTGATCTTTAAGAACAGTTGAGGAAAAAGTTGTACAATCAGTATTGATGCAAGATGGTTTATGACCTTTGTTATAACCTTTCCTAGTGAAATTCCAAAGCATGATGAGAGGTAACTTGAACAAACATAACTTTACATGACTTAGCTAAGCTGTAAAGACAATAATGGGTAACTGTTAACCGTTTCAGTCCAAATTCAACATAAATAAGGTTGATGTGCCAACAATCTTTATCAGGAACTATTTCATGAAATACAAATAGATTTTTTTTAAAACACTTCAAATAAGCATTACTCCACTTTGAGATTATCATTATATATATATGCATAATTTGGTTCCTATGAAATCAAACATAATAAATCAGTCATGTATCATAGTCCACTTGGTTTTACTAAGTGACCTGTTTTATTTTCAAAGAAATGAAATGTCCCTTTTGCCTTGTTATACTAAACAATGATTCCACAGTTTAAAAAGTTGTGTCATTCAAGTAAAACTAGTTTAACACACCATATTCTAAACGAACCAGTTAATGCTCTGAGAGGTAATGTCTTCATGTGTTATCAAAAGATATTAGGAGCAACGTCCTATGCTTGCAGTGGAAGCAATAACCCCCCACAATCACTTCCTTCTACATCTTCAACAACACTGTCTCTCTTGTGGATTCTTTCAGTTTCTAGGAACCAATCTTTCTCGTGACCTATAATGGTCCTCACATGTAGAAAGTGTTAGAAAAAAGGCCCAGCAGAGACTGCACATCCTGCTGCAATCCAAGTAGGACAAAATGCCACTGGAGCTGCTGGTCATCCTCTACACACCCTTTATCCAGTCTGTCTTGTGCACATCCATCACTGTGTGGTTTGGCGCTGCCACAAAACAGGACAAGGACAGACTACAACAAACAATCAGAACTTCAGAGCAGGTCATCAAGTCTGACCTTCCCTCCATCCTGGATATGTCCAGGTCTAGAGTAAGGAAGAGAGATGTGGTTTCTTCTACTAGGATGTCTGTCTGATGGATGCTAAACAGATTGCTTAGCTACTCTGCTGGGTATGAGATCTATGCATATTTGCCCCAATTCAAACTTGTCCTCTTCTTGAGAGATAGCAAAGTAGACACATTTTTACATAAAATGTTTTTTTTTTATTCCCCATCAAATGCCTAAGTTTATATTTAAAATGTCTGCACATTCTAATAAATCCACCCACAACATCATTACAAACTCAGCATCCATCTGTTATTCAGCCATCAGAGGAATCAAATGCATCACAGGCTTGAGATAGAAATCACGACCAACAAAGTATTGCTCAAGATATTCAATTAACAAGCAGGTCAAGTCTATAATTCTTTTTTGGGCTGTTCTTTCATTTGATTTTTGTTATAGTTTTAAAACGTTTTTAAACGTTCTCTATTTTTAGTAAACCACATGCCATCTGTAGATTTCTACAATTTCAAGGAAAGGTCCGAAAGACAAAATCAATGGCATATGTAATATTGGACATCTTTATTAGGACTGCATATCCTGGTAATCCACAAATTATTGATTTCCAACTGGAGTGGAGAAAACTTCAGTTTATTTGACTGACTGCTGGTCACTTCCGATTCTGGCAAATTTGTTGCCGCATTTCTGCTGACAGTCATCTCTTCCTTACTCCTGCTTCCTTGCTACTCCATTACCAGCAGCCTTTAGAGCTGAGCTACTTAAAATGTAGAAAGCATCATCAACTGTGACGTTAAATAAGCAAGAGGTAGAGGATATGCGGACTGAATTGAACAGATGTTTTCCATTATGTTGTCACTTTTACTTTATCTTTTCTATTTTTGTACCAGCCCCCTTATCTGCTCAGAATCTTGGGGCGTGGGGGTGGGGTGCAAAATACAGCTTGTCTACAACTGCATGCTAAAGCCACTGTTGAAGCATGTAATTTTAGGACATAAAGGTGAAACTTGAATATTGCAAAAAGTTCATTTATTTCAGTAATTCAGCTTAAACGGTGAAACTAAACTAAACTATACTTCATTACAGGCAAAGCAAGCTATTTCAAGCCTTTATTGTTATAATTTTGATGATTATGGCTTACAGCTTATGAAAACCCTAAATTCAAAATCTCAGAATATTATAATAATGTAAAAAGGTTGAATATTTTAGGCTCAAAGTGTCACACTCTAATCAGGTAATCAATCTAAAACACCTGCAAAGGGTTCCTGAGCCTTTAAATGGTCTCTCAGTCTGGTTCAGCATGAATAACAATTAAGTGGCAGACTGCTGACCTGACAGTTCTGCAGAAAACCATCACCGACACCCTCCATAAGTACAGAAAGGCCCAAAAGGCAATTGCAAAAGAAGTTGGATGTTCCCAAAATGCTGTATCAAAGCAAATTAATAGAAAGTTATGTGGAAGTGTGGAAGAAAAAGGTGGACAAGCAGCAGAGATGACCGCAGCCTGGAGAGGATTGTCAGGAAAAGGCCATTCAATAGTATTGGGGACCTTCACAATGAGTGGACTGAGGCATCAAGAGCCACCACACACAGATGGATCCTAGACATAGGCTTCAAATGTCGTACTCCTCTTGTCAAGCCGCTCCTGAACAACAATCAACATCAGAAGCATCTTACCTGGGCTAAAGAAAAAAAGAACAGCACATTTTACATCTTATTTGGTCCCAGAGTCCGGAGGCAGAATGGAGAGGCACACAATCCAAGATGCTTGAAGTCCAGTGAGAAGTTTCCACAGTCTGTGTTGATTTGGGGAGCCATGCCATCTACTGGTGTTTGTCCACTGAGCTTTATTAAGTACAGAGTCAATGCAGCCATCTATCAGGACATTTGGGAGCACTTCCTGCGTCCTTCCACAGACGAGCTTTATGGAGATGGTGACTTCATTTTCCAGCAGGAATTGGCACCTGCCCACACTGCCAAAAGTACCAAATTCTGGTTCAATGACCATAGGATTACTGTGCTTGATTGGACAGCAAACTCGGCTGACCCGAACCCCATAGAGAATCTATGAGGCACTGCAAAGAGAGAGATGAGATACATGAGGCCGAACAAGAGCTGAAGGCCGCTATTGAAGCCTCCTGGTCTTCCATAACACCACGTGCCACATGTTGACAGCATCCATGACACGCCGCATTGAGGCAGTAATTGATGCAAAAGGGGCCTAAACCAAGTACTGACTACATATACCTCTGTAAAGCATGATTTTCTAATTTTTTGAGTTTCACCTGTATGTGTTTACTTCAACATTATGGCTAAACAACAACTGTGGGAATATTACAGTCATTCAAAAAATTGAATTGAATTAGATTCTTGGATAGTATGTAGATATACAATTTATAAAAATGCAGATTTTAACACTTTTACACAAACAAAAAACATGTACCAGACGAAATCTTTTTTGCTCACACTTGCTCACCTCTTGTTCTTTCTTCACATTTCCTTTTAAGAATTTATCTGGTTTTTCCTTTCCATCCTTGTCCAAAGCCCCATCTCTCGCCATCTCCTTATCAAATCAATGTTTATTCAGAAAGACCATTTAGTCTAGCTGCCAAGCTTTTCCTTTTTAATAAAAGCTCTAGCTCCGATCAATTCCAACATTGTCCCCATATTTTATGCATGTTTGTTTCCATTCATCCACTTCTTTCAAGTCTCCCGACTTATTGTTTGTCTGATGAGGAAAATAGATTCAACTCCCTTGAAAAGATAAAAGTGAGATGATGAAATATGATCAGTATTTGCCAAGAAAGAACCAGTCTCTTAACAGCAAGTTGCTAAAAAAAATGTTGAGCATATTTTAAATTTTCCATAAGAAGAAGACTTTGTTTATATTTAGCTTTTAAAATGACAGAAAATGTGGCAAACAGCTAAATTACCTATTACAAATTAGGGGGATTGTTACAGGGGTTTTGCAGAATAGGTGGTGCTTTTCAGTATTATTCTGAAACACTACAGATGTTATTAAGAGGACTTGTGGAGATGGGAAACACAATTCTGCATCACAATGACTACATTGGCTTTTGAACAGTGCATTTTACATGTCTGCACACCTTCAAGATTCAGACCCAGGCCATGGTGGGGTTTGTTTTTTTAGACACTGAAGGTATAGAGGGTCTGCCTTGGATTGTGCAATCTTAATAGTTTTGCTGCAGATTAACTGATATGGCTCTAAAGGCTGTGAAAAGGAGGGAGGGACCATATGCAGCCCTTTTAAAATGTGACTGTTACATATCTATTGTTGTCAAATATTGTACAAAAATAACAAAAAAGCTGCATTTTTTGTTTTTTGTTGCAATGTCATTGGGCCAACAAAAGTATGAATAAATCAGGGTATGGAATTTAAATCACAGTGTATCCGTCATGTTTTGACATTTTTGAGGGTCAAAATGCGGAGAAAATCACAGTGGGGACATGTTTTTACCTGAAAAGCTTTCTTCATCTTCCATATAAATATATATATTTTTTTTCAATTTCAAGTATGCTATAGACACTAGGCTTGCAATATGAAAAACATTTTACTCATTGGGACTTCTTGAGATTTGATCATACTCTGTTTTAAGAGTTAAATACAGTACTTTCTGAAATAGAAACTGCCCAAAAGGTCAGTACAGCTCAAATAATAGCCTGAAATATATATAGTACCAATGATACAAGGTATGAACTGTGTGAAGTAGATTCCTCAGGGATTCATTATTTAATTATTTGCCAACAGACAGCATTCACAAACAAATGTCATTAAACAATAAATAGAAGTTGGGACATATCGAATAATGAAAGGGTATTTTACACTGCAGTTACTAAGTGCTGTAATTTGAGACCCTCTTACAAAATACTCAGTAATCCATAGGAGCTAACCAAGGCCACGCTGACAAAAATACTGGCATAAATATAACCAAGTAATACAACCTCCAGAAAAAATATCACAGTATGCAGCAGAACATTTTTTAATTGATGACTACAGTGTATCTGACCAGTCACACCAGACTGTTCAACATTTTAATCACTACAGCAGCAATAAGACACCTGAGAATCCTGGGAAGCTATACTACAATACATGTTCTATATACCCAGGCTATCTTTATCATTCCCATGATCATACATCTATACTGACAGTTTGCTGAGCTTTGGCCAGGTTTTTGTGATATAGTGGATTGGGAGTATGTAGCTCAACAGCCTTATGTGAAGATAAGGGTCAAGTGCAATCTTGCATGTAAGTGAGACATCAAAAGAATTCACAGTTGGATTATTTACTCCACTAATTACACAGCAGCAATTAAAGCGCCTGGGCTCTTTTTTATTTCATATGGTTGAACTTCACAGGAGTTTTAGCCTCCCAAATACAAATGTATAAGAGTGTGACAGAAATGTGATAACCATCTAATTTTTTCTTTTAACTGAAATATTTCCTTAGTTGTTTTGGGGAGAATCAATCAAAATAAAAAATAAAAGGTTTCAGAGTTTCATTTTTACTTCGAGTAGAGAAGGCAAACCAGGCATACTGACTAAAAATGGTCTATTCTGATGAAAGTGAGCTACAGGGTAACAGTATAATGGGGTCATGCTTAATCTTAGGGATGATCAGGTTAGTACTAGAGGGTGTAGGTTAAGCATTGTCTTCTACTGAAAATGGTTCTTTTGAACTTTAGGTATCCAAACAGATGTTCTCTCCTCCTCTCTGCTGCTATGTCTAAAAGAAGAGGAAAACATGACTGCATTAAAACTGAATTTTAATTCATAAGATGTTGGACAGAGAGACAGATTTTCCAGTATTTAATCCATTTGGTATTTCAGAGGAATCTTAAAGCATAACATCTATCAGCGCATCACTGCTGGACTACTGTGTGCAGAGTAAGATTTCTTATTAGCTCATTTACTAGAAGGAGAAAAATCATCAGGAACAAAAAAATAATCTCTCCCAGCTGTAAAGAGCAATTACTGTTTGACCTTTGACGAAGCTTGACATAATGTGAGTGCAAGTCAGTTCAAGATCTACAAGATGATCAATGTGATGGAATAAAGCATTAGTTTAGTTTCTAATGCAGATATTAAGGTGAGTATCATAAATGTCATCCACTTTATTGCTTTATTCTGCCATAGCTCAGGCTGTCTACATGGATTAGTAGCATCTCAGGACATTTAGGAACAGATTGGCCTCACAGAAACGAACCCCTGCAGCATGTTTGTTCCAATAATTACTATTCATACTGTCACACCAAACAGACTGAACTGTTTTCACTGGTGATAGCCCACAGAGATAGACATGAATCTGTTGACATGAACAGAAATCTAGATTTAGCCAGGTATACAAACACAGCATGACCAGCATGATGTTTTAGGAACTAACTGTGATGACGTTTAATAAAAAAAATAAAAAAAAGAGTCAATAAAGAGAGAAGTTTCATGTATTTGGAGATGGGAAAGGGTTTGGTACCTTGATGGTTATTCATTCTGTATGCAAGACCATCTAACAAAGTTATTTGTCAAATGTCAATTGTGTTAACATTTGAGTAGAAGCTTAAAAGATGCTAAATGTATGTTGTAATTTTCATTTTATTCAATGGGTGACATTTAAAAATAATTGAATTTCATATTTACAAATGTATTTTTTGGGGAAAAAGTAACAACACAAAATAGGCAGGGAAATAGTAGTAGTTTGATGTGGGTGTTAGGATTTTTTTTATTAGGAAGATCCAATTTAGGATGAACATTTTGAGCCTTTTTGTTACTGAAACAATAATGTCTTCACTCTATTTAAATGCCTATAAATCTAAAATGTGAAACAAAAACCTCAAACCTTTAAAGGTGTCACTTAGCAAAATCAAGTAAATGCAGCAATTGCATCCAAATAAAGAACAACATTGTTTTATTTTGGGACTAATTTATGTCAACATGAGTGGGGATATTAAAGAAGAGTAATGGCTGCACCTCTCCTTTAGATATTAATATTCCAAACTGTGAGTAGTTACAACATTTTCATAATAATTCTTTTTCTCACCATGAGAGTTCCGTTTCTAATTGTGAAGCCAACAAAGATTTACAATATTCTTTAAGGCATTAGTTCCTGAAATGCTGCTTCCGTAACATCAATCAGGGAACTCGACATAAATTACATCGAATATAGCTTAGTTTGACCATTGGCAAGTAGAGGGGCCAAAGTGAAACTAGCATGCAAAAGTTACTGTATATTTCATCTGGACAATGTCGCTGTGCTCAAAAACATGTTAACCAATAAATAGCTAAAATAAAACCAAGATTATTATCAATGAATTCAAATTAAACAACAGTCTTTAAAGAGATACATTCTAAACAAGCATCATTTTAAATTTTTTACAATATTAAAACATGCATACTGTTTGTGCTTAAAAGCGTTATTAATCATAACACATCATAAAATAAAATGAAATTACAAAAGACAATGAGTGTGGATTGGGACAGTGTTGAGCTGACCGCTAAGTTAATTGAGAAGTCCCAAGTTTAGGGTTACCCAGTTTATTCTTAGTCCTTCCAGCCCTCCCCCCAGGGCACAAACCCTAAGGCTCCTTCACCTTCACTTGGAGAGCAAATTACTTGAACACTGCAGTGGATAAGTTTTAATATTTTTCAGCTATATCCCACTTTACTATGTGATTTTAACAAAAAGGCAAAAGCCAAATAAAACTCCACGAGATTTAAGTTCAAACGAGGAATGTATTTGAAAAACAATTAAGCAAAAGATTATATTTTAATATCTGAAAATATTGAAAAATATGATGAAATGAAAACAATATGTCCCACATATTGGCAGTGTGACAAGAAAATTGCAAAAATATTTATATACAAAAAAACAAACTTCATGGCTTTCCACGTCAAACCTGTTTTGTTTGAAGAAATGCAAAAGGCCTATATATTTCTCTTTATAAGTTGTTTTAAGTCAAGGTACACACACAGAAGGATATTTTTTTTTTATTCTCTTCTCATTCCCATTCCTACTGATAAATGCATTCCAGCAACAGAAGTTGTGCTCACACCAACTTCTACTTCTTCAGCTATGGGTAAAATGAGATGGTAGCTTTCAAGAGTAAGATGCTCTTGACTTGGTTGCGTTTATCCTACGTGTGTTAGTGTGTGAGGGCAGCTAGATAACAGGCTTTTAACAAGGCCAGCAGCTGTTGACTCACCCTGTCACTGAGGCAGAACATCGTCAACGCTCTGTTGTTGATCCCATTTATCACTTTCTCTGAGGGAGCAGTCTCACAAGACATGTTTTATAAGTCTTCCATGACAACTCCACTCACTCTCTGTCTTATTCCATAAATCTGCCATAGCAGAAAGATTCCTTAAAGTGTCCTTATTCAATGTGGAGAGGTATGGTGGACAGAGTCTTAAGAGTTGTGTTTTAGTCAGATCTAACAGACTATTGAGCATTTAGCTGCCACATAGAATACAATAATCATTTATTTGAAGCCATGATTTACAATATTCAATTCATATTTGTTTTCACATTTTTCTTACACTGTTGTTAAGTCTCCAGCAACACTTCAAGCATTCCAATTAACACCAATGCCTTACACTCAGAGTTTTTGTCAGTTTATTCTTTTAAGTTGCATTTAGAGAGAACAGTTGACATCATGGCTTTTTTTCTGTCACCGAGTCATTTTCTCCCCCGAACTCTGTAATGAGGGTCAAGGACAAAGTAGGAAACAAAATAATAAAGTCCCCTCTTGGGATGACCTGATAACATTAGTGGCTCAATTCATCCTTCACGGACCAATCAAAATACATTGTTCCAAATGAAATGTAATAAAAATAGTCTATGAACCTTAGTAACATTATTCATGTGTCAATGGACCAGAATGATCATTAAACTGAATTTTGAGTCATGTGTGAATAAGGTTGTGCTAAATATGGTTATTTTCTCTAAAACAAGAATTGGTCAGGTGTGAGGTTTTGTTCAGACCCAAATTCTAGAAAAGACTGAGAAACATGGGCAAACAGTAAGAAGAGTTCAATTAGCAACGGTCTGCTTCCCTGTTTCAGAACAACTAGTAATTGCTTTGAAGGAGGAAAAGAAGCAGCTATGATGGCTCAGGTGACTATTATCAGATATGTTAATAATGGAATGAAGCATACTTGGATTGAGGATTATCAGATCAAGGGTTCTACCACAGGGGCATGGCTGGTTGTATAAGTGGAGGAGGTGAATAATGTCTTTGTGGTTTACAAGGTAATCTTGGCTGCAGGGATTTGTTTGAAAGTCAAAACAGGTAAGAGGTTGTAGTCAGGGGTGCCGCCAGAAATTCTGTGCCCTATGGAAAAACAAATTTCTGGGCCCCCCATATTTTTTACATAAAAAATTTACCCCATAAAATTTGCCTTGTACACTTTTTAAAAAGATACTTACTATTTTGCATGGTTAAAATGTTTAAAGATAAGGAACAAAGCCTGCCCACAGCCATCATCCTCTACAACAACTCCTTAAAGAATTAATTATATGAGCTATACCAACATTTAATTTCCCTCTAGGATCAATAAAGTATTTTTGAATTGAATTGAATTGAATAATACAACACATGTAGGCTATCTGCATCAAAATGTACATTAAAAATGAAAAAAGAAAGAAAAAGCACATATATACCATAAAAACCCAGTAAAAGATAGCTATCTTTATATATTCTGCTAAATATTTTGTTATCTTAGAAAGTGTGTTAGTTAGTTTTCTTAACTGAATTGTATACAACACAAGAAAATAATTACACAAATTAGTTTTTTACTGCCTTGGTAGCTGACCATGTACACCTCACCTGGCACTGAGAGGACTGGGTCATTAGTAGGAGGACGAGTTGCAGACAATAAAGCCGACTCTGCATATGTATAAGTCAAGCAAGCACACACACGTACATAAATATATTATTTTTATTGGCCTATTTAGTTTTCTTATTATAAATATTAAAATATCTATTTTGTAAACTCATTATAGCCAATGGTTATTACAAAGACATGTTCATTTAATTTTTTTAATTTTTTTCTGGGACATTTCATATAACGGCAAGCATCGATCTTAGCCGCAAACTGATATATTCATTTTTGAAGTGTGTAGATTACCCATTTGTTTTGTAAAGTTATCATTATGTGAGAACACAGGTAGATATCACGTGTTTAGCAGCTTTAATTGTCGTGAAGTTTCGCACTCAGGCTCACTTTGTTCGGCTGAGACGGGGACAGGGGCCGTGGAGAAGGAGGATGTGGGTGTACTGCGGCCGCTGAATCTGTGTGTATGAGACATGATAACCCGGAGACAGCAGAGATTGTTGGATGTAAATAATAATTCAGTAATTATTTTACTAAGCTAGATAGATAAAAGCAGGTCATATATGTAGCAACAAAAAGAAGTAGGTCTGAAAGTTTTAGAATAGGACAAGCTACCTTTCTTTTTGAAAAACTGTGTGACATACTGTCTACCTCAGCCTTCTCTGTCTTCTCTTTCCTTCTTTTCTTTGCGTTTTTTGATGCCCTGACTTTTGATGCGACATGCCTGCGTCTGTGCTGCATCATAGAAAGAGACATTACGCTAGCAAGCAGAGTTGCCAACTGTCTCCGACAGAAAGTAGCTAGATGTCACCAGATGACGTCATACACTAATTTGCATAATGATGACATCATCACGTGATGACAAATAAAACCGAAAGGAGGAAATAATTTTATTTAGATTAGGATTACAGGGTTAAACAATACATAATTTAAACAGGGGAAACATGCTACAGGTAAATGTGACTTTTGTCTTCAGGAAAAGACTGTGGAACATGTTCTATTATTTGGAACAGACTTCCTGACGAGTGTAGAGCTGCTGAAACTCTGAACTGCTTTAAATCGAGACTAAAAACCCATCTGTTTAGAATTGCCTTTGAGTAAATGCTTGATGTCATATGTATGAAATGTGTTCATGCTCTCTTGCTTTTTTTTTTTCTCTTGCTTTATTGTGTATCATGTGTAATGTGTGTTTCTTTTATGTGTTTTTTTTAAATCACCAAATCATGTAAAGCACCTTGAATTACCCTGCTGTTGAAAGTGTGCTATACAAATAAAATTGCCTTGCCTTGCCTTGCCTATTTTGCCTGAAGTATACTGTGGAGAAATCTGGTACAAAATTTACACGATATCAAATTGCAACTGGACATCAAAGACCTTTTAAACAAAATTTTAAGTTCTGAAAAAAAAATTGCTGAGATATCTCAAGAAGACGAAATTAATAGAGAGAATATAGTTGTTTGTTTTTTAGTACTTTGTAAAAATAAGTAGGGCATATTTAGCATGCATCAAATGTTTCTTGCCAACCGCCATTTAACAGAAGTTTGCTTATGGTATTATTTTCGGTGGGGTTTTTTGTCATAAGTTTTAAATGTCCTACGTTTTTGAACTCATCATGCATTTCGAACATTCCTTGAATGCATCACAGGTGTGAGATGCAGCAGTACAGACAAGTTTCTGCCTTAATTCCCGTTGAAAGATCGTTCATATATACATACAGATTTATTTTTAACTTTTTAATTAACATTAAGTACAAAACAAGTTTGTTTGTGAGTGGATGAAATGAGCCGAAAAAGGTTTATGATTGGTCAGTCGACATACTCTGATCATTCTGCGTACACATGCGCAGATCATTCCCTTCCTGAGCGTCGGGAAGGAGCAAGCTGGGTCTCTAAACTGCAGGAAATATTGCCGACAAAGTTTCACAGGAAGTAGCAAAGGGTGGTCGGAAATGTCGCTAGATTTGTCGCTAGGCGCTTTTTGGAAAAAAAAGTCATTAAGGGGGTCTGAAAAGTCGTTAGACAAAGTGCTAAGTTGGCAACACTGCTAGCAAGCAGCTCGGAAGGACAGGTGGAATGAACCATTGTAAAGGGGAGGGGTGTGACTGAAACAGTAAATAAATTATTTGTTAAATATTAAATCTATGGTGAAAATAGACAAAATACACATTAAGTGCATGAGGGGCCCTAGCACATTTGACGTATGTATGACAATGAGAAAATAGATAGGAAAAGAAAAAAAGGGGTCTGCTCTTCTTCATCAGCCTGGGCCCTTAGAATCGTCCTAACCTTCCACCCCTTTACGGCGCCCATGGTTGTAGTCAGAGGAGCTTGGAACCGATAGCACAGAAAGATAGGGAGGACCCCAACACAGGTATTAAAGAAAACATCTATGAGGCAGGAAAGTTATGCTAGTCCTCTTAAACACCAAGCCTAATTAGATTAACAAGAGTGTCAAAAAGTGTCTTTATGAGCAACCTGATAGACGATAAATTTCCTCTTTTCATTTACCATACTGCAAAAAAAAGAAGCAAAATCTATACAAAGTTATAGTCTCAGTCATAAACTGCTGTGTACGATGTTCATAATTTCGTGTGGCCAGTTTTAGTTTCAATTTGAAACTGAGAAGACAGCCAACATCGTTTTGTCTACAACTTTACATTCCAAATTAAGTTGTTCAGTGGAAAGTTTGGAAATGGTGACATAAAATCAAAGTATTACGTCAAATTCAATTATTACATAGAAAATTATCATACATCTAATCCACACATTCAGAGTCCCTCAATGTTTTTATTAATTATTTTCTAAAAACAGACCTGATTCAGATTAAAAGACCAGACATCCAAGACAACAATATTTTTAGTCAGATTATGTGATGCAGATAAATGCCCAACACATGTTCATAGCAAGTCTGTTTATAAGGATCCTTGGAGAAAAAACGACTGAAATTAAGTTCTAGATCAGCTTATTTTACACTTTAAGAACATGTACATTTTATTAAAATGCTTCCACATAGTTTTTCCACCTTAAAGGGTTTACAGGTGATCTTTTTCCCCCTTCCCTTTTCATGTCACAACTTGCTTTGCTTTTCAGCGATGCAGCCTATCAGTAAAAGCAAGCATTGAGTCTAATAAGCTTTGACTGAGATCGTCATTGAATAATATTTGTTCCCAAAGATAATATTGTATTGAGATTAAAATCATAGCAGTCACTTTTTTCTCTTCAAGTTACAGGTGTGTTGTTTTAAGGTTAGTTAAATTAAATGACTAAACTTGATATAAAAGACACTCAAACAGAAAAAGAACCCACCTCAATAGTAAAAATCAGATCTACACCCTGGTTGCTGTGATGGTGTTCATGACTGTATCACTTGGGCATCATATTACCTTTTTTCCAAAAAGAGTGATATGAAATATGGCTAAACGTGCTTCTTTACATTTACAGCTTTACAGCCACTACTGAGCTGCAAGAACCTTTTATTACTTCTCAGGGATGTTATCCCTGCAGCAGGTCTCAAATCAATTTCTCACATCTGCTGTCATGTCTCCAGAAACCCCCAAAAGTGTAATGAATCTCTGAGCTGTGATTAATTACCATCTTTGTAGCTAGAGGGGCAAAATGTAACACCCGGCTCACTCAATGCATACTGTATGTTTCTTATACAATGTTAATAAAGAGATTCTAAAACATTTTAAGCAATTTTAGGGGTGTTTAATACAGAGAGTGTATTAAGCAAGTTAATTCACCCAAAAATTGCACTTTTTTGAAGTTCTTTTTTTTCCCCGTAAGACAGATTCTCAATGAGAGTATGAAGCCAGACTAAGTCTTCATGAATGCCATGTATAAATGTTACTGAATATAAGCATTTTTATTAAGAATTACCAGTGTAATTAGGGATTAGGTAAAGCAGGATTAACCTCCCAAAGATCCATGTATTACATAAATCATTTGCATTTACAGTTGTGTGCGAAAGTCAGGGCACCCCTTTAAAAACAGCATATTTTATATATTTAAAAATGTATATTCATATTTACTGTCTCTCTGGTATATGGGAAAAAAAGACAATATTGTCAGGAAACATTAATGCATAGTTACATTTTATTTTATAAATTGAACAAAACTACAAAAATTAAAAACATAATTTTGGCATGTGCAAAAGTCGGGGCACCCTACAGCATCAGTACCTTCAGTACTTAGTAACACCCCCTCTGGCAGATATCACAGCTTGTAAATGCTTTTTATAGCCAACAACAAGTTTCTGGATTCTATTATTTGGGATTTTTCCCCATTCTTCCTTGCAAAAGGCTTCCAGTTCTGCAATATTCTTAGGACGTCTTGCATGCACAGCTCTTTTAAGATCTACCCACAGATTTTCGATGATGTTTAAGTCGGGAGACTGTGAAGGCCATTCCAAAACCTTCAGCTTGCGTTTCTTGAGGTAGTCCATGGTGGATTTGGAGGTATGTTTAGGATCATTATCCTGTTGTAGAAGCCATCCTCTTTTCAGCTTTAGCTTTTTTACAGATGCTGTGATATTTGCCTCCAGAATTTGCTGGTATTTAATTGAATCCATTCTTCCCTCCACCCGAGCAATGTTTCCTGTCCCACTGGCTGCAACACAACCCCAAAGCATGATGGATCCACCCCCATATTTAACAGTTGGCAAGGTGTTCTTTTCATGAAATGCTGCTCCTTTTTTTCTCCAAACATACCTTTGCTTATTGTGGCCAAAGAGTTCTATTTTAACTTCATCAGTCCACAGCACTTGTTTCCAAAAGTCATCAGGCTTCTGTAGATGTTCTGTTGCATATTTTTGACGTTGTATTTTATGATGAGGTCGTAGATAAGGTTTTTTTTTGCAGACTCTTCCATGAAGGTCTTGTTTGTGCAAGTATCGGCGCACAGTGGAAGGGTGCACCACCACTCCTGAGTCTGCTAAATCTTCCTGGAGGTCTTTTGAAGTCAAATGTGGGTTTTGGTTTACCTTTCTGATCAGACTACGAGCTGTTCTCTCCGAGAGTGTCCTTGGTCTTCCAGATCTCTTCTTGACCTCCACAGTTCCCCTCACCTGCCATCTCTTAATTATGCCTCGCACTGTGGAAACTGCAAGCTGAAAACGCTTTGCTATCTTCTTGTAGCCCTCCCCGGCATTGTGGGCATCAATTACTTCATTTTTTCTGTCTTACACAGCTTCTTAGAGGAACCCATGGTTGCTGAGTGTTTGTACAAGGTTTGTGGAGTCGCCGTATTTAAGAAACCCTCAAATTGGCACCAGCTGGCACTCCCTAATGACAATTGTTGACACATGCTTCAGGACCAATGAGCTGGTAGAGGTCTGAGCTTGTAAAAAGAATCTGAAACTTTGAAACTCTCAGGGTGCCCCAACTTTTGCACATGCCAAAATTATGTTTTTAATTTTTGTAATTTTGTTCAATTTATAAAATAAAATGTAACTATGCATTAATGTTTCCTGACAATATTGTCTTTTTTTCCCATATACCAGAGAGACAGTAAATATGAATATACATTTTTAAATATATAAAATATGCTGTTTTTAAAGGGGTGCCCTGACTTTCGCACACAACTGTATGGGTTCTGTCCCTGAGCTTCTTGCATATTACTCATAATTATATTTAGTTGCACTAATTTAATATCAATGGGTCATCATGAACCCAAACACTCTATTTAAATTTAAGAATATAATAAGGCCATAAACATGCACAATAACTGATGGCGAGCTTTAAAAGCCAAACTTATATAGGAAGTTATTACATTCTCCACATTTTCAGTTTCCCATCAATAAAACTGTGATCTTGTTAATGATCTGTGCCCAAAGATGTGACCAGAATTCTGTGGTATATTTAATTGCACTCGCAAGCAGTGAGAAAGTAAAATAGAATTTCAGAGAACAAAAATGTTCTAGAAATGCACACAAAACACCAAGTTGCCAGTTGTCAAACCATTCATCTGATGAGTTGTATTGTTCCTCTTTGGTTGTGAAATAAATGTATTTTCTTCTCCATTTTCTGATAACTAAACCTAAGAATTTGAAAGAAAGCATGTCTACCTTTCTTATATGGCACAGTTAAACAAAGTTACCATATGTCTATAATTTATTTAATTTAAGCCATTGTAAGGTTATGTATGAATGAATGAATGAATGAATGAATGAATGAATGAATTAATTAATTATGTCATCCACCATCAATAAGTTTCAAAAGTCCCAAAGGCAGCATATCAGACTGGATAGGGCTTGACAAGGTTTCAAATGAAAGCCTGAATACATAGCCACACTCTGTGCCTGAAGGACTAACTGGGTCTTTGTTAATTTGTTCGAGTGAAAACGAAGCCTAAAATGTTAGTGCACTGATGCTGCACCATCTTGGGCTAGAACACTCAGCACTTCAATAGTTAAGGATATCTGAAAAATAACAGTTTGTTGAGCAGGAGACGTGTGTAGTAAAACCCCTCAAGGAAAGTAGGATTCTAGCTTAAATTTTCAGAGATGTTCTTAAAAACTCACCTTTTGCAGTGTTCCTCAGCTTTTAAATAAAGTAAACAATGAGACTTCCTTGTGTTTTGTGAGCCCTGCCTTTTATTTCTGTTTGGTACCAAAACATGACTAGGATAAAAAGATAGTAAGTAAGTAAATTCTTCATCTGCATTGTGCACCAAAACATTTTCAAGGTGATGGTAATGGACTTGCTTTCACCTTGGTCCTCAAGCTCTGCCTCCTTCGTGGAGGACATTGTCACTGGATTACAGATATCCGCAAAGTGCCCCTTCTATCCACTGACAATAGCCATGGCCTTGGTCCAGAGCCCCATCCCAAACAATACACATTTTGAGATTGTCCCTGTGTTTCGTTTTTGAGTCATAGGATACATTTTCTGAATTTTTATAAAGCCAATCAAATCCCCAAACAAGAGCCACCATCACCTGCCACCTTACCCACATTGCTGCCGACCCTGTATAGTTTTCCCACAGGTGGTGGGCCTAAATAATATGTGTCTAAAGGTGGTCTCCTGATTCTTTTCAGGCTGTGCCTAGCCAAGAACTGGGAGTCCAAGCTTGACCACCAGAAACTCTCCAAAGAGCCAACTCTCAGGCCTGGTTCAAGAACGGTGTCTTAGTCTCCCCATTTTGGGCGAGGTACCTCAGCATATGCAATATTCCTTTACTGAGATCCCAGAGCTCTCAATGAATTCACCTCCCTGATATTATTTTTACATCAGAGATCCTACCAAGCACCAAAGCTGAGGACAACACAGCCCCCAGGTTCATAGGTGTACTCAACCTTCACCCCACATTAAGCTGGCGATTCTATGGAGGGTATAATCAAATTAAGTACATTTTGCTGAACTGGCAAATGACAAATTAATGACAAAAACCATGGTGAATACATCATTTAAAATAACCTGGAGACCTGTCCAAATATATAGTTGATGAACATATTTGTATGCCAGTCAATTCTAGCAATCTTTATTTCACTCTGTGTTCCCATCACAATACAATTGCATAATTACAACAAGCACAAAGGTGGAGCCAGAAAATGCCCTCCAGCTTTTGTGATATTTCATCATGAATATTTATGGTGGCATTTGAATAATGTGATTCTGTAAAACAAAACATGAATTAGAGACAGGGACAGCAGAGAGCAAGAAGTTAAAGAATGTCGACAAGAAAAGGAAGAAGAATTTCTTATTTACAACTGGATCTTCTTGAAGCATATGAGTAAGACTGCCACTGCACTGCATGTACTCGTGATTGTTTTTATTCAAAATGTTAACACACTTAGCACTTAACAAAATTATAATATGATGATCTGAAACTGCTTAAAAAATGCTTCAAATTACCTAAAATAATAATGCAAAGTGGATTTTCTATTTCTCTGACTACTTCATGAATATATGGTAATGAGGACCAAATAGCCAGCTTGGTGAAAAACATTTAAGGAAGTTAAAATAAAACATAAGCTTTGTTTCTCTTAAATCTGTCAGGTGTATTAACAATTTTGGACTGTATGCTTTTCCATTTCAGCTCCTATCTCTGTATTTTCAAGCCACACACTTACAGTCCACCACAATTGTTACAAACTTGTTCTTCCACTAAGTGAGGGGAAACATGGCCGTTACACGAGATCTAGATGTAGATGATGTCACTTGTATTATCTTTAAGAAGAATAAATAAAACAGGACACTGAAGATTTTGCTGAAGAGAATCTCTTTAAAAAAACAATAAACTGTACATATATATTTGTTTTGTGCCTCAATGTACAATTTTACGTTTGTATTACAGTTTTAACCAATGTATTCTTTACACACATGCACACATTTCTGTACAAAATACATACCGTCCTCCCTTCCCCCGGCTAGCATTTTTCTTCCCTCTGTATCTGCTTTCTCCTGATGGCCTTCATGATTTGTAACTCAATCAGACATCAGACTGCTTTTAATCCACTTTCAAAGCCAGCAGTTTGTCTGAAATGTGACCTGCAGGGTATTTCAAGCCAGGGCTATGCTGAGAATGTAGCCAATCTCAGCCGACCAAGGACACCTCATCAACTTCAACTTGTACACACGAATTTCTGAAGCGACCCTATTTCTGGTCCTCATGCAAATATAAACAAATGAACTGGGGGAAAAAATGGATATGACAGCACAACACAAAGTAGGCCATCACAATTAAAACCTGAAATCTGGGGCATGCATTTGTATTATAAAAACACATTCCAGTTTGTGGTTATAATGTCATAAAATCTGAAAAAAGTTGAAAAGGTATGAATACTTTTGTAGGGCGATGTAACTCTATAATTACACGTAACAGTTATTGTTCAGAAACACTCAACTATTTCCAATATAACCAGAAACCAATTTGCCTGTGGCAAAGACTTAAAACAGACTCTAATAGAAACTTTAACCATAGACAATTAATCATTTACAGTGCAGAAACTCAGATTTCAGCTCACTTTATGCCCTCATCAAAGTGAAAGGTCAAATTAATTTAACAGTGTAGTCTACTCCTGTCTTTACCATTAACACAAAGGAGCAAAACCCTGACCTTCAGGTGTCTTGATTTATAATTAATGTTCACCCCACAGTGTTTCTCCTCCTGCTAAAACTTAAAGAAGTTACACTCTTCATTAACTGTTAGACTTTTATTTGAGATGAGGTTCTCTAGGAAGTTCAGGATCAGAGTGCTGTTCTATGGTGTAAGCTAAAAAATTTTAAATCGAGGAATAAAGAGGAGTTAAGGGTGCAATATGTAAGAATTTTACAGTGAAATAATCTCACAACAGTCTAATGTCTCAATCATGGAAGGACGGTTACATTGAAACAGTCCTTTTCAGTTGGCTGGGTGGTTGCAAGTTTTTATCATTTTAAAAAGGCAGCAGAGGGACGTAGTCATTGTTTTTAATGTGTGAGCCCGCAAGATTGCCAAGTCTTCATCACAAACACTGCACTGTAATTCGACACCGACCGGGCTAGAGGCTAATGTACAGCTAGCAATGCTAACAGTAAATTTGAAAAAAATTGTCTGCTCTAAAAATATATTAAACTAGTTTTTTCAATTCTCTATAACTCCATTTTGCAGTGAAATATTTTTATCTAATCAATTTACTGTGTATGACTCATCTTCGCTTATTATCTTGAATCATCTGGCACTGATCTGTAACTGGCAACACAGCATGAAAGTCATGAAGGGGAGGGGACGGACCAGTGTTGCCAACTGTCTCCGACAGAAAGTAGCTGAAGTTGACCCAGAAAGTCACTGGATATGATCAGATGACGTCACACGCTAATTCGCATGTTGATGACGTCATCACTCTCCTGTCTTTCATATGTTCCGGGGATACGTGATTGACGTGTTAGCTTTAATGCATACATGGTGCATTATGGTAAAACAGCAGTATGAGGGCCACTCCAGTTGAAAAAATTGAGAAATGCTGAGATAAGTGTAACCATCAAAAACACCAATGTCCGTCACTTAAAAATCTAGTTATACACTATCTCATGCAACAAAAACAGAAGCAAAACAAAACTGAATTCCCAGCTACCAATAAAGTCCACAATTAGGGAACATTAGGATAATTTTTCAGCTGTGTTGATGATTGAGAAAGAAAGATGGACCCAACCAATGATTCATGTCAGCCCTTTCATAAGACGGACAGCTCTTAATTACTTAATTATTCACCTTGAACGATGACAAGCTGAAATTACGCATCACTGGTATAAAAAATAGAGTAAAGGCAAAATCAAGTCCCACATGCCACGTGAGTCTTTCTAATGCCAAGCATGAAGACCAGGACAAGGGTTTTCCTAACAGTTGTGTTCCATGATCCATTTAGACAAAACTGGTAACCAAATCTCCAGTTTGTTCAATACTGGTTACTTTTTGAAATACTAGGAAATTCTGATAAATGTAATTGTCAAAACATTTTAAATTTATTTGTTCACTACTGAAACACATACAGACACCTTTGACATTCAAAACTTCAAAACCAGTTTAGCACTAAAGCCTGTCTCAAAAGACCCCATGGCAGCATTTCAGGGTAATACGGCCAGCACGGTGTGTCCTTTGAAGACGCTGTGGCGGCATGGCGAGGAATGAATATCACAGCATTCGAGCGGCCAAGCTTGATAGTAATATTACCACAATATTGCCGCAATGCCGGACTTTTGAATGAAGATCACCCCTTCGGGCATCAGAGGGTGAAGGACAGCCACCTTTCGGAGCGGCTCGTGAAAAAACCTAAGGAGTGGGGCTTTAATCTGGATAAAAACCAAGTTAAAAGGATTTTTTTTTATTCCATGAAGCTAGACATTTTTGTTCGTCATTCTGATCGACGGGATCAATAAAGTATGGTCATAATTTATTTTATTCTTTATATTTAATAGTATTTATTTGTTTATTCATTATAAATAGTATTTAATACGAACAAGCTGAACAGAGAACTATATACACACACAATTTTATTAAACGATTGCACTTAAAATAGAATAGTTCTCCTGCTGTGGCCTGAACACACAGTCTCACAACTTCCTCCTGAAATGCTCACCCACTTGTGGGTAGTAAAATAATGGGATTACTGCAGAGGTTATTGTCATGAGGTTTTGGATTTTTTGAACACATGAACACTTTTATGTAAACCATCACAGCTTATGAACAGATTTAATTATGCTTTAACTAAGTTTCAGCACCCCTCAAAGAAGATACAACAGAAGTAAGAAGAGAAAGATAGGTAAAAGAAAAAGAAAAAACTACTTAAAGTCCCACTCCTATCATATTTTTAGCTGTTTTTTAAACATTCTCAGTGGTCTTTAAATTATGATTATGCCGTTTTTAGGCAAAATCACTAAACCTGTGCCGTTTTCTGGGACTTCGCTTCACCAGAGCTGCAGTAGCTCATTAGCAATTCGCCTCTGCGTTGTGGGCGGAGCCGTTGGCACGGAGACCCCCCCATGATTTTCATCGGAGTGGGTCTTTAAACAGCTGTTGACATACACAGATAATAGTGCACACGTCAGTGCAGCGAAAGTAGTTTTTTAATTTTTTTATTCACGTATCCTCTGCAGGAATAAAAGAGTGATTCTTTTAAAATGTATAATTAGATTCCTCCATTCAGAACAAAGGCTGAGAGAATGCAACAAATGCCAAGCTGTCTGTGGTGAGTCTGCCCGAAGGCAAATTAAGAACGGATGGTCTAAGGTCATTTTTGAGATGAGATGAGGAAGTAAGGAGTCAATGGAGTCTAAACAGATTAATTTTTAGTAAGATGTAATGTAGTAAGATAGCAAAAGAAAAAAATATTATTTATGGGTTTAACATTCAGCATGCTGATGAAAAAAGTTTCAAAGTTCAAAGAGAAAAGGCAGTGATAGTTTATCATCAAAGTGAAGATCAAGTTATTCTCTGTGTAGGAGCTTTGTCTTTTAACACAATCTTATACTAGATGCATATAAAGTTAAATACCACCAAATATTTCAGAACAAGCATCTGTAAATTACCCGTTAAATAAATTTTTTAAAAGGTTATTTCTCAGTAATTCATTAACTTTAGAAAGTTGGTTCACCCACACAAGCAATCCAATAATTGTATTAATCTCATAATTTTCATTTCTACCATCTATAGTCCTAAACTTAACTATTATGATAACTCTATTTGGGCAACAGACCCTCAGCATGTTGAGGGTCTGTTATCTCAAAAATGTTTCTCAGACATTTTGGAGGTCATACCCGAGGTTAGAAAATGTACCTTACTATCTTTAGCTTGGGTTCGTTAAGTTTTCACTGTTCTTTGACTGTTGTTAATATTTTTCATGAAAAACAGTACTCCAAAGAGGATTGTTGAGCAGAAGGAGGTAGGCACTCCAGTTTGCAAAAAAAATATTTTCCCTCTAACTTTGAACAAAATGCTCCACTTCTGTTGACTTTACCACTTCAGTCGGGTTACCAATAAACAAAAGAGAAATTAAAATCAATATTTGGTGTGACCACCCTTTGCCTTCAAAACAGCATCAATACTACTATGTAAACTTGCACACAGTTTTTGAAGGAACTCGTCTGGTAGGTTGTTCCAAACATCTTGGAGAACTAATCACAGATCTTCTGTAGAGGTAGGCTTCCTCACATCCTTCTGTATCTTCATGTAATCCCAGACACACTGGATGATGTTGAGATCAGGGCTCTGTGGGGCCCACACCATCACTTCCAGGCCTTCATGCTCTTCTTCACGCTGAAGATAGTTCTTAATGACTTTGGCTGTATGTCTGGGGTTGTCATTCTGCTGCAGAATAAATTTGGGGCCAATCATACGCCTCCCTGATGGCATTACATGATGGATAAGTATCTGCCAATATTTCACAGCATTGAGAACAACCTTATCCATGACCAAATATCCGACTGTATTAGCATAAATGCAGCCCAAACGATCAAGGAACCTCCACCATGCTTCACTATCGCCTGCAGACACTGCTCTCCAGTCCTTTGATGAACAAACTGCCTTCTGCTACAGCACCTGCTGCTATTGTTCTGTACCCCAATTCCTATGTGTTTGTGCATACTTGAGTTGCTTTGGGACGACTGTGGCTCAGGTGGTAGGAATTTGTCCCGTAATCGCTGGGTTGCTGGTTCGAGTCCCTGCTCTGTCCGTCTCGGTCGTTGTGTCCTTGGGCAAAACACTTAACCCTGTTGCCTGCTGGTGGTGGTCAGAGGGCCCGGTGGCGCCTGTGTCCGGCAGCCTCACCTCTGTCAGTGTGCCCCAGGGCAACTGTGGCTACAATGTAGTAGCTTGCCACCATCAGCGCGTGAATGACTGAATGTAGTGTAAAGCGCTTTGTGGCCCTCTGACTGAAAAAGCGCTATACAAATGCAGGCTATTTACCATTTGCTTGGCCTCGTTTCCACGTCAGAGGTATGGCTTTTTGGCTGCAACTCTTCCATAAAGACTACTTCTGGCAATATTTCTTTGGAGTTGGCTGTACCTGGGCCCCACTGGTTTCTGCCAGTTCTGAGTTTATGGCACTGCTGGACTTCTTCTGATTTCAAATGGTAATAATGTTGATGTACAGATGGACTCAGTGTTCCCTCGCCCGGACACGGGTCACTGGGGCCCCCCTCTGGAGCCAGGCCTGGAGGTGGGGCACGTTGGCGAGCGCCTGGTGGCCGGGCCTTTACCCATGGGGCCCGGTCGGGCTTAGCCCGAAGAGGTAACATGGGCCCCCCTTCCCATGAGCTCACCACCTGTGGGAGGGGCCATAGGGGTCGGGTGCTGTGCAGGATGGGCGGCGGCCAAAGGCGGGGACCTTGGCGTTCCGATCCTCGGCTGCAGAAGCTGGCTCTCGGGACGTGGAACGTCACCTCTCTGGTGGGGAAGGAGCCGGAGCTGGTGTGCGAGGTTGAGAGGTTCCGACTGGACATCGTCGGACTCACCTCGGCGCACGGCTCTGGCTCTGGAACCCGTCTCCTCGAGAGAGGTTGGACTCTCTTTCACTCTGGGGTTGCCCCCGCTGAGAGGCGCCGAGCTAGGGTGGGCATACTTGTTGCCCCCCATCTCGGCGCCTGTACGTTGGGGTTTACCCCGGTGAACGAGAGGGTAGCCTCCCTCCGCCTTCGGGTGGGGGGACGGGTCCTGACTGTTGTTTGTGCTTACGCGCCAAACAGCAGATTAGATTACCCACCCTTCTTGGAGTCTTTGGAAGGGGTGCTGGAGAGTGCTCCTCCTGGGGACTCCCTTGTTCTGCTGGGGGACTTCAACGCTCACGTGGGCAATGACAGTGAGACCTGGAGGGGTGTGGTTGGGCGGAATGGCCCCCCCGATCTAAACCCGAGTGGTGTCTTGTTATTGGACTTCTGTGCTCGTCATGGATTGTCCATAACAAACACCATGTTCAAGCATAAAGGTGTCCATATGTGCACTTGGCACCAGGACACCTTAGGCCGCAGCTCAATGATCGACTTGGTTGTCGTCTCATCTGATCTGCGGCCGCATGTTTTGGACACTCGGGTGAAGAGAGGGGCAGAGCTGTCCACTGACCACTACCTGGTGGTGAGTCGGCTCCGATGGTGGGGGAGGACGCCGGACAGACCTGGAAGGCCTAAACGTGTTGTGAGGGTCTGCTGGGAACGTCTGGCAGAGTCTCCTGTCAGAAGGAGCTTTAACTCACACCTCCGGCAGAACTTTGAACACGTCCCGGGGGAGGCGGGGGACATCGAGTCCGAGTGGACCATGTTCCGCGCCTCCATTGCCGAGGCGGCTGACCGAAGCTGTGGCCGCAAGGTGGTCGGTGCCTGTCGCGGCGGCAACCCCCGAACCCGGTGGTGGACACCGGCGGTAAGGGATGCTGTCAGGCTGAAGAAGGAGTCCTACCGGGTCTTTTTGGCTTGTGGGACCCCTGAAGCAGCTGATAGGTACCGACAGGCCAAGCGGGATGCGGCTCGGATGGTTGCTGAGGCAAAAACTCGGGCGTGGGAGGAGTTTGGAGAGACCATGGAAAACGACTTCCGTACGGCTTCGAAGCGATTCTGGTCCACCATCCGGCGTCTCAGGGGGGGAAAGCGGTCTGCCACCAACACTGTTTACAGTGGGGATGGTGTGCTGCTGACCTCGACGCGGGACGTTTTGGGTCGGTGGATGGAATACTTCGAAGACCTCCTCAATCCCACCGGCACGCCTTCCAATCTGGAAGCAGGGTTTGGGGACTTGGGGTCGGGCTCTCCAATCTCTGGTGCCGAGGTCACCGAGGTCGTTAAAAAGCTCCTCGGTGGCAAGGCTCCGGGGGTGGATGAGATTCGACCGGAGTTCCTCAAGGCTCTGGATGTTGTGGGGCTGTGTTGGTTAACGCGGCTCTGCAATATTGCGTGGACATCGGGGGCAGTTCCCTTGGATTGGCAGACCGGGGTGGTGGTCCCCCTGTTTAAAAAGGGGGACCACAGGGTGTGTTCCAACTACAGGGGGATCACACTTCTGAGCCTCCCTGGTAAGGTCCATTCAGGGGTTCTGGAGAGGAGGGTCCGACGGATAGTCGAACCTCGGATCCAGGAGGAACAATGCGGTTTTCGTCCTGGCCGTGGAACACTGGACCAGCTCTACACCCTCAGCAGGGTCCTGGAGGGTGCGTGGGAGTTCGCCCAACCGGTCTACATGTGTTTTGTGGACTTGGAGAAGGCGTTCGACCGTGTCCCTCGGGGGGCCCTGTGGGGGGTGCTCCGGGAGTATGGGGTACCGGGCCCCTTGATACGGGCTGTTAGGTCCCTGTACGACCGGTGCCAGAGTTTGGTTCGCATTGCCGGCATTAAGTCGGGCTTGTTTCCGGTGAGAGTTGGACTCCGCCAAGGTTGCCCTTTGTCACCGATCCTGTTCCTAACATTTATGGACAGGATTTCTAGGCGCAGCCAAGGCGTTGCGGGGATCCGTTTTGGTGGCCTCAGGATCGGGTCTCTGCTTTTTGCAGATGATGTGGTCCTGTTGGCTTCATCGAAGCGTGATCTACAGCTTTCGCTGGAGCTGTTCGCAGCCGCGTGTGAAGCGGCTGGGATGAGAATCAGCACCTCCAAATCCGAGGCCATGGTCTTGAGCCGGAAAAGGGTGGGGTGCCTCCTCCGGGTCAGGGATGGGGTCCTTCCCCAAGTGGAGGAGTTTAAGTATCTGGGGGTCTTGTTCACGAATGAGGGAAAAATGGAGCGGGAGATCGATAGACGGATTGGTGGGGCATCTGCAGTTCTGCGGGCGCTCTACCGGTCTATCGTGGTGAAGAGAGAGCTGAGCCAAAAGGCGAAGCTCTCGATTTACCGGTCGATCTACGTTCCTACCCTCATCTATGGTCACGAACTCTGGGTGGTGACCGAAAGAACGAGATCACGGATACAAGCGGCTGAAATGAGTTTCCTCCGCAGAGTGTCTGGGCTCTCCCTTAGAGATAGGGTGAGAAGCTCAGTCATCCGGAGGGGGCTCAGAGTAGAGCCGCTGCTTCTCCACATCGAGAGGAGTCAGTTGAGGTGGCTCGGGCATCTGGTCAGGATGCCTCCTGGACGCCTCCCTGGTGAGGTGTTTCAGGCACGTCCCACCGGGAGGAGGCCCAGGGGAAGGCCCAGGACACGCTGGAGGGACTATGTTTCTCGGCTGGCCTGGGAGCGCCTTGGGGTTCCTCCCGAGGAGCTGGAACAAGTGGCTGGGGAGAGGGAAGTCTGGGTCTCTTTGCTTAGGCTGCTGCCCCCGCGACCCGACCCCGGATAAGCGGAAGAAAATGGATGGATGGATAATGTTGATGTGTCTTTCATCTGCTGCACAAGTTTCCTTGGCCGAATACTGCATCTACGATCCTCAATATTGCCAGTTTCTTTGTGCTTCTTTAAAAGAGTTTAAACAGCACATCTTGAAACCCCAGTCTGCTTTGAAATCTTTGTCTGATGCAGTATAACTACCTTGTGACTTGTTACTGTGATCAATCTTGCCATGACATGAAACTGTCTTCCACAACCTCACTTGGTAGCAGAGTTTGGCTGTTCCTCACCCAGTTTTAAGCCTCCTACACAGCTGTTTCTGTTTCAGGTAATGACTGTGTTTCAACCTATGTGTGACATTGATGATCATTAGCACCTGTTTGGTGTAATTGGTTGACCATATACCTGACTATAATCCTACAGAATCCCTGACCTTGTGCAAGTGTACCTATAAAAAGTTATGCTGGTTTGAAGACAAAAGGTAGTAACACCAAATATTGATTCGATTTATATTTTTCTTTTGTTTGCTAACTTTTGTAAATTGACAAAAAATAAACAATAATTTATACTTCCAAAAGCATTCTTTGATTACAGCATTTTTTCAAACCTGCCAAAAACTTTTACACAGTACTGTAATTTTGCTAACTAACTTTTTATTACACTGATTTTGAATGCATTTTTACATTATTTCAGCATTTTATGGTCTCCAATATCCAGATGTGCATAAATCTCTTGGAAAATAAAGCTTTGATATGTAGACAAGATAGGTGAAAGAACATGAGACGCAATGCTCTTTTCATGCTGATAGGGGAAACTGCTGCAGGCAGACGTGGCGACATAATCAACCCACACCATGCAGCCACATCTCTCTTTGGATCTGTACATTACTGACTTAAAGAAAATATCAACTGAGTTTGAGATCATACCCACTGATACACCTAAAATAATACAATTGTTGGAAAACGTGTGCTGGATTTTTCCAGTGGCAGAGTGGATGTCTTCTGTTGTTTGACATCAAACATCATCACACCTAGGAGGGATTTCAGAAAATCCTTTCAAGTTTGATTATCACCTGAGATTAGTATTCATCGCAAGCTTTTTTTTTCAGCTAAGAACTTCAACCACAATTCAGCCTCAATACATCTTTTAAAATTATTCATATATTTTTCAAATTAATACATTTAATATATTTACCTGTATGGGAATAAAGGCGAGCTGTCTCATTATATATCGCTACTGATGAAAAAATAGGATCACATGGTTTTAAAATTTTAATTCTGGTTTTCTAAACTTCCAATTCCCAAAGTTGGTATTGGTGCTCAGACTAAAAAAAACATCCTTAAAAACACATTTTCTTGCTGGTATTAGGTCTCAGTGTAGTACAACAGAAAGTTTGTGTTAAACATTATACTGGCTTACTAGCAATGAAACGTGTTTTACAGAAGTCTTCCTTTAAATTACCTGGGCTTGTTTTCCATTTGTTTTAAAAGTGAGCAAAATACACTGCAATTGAATATGTTCATGAAACTAATCAATTTCTTAGAATATACAACCTTGTATTGGTATATGACATCATTAATTTTTATTTTTTGCTTGTGTTGTAAACTTTTTAAACCAGTTTCTTGTGTCCCTAATAAATCTGTTTTCTCAAAGTTTGCAGAAAACTGTCTAAATCAGTGTTGGAAAAAAATCAACTGTTACTTGATAGATTGTGTTCTGAAAACATGTCTGGGCATGAGTCAGCATGAGATGTTCCTTTAAATACAAATACCACAGTTTCACAGTATACTTGCACACACACACGCTCGCACACACAATAAAAATCAATCTAATTTCTTTTATTACAAAAATAGCAGCCATTCTTGCATGGCTGCAACAAAAATATTGTTGATCATTACAAGTGTAATAATGTCTATTATATCACCATATGGTTATTTAGAACACATATGTTGATGTGCTCCTGACAGAGAATTAAGTGTTTTTGGGTTTTTTTATATTAAGACATTTAGAAAAATCATGAATAAAATGCCAACTTAGTCATAAGTGGCCTAATAAAATTTAAGTCAGTGTCAGGTAAAACAAAAGATCATTTAAAATGTTTTTAACAGATGTGCACAGTGATGGAAAATTTAACCTGTCTTTTAAATTTTGCGATAAAGAAAGAGCAACGTTCCATTGGTTAACTTCATATTTTATGATAGAACCAAGAGATTGCTTTCTGTTAAGGTATACATTAACTAGTGCAAAGATTTAGCTTGAATAAAACTAAGCCCACCCAATGTTTAAAGGGATATTCCACCTCTAAGCCAAAATTTGTCTTTTGCCATATTCCTCAGAATTAGAAAAGTGAGAAAAAAGCATTTTATAACCAGCCTCGTAATTCTCCCGATCTGGCAGCAGTCCCTTTGCTTCAGCTTAGCATAAAGCAATGTAAGGGAATGGTACCCACCAGCATTTTGTGTACAAAAGTGATTAAAATTAATCAATAATGATCGTAATTTTTACTGGTGAACTCAATAATCCTATCGACTACAAATTAAAAGTAAGAAGTAGCACCAAGAAATTAAAGAAGCCGATTTAGACTTGGGACTACATTACAACAAAGCACCGCTGTAAGCCGCTGCTGCAAGGCGCAAGGACATGACGCAGCGGACTCAGAAGCGTTGTGTCGCAGCCCTCTCCAAGATTTACACGGCACGTCAATTTTTACGTGCTACGCTTCTAAAACGCGTCAAGCTCAGCAGTTTAAATCGGGCCAGGCAAGACATCAAACATGGGAGCAGCGAAAAATATTCCAGAAATTTTCAAAATTAAAAACATGTTAGGTTAGTTTTAAGAAGTATTCAATTATATTTCTGTAAAATGTGTTATGAGTAGAAACGCTCTTTAATCAGTAGAAATAAGGAGCTGAGAAGTATCCTATGACATAACCCATTTTGCCCATAACAACACAAACAGGATGTGTCTTTAACAAAAAGATACACTTGCAGATCCATAAAAGGAATGTTGTTGATAAATCGTTGACCCTCAAAGATTCTAAATGCAGTGAAATCATTACTAGGGTCAAGCCTCACTGGGCATTACTCGTCCTGTTTAACTACCTCTGTTTCACAGATAATAATGTAGGATCTCTTAGAATTAGAAGCAAATTATTGGGAACTTTGGGAATGTTTCAGTTGTTAAAACGAAGCCATTCAAAAAGCATACACATTCAGTTACATCTAAAGAGATTGTGGTTATTTAGTGATCCAATTTTAAAGTGCTGAGTCATGACCTGCCAAGAGAAAACAAAGGAGAAGCTTTTTAGCTGCTAAGATTTAGCCTTGGCGTGTTACCAGTTCACTGTCAAGTCAAGTCAAACTGTAAGGCATCGTTTTTTATGATAGCATCTAATTTCATTTAGGTGTTTAAATCTTTTAATATTATTCAGCCCTAACTCTAAAATTATTAAGAGTTAGTTTTTCTCAGTTGAAAATAATGAAAATAATATGAAACCAAACAGGTAGAACATCTTGATTTTTTTTCTTCTCTACTATCACATACAGAGACATTTATCTCAGAGGTGGATGTGCAGCACCATAACCTAAGAAAAAAAATGCATGGACCAGCAGTCCCTTATTCACATACAACTGATGTGTCCCAATTATGCAGCTAATGCCTCCCAAAAACAAACAAAAAAATCTGTCAAATGAGTGATTTTGCATTATCTTACATTGTGTTGGTACAGTAGCAGTGATAAGTATCATTTTCAATAAACTGGAGAACCTCCGTAAACATAATTTGATCCTAAATAGTTATTTCCTGGGTCAAATTAAATTTTGGGGTTATTGGTGAGTGCTTAGTTTGGATCTACATCTAGATCTTCATTTGCAATGCAATTCAGAGACTAGACTATCAGAACTAGTGGGAGTCAGAAGTATTTTGTTTCTACAACGAAGTAATCCAAGCATA
The DNA here is from genome assembly GCA_963556495.2 of Valencia hispanica. NCBI lineage: Eukaryota > Metazoa > Chordata > Actinopteri > Cyprinodontiformes > Valenciidae > Valencia > Valencia hispanica. The sequence continues at coordinate 45,235,160 of OY747700.1, read as the reverse complement.
CAAAAATGTACAGAGAGACACTCCTGATCTCAGTCAGAGGACGGAGGACAACTAATTGATGAATCCCAAGGGAAATGAAACTCACACAGCAAAGCCAAATTGCTCTCTCGTTTTGTTAGATTGATTTCTCAAATAGAGGAGAGAACTGACCTAGCTTGTTTCTTCTCATTTTTCTGCAGATGTCAGTTCTTTACATCTGAAAATGAAGATATGGAGGGCAACAGGATGACGTCTGTTTTCAGGGCACACGGCATTTCAGAGAGGACCACCGAGGAAAGATTAGTATTGTTTTGTAAAGGTTTTCAGATACTGGGACTGGCTGAATGTTTAAATAACACTCAGACATTGCTTTGTTATTTAAGAAGTAATAGTAAAGACAGAGTTAAGACACATCTTGTGACATGTTTACATTATTTTAATAAGCCTCACAATTGTAACGCTTTTTAGCACAATTTTAACAGCCTTTCATTTACTTTGGAAAATGCCATCTTGTTGTCGGACCAAAAATAAATGAGTGGTCAGAAGAATTTAAAGAGCGGAGCAACTTATTTCTCTTGAATTCTGTAGTGGTATCTGAAGATTGTTCCTATTTTCAAGAGCCTCTATTGACCCTCTGCTTCTTAACACACTGAAAACACTTTTCTGCAAAATAGCTCCTTCGAGACATCCTTTAGGTTCAGGGCCATTTTTCTGTAACTTTTTTTAAAATCCTTTTCTAAAAGACTCAAGAATACAAACAAATCCGCGGCCCCATCCTCACGATGCGCATGCAAGTTGACTGACAGACGAAAAGGCAGAAACTCGTATTCTATTTGCTAAAAAAATGTGGCGGTCCGTGTGAAATGCATAGGGGTCAATGGGAGGAAGGTGGGACCCCACGGGACCCCATGGGAGGATAGTTGAACCCCACTATCATGTTAAACATTTATAAAACTTTGATATATAAATGTATACTCCAGACTGCAGCTTTGAGAGATAATAGATTCTTTTTTTTTTAGTTCATGGTCCAGAAATAAATCAAACTACACTTTTCTTGTTTAAGGTCAGTCAGGTTTACCAAAATTATTTCTATATACTAAATGCCAGAATAAATAGCCATGGAAAAATAAGTTAAAAATCTGTTTAACCTTTTGAAAATTCAAAACATATTTAAAATAAATATTTAATTATCAAGTATATTTCTTTATCCTTTTATTTTCTCACTAATCAATCCTCTGTGATGGGAGACTGAACTTTAATGCAGCTGACATCTGAAGGTCTTGTTGGGAGCACAGCTATGATTACTGGACCAAAACACAGACCTCCCCGCCGGTAGGAGTGCTAATCACACAACACTCTTAGTTTCAACAGGACGAGGGGGAGTTGTGAAAGCCCAAACTCAAAACAAACCAGCTGCCGTTCTGAACTTTAGCCTCTTTTGCCCGTGAGCCCAGCCGGACTCACATCGGGAGAGAACAAGGCACAAACTCCGTCCTTCAGAGCCTCTCTTTGTTGACGCTCCATTGGCCTGCTGCCCTTCCGCTGAACTGCCTGCTATGGGAGCCGAGAGCTGCTGTGCTGATTGCCGCGTTGGAGAATGACGTTCTCCCGAGTTCCGGCCAACGGTGGCTAGCAGCCGCACCTGAAGCCTCACTGTTAGCGCCCCACACAGCTACTGCTAACTGAACAGATATAACAGCTAGTTTCTCTGCTTTATAGCCGGTCTTTCCAGAAAACAGAGCCACCCTTCAATGGAGATCTAAGAAACGTTCAAGTAAGGTTGTGTCTGGGCAGAGATAAATTAGGTTAAGATAAACAAATGAAGGTTTGTTTTGATTGAAATCTTACAAAAGCAGCAAAAACACAGTGAAAGACATTCTTCAATTGTTCAAGTATAAACAGGGTTTTTAAAGGTTTCTGACTCAGAAAGATTTCGTTTAATATCATGCAACATGAGTTACTCCTTTCCACCGGAGTTTTTCCTATGTTCCGCCAGCGCTTCATAAAGAATAAAGATTGCTACCTATGGTACCTATGGTGTATTTGACATACAGATACAGTTTTAAAATAGGTAGTTTATCACAGAAAACTAAAAATGTCAACTTTGAAACCGCCTTCTTGGTATGTCAAAATTCTCAAATTAGATCAATCACTGTAATGACCGATCCATAACTTGGAATCAATTCCCTAAAGGTTATTGATTTTAATTACATACAACAATTTTATTTGCAATGTTTTTGTCTTCACGTCTGCTTTGCATTGTCAATTGTTAAACAAAACCTAAAAGGTGCTAATTAATTATATTAAATTAATTCCAATTAGTTTAAAACTAATTTAGCTTCATTCCCAAAATTCTTCAGTACAAGCCTTGGTCTTTAAGCAAACATATTCATACTGGACTGTAACATCACAATCAATTTATTGGTTATTATTTCTACTTCTTTGCATATTTGTCCATTTTACTGTTTTACTTTTGGTATTATTCATTCAATCATCTTTTACTTAGTAGTTTAGTTGTGTTTTACGAGCTTAGTGAACTTATTCCTTCATCTTTTGTTTAATTATCCCAGTCTCATCAGATAGGTAATCATGAACATTAACTGAACTATTTTTTTTCCTGGATGCCAGGATGATGTCCCAAAGTTGCTAATTTTGACATAAAATTGATCTTAATAATTGCGTTAAGCAATTATTCATAATTATTCATTATTCATAAGTATTCATAGGCAACACCTACCTATCTGTGTCACAGCAGTCTATTTCATCCCTATTGAAAAACACAAATGCTGGAGCTGACAGAATGTATTTACAGGTTTGGTTTTTGTTTTTTTTAAATAGCCCATTTGCTTTGCATCAAGAGTGAAGTGAAGACGTCAGCTTTGAAGAAATCAAAGGAGGCGGGTGAATCTCCTAAAAACATGCAAACCACAAGTTCAAACCAACAAACTGGTGACATAAAACAAAGGACAGCAAGCAACAAGTAAAAACGATACAAAAAACTGTAAAAAAAAAAAACCCACCCAAAACTATAAAAATAAAGGAGTTTACATTTCCATTTAATTGGGATATTCAGTAGAACCAAACTTGGTTGCAAGTAATTAGCAAATGAGCTGCACAAATCAGCTAAGAAAACTCCAACAACAACAAAACATGACACAATCTCCATCCATCCATCCATCAATCCCTGCTTCATCCAGGGTAGAGGTCGTGGAGTTAGTAGACCAAGCAGAGAGACCGCGACTTTCCTCTCCCCCAAAATGACACAATGTCCTTAAGCAATAAAAGGCTTTGACTTTGACAAAATAGAAGTACAGTTAAGACTTTAATAGCTTTGACAGAGAATAAATCATTAAACCACTCAAACTAAACGTTTAGTGGTTTAACCAATAATTTGCATAATATATTACGAGTAAAGCAGGCATCAATCTAATAACCATATGGAGACTTCATGGAAACAACTGACATCAGGTGCCACTTATGATCATCAATTACTGAACAAACTCACAGTTCAAATAATGTTCATTTAAACATGTAACAGAACAGTTTAGACATGTTTTATGTTCTCAATAATAAAAGATAAAACTTATAATGCCAAATAAATAACTGCTTCAGTTAATTAGAGGTGTGTTCTACCTATGAGAGAAAAGAAAAAGTCTTATAAATTTCCTCTTCCACAAAGAGCAGCTGACATTATAAACAAGCAGTGCTGTGAGCTCTTCTTATTAAGATTCTCCTCTGGTATACCAAAGCATAACAAAGGGAACCTCTCTGTAAAAGGAAGCCTGTATCCAATGCCATTATTATCTGAAAATGCTAAGCTGCCTCCTGGATATTGTTGTCTGATCTTAAAAAGAAGAAAAGAAGTACACCACACATGAATGTAAATGTTTCAGGAGATAATGCAGTGGATAATCTGTGAAATATGTTTCCCTTGTTCTTCTGAAGAAACAAACTGAATGGTGGCACATAGAGTATGTGCAACATTAAAACCTAAAGAAAAAAAACTTGACAAAGATGTTGAAAACTGCACTTAGGTTTAGGTAATTTATACATGCAAAGTTAAAAGCTATTGCACTGAATTTCTGAATAAGTTTGAAATCATGAACAAAAAACTGCATTTCCTTTTGGATGTATGATTATTACACCAGAGCTTCAATATTTTGATTAGGAATGGTTGATTATACAATTTTACTTCAGCATTGTTTATAAAATTGGAAACTAACTTTCAAAGTGGGGAAATTGTTGAAATTCAAGTTGAAACCAGAAGTTTACATGCACTATATTTAAAAAAAACAGCATTTTCATTGTGTGAACTTAAATTAGACAAAACTTATTTTGTTTTAGGTCAGCTAGAATGACCAAAATTCATTTGATTTGCTAAATTCCAAAATAATGGGACAAAGAATATGTCAGAGATTAATTTATGAATGTCTTCGCAATTAAACATTTACATACATTTGCTCAGTATTTGGTAGTGTTGCCTTTGACCTGGGGTAAAATGTTTTGGGTTCTTACTGAACTGGTGTAACCCAGTCAGGTTTGTAGGCTACCTTGCTTACACAAGCCTATTCAGATCAGGACACAAGTCACACCAAAACATTGACTTTGTTGTCTTTAAGCTATTTTGTAACTACTTTGGCTGTATGCTAAGAATCATTACCCATTTGGAAGACGCATTGGCACCCAAGCTTTAACTTCCTGTCTGATGCTCTTTCCTCATGACACCATTTATTTTATGAAGTGCACCAGTTCCTCCAGCAGCAAAACAGCCCCACAACATGATACTGCCAACCCCATACTTCAAAGTTGGGATGGCTGTTCCAGCCTTACAAGCATTGAGCATGTTCCTCCAAATGCAATGATGGTCATCATGGCCAAACAGTTCAACTTAGCTTTCATCAGACCACAGGACATGTCTCCAAAACTGAAGGTATTTGACCTTGTGTGGATTTTCCACCTGGAACGTGGCTTTTTATGTATATTTTTTGGGGTGAGGTTTTATAGTATGTTTACAAGGTCTTTGGCTTTTGTCCTGGGGTCAATTTACACATTATGGACCAAAACACATTAATGTCTGGAACGCAGAACCCGTCTCCTTCCTGAGTGATATGATGGTTGAGCATTCCCATCATGTCTGTACTTGCATAAAGTTGTTTGAACAGATTAATGCGGAACCTTCAAGCATCTGGAAATTGTCCCCAAGGATAAACCAGACTTGTACAGCTCCACAGTTCCCTTCCTGATGTCTTGGCTGATTACTTTTAACTTTCCCACTATGTCAACGATAAAATTGTGTGTTCCAAGTGTGGCCTTAAAATATATCCACAGTTGTCTCTTGAAATAACTGAAATGTGTCAAATAAACTGAGGGGTTTTCAAAGCCATGACATCATTATCTGGGCTTCACCTCACTTCTTAAAGAGATAATAAACATTATGTATGTAAACTGCTGATTTTGAAGACATTAGTAGAGAAAAATCTCTGACATATCACTTCACTCATTACTGATGGATTTAGCAAATAAGAAAAAAAAAAGTTTATCTGACCAAAAACAAAACAAGTTTGGTCTGATTTAACTTTCAGACAGTAAGAAAAAAAAATGTGTATGTCTTTTTATCTAGCGTATGTAAGCTGCTGATTTCAGCTATAACTAATGTAGCAACAGAGTGGTAGATGCAACTGGATTATTAAAAACAATTTGTCAGTCTAGTGCACAGAGAGCATAATAGACAATGGAGGTAAAGGCGCAGACAAAGTCATCACAAAAATTGTACTGAAATACAAATGTTGCAGTGTAAAGGTAGAGATGTTCAAACACAGTCTGTAGTTAGATTAAGGTCAGTAAAAAGAAAAAAAAATAAGGTAAGTAAAAAGAAAAATAATAAAGTCAGTGTTCAATGAGGTGTGTAAATGTTTATGAATATTTTGCATGATGAGTAATTAAGAGGGTGAAGAACTAATTACCAGAAACATGGTTTTAATGAAAGACATGAACCGTGATAGTTTAAAATCAGGCTGAGGTGACATCACAAAGCGCAAACGTCATAGACAATGTCATAATATGTGGGTCACCTTGGTTTTGTACTTAGTAGAACGTTTTGGTTGTGGTTACCTTTATTGGTTCGGTCTCTTACAGTGGTCCAAACGCACTTCTACCTTTTGTTACCAGGTTATTGGTTCTTTCTACTGTTGTGTTTTATACGTTGCACATGGCTTAGATTTTAACCTTGGTGTCGATTTTTAGCTTTTAGTTTATTAAGATTATTTTGTGTCCCATTTAGATCCCCGCATATTAATATATGTGTTCATTAGTTATTTTCCCTCAGCTCCTCTCTTCAGGTCGCCACTCAGCTGCACTGCATTCTCATGATTAGTCACTTGGTTTCCTTGTCACTGATCATCCTCCCTTAATAAGCCTTGTAGTTTCAGTAGTTTCAGATATTCTAAGCCAGACACTTCTCATGTCTCTATCATCTCTCCAGCCAGCCAGTGCTGGCAATGATATCTGAATTGAATTAGATTGGGGGTTTTTTAAACAAAGAGACAAGTAATAAAAGATCTCAGTGACCTAAATAATAATGTTACTATATCTGTTTTTTGTATGGGGTGTCAAATTATTGCGTTAATTGTGATTAATTAAATACAGCCTTATTTATTTATTTATAAGAGCTATGTTTTTTTTAAATTGTGAATCTAATTTTTAATCTTTAATTTTACTGTTTCTGCATGTGAGTTGCCTTTAAATAAAATAAGTTTTTATGAGTTGGGGTTCTTGTGTTTGAGTTGTTATTGGTGAACCACACCCTGAAGTGGACATCGATTGGCTGTCATTAGGCCTGCTTATCATGAGCTGATGCATGCACAGGGAAAACATGTGAAATCCATGCAGAAGTACTATACTTCTACAGTGCAGCAGAGTTCTATGCAGCCCACTACAATAATAATGAATAATATTTGTTGCAGATGATAGAAAAGAATTACATAAAATAAAGAGAGTGTACAGGTAATGTATAATGGGGGCTGCATATTTCCCAGTCTGTTCATTATGGTGAAGTGGGATGTTAGTTAGAAGATACCCTGTAAAAGCAATTAAATAAAAAGCAACAACAACACAAAAAAAAATCTGTTGCACCTCTACAGTTTCTTCCAAAAGCTGTTACCTGAGGCAGCTTGGTTAGATATTTTTTAATCTACTCTCCCAAGAGCCTGTGGTGAACTGGGTGACTTAGTAAATCTTTTCATAGTTTAATGTTAGCATTAACACAACACTGGAACAAAACTGAACTTGTGATATGTAAAAAGGCCCAACAGTGGATACCTTTTCTAATTTTTAAACAATAAGCCTGGAGAGATATAATTTCTTGAGTGTCGGAAAGACACACACAACACAACTTTATTGTCTGAGAGGAAATAAAGTTGTATGCAGGCTAAAGGAGAGAAGAAGTAGTTGTTTGCTGGGCGAAATGTCAATTTGTTCTTTTAACTGATGGTTTTAATATGGAGGTTCCTGCTGGTGTACCTCCAAGCAAGACACTCAACCAAATGACTTCTGCAAACATCCATCTGTGGAGATTAATAACCTCATTCTTATTCACACTGTGAAGAGCACCCTCCGGTTAATTTTTTTTTTACAGAAAACAGGGAAAACAAAACAATCATGGGAGACCCAAAACACAGAACTGAAATGACCACATAACCTACAGCAGTGCAAACAAAGCATTACCAAACTCAAGGGCAGCTTGTCAAAAACATTTTAAACACAAATCTTACATTATATCTCCAGTCAAGCAGTGCTACCCAGCTGAACCAAAAGGGAGAAGAATATGAATAAAAAAGTACAGGTTGCAAATAGTATAAATATTAAACTGAATACTGGAAGCATGCTAAATTAAAGGAATATAATTTCACACTAGTAATTGACATTTATACAAACTGCTATCACAGAGACAGCAGTGAATCTCTATGTAGTATGTTAATAAATGACATCAGAACATAAAGAGACAAACAATTACCCAAGGCACTGTACATGGGATTACTGTGCATATACTCTCTCCTCCTTAGGTTTTTGTTATCTGACTTCACATTACAGGCTTTTTTCACATTTTTTTGTGTAGTCAGAGCAAAAGACTATTGCTAAATATTTGCTGTTTATTCAGTTAAACCAGAAACATCAAGCCAGAAAGCACAAGCTGGCGAGGTGTTTTTAACTTTTTGTTCACACTGCAGGATCAATTTAGACGTCTGCAGATACCCTATTGACTGGGCTTTTTATTCAGTTTATAACCAGAAAATCTGTCTGACAAATAACCAGATGGTAAATGTGTCAGAAAGATAATAGAAACTGTCCTTGATAATAAGTAGTAGGTCTATGACAGCATGACAAGGAGATATTAAACTGCTGTTCTGCTGTTTAACATCTGGTAGACTATAGGAAACTGCAGTGATGCATGAAGAAAAAAAAAAGAACACCTCCAAACTTCAATCAGACCTTAATCACCACCTCAAGAAGAACTGAACAGGACTTTCTGAGTCATTACTCTGTTGTAGAAAGTTAATTATGGTGTTGTTTGCCATTGATAACACAACATTGATGAGGATTGTTTTGAAATGCATTGTCAAGAGGAAGACTTCCATTTTTTCTCATGTCACACAACCAGTTTTATGAAAGTGACTGATACATTCCTACTTTAACACTTGATTATTGGTTAATCCAACACATAAATTGTCTTGTTTTTACAATCACTGGAACTTGGCAATGAATGTTAACATGGGTGTGATAAATACATATTAATCACAGTGGCTCCGAAAGCGTTTTTAAAAATACAACCAAATACAATTGCCAGATTCTGTCCAAACCTGCCATGGTTTTCTGGGAACATTGAATTTTACTAAGGAAAAAGAGACATAATATTTTGAAGGACTAAAAAAGAAAGTGTGACTGTGAGTAGTTTCTTTGTGTAAAACCACCTGAGAAAAGCTCAAGCCCTCTGGTTCTCACAGATGATGGTCTGGGAGAGAGAGAGAGGACAGCTGTCCAACTTTAGATGCCCTGAAAGGAAAACGAGGAGCAACATGAGAGGATGTGGACCAAGGACTTCTCACTGAGGACACCCATCATAATTCCTCTGGCTGAAAAGAACAAATTATGTTTTTACAAATGCATAAAGTTTACATCAGGATGTCGACTAAATTTAAACTAACCCCCTACTTTCCACCGGACACTGATTCGGCGTTGTGGTGAGTTAGATTTATCATGCACTTTGTATTTGTTTTTGTGGTAAATCTTGAATTATTAAAGGTATATTTAAATGTTACCATGGCAACCAGAGAGCGTTAGGGGGCTGAGTGTATGTTACACGTGTTATGTGGTCTGCTCGATGTTAGGAGAACGCTGTTAATAAAGCTGAGAATACATATTGGATTTACGTCTATAGTTATAATAATATAAAAATACCCCGTTTTTATACCGTCCGTTATCATTTATCCGCCACATCTTAGAGGCCGGTCCGTGAAAATATTGTCTGATATTAAACCGATCCGTGGTGAATAAAAAAGTTGGGACCACTGCTATACGCTTCTAATACACATCAGGCTCTGCAGTTTAGATCGGGCCAGACAGGTGATCAAACTAAAGTACAAAATAAAAGACATGCAGATTTCCAATTGCTTAACTACGAAAAAACAAAGCAAACCATCACTACCTGTGGCATCAGGGTGCAAGTCAGTCAGTCGGTGGTTTTAATTTGTTGGTTTTTATCATGGACAACTAGAATTTAGTCCTTTGAAAGTGAAGAATCACCCAGTTTATATGACACCAGTGATAATTTTTACAAGGACAACATGAAAAAAAAAGGCATGGACAAATATCTGCAGTTTTGGGAGAGGACGTTGAGTTTATGGTGCTTACTAACATAGAATGACATTTTCCACCCTGCAAAATACCCTTTAAAATATGCAATTGCAATTCTCCTGTAATTCTGTGATCTCCCGAGGCCAGGTGGGTGGAACGCTTTTGCGAGTGATACAAGTCTAATACGCATCCGGTGGGATGGGACGCGCAGCTGGATTGCGAGTAAAATTACGTGCCGCTTAAGCGTCCGGTGGTACTTTAAAAACAGCAATTTAGTGTTAGATAGAAATAATTTGGACCTTTCTGGGGATTTTTTTACATTTTCGTGTAAACTTGTTTAATTCTACACTTTTTGGTCTAAAAACGTCTTAGTGCTGCCCTCTTAGGGTTGAACGGTGGCTACTGCACTCACAGACACGCCCCATGGGCTTGGGTATAAAACTATCAGACATACCGGCTAGTGATGGGAATTCCAGCTCCCATCGTTCACTTCAAAGAGTTGGCTCTTAGAGCCGGTTCGTTCGCGACCGACAAATCACTAATACCGGCCCCATGGCGAGTTTGGAGGTTTGATTGCGTTTTTCAGGTTACCATTATTATCACATTAGCACTTAGTTAGCATAGCTAACATACTGTTTTGAACATTACCCTATGGGTTAGGGGTAACGTTAGCCTATGTTAGCATCACCACTCAGAGACCGGACCCATCCTGTCTCTCTCTCCCTCAGCAGCGGCGCCAGCATCGGGCAGCGCTGACTCAGCTGAAGTAATTATCTATGGGCCTACTTTTTACTTCTACTCCTTACATTTTCACGCAATTATCTGTACTTTCTGCTCCTTACATTTTAAAAATAGCCTCGTTACTCCTGCTTCATTAAGTCTTTTATTAAGAAGACACACAAAAAACGATCTAAAAATGCGCCAACTGGATAGAATTTCACAGCGGTTTGATCATAATTTTAAACGTCTACCATTCGGACACCCCGCTTGTTCGCGATCCATTGCGTACTGTGCACACGGGGTCCCGTTAACCGAATATTTTCCATATTAGTCCGTTTTTTGTGTGTGTTTTTACAACAGTGACAGAAAATCCGAAGGCCAATTGTCATTTTGACAGATTATAATTCACACCCCTGACCATTTGGTGCAGACGCGCGGACATTTTTAGGTCTGAGTTAAAGCGCGGAGTACAAGTAACTGAATCAATAAATTAATAATAAGAACATTTCCATGAAACCATCTGAGCATCATCTCAGACCAGGAGGCTTTGGAACGTGACTGTTACCGGTGCGGCTGGTTAAATAAGCGCTTCAAAGAGCCCGGTGTTGTGCCAAACACGAAAGAGCGCATGCTCCGACATTTGCTGCTGCTGAAGCGATTTGAAGCTGGGTTCGGAGAGCCTTTCCGACTTCTGATCACTTGAATCAGAGAAATGTTCCCTGATTTCAAAACTTTGGCTGAAGTGGAGCTTTTAGGTCCAGTCTCCGGTGCATCAGCGCGGATTCAGGCTCTAGAACAGTGGTTCCCAACATGAGGTTCGTGGGCAACAAGGGGGTCATTGGAGATTTGCAGGGGTCTGCACAATCCTGTCTGTGCTGAGGTTGTAAGACTTTTGGTGATACTATTCTTAATATATATATATATATATATATATATATATATATATATATATATATATATATATATATATATATATATATATATATATATATATATATTAATGCTCAGTAGTCCACATATGGTTCTGTAATGTAATTGCATTACACTAAGATTCCTTCATTTTTTTTGGGCATATATGTGCAGCGGCGCAGTTGGTAGCACTGTTGCCTTGCAGCAAGAAGGTCCTGGGTTCAAATCCCGGCCTGGGATCTTTCTCCACGGAGTTTGCATGTTCTCCCTGTGCATGTGCGAGTTCTCTCCGGGTACTCCGGCTTCCTCCCACAGTCCAAAAACATAACCTTTACAGGTGAATTGGTCTCTCTAAACTGGCCTTAGGTATGAGTGTGTGTGTATGGTTGTTTGTACTGTATGTCCCTGTGTTGCCCTGCGATGGACTGGCGACCTGTCCAGGGTGTACCCTGCCCCTTGACCGCTGGAGATAGGCACCAGCCCCCCACCCCCACTCCGCAACCCTGCTTTAGGATGGATGGGCATATATGCAGCTGAAACAGGTAGCCTAGTGTGTTTCAAAATTAACATTTTTATATAACATTATAATAATTATGGCCTGGGGGGGCTTAAGCTTTATTCTTTAATGTCATTTTTTAAAATACATTACTTTTACTTTTATACTTTAAGTAGTTTTGAATCAAGTACTTTTTTACTTTTACTTGAGTAAAAAACTTGACTTGATACTTCAACTTCTACGAAAGTCATTTTAAACCCTTGTATCTATACTTCTACTCGAGTATTGAATGTGAATACTTTCGACACCTCTGATTAAAACAATGTTGCATGGCCAGGAGTTTATTAGATGTTATACCGCAAAGAACATAAGCAACTAATTATGGAAATGTTAAAAAGAATCCAATCAATAGACTGCATCTGGGTCATTTTATGGGATAGTGCAAGTAATAAAAAATATATATAAAAAAAGAAAATCTATACATACTGTGCATGAGAGAATCATCTTAGACTGCAGCATCAAAAAAAAAAAAACTGTGGGTACTGAGGAGGTACTTGCTCGTTTCAAGCACTTCAAACTTCTATATAGCTGCTGAGTTGTGAATCATGTACACGACACCGATTGTGAAAAACTTTATTGTACTTATAGCAATTGGAGTGCAGATCAAAGACTTGATCTTGTGTGACTTGAATCAGTATTCAGAACAAAAGCTCTTGACTAGAAAGTTCCATATTAGCTACCGGATTAAACATATATTTTTAACATGATATCAAACAAGAAAGCAAGACAGATTGTCGTTTCAAAGTGTGTGTCATGTTTGGACAGCATATACCAAAAATGTTGTCTTACCTAAATACGCTTAGGTAATTTTACTATTAATTATAAATTATTTTTACAGACGTGTCAAGCTCAAATTCCTAACTCCTGTACTGACTCGACTTCAAGTCTAGGGTTTTCTATACAGAGGAGCAAACCAAAGAAAGTTAAAATGATCTGGTCTTCACAGAGTTCTAAAAATATTTAAAACTCATTAAATTATTTAAACCCTTCAAACAAAGAAAAAAAAGGGTTTTAGGCACTGCAGATGAAATGCACAGAATTTTAAACATTAACTTAATTTACTCAAACTTAAAAAGTAGTAAAAATGACAAATTTAAGGTAGATGGAAACAAAACAGATCATTACACTAATGAGAAGTTTCCTATTTGCACTTACGGTAACAGCTCATTCATTATTGTCTAAGAGAGGCAGCGTTAATAAACTCCTACTGTAGCACAGACCACATCTGCAGAGTAAAAGTATTTTTTTTTATGTTGGACTCAATATCTAAGCAGATAAATGACAGATACAATAAAGTTAATAAAAATCTTCAACCCCTGACAGTGTTTTTTCCTTTTTCTAGAGAGCCAATATTGTCAGATTTTAATCTAATCTACAGGGAACTGTTCCCTCTGCTGCATACACAAGTGATTATTATGAACTCATAACTGATACAAGAGGTGCTCAATAAATGTATTCCATAAAAATATGTAGTTATACACGGTTGGCTTATAAATAAGTTTTATAAGTCATGGAAAAATGTGTTACAGAGAGACAGTCACTTTTCATCTATGATCAAGTCAAACATTTATCTTTTAGGGTTTGCTTACTATTTGGGTTAAAAATAGCGACATTGCAAAACAACTCTTGAACAATATTCAGTTTGCAATGAACCTGCAAAAGGCAAATGTTTGACCTCACAAACCAGTGTGATTGTCCCTGAACGATTCTGGTCTCTGATAGTCTGACAATTCACTTAAACGTTTCAAGGGTTTTACTGTGCTGACACACAACACAATTTAAAAAGCCCCTAGAAAGGATGCAATAAACCTAACTGAACCATTAAAAGCTTTATCACCTGATTGATTTTACTGAGATGTGCATAATGTTCTTTAATTTGTCTACTGATTGCATTGGTGCACTTAGCTCATCACAGCTGTGTAATACAAAGATCAACATGTATTAGCTCAGAACTAAATTCATGAAGCACCTAACAGAGTGGCTGAAGCAGACCCAAGCAGTCATCTTGACTGTCCAGAGTGCCCTCCCTTTCCCTCATCTGTCCCTACTCTGAATTTCACAGGTTTAAATTGAGATGTCACAATTACCCTTCTTTCCATCCATCCATCCATCCATCCATCCATCCATCCATCCAGAAAATGCACCCTAGTAAGTTCTTGCTGCAATACAACAGTATTAACAACTGCGACACCCAGACGTCTCCAGGTATAAAACATTAGTTGTAAAGCAGTATTACTTTTCTCCATAGTGAAATCTCCACTTGGTCTTTGTAGTATTTACAGGAGCTATGTTGTAATGACCTATAAAGCTGGTTATGTCAGGGTGCGAGGTTAGGGAGGACCCAAATGCAGCAGAGTAACGTCAAAAAAGGATTTAATGAAAAAACACAAGGAAGGGGAACTTACAAAACTCAGGAGGATACAGGCAGCAAACAGGGAAAAACAGGAACCAGGATGGGCAACAACGGGGGCAGGAACCGGCAAGGGAAGAACGACAACGGACCAGCGAGTTGTGACTGAGAGAGGACCGAATTTATACTGAGGGAGAGTGTGAGGATGTGAGCAGAGAGAGCTAGGGACTAATTAAGAGAAGCGGTTGCAGCTGAGAGGGAGTGAGCAGGTGGAAATTATCAGCTGGGAGAGGAGGTGAAGTGGCTGGGAGACATAAAACCAGAATGATCTCAGGAACTAATTAAAGACAAGACTACAGGGAAACCAGAAAGTACAGAAATCACAGGGAAGGACACTAGGAATAAACTAACATAAAAAATGAAAGAAAATAAGGAAAGTAACCAACAAAAGACAAACACCTAGGAACCATGACAGGACCCCCCCCTCAAGGGCGGATACCAGACGCCCCCTAAGAGTCCAAAACAAAACAAAAAACACCCCCAACCAGGGTGGGCGGAGGGGGCCTCGGAAGGAGGGTAAGAGTCCAAAACATAAACGAAAGACTAAAGTCCTGAGGCCAGCGACGAAGGAGCAGGAACCTGGGAGGCCGGCGACGAAGGAGCAGGAACCTGGGAGGCCGGCGACGAAGGAGCAGGAACCTGGGAGGCCGGCGACGAAGGAGCAGGAACCTGGGAGGCCGGCGACGAAGGAGCAGGAACCTGGGAGGCCGGCGACGAAGGAGCAGGAACCTGGGAGGCCGGCGACGAAGGAGCAGGAACCTGGGAGGCCGGCGACGAAGGAGCAGGAACCTGGGAGGCCGGCGACGAAAGAGCAGGAACCTGGGAGGCCGGCGACGAAAGAGCAGGAACCTGGGAGGCCAGCGACGAAAGAGCAGGAACCTGGGAGGGCGGCGACGAAAGAGCAGGAACCTGGGAGGCCGGCGACGAAAGAGCAGGAACCTGGGAGGCCGGCGACGAAAGAGCAGGAACCTGGGAGGCCGGCGACGAAAGAGCAGGAACCTGGGAGGCCGGCGACGAGGAACCAGGAGACGAGGAGGCCGGCGACGAGGAGCCAGGAGACGAGAAGGCCGGCGACGAGGAACCAGGAGACGAGGAGGCCGGCGACGAGGAACCAGGAGACGAGGAGGCCGGCGACGTGGAACTAGGAGACGAGGAGGCCGGCGACGAGGAACCAGGAGGCGAGGAGGCGAGGAGGCCGGCGACGAGGAACCAGGAGGCAAGGAGGCCGGCGACGAGGAACCAGGAGGCGAGGAGCTGACCCCAAGGCTGTATCCCTCGGGAAACTCTCGGGGGAGTCAAGAGATTTCAATATCTCGTTTTCTAAATTTTCTCTGGATTGAATTCAAGGACGTACATGTAAGAAATACAGCCTCATTACTTAACCTAAACTATTATTTTTATACTCTATATGTAAGTTTCTGAGTGCTTTCCCATGACCCGACTACAATGATAAAACAGCTTTCTGAACTGGCAATTTGGAAAGACTGTATTCCTCAATTAAATGTGCAAGGCCTGCAGAACATACACAGAAACGGCAGCTAAAGGGCTTTAAGAAATATGTAAGGATAAAAAATGGTAAGAAATGAATTAAGTGTCCAGGAAACCAAAAACAAAAAAACATAGACAGACACTCATTTAAAGCATTCCTTATCAGACCTTTTTTTCGTGCCAGTATGATTGTTGCTAATAGACTTAATGCTGACTTAATACTGATTAATGCAAATACAGAAAATATACTTCAGAAAATTTTTGTAAATTAGTTTTTAAGTAAAATAATGATGATGTTAAAAATACTTTAGTTCTCCATCTTTGTTTGATGACCTCAGCCTGATCATTTAAATACCAAAAAGTTTCCGGGATGATCAGAGCATCTGCAAAAAACTGCAAGATGAGACCTGGTGACCTGCTCCAAAACAATATTGCAGCTTTGGGGACAGAGTGTCAGCAGCATATGGTATGATGTTGGGGCCCCAATATATCCCCCTCGTAGCACTGCTGGGAAAATGCCACACCTGAGGCTCCCAATTAAATCTAATTCATTGTGGCAAAAAGGAAAAAAAGGACAAATTTGCACAAAGTATGTTTGCTGTCTTGACCAAAACTTTTAATTTTCACTGTTGTGTGTGTGATACAAATACCATTAAATAATTTATTTACTGCTGGTTGCTGGAAGCATTGCAATGGCTCACCTAGAGGTTAATGTGTTCTGCATTGTTGATAATAACATGCTTAGTAAGACTTTCATCATGGAACATTTAAAACACATTCAGCACATTTCCTGATTCTCTGGAAATGTGCTGAATGCAGAGTACAAATGAATACAATTTGTTACATGTATTAGACAAGGCTTACTGTGTAGTTCAAATATTAAACCTATTATTTTCGCCTGTCTGGATTCATTTTTTTGTAATTGCAAATTGGAGTGTGCTACCATTTACCATCATCGTTTCATTTACCATCAGCAATGGTAAATGAAAAAATTCATCTTTGTTTCCACAAATTCAAAGAAATTTAATCTGCATAAAATACAATTGATAATCTAATTATTATATAATCATAACAAACTAAGAAAATCTACAAGCGCTTTAAAAATAAGTACAATTCTTTAAAGTAGCCTGTTTTCACCTTTCTATATAATATGGGACTGCTGTCCATCATAAATGACATTAGGAATATATTTGGTGCCCTCTGGAAAATGACTTGAGACTTGAGGTAAAGACGAGTCTATAAAACTTATAAAATAACAAAATAATTTAGGCTGCCATTTAGAGAATATTGTTTAAGTAACATAACAATAGAATACAATGAATCTTATAAAGACAGTTGAACATGTTTTTTAGCTTTGCAGAGCTAACTTCCTGGGCTAAATAAAAAAAAATGTTAAAACAAAAAAACAAGGTTGCGTTCGTTCTGAAACGGTACATCTGATTAAAAAGTGAACATAGAGAATTTAATAGAGTCAATAAGAAACAATGACTGGCCAACCAAAAGTCCCCATTATAAGGATGTTCATGAACATTTGGCTTTTGGAGTTAAACTAATAAAATACAACATTTCAAGACTTCAGACTAAGATCACTGTTAAGATGGATATGCTCCTGCACTGTTATTTTTAAAAGGAAAGTTGAGAGGTTTGCACAGCTTGTAACACCTAGATTGGCAGCCAAAACCAATTAGTATTATCAGTGAAAAGAGATCTACTGTCAGTATTGTTCAGTCTGTCACGTTTTGGGAGTTTGTGTAAAAAAGTACAGTGCCCGGTTGTCATTGTGAACCTCCTCCAGTGTCTTTGCCTGTTCAAAAGCTTATCTTTAGGACATATTCAGGCATATTTTTCCCAAAAGGTGATAGGCAAGTCTTTGAGCCAGTAGGCTAGTAAGATTTTGCTTTTAGGCTGTTTTTGGGCTCTGTCAGCTTGGTAATTATGGGCAGAATGTGTGGTGTTTGCTCATACAGGTGTCTAACCTTGACTGTTGTGTTTCTTTCTTCTGACCTAGTGTCACTGCCTGAACATCAACTGTGTCTAACATTTACTCGCTGCAGTGACGCAGAAACTAAGACTAGTTGACTGACAACACAGACAACTGCAAATTCTCTTTAGCTAAAGAAAGAGACGTGATCAGGTTGCACTGTATTTGAAAATTGATGTCAACAATCTAAACAACCAGATGCTGATACTGTTTATTTTATGCAAATGTGAAGGATTCATACATGTCCAAACCAAGACCTCCTCTGGGAGAATCCGATCAGAATCTTGTTTTTCTCTGTTCAGAATACAAACCACTTGTTCAGAGGCAACCTGTGACAAAACGAACTGTGAGAAAATGGTCACAGGAAGCTGAAGAAGCCCTGCAGGGTTGTTTTGCAACCAAATACTGGATGACTCTTTGCTAAGCACATGGAGAGGACATCAATGCCATGACGGAGTGTGTGACTGACTATATAAACTTCTGTGTGGACAACATCATCCCCACCAGAACAGTGAGATGCTTCCCTAATAACAAACCCTGGATCACCAGTGACCTGAAGGAACTGCTAAACAAGAAAAAAAGAGCCTTCAGGGAGGGAGACAGGGAGTTACTGAGGAGTATACAGAAGCAATTTAAGGTCAAGATCAGAGACAGCAAGGAGGCATACAGGAAGAAGCTGGAGAACAAACTACAGAGGAACAATATCAGAGATGTTTGGTCAGGAATGAGAAAGATCACAGGTTTTAAGGACAGGAAGTATTGGATAGATGGAACTCTGGACAGAGCCAATGAACTGAACATATTCTTCAACAGGTTTAGTTTAGAAACTAGCTCAGCATCCCCCTCTCCTGTTCCCAGCCAAACAGACATCCCACTCTCCTCTGATCAACAGCTTTCCTGTTACACCTCAGATGTTTTATCCTTCACCTCAGTCATGGACTATTCTAATTCCACAAGTTTGACTTCAACCAAGTCAGGAAATGCTGCTACCCCCTTTGCCTCCCCCTCCCACTTGTCTGTCTCCAAAAGTCAGGTGAAGAGGCAGCTGGAGAAACTGAACCGGAAAAAGGCTACAGGGTCCAGATGGTGTCAGCCCCACAGTCCTGAAGGCCTTTGCAGAGCAGCTCTGTGGGATTCTGCAGCACCTCTTCAACCTTAGCCTAACTCAGGAGAAGGTTCCACTGTTGTGTAAGACATCCTGCCTTGTTCCAGAACCCAAAATAACTCACCCATCAGTCATCAATGACCATAGACCTGTTGCCCTGACATCCCACATCATGAAAGTCCTGGAGAGACTCCTGTTGGCACCTCTGAGTAAGCAAACAAGAACGTATCAGGACCCACTGCAGTTTGCTTATCGCAGTGGAGTTGGAGTTGAAGATGCCATCATCCACCTACTTCAACCAACCCACTGTCATCTGGACAAAGCAGGCAGCACTGTGAGGATCATGTTCTTTGATTTCTCCAGTGCATTTAACACAATTCAGCCTGATTTGCTTTGTCAGAAACTCCTGAAGACACAGGTGGAGCCCTCAACAATCGCCTGGATCAATGACTACCTGACCAACAGACCACAATTTGTGAGACTGAAAAATTGTGTGTCAAACCAGGTGGTCAGCAGCACAGGAGCACCACAGGGGACCATACTCTTACCATTCCTTTTCACTCTGTACACCTCAGACTTCCAGTACAAATCAGAGACCTGTCACCTGCAGAAATACTCAGATGACTCTGCAACTGTCGGGTGTATCAGAGATGGACAAGAAGCTGAATACAGAGAGCTGGTGGACCGCTTTGTGAGATGGTGTGGAAACAATTGTCTCACCTTGAATGTGAACAAAACAAAGGAGATGATTGTAGATTTCAGAAGAAACAGGGATAAGTAAAACACTGTTTCCATCATGGGAGAAGAAGTGGAGGTGGTTGAGGAGTATAAATAACTCGGAGTTCACCTTGACAACAGACTGGACTGGAGGCAAAACAGTGAAACCGTCCACAAGAAGGGACAGAGCAGACTGTACTTCTTGAGGAAGCTTAGGTCCTTCAAGGTTTGCAGCAAGATACTGGAGATCTTCTACAAGTCTGTTGTGGAGAGTGTAATCTCTTCAGCCGTCATCTGTTGGGGTAGCAGCATCAGAGCTAGGGATTTAAATAGGCTAAACAACCTGATAAAGAAGGCTGGTTCTGTTCTTGGGACAACTGTGGAACATCTGGAGATGATGATGCACAGAAGGATTCTTCATAAAATAAAAAAAATTATGGACAACCCTGAGCATCCTCTTCATGAGACAGTCATACAACAACAGAGCGTCTTCAGTCGGAGGCTTCTTCAGTTTCGCTGCAATACAGACCGCTACAGGAAATCCTTCCTCCCCACAGCCATCATCATCTACAACAACTCCTTAAAGAATTAATTATATGAGCTATACCAACACTTAATATCCCTCTGGGATCAATAAAGTATTTTTGAATTGAATTGAATTAACAACTGGCCTGTTAATAATGCACAACCACAGATCAACATTAGACAGCAAAATCAGACCTTAAGGCCGCTTCTCCAACTTTGTCTGTGTTTGTATACTGAGGTCATTGGACATGCTAACAGAGGTGAAGTGTAACAAATGCATATATACAGAACATCAGTTCAGAACAATTCACAGCCCCACACAGGAAGAAAACAGCAAATAAACTGAGAAAACCATGAACATACGATAGGATCAGCTACACTTCAATTGGTCTTGGAAATGAAATAATGCTACAGAAATATCAATATGAAGGACACACACTCCAAAGAAGAAGACCTTTCCCGATTCCACTCTAAGTAAGGTGGATTCTAATCTGTGATGCATTTCGGTAGTGAACTACCACATAAATAACTGACACAACATAGCGGAGTTCCTTTATAAAAACCTGGCATAGAGGAACAGTAGGTGTAAATGTTCATCTCATCCGTTTTTGGCTGCATCACAAAACCTGGGCTTATGTGAAACCTTTTCTGTCTTTGTTTCTCTGTCATGATCTGAAAAATGGATTTTTGTAAAGCTAAAATAAGCAAACAGACTTGGAAGCAATTTCAGTGACCTGACAAACTCCATAAGCGGCTGTAACTGGAAAGACTGGTGAGAAAAGGATAGGACCAGAGTAGGTTAAAAAAATTCGTTTGTTGATAATGTAAAATTTGCGGCAAAAAATCCTATAACCAACTAGATAAGGGCAAGTTTCTGACAGGTCGAGGTCTTTTAATGGATCTCTCATTGCCTGTGTTTCCCTTCTGTGCTGTGATTATCACTTCTGGGCTGAGTGCATCTAACCTTCATGTACGTACAAGCACATGGCTATTAAGTTCCTCGGATGGAGGCCTTGGCCTAATGCCCAGTCTCTTTATATTTTGCTAAAGTGGAAACTTCCCTCAAGCATTAACATCTTGGACTGAAGAACTAAATGTCACAACATGCAGCTCCTGCAATAGCTACTAGAGGTCAAATACTGAAGTTGGTCCTTCCCAAAGTCATATTTTAAAGAGGTAAATGATAAAGCTGGAATAAAACGGATTTAGAGTGGGGATCAAAATAAATAAATACTACATTAATGATACTTTCATGGATATGTTTGATTTGAATTGTATTAAGAGTTCTGGAGGATTAGAGCCCAGGTCACAATATGTGATATGGAGTCTCAACACTGGAGTTCATGTCTTATCAGATTTGGCCACAGCGTGGGCAACACATTCCCACCTCACTTCTGTTAGATAACAAATTATAAATTATTTCTATTCTTCTTTCAACATATTTTTTCTTGTCATTGTTTTTCTAAGCAACCTGCAGGAAGAAGGGCAGAGAGAGAGAAGAACATGACAAGCAGCAAACGTCCCGGGGGTTCGAACCGGTAACAACTGTGCTGACGACAGAGACCCATATGGTTCCTAGGGATGGGTATCGTTAAGTTATCGATACTACTACTCTTAACGATACTCCTTATCGATCCGGTACGTTATCGGTATCCTTATCGGTACTTTTTTTTTTTTTTTTAAGACTAAAACAAAAAGGGGAAAAACACAAATAATGAACTGTAGTTAAAGAACTTTTTTTTTTTACTTAGATAAGGAAGCTGTTGTTCAAAAATAGCCAGCATTTATTAATTGTAAGAATAAAATAGCAGGTTAACTGTAGTTTAAGATTTTTTTTTTTTTTATTAGATAAGAAGGAAGCTGTTGTTCAAAATATCCAGCATTTATTAATTGTAAGAATAAAATGGCAAACTTATGTCCATGCTTACACGGTACGTCTTTCGTTTTGTAGTTGATGTATTTTGGCAAGGTTTTTGGTCAAATTACTTGTGTTCCCGCCTGTGCAAGCAAGCAAAGCTTTTATTACATATGTAACGTGCATTGTCGGCATCTATTTTCGTAAAATGAAGCCAAATTTTTGATTTTTCGTTTGCTCTGCCATCGTATCTGTAAGGCGAACACACGTGAGCGCGCAGCAGTCGCCACTCTGTCCCCGTAGCGTGTGTGCTTGTTAAGGAGTAGTGGGCTGCAATACAGTGTTTGGTTTGTGTTTATATCTCCCGCAAAACATGAATACTATGGGATCAGAACAGTATCACCTTGAAATGAAACTGAAAATAAATATTGGCATTGAAAATAAAAATTGTCATTGAAAAATATTATTGTGACTGAAAATATTAATTTTGAATCGGAAATAAATCAGAAGAAATTTTTTGTATTGAAAGTGATTTTTTTTTTTACAATTCCAATCCTTTTTTACAATGCCAATCCTTTTTTACAATGCCAATCTTTTTTTACAGTGCCAATCTTTTTTTCAATACCATGATTTTTTTCAACTTCATTCAGGTGATACTGTTTTGACGCTTGTGTGTGCACGCGCATGAGGGGCGGGGCTTCAGCCCCCTATATGTTTGCATGAACGAGGCAGGAGGGAAACTCCGACTGTCCGAGTGGGATCAACATGTTCTTTGCTTCTAATGTGGTATGTGGAAGGTGATAATCTGCAGTTGGGGACCCGATTTATGACAGTCTTTCTGTATTCAATTCAATTCAATTCAGTTTATTTATATAGCGCCAATTCACAACAGATGTCATTTCATTTCAATACATTTATACAAACATTCCAATCAGTTAAAAAGTTTCCTATTTAAGGAATCCCAGCAGATTGCGTCAGTCATTGGCGTGAGGTTGGGCCCCGTTGATGCAGACTTTCCAACCACAGCAATCCTTCAGCAATCCCTGATACTGAGCAAGCATGTAGCAACGGTGGAGAGGAAAAACTCCCCTTTAACAGGAAGAAACCAACAGAACCAGGCTCAGTAGGAGCGGTCATCTGCCACGACCGTCTGGGGGTTTGAGAAGACAGAGCAGAGACACAGAAGGAACAGAAGATCTGATATAAGAGAACTTTCTATGTTACAGAAAGTAAAAAGTTGATAACAGGACACAGTGGATGTTCAGTTACTGGGAGGATCATCCCAGTCGATGCCCCCCGTCCAACAGGGCATTGCAGCCAAGCAGGATACCAGACCAGGTATATCTTCTATGGAAAGAAAAACACTGAGAGAAAACAAAGTTAACAGTCGAAATAACAGAATGTACTGTAATACAACTGGAGAGTCGTAGGAGAAAAGGAAGTAGCAGAGTGAAGAAAATTGGTAAGTCTGTCCTCCAGCAGTCTAAGCCTATAGCAGCATAACTACAGATATAGCTCAGGATGACCTAAGCCACTCTAACTATAAGCCTTATCAAAAAGGAAAGTTTTAAGTCTGGCCTCAAAAGTAAACAGAGTGTCTGCCTCACGGACTAAAGCTGGGAGCTGGTTCCACAGGAGAGGAGCCTGATAACTAAAAGATCTGCCTCCCATTCTACTTTTAGAAATCCTAGGAACTACAAGTAAACCTGCAGTCTGAGAGCGAAGGGCTCTGTTAGGAACATATGGAACAATTAGATCTCTGATGTATGATGGAGCTTGATTATTAAGGGCTTTGTATGTAAGAAGAAGGATCTTAAATTCTATTCTGGATTTAACAGGGAGCCAATGAAGGAAAGCTAAAACAGGAGAAATGTGAACATTAGTAGTCTTTTGAATCAAACATGTTTGATATTATCGCAAGTCCTAGTGTAGTCGTTGTGACGTAAATCAATCAACACCCAATAAAGCTGTTCTCACACAAGCGGAAGCACAAAGCTACAGAGCCCGGCAGGGGTCCAGGTGCAGAAATAGTTTTTGAGGGGTAAGAATCTGTACCCTCGGTTTTATCAATAACAGTTTAGTAGCCACCTATGGAGCCTGGCAGGGTCTATACACAACAAATACAATATTTGTGTTCCATGGCTGAGTAATGTGCCATAAATTACAAAGTGGTACAGCATAAACACCTTGCATTAAAAAGATATGAGTAAACCAGTTACTTGATGATAAGGTACCCACTTTGAATGCAAGTCTTTATTTGACATAACATTAATCTTGGCAAAGAATGCTACAGCATTCCCACATAAAGAAACTGTATAATGCTGAACATAATGGGATGAATTTTGCGGGAAGCTAAAATAGCCTAGGTGTAGTCTTAAATAGTGTCCCAACCAGATTCAGTGTTTATAAAATGTTTAGTCTGAGACTAAAAAACTGTTAACCCAAGTCTTTAGATGTGAGCTGATGATCTTTAAGAATCTTTTCTAAATCGTTTCAAAGTCTTTAGGTGTACAGAAAGCATAATGTGGTTTGTGGAATAATAATAATTAAAAAATAAGTTTGCCATGGCAGTTGGCGCGCATTACCGCCACCTTCTGGTTTAGAGTGTGTGTCACAATTAAGTTTTCTAATAAATCTAATAAAAAAACGAGTTGTCAGTGTTGTTAGCTTTGCTTACACCAGTCTTAATTGATTTCTTAATGTTATTGACATGTATTGTAAATATGTATTGTGGATCTGAAATAAATACAGTTATTTAATATGCTATATATATAGTGTGTATTTACAACCCATCATACCACACTGTCTGTAATGAGGATAACCTCCAACAAAGACAGGCTACACAAGCATAAAACTTTATCACAAAGACTCCTAGTCTACTGGTCAGTAGAAGAAACTGAGAAGAAACCGTTTATACACATGAGTTTCATAGAAAAAAAAAATCACTTTCAATAAAAAAAACTTTCACTAGATTTATTTCAGATTCAATATTAATATTTTCAGTTACAATAATATTTTTCAATGCAAATATTTATTTTCAGTTTCATTTCAAGGTGATACTGTTCTGATCCCATAGAATACGACCTTAATTTTACTGTTAAGAGAACCGATAACGCTGAAGCCTATTGGTCCGGGTGGACCATCAGAATCAGCCCCGGCGCCAATTTAATACCGGGTTTCGATACACATCCCTAATGGTGCCCCTGCTCTACCACTGTGCCATGTCTTTATCTACTTTAAATGATGTTTGGGTGTTTTACTGAGATCAGTAAAGTACCTTAAGTATAAAATAAATAAAAAAATACATCTTACCTAGAAGAAATGTTCAAACTTTTGCAAGTGGGTGGCATGCTTCTTTTAGTAGTGAGGGCGGCTTTCTGTGAATCACCACAAACTAATACATTTCTGAGCCAATTCTGTTTATTGTGTATGAGGTTTGACTTTTAGATAGCCATTTAAAAGAAAGATGATCAGCTTTAGCATATAGACAAAAAGCCTACCTTAAAGACCCAATGGCTCTGGCACGTTAAGGCTTTAACTGGTGTCAATAAAAAAAAGAAAACTATGCACATTTTGGTCCCTAAACCCAAACTCTATCATTATATCAGTTCAATTAAAGAGAGCTTATTCATAACGCAGTCTTAATAATTCAAAAG
The DNA here is from genome assembly GCA_963556495.2 of Valencia hispanica. Taxonomy (NCBI): domain Eukaryota; kingdom Metazoa; phylum Chordata; class Actinopteri; order Cyprinodontiformes; family Valenciidae; genus Valencia; species Valencia hispanica. The sequence goes on along the minus strand of OY747700.1, from coordinate 45,209,410 downwards.
TTTGCCATTTCCCACAAGAGAAGACGCCTGCTTCAGATAAATCCCAAGGCACAGCTGCTGCTCTGTGAGATGTGAGCAGACTCACTAATTAGACTCCATCTCTCTTTGTAGGTTTTGAAGCCAGCAAACTGCTGGAAATATTATACTGGTTTTTATCAGCTTCACCCTCAGCAGTAGGAGTCACAGCACATCATTTATGTCTAAGAAAGGCCGTTTAGATAAACTTAACAAGTGTGTGTAATGTGGCTCCATGTAAAGTTTGACCGTCTCAGGAGGTGAGATGGAGATTTGAAAATAATGTTAAATGTACTGAATAGCAACAACAGCATGTTGTAGTTTTCAAGGACTGACAGCATGACATGCTTTTTAGATACTGACAGTTATTTGCCATTTCTCCAATGTTGTGGATGAGAGAACAGCAATCTAATATGAACTGGGGTACACAGAGATAAATATTGGTGCTGCTCAGATGAGATCATTGCTGAAAGCACCAATACCTGAGGTTTTTAGATTTTTTCCTCTCTCACTTATAAAGTTTTGTAAAAACATACAGCCAAAAACCTGCACAGATCTTTTTGAACTTGGGTTTAGTTTATGACTTTGGCTTTGTCACCTTTGAATTTGCAATGTGAACTGTTTTACTACAGACATATTCAACAAATTACAACATTATATTATAAATGAAACACATTAGATAGATTAATTGCACAAAGACTGATGTTTTCAAGTCTTTCTTTCTGTTGATTATGATGATTTTCCATTTATGACATTTAAGAGCAGAATAATAGATCCGACCAATGAAAAAAAAAAAATTTTAATACAGAAATGTGGGCTTAATGTAAAGTATGTCTAATACCTGCTTAGAGGTTGTTATTTCAAAATGTACTTTTCATCTGACAAACAAATCACATTAGAACAAATACTTAGGTTCCACTTTAAGTGGATTTTTATGTTCATGTTTTTTTCAGTTAAGGTTTACCTGGCCACTGTGTTTCCTTTTTGTATTTACTGAGTAACCTTCCTCAGCAGATTTTCTCAGTTGCTTTGGTTCTTTTCTTCAAAGTTTCACTCACCTGATCTTTATTTAGCAGTCACCGCTGCAGGATGTGCTCAGGTAGGATCTGCTCATCCCCAAATTATCTTGTACATTCTTCTGGGATCCATATAACCGCCCAACCCTAACCCCCAAGATAGACCTTGTTTATTGGTTTGGATTCTCTGTCGCTTATGTAAGTGCTTGACCACCTTTGCCTGCTCTTCTTGAAGATGCAAGGGAATCAATCTTCTCTAAAACCATTAACAGAAAAATTAATATGCTGACTTTATTTGCAACAGATGAAAGACTGACTAATCCTCCTGTGACAGTAGCCCCTGAACTGAATTCTACCAGGGCTTGCAATGATTTTGCCAGCTGTTTTACTGAAAATAATCTGACAATTAGAGGGTCAATCTGTACATTGGTACTAAATCCATTAACAATGTCATCCCCACTCAAGACCAATGGGATGAAAATGTCTGAATTTCAAAAACTAAACCAAAAAAACCTTGATTAAATCTTAATCCAATTAAGCTCTTCCTCTTGCTACCTTGATATCTTACCCACAGTTTCTTTTTAAATAAAGTTTTTCCTGTCATTGGGTCTGATTTGATTCAAATAGTTAACTCATCCCTCCTGAGTCTTCCTCAGGATTTAAACTACTGCTCAAGAACAACAACCTGGACAACACATTAATGTAGAAATACAGGCCAATCTCTAATCTTCCACTTATCGGTAAGATCATTGAAAAAGCTGTGTTTCAACAGTTAAATAGCTTCCTAACAATGCTCACCACAGCACTGAGACTGCCCTCGTCAAAGTGTTCAATAACATCCAAATAAATACGGACTGTGGTAGAACCACAGTGCTGGTACTTTTGGACCTCAGTGCAGCATTTGACAATGTTGAATAGATGTACTATTGAAACGACTGGAGAGCTGAGTTGGACTCTCCAGCACAGTAATTTGCTGGTTTGAGTCTTATCTAAACAACATATACTTCTTTGTGTCAATAGGCATTTTTTTTTTATCAGAACAGACAACGGAAATCCCATGTGGGGTGCCCCAAGGCTCCATCCTGGAGCCCCTCCTGCTTAACATCTATATAATCCCGCTAGCTCAGATTCTATCTATCCATCCATCCATTTTCTTCCGCTTATCTGAGGTCGGGTCATGGGGGCAGGAGCTTAAGCAAAGAGATCCAGACTTCACCTTCCCCTGCCACTTGGACCAGCTCTTTAGGGTGAATCCCTAGGTGTTCCCAAGCCAGCCGAGAAACATAGTCCTTCTAGCGTGTCCTTGGTGTTCCTCTGGGTCTCCTCCTGGTGAGACTAGGGAGGCGTCCAGGAGCCATCTGGACTAGGAGGAGCAGCGGCTCTACTCTGAGCCCCTCCCGGGTGACCAAGCTTCTCACCCTACCTCTAAGGGAGAACCCAGACACCCAAGGGAGGAAACTCATTTCAGCTGCTTGTATCAGTAATCTCGTTCTTTCTGTCACTACCCAGAGCTCCTGACCATAGATGAGGGTAGGAACATAGATTGAATGGTAAATCCAGAGCTTCGCCTTTCAGTTCAGCTCTCTCTTCACCACGACAGACCTGTACAGCACTCGCATCACTGCGGAAGTCGCACGTATCCGCCTATCGATCTCCAGTTCCATTTTCTCCTCAAAAAGATTCCCAGATACTTAAACTCCTCCACTTGGGGCAGGACCTCGTCCCCAACCCAGAGAAGGCACAAAGACTATAGCAACCAATAAGATTAGTTATAACTATGCAGATGACACTCAGCTTTACATTACAATCACAACAGATTACTTTGAACCCATCCAAACACTAAGTGAATGCATTAAGCAAATCAATGGATGGATGTGCCATAATTTTCTCCAGCTGAATAGATACTAAACTGAAGTAACTATTTCTGAACCTAAAGAGCAATGATCAAAACAACTTCAGTTAATACAGCAAGAAACTCCTGATCAGGCCTGAAATCTAGGTCGATTAATGGACTCAGACCTGAACCTCCAGGGTCACATAAAGGCAATAACAGGGGCAGTCTTCTATCACCTGAAGAACATTTCTAGGATTAAAGGAACACGACCCCGAAAAACTCATCAATGCATTCATCTTTAGTCAGATTGATTACTTGAACAGCGTCCTCACAGGTCTGCCTAAAAACTTGATCAGGCAGCTGCAGCTTATCAAGAACGCTGCTGCTTGAATCCTCACTAGAACCAGGAAAGTAGTGCACATCACCCCAGTTCTAAAGTCCTTAAACTGGCTCCCTGTAGCTCAAAGAATATACTTAAAAAAACTTTTACTAGTTTATAAATCATTGAATGGGTTAGCATTAAGGTATGCTGAATATCTGTTGTCATTATACCAAACAAAATGTAGCCTATGTGAAGAGATATAGTACAAAAAGTCCCCCCCCTCCCACCGAGGCGATGATATCATCGTCCATCGCGATGTTTTACTGTAAACATCGTCAACTTCCAATTTGGGGGACATCGCCCAACCCTAATACCAACCCCCCATACCACTCAGGTCTTCCAACTCTAGTCTACTAATCACCCCATAGAATTAGAACCAAACATGGAGAAGCAGCTTTCAGTTTCTATACTACCCTTATATGGAAGAAACTTCCAGACCACTGCGAAGCTGCTGAAACACTGAGTTCCTTTAAATCAGGGGTATTCAGATTTTAAAAAGGTCCAGACAGAGAACATTTCTTGAGGCCAAGGTCCGGAAGATCATAATTTCTTACAATGTAGTGTGATACATATTTAACTAGCTTGTTAGTTTTACTCACTGATTTGCCTATCAAATCAAATAAATTCTGTCTAATTTAAATACTTTTTGACATTTATTGTAATGTAATAAAGTGCTGAAAATGGGATTTCTTATATATGTAATGTTCTCTCATTTAATGAATAAAAGTAGGATAACATGTCAATAAGAAAATAAATAAAACATGGCAACTGTCCATGTTCACAAATGACTAACTTCAGGAAAAAGTAAATGGAGGAAAAAAATATGTGCACTCCACCATCTCAAACAATTTCACAGAATTTAAATCTCAACACATTTAAAAGCTCAACATATTTAGAGTATTGCTTTCTTGTTTTGTACACAGTCAGAGAAATGAGCTCTTACTTGTCCTTCCAGAAATTTAAACCTGGACTTGAATAAAGTCGGAGCCATTCTCATGCATGTGTAGAAGTGCTCTTTGGTGAGCCTAGAATGATATTTGGTTTTGATAATATTCATTGTGGAGAACGCTGTCTCACAGTTTTGTGTGGATCCAAACATAGTAAAAATCAGCAGGAATTTTTCTTTCGGTGTGATAAAGCGGTCTCTGGAACATTTTGGAGGCTGGAGCCAGGGTTCAGTCCTAACTGACTCGTCTTTCATGGCCAAATCTGCTTGGAGGTCAACTTACTGCATCTGAAGGTGCCCTACATTTACCCCTTTAAAGTACTGTGTGACTTCCTCTGAGAAGCATTAATTCCTTGACAGCCTGTCTATCAGTAAATGGCTTTTTGTGCTGACCCAAAATCCAAACAACTCTGAGGGAACTCTCATGATCTCATTGCTGAGCAGTGAGTGTTTGGCTTAGGATCCTGAAGGACTGATCATATTGGGCTGTGAGACATCAAATTTTCTCTGGTCTTCTGATTTGAGTGGGTATTTTAATCAAAAGATTTATGTTTTGCCTCATAATGGCGTTTCACATTGCCACTTTTATTAAGTGCCACAAACGTCTCACTGATGGCAATAAGTGAGAAGAACAATGTGAAATGACCGCCCATTCAAGATTAAATGCTCTAGTTTCGCTGTCCACTTTTAATTTTTTAAATGCCGCCATTTAATCGTTTTCTTTTTGTCTGTTTCACCCGCTTCTTTTTCTCCCCTTCTCTACCTCAACTATAAATTTGCCTCTGTATCACCTGCCTGTATCTCTACCTTTCCCCCCTTTTTTCTCCCATTCTCCATCTCAATTATCAGTTTTTCTTTTTCCATTTCTGTCCCATATCACTGTTTCTCTCTTTTTCACCATATGCATCTTCTCCCCTTTCTCCGTGCTATGAAACCATATCCCACAATAGATGTATAAATACAAAAATCACATCACTGAAAAGCTCTAGATCTAGTTGTGGTAACCTCCATCCATCCATCCATCCATTTTCTTCCGCTTATCCGGGGTCGGGTCGCGGGGGCAGCAGCCTAAGCAAAGAGACCCAGACTTCCCTCTCCCCAGCCACTTGTTCCAGCTCCTCGGGAGGAACCCCAAGGCGCTCCCAGGCCAGCCGAGAAACATAGTCCCTCCAGCGTGTCCTGGGCCTTCCCCTGGGCCTCCTCCCGGTGGGACGTGCCTGAAATACCTCACCAGGGAGGCGTCCAGGAGGCATCCTGACCAGATGCCCGAGCCACCTCAACTGACTCCTCTCGATGTGGAGAAGCAGCGGCTCTACTCTGAGCCCCCTCCGGATGACTGAGCTTCTCACCCTATCTCTAAGGGAGAGCCCAGACACTCTGCGGAGGAAACTCATTTCAGCCGCTTGTATCCGTGATCTCGTTCTTTCGGTCACCACCCAGAGTTCGTGACCATAGATGAGGGTAGGAACGTAGATCGACCGGTAAATCGAGAGCTTCGCCTTTTGGCTCAGCTCTCTCTTCACCACGACAGACCGGTAGAGCGCCCGCATAACTGCAGATGCCCCACCAATCCGTCTATCGATCTCCCGCTCCATTTTTCCCTCATTCGTGAACAAGACCCCCAGATACTTAAACTCCTCCACTTGGGGAAGGACCCCATCCCTGACCCGGAGGAGGCACCCCACCCTTTTCCGGCTCAAGACCATGGCCTCGGATTTGGAGGTGCTGATTCTCATCCCAGCCGCTTCACACTCGGCTGCGAACAGCTCCAGCGAAAGCTGTAGATCACGCTCCGATGAAGCCAACAGGACCACATCATCTGCAAAAAGCAGAGACCCGATCCTGAGGCCACCAAAACGGATCCCCGCAACGCCTTGGCTGCGCCTAGAAATCCTGTCCATAAATGTTAGGAACAGGATCGGTGACAAAGGGCAACCTCGGCGGAGTCCAACTCTCACCGGAAACAAGCCCGACTTAATGCCGGCAATGCGAACCAAACTCTGGCACCGGTCGTACAGGGACCTAACAGCCCGTATCAAGGGGCCCGGTACCCCATACTCCCGGAGCACCCCCCACAGGGCCCCCCGAGGGACACGGTCGAACGCATTCTCCAAGTCCACAAAACACATGTAGACCGGTTGGGCGAACTCCCACGCACCCTCCAGGACCCTGCTGAGGGTGTAGAGCTGGTCCAGTGTTCCACGGCCAGGACGAAAACCGCATTGTTCCTCCTGGATCCGAGGTTCGACTATCCGTCGGACCCTCCTCTCCAGAACCCCTGAATAGACCTTACCAGGGAGGCTCAGAAGTGTGATCCCCCTGTAGTTGGAACACACCCTGTGGTCCCCCTTTTTAAACAGGGGGACCACCACCCCGGTCTGCCAATCCAAGGGAACTGCCCCCGATGTCCACGCAATATTGCAGAGCCGCGTTAACCAACACAGCCCCACAACATCCAGAGCCTTGAGGAACTCCGGTCGAATCTCATCCACCCCCGGAGCCTTGCCACCGAGGAGCTTTTTAACGACCTCGGTGACCTCGGCACGAGAGATTGGAGAGCCCGACCCCAAGTCCCCAAACCCTGCTTCCAGATTGGAAGGCGTGCCGGTGGGATTGAGGAGGTCTTCGAAGTATTCCATCCACCGACCCAAAACGTCCCGCGTCGAGGTCAGCAGCACACCATCCCCACTGTAAACAGTGTTGGTGGCAGACCGCTTTCCCCCCCTGAGACGCCGGATGGTGGACCAGAATCGCTTCGAAGCCGTACGGAAGTCGTTTTCCATGGTCTCTCCAAACTCCTCCCACGCCTGAGTTTTTGCCTCAGCAACCATCCGAGCCGCATCCCGCTTGGCCTGTCGGTACCTATCAGCTGCTTCAGGGGTCCCACAAGCCAAAAAGACCCGGTAGGACTCCTTCTTCAGCCTGACAGCATCCCTTACCGCCGGTGTCCACCACCGGGTTCGGGGGTTGCCGCCGCGACAGGCACCGACCACCTTGCGGCCACAGCTTCGGTCAGCCGCCTCGGCGATTGTGGTAACCTAACCCCAAAAATGCATCTGTGGACACCTGAATCCCCACACCTGTGTGTGTATGTATGAGCATGCTGGTGCATTTAAGGTTTTTCCATACTAGTGTTTAATAGCTGGAGCGAAGAGCCAGGGATCGGCCGACGGGGGTCCCCTGCTGCCGCCAAGCCGTGGGGGCCATGGGCAGCTGATGACCGACATCCGCTGCCGCCACCCTGGGCCATCCCCACAGCCAACATCCCAATGCCACACCAATAGCCACAGTGGACGGATGGCATCCGCAGGCTAAGGCCAGCCAGCACCCGGACACCAAGCTCAACCAGCTCTGAAATCTCAATCTCGCACACCACAGAGCACCAAGACCAAGGTCAATCAAACCCACCAATAAACCGACCAAGCACAAAGCATACAGAACAGGCAATCAAGTGAAGACGCTGGACCCCACCCCTGCCAAGCCACCCGACAGCTACCACCAAACAATTCCCCAAACAGGACCCTCCAAAAAAGATCCCCCAGCCAACAGCACTGAAAAAGAGAAAACATACGCCTGGCACACCAGCTGACCGATACACCAGTCCGTTCCACCTAGGCCTGGCCAGGCCGGCACCAGGGATGAACCCACATGAGCACCCACCCCCGAATACCCAGCCCCGCACACCGAGAGCCACCAACGCACCAGCGGAGAGTGACAGTAGGGAAAAGGATGCGCCAGGTGAAGGGGCAGCCCAAGACCCAACCTGACGGATAGACAGGAACATACAGACAAAATCAAACAGTCCCTCCCTCTTATGCACATACACTCTCACCTGCACACCTAGACACACACGAACAGTTGTTGTACACTCACTCAAACTCCCCATACACACTATATACTCCCAGGTCCAGGTAACGATACCCCAGCAGAACAATCAGTCCCTGCACTCAGGAGGTGGACCCCCTACTCTCTAGGATGGAGACAAGCAGACCGGCTAAGCCCCCACAGTAGCGAAGCAGCCCACTAGCCCAGGCCCCCGACCAGACCGCCTGTTCCTCCTCTCAAACTCCAACCCCTGATGGCCAATAGCAAACAGGGGTGTGGAAGTTCCCCTAGCCTCCCTCCTTCCGACCGAGTATGGTGTTGATGCCTGTTGCTATAATGTGCATTTAAAACAGAGGGGTGGTATGAGGGGAAGGCACCCACACACCCTGATCCCCCACCCCAACCTCTCAGTGTATATGTGCAGTTTAATGGTGGGCACTGGCACCAGAGATGAAGCTGATTGAACAGCTCCCCCTCTGGATGTCGAAAAGTATGCCCACTCCAATGTCCCTACATATGTGTCTCATGAAAATGTTAATAACAATAAGTCAGACTGTCTCAGCTGTACAGTAAAATTGGGACCCAGGCTGCCATGGGATAGTAGATATGGAAACCCCTCCCTGCACCCCAGTGACATGCCCACACTCCAAGGCCCTACATGAGTGCTAAGTAAGTAAGTAAAGTAAGTACAACTTTATTTATATAGCACCTTTCAAGATAAAAATTACAAAGTGGTTTACAATAAAACACAACACAGAAGACAGAAAAACAAAATAAAACTATTCAAAGAGTTTAAAAAGATGCATTTTTAGCTGCTTTTTAAAAGAGAGAGTCCACAGATCTCAGGCTGAGAGGAAGGGAGTTCCACAAGGAGGGGCCCACTGCTGCAAAGGCTCTGTCACCTTTTGTTTTCAGCCGAGTTTTCTTTGTAACCAGCAGGCTCCATCCTGGGGCCCCTCTTATTTAATATCTACATGCTCCCACTAGGCAAGATTATAGCAACCAATAACATTAACTACCATAACTACGCGGATGACACTCAGCTCTACATTACAATGTCACCAGGTGACTCTGAACCCATTCAAACCCTAAATCAGTGCATTGACCAAATAAATGGATGGATGTGCCATAACTTTCTCCAGCTGAATAGAAACAAAACTGAAGTGATTATTTTTGGACCCAAGAAAGAACGATCAAGAGTCAGCACACAGCTTCAATTAATACAGCTAGAAACTACTGACCAGGCTCGAAACCTAGGTGTAGTAATGGACTCAGATCTGAACCTCCAGGGTCACATAAAGGCAATAACAAGGTCAGCCTTCTATCACCTGAAGAACATCTCTAGGATTAAAGGACTGATTTTGCAACACGACCTAGAAAAACTCATCCATGCGTTTATCTTTAGTCGGATTGATTACTGCAACAGCATCTTCACAGGTCTGCCTAAAAAGTCAATCAGCTGCAGCTGATCCAGAATGCTGCCGCTCGCATCCTCACTAGAACCAGGAAAGTAGAGCACATCACCCCAGTTCTAAAGTCCTTACACTGGCTCCCTGTAGCTCAGAGAATAGACTTCAAAATACTCCTACTAGTTTATAAATCAGACCTGTTGTCACGGTACCAACCACCAAGACCACTCAGGTCCTCCAACTCTAGCCTACTAAACATCCCTAGACTTAGAACTAAACATGGAGAAGCAGCTTTCAGTTTTTATACTCCCCTTATCTGGAACAGACTTCCTGACGAGTGTAGAGCTGCTCAAATTCTGAACTGCCTTAAATCGAGACTAAAAACCCATCTGTTTAGAATTGCCTTCGAGTAAATGCTTGATGTCATAAGTAGGAAATGTGTTCATGCTCTCTTGCTTTTTTGATCTTTCTCTTGCTTTATTATGTATCATGTGTAATGTGTGTTTCTTTTACTTTTAATTTCCATAGTTTTTTGTTTTTTAAATCACCAAATCATGTAAAGCACATTGAATTACCCTGCTGTTGAAAGTGTGCTATACAAATAAAATTGCCTTGCCTAGGGGGAGAGCACCTGTGGCTAGATAGTAACAGCAACCCCGCCAGCAAAGGAGGCCCCCAGCAAATCAATATGGAATTGGAACAGATTGGATTGGATTGTGATAATCGATTCTATCTCTTGAGAATCGGAATCTATTAGATTCTTGAAGGTGGAAAATCCTTTAAATGTGTCATATGTTCTGTCTATGTTTATTGTTTTATTTGTTTATTGTTTTATTGTTGTTTTATTGCTGCTTTTATTTTACCGCCTAATCACCCAAAGCACCTTAAATTGCCGTGTTGAAAGTGTGCTATACAAATAAAGTTCCTTTACCTTAAAAAATATACTTAACAAAAACGTATTTGCTGACATGTTGCTATCGATGTACACAGTCAGAAACTAAGTAAAGGTTTCTTTTTTCAGTTTTTCTAGCAGGCTGGAGCTTCCTGACTGCTCTGACTTTTCTCACAGCACATAACTGAGGTGATCTCTAAGAAAAGGGATTTAATATTCTGCTTAATCTTCTTTGCTCTCTGAAAATATGTTGAAGTTCTTGCATCACATTTGATGTGAAAGACTGATTTGGTTAGATTAAACTCCAGTTGGGCTGTAGCATGCATATTAACAGAGGCATGAAGGAAATAGACACAACTGGGAGGACTTGATCATTTCAAGCAAGATCAGTGGGAATATTAGTGAATCTGAATTAGTTGTCAGCTCAGAGGTAGCTCTGTATAGATTTTGCAGCCGTGCTAGTATATACAGACCACATAGGAAAATAAGACTGCAAGCAAATATCTGTGCTTTGGCGTTGTTTGAAAGGCATAAATTAATTAAAAAAATATTTTGTGTGTCTTGTAATCAAACAAAAAAAATAGGTGTATACAGTATATATACAAGTATATAAAAAATAAAGATAAAAATTGAAAACCAAAAACACCACAAAATGTCTGACCTTCCTTTCTTCGAAAATAAAGGACTTTGCATTTTCAAACACTGAGTTTTATCAAGCCTACAAGTTCTTACAGAATGATCTAATACTAAAGGTGTTTACAAGGATAGAAACCGGACAAAGTCATCGTACTTTTAATCTTCAAATTATTTATTTTTTTAAATAGTGGCAGACACACACATTAACCTGTTGGCACTCACTAACATTCAGGTATTCTAACATTTAACCTGTTTAACACTTATATTTCCACTATCTGCTCTGCTGTCTGGTCCTTGAAAACCTAGTGAATAACTGTCTCCTGGGGATTAGTGAGTGAGCTTGGGACTAAAAAAAACAGAAAGTAAAAGGACTTCTTGTTTAAGAATAAAAGAGAGAGAAAGAGCCAAGTGGGAGCTTTCAAAGAGAATAAGTTATTACCACTGAGAATTACACAAGCGGATGCCGGAAATGCTATTATTTATGCAATTTTAATAGTAATTGTACAATAAATATTTTAGAGCTGGATTATCCATTATAATTATTGGAGGAGCCTTGATCCAGGACAAATTATTATTTTATGTACGAAAGAAAGGTGAAAGGAATTCTAAATCAGGGTTTGCATTCAGTTAACAAAAACTTAAGAAGCTTATACATAACCCTCATGCATTTTTTTCCCATCAATATAATTTATAAAGCTTTCACTGGAAGCATTAAACTTGTTCCCAAAATCATTATAGTAAGAAAAGCATGGATTGACTCTAGGAATCTGAATTCTTCACTTCTATAAGTAAACACCGTTTTTAACTGGTGTGAGTCATTTTGTCTGTGATGATCATATACTATTTTTGTTTCAAAGACTTGGTAGACTTCAGGATTTTACTGGTTACGTCAAATCTTTTAGTTAAAACTCGTATCAGCAACATACAAAAAAGTAGCTCTTTGTCTTGATGAACACAAATCTTTTTCTATAAAAAGGTCAAAATGGGTATCAAACACCTATTTAATTCAGATTTTTGCAAATACTATACAGCGCCTTACAAAATCATTCTTATGTCTTCAACAATGTTTTTACTTTTGTCACGTTACAACAAACTTCTAAGTATTTTACTGGGATTTTATTTGATTGAGCAGCTCCATCCATCTACCCATTCATTCTGACAGACCCCCTTCTCCCTGCAAAAGAAAAGCCTCACCATTGACAGAGACCTTTTCCTTTTATACTTCTCTGTTGTTGCGAAGCAATTCCCCAACAGGACAGCAGGGGTTGTAGACCTTTTCTGAAGGGTCTGCCTACCATTGCAGTGATATCTATGGTTGACGACAGTTTATTTACTTCAGCCTGTAAACGCACATCCGCTCAAGGAGCAGTGGTCAACAGAGAGCGAGTTTTGATTGAACTAGAAAGCTTTTTACTAGATGTGCAGCTCATTGAATACACTAAAAACACATGTAAACAAACAAAAACAGCTGTATGTTTTGTTGTTCTCTACACCTGGTGTTTAAAAAGCCAAAAAACCATATTAGATACACTTGCTTTGCAATATAAAGCATCTAGCATCCAAAAGCTGCATTGACTACTAATGACATCGACTATAGAGGACCGTTCTGATTAAATGATCTTGGGCTGATGTTGGGCTGACCAATAACAGACGTGCCCTCTCCGTGGCGTTCATCAGATAGTTAATACTTTGTCCATCCTTGCGTGCAAATTGGGGAGCCCTTGCGTTGACAGATAATGGCGTAGCGTGTCTATGCACCTGCGCTGACGGAGAAGTATATAAACTAGGCTTTAGTTTGTTCCCTGTTTGCGTGTAAGTTTGTGTTCATTTGACTGACACAATCTGCTGGGATTCCTTAAAGGGGGGGTGGCACGTTCTTCTTATGCAGAAAGAGCAATTCTGAGGTCCAGTACATAAATAATTTTACAAGAAATAGATCTGTAAGTTCAATAAATGATTTATACTACCTATTTGAAATTTTGCACTCACAGCATGTCCGCACTGAACGCCTTGAAATTAGCTGCATGTCTCTTTAAGAGTCTCGGACATGCCCCTTTCATCACGCTGCCTTCAACGTCATCACAACATTCTCCAGTCGCATGGGGACAAAGCATTACAAAAAAAAGGGGGGGGGGACAAACCATTACAGGACTGTAGCATCGGGGCGTCGGACTTTTGGAAGACAGGCATATCTTTCGGTTTACTATGGCCAAGCAGGACATGGTACAAGCATATGCATTTGATCCCGTCTCTGACCCCGAAAGTGAAATATTGGATGAACTGGAGTGTGTTCAGCAGCTTGTTCAAGAGCTACTACTTTCCACAGGTGCTACCTGATTGCTGCTGACAACGCACTACTTTAGTGCTCTGGGAGCGGGGGAGGGAGGGCTGTGGAGAGACGTGGGCAGTAATCAAAATTTAGGGGCGTTGCTGGGAGATTAGGGCGTTCCTAGGAGGACCCTGGCGTTCAGTGCTCAACATGGCGGCCCCGAGAGTTTATAGATATTACTCAGACATACATAAATTGACCTAAGAAACACTTTAGGCATGTTTTTAAGGAGGGAATGGCATAAGAATGTGATGAAAAGCTTTAAAAAGTGGATTTTACATGCCACCCCTCCTTTAAATAGGAAACCTTTTAACTGATTGGAATGTTTGTATAAATGTATTGAAATGACTTCTTGTTAAGTGCCTTGAGATGACATCTGTTGTGAATCGGCGCTACATAAATAAACTGAATTGAATTGAAAATTTAAATTTAACTAGAGCACCTCCTTCCGGCTCTTGCCCTTTCCCTGTCTGCTTCATAGCTTATGGCTTCCTTTCAACAATTGCATTTTTTTGCCAAACTTCTATAAAGGCCCAATTCCAGAGGTGGCCAACAAGTGTTCTCCTTTTTAGAGACACTATTTGAGTTGTTAATTTATATAGGTCCTCTAAAGTTACTATGAATCTATAGGCTGCTTATGTGATTCATGTTCTTCTTGTTCTAGCTGTCAAGTTGATATGGATGGCATGTTTGCCATACTCTGTTTGTGGATAATGAATTGGACATTGCTCTGTGAGATGTTTAAAGCTCAGTATATTGTCTTCTAACCCCGTTTTAAACTTCTCCACATCTCAAACCGTAACATGTATGTTGTGGTCCTTGGTCATTTAGTAATGTTCTCTAAAACAGTGGTCTCTAGGAAAATAAATAATCTACAGTGGGCAAATTATTACATTCATACAAATTCATTGATTTTGGACAAAGACAATAGAATATATATATTTTTTTATTAAAATCATTTTCACTCTGATATCTGTGAGATAATCTCTTCGGTAGAGTCCCGGCAGGTAGCATACTTTACACATACACTGTGGGGTCTGCTATGAAAGATGAAATTCCCAGTCAGCACAGTTTTCTGTATACAGTATACCCATAAAAAGAATGACTGCAATGACATCATCTTGTTTTTTTATCATTTTCTTGAAGCAATTTAGGGACAAAACTAAGAGATTACTTCACTCAAGCTATTGAGTTTAATTTCTACACTGTGGATAAATTTGAAAGATTCACTGAGTTTCAAAGCTGCTCTCGGAGGCAATTTTCCAGCAGCAATCTATATTCAGGACAGACAGGAGGCTCTACATGAGCTGAATAAAACAGGAGACATGTGGGCGAGAATAGAAGACAAAAAAATAGGGAGAGCTACAAGGTTATAATAAACAGGGAAAGATAAGAGATCCGAACTCTTTGAAACACTCATATTGTCATAGATATTTTAATGGTAAGATAATCATACTCCAGTGCGGAATGAAACATTCTGATAGGTGATCAAAGGAAAATCTTCACTTTCTGCTGATACCAAACTGCACAATGTGTCTTAAAACATGTTGTCCTTCACTCATTTTTCCTGAAACATTCATCCTTTTTTTATCCTTGTCCCCTGACACACTGTCTAACACATTTTTCTTTACCCCCTCCCAGTTTGGCACATCATCTTGGCGGCCTGCCAGGATCTGAACAGGGTTACAGTGAGTACACAATGCTTGGTCAGGGTGGGTACTTTTAATGGTAGTGTGTTTCAGTTTGAGACATTAGGACCAAACTGTTTAAACTCTCCTACAAGAGTCAGATCAGCTCTATTTAGCAAAATAATTATTGACGTAAGAAAATCTGTAAGATCAGAGAATGGAAGTAAAAAAAAAATACAAAAAAACTCTTGTTCAGACTTAAAACAAGTCTGAGCTCAAACAATAGAGTGAAGCATTTTGCTGGGCTGTCTCTGAGTTCACTTAAAACATGGACTACCACCCTTGTCAAACTGACTCCCTTGAGTTTCAGACAATTTATGCTGATTCTCAAGTGTGAGAAATAAAACTGAAAAAGTTACTTTGCAGTGAGGCTGTAACAATATACCATGTAACATATTTGATGGAAAAATCAAGTCTCTTTAGCGAAGCTCTGTCAGGCTGTTGTCACCATGTGATAGCAAGATGAATGTTTTATTTCTAAAACGGGGTATAGTTTTTAACCTATTTTTGTCTGTTTCCAGACAGAAACTGCGTTTTATAGGACCAAAAATGTTTTTCACCCTTGCATATTTGTGTGGACAGCGTTAATGCCTATTTTCTGAAAAGGCTGACATGTTAGCCTAACTTCTAACCTGTAACACCAATCATAACAACAATGGCAGATTACATACTTGCTTTGTTGTAGTTTATTAGTTTTACAATCCAACGTGACATAAAAATATTTTGAAGTAAAAGTCAACTAAAAGATAAATAGTTAATCATGGTATGAAAAAGAACTCTAATTTATGGGACGCAACAATTTTTGGAGGGTAGTATAGAATAACTTTTCAAAGGCCGTAAGTAAGCTTTTTAATAAAATAATTTATTTTTTAGGCTTAACTGGAATAATCTGTTTAGGAAATAGCATCACATGAAAACTGCAATAAAGCTGCATAGTTAGTATTCAGCTTCTATTGTTGGCAGCTAGATAATACAACACACTATATGTAAAGAAAAATAGCTGAAAACATATATTCTAGCATCCTTCATGAAATAATGTAAAGTGTAGCAAAATTTTCCAACAGATGTAAGTATAATCTGTATTGCACTTTTGGTTATACCAATTTCAAGACTAATGTGTTCCATTTGGTCTAGGCTGCATCCACATCAGTAGTTAAATAAAAGCAACAATTGCCCATAAAAGCAACAATAACACTCTAGAGTGGTAGCACAAACTAAAGGGGAGACAGTAAAGCCTGGTGTTTATGGAGCCACTATGTGTGAGCCATTATGTTACCTTGCCATTTGTCATGACCTGCAATGATATTGTACTTAAATCAAATTAAATATTTAGAAAGATTACATACCGGTACATATTTTATCACTGTGGTCTGTTGTTTATTTGGTTCGTCTGGGTTTTTTTTTTTTTTTACCCCCCGACATTTCATATACAGATAAAGATCAATTATCACACTTAATGTTTATGTGGATGGTTTTTATGTTCTCTTTTAAAGAGTTTAGATCTGTGTTACTTGTCAGTGTTAATCAAAACAGGAAAACTTTCCCCTTTGTAAAATCCTGAAACATTAAATTACAACAAGGAGAAGTGGAGAACAGAAACGTATTCCTTATCCCAAGAAAATGACATGCATACACACTGAATAAACAGCAGAGATGAAGTGGGTGCAATGATGAAATTAATTCTTTAGTGAGAAGAAGACCACCGGTTGATCTGTGTCACTGAGACATGATGCTTCTTACTTTACTCTTTGGGATTATATTTTAGAGTGGTCTCTAGGCTTTATTTAAAGTACATCACACATAATCTTATTTATAATGTTTACTTTCTGAACAATCATATATTTGATGAAACAAAACTAAGTCAGACACATTTTGAATGCTTTGCATTTTGATTGTATAGATGAATGAGAATAAGGAGTGTACTACAACGGTTTTCCTTTTTAACCTGTTCAGTGCAAATGTTGCACATCTTACATACAATAACTTGGATTGTTAATGGAAGAGTTGGACTTTGAACAACAACTTGGATTGCTAATAAGGAGACTTGGACATTGAAAGTTAAAACATAAGACTTATGGCAGCGTGATTTAGGGATGGAAAATGAAAAATATTCTGCATTTAAATTAGACTGCAGAAAGAGGTGGCATTTCCAAAGGTAAAGCAGAAGCAGAGGATTTGGAAACATGCAACATTGGGGTCCTCAGGATTCCTTTCCTTCAAGGTTTGCTGCAAGATGCTGCAGATCTTCTACAAGTCTGTTGTGGAGAGAGTAATCTCTTCAGCCATCATCTGTTAGGGTAGCAGCATCAGAGCCAGTGACTTAAACAGGCTAAACAACCTGATAAAGAAGGCTGGTTCTGTTCTATGGGGCGACTGTGGAACATCTGGAGATGATGATGCAAAGAAGAATTCTTCATAAAATTAAAATAAATTATGGACAACCCTGAGTATCCTCTTCATGAGACTATCTTACAACAGAGTGTCTTTAGTCGGAGTTTCGCTGCAACACAGACCGCTACAGGAAATCATTCCTGCACACAGCCAGCATGATCTACAACAACTCCTTAATGAATTAATTGTATGAGCTTCAAGAACACTAAATTTTCATCTTGGATCAATAAAGTATTTTTAAATTTGAATTGAACATTAAAATGAGTTTGATTAATTTTCAGAGCACTTTTAGAGGTGGTAGAAACCAGGGATTTTGATTATTTTATTTATTTATTTTTTCATTGTGGTTATCTGAAAGTCTGCTGCTTTTGTGGTGGAGTTTTGTTAAAGCTGTTCATTATGAAGAAGGCATGCAATAATGTAGGTGAATATCACAATAACAATATGACTTGCGATAAACAATCATAACTCAACAGTGTTAATATTTTCTGATTTTGGGTTGAATGGTAAATGCTAAAATGGTAAATGACCTTTAAGCTACATTGCAGCTACAGCTGCCCTGGGGCCACACTGACGGAAGTGAGGCAGCCAAACAATGGCGCAAGGACACAAGGACCAAGGACATCAGAGCCAGGGATTTAAATAGGCTAAACAACCTGATAAAGAAGGCTGGTTCTGTTCTTGGGAAAACTGTGGAACATCTGGAGATGATGATGCAAAGAAGGATTCTTCATAAAATAAAAAAAAATTATGGACAACCCTGAGCATCCTCTTCATGAGACAGTCATACAACAACAGAGCGTCTTCAGTCGGAGGCTTCTTCAGTTTCGCTGCAATACAGACCGCTACAGGAAATCCTTCCTGCCCACAGCCATCATCATCTACAACAACTCCTTAAAGAATTAATTATATGAGCTATACCAACACTTAATTTCCCTCTGGGATCAATAAAGTATTTTGGAATTGAATTGAATTGACACAACGGCAGAGACGGACAGAGCAGGGGTTCAAACAGACAATCCTCCAGGTACAGGACAAGGTTCTACTTCCTGAGCCACGGTCACCCCAAATGGAATCATACATACTGTAACATTGCACTTTCCTAAAGAACACCTTATCACCACTTTACCTTCTAAAACAATTTTAGGTTTCATTAATTCACAAGCTTCAACAAGCCTGAAGGGTATAACAGTTAAATAGCTGTATTTTTTGCGTTTCAAGGCAAGGCAAGACAAGGCAAGGCAATTTTATTTGTATAGCACACGTTCAACAACAGGGTAATTCAAGGTGCTTAAGCAGTTCGTTGCAATACTGATCTCTACTAAGACATTACGATAATGATAAATTAGTGAAATATTGGGCAGTCTATTGCTAAATCCTCAAATATCTTGAGTGCCTCTATTTAGTTTCTCACAATTTACAACTGTTCACTACAACATCTTTACTCCTTGGGCATTTAAGCACATGCCAGTTTAGTAACTGTAATGGTAAAAAAGAAAGGACACAAATAGGGATGTAAACAAATATCAATACGCCGATTTATCGCAATATTTTATGTCACAATATCGTATATATATTCAAAAACAATATCGATTTTTGTTTTTTTTGGTTTTTTTTAGAATTTGAATGGAACCATTTATGATGATAGTAACTGTACTGTAAATTTTACTGTAGCAAAATTGAAAGTATGACCGCTAATCGGTGGCTGTTTTCACCTTCTTTGTTCCAGTGGATCAACTACATCTAGTAATAAAACTGGATGTGTTAAGTATGAAACAGGTTGGGGTGTTCAGAATGCTGTGACAGTTTCTCTACAGTTAAATTCAGTTTTAAAAATCACAATGAATAAGTCTTACTTAATGTATCGCATTATATCATATCGTCCCACCTGTATTGTGATACATATATCATTAGACACTTCCCAATACACATCTCTAGACACAAATGTAGAAAAATAATTCATGTGTTCATTTGTCGCAATTCAAAATGATCTAAAATAAAAAGTAGTACATTTAGGTATTTAGAAAGCAAATTAGTAATCTTAGGCATAACTGGACATAAATCTGACCACTAGATCGCAATGTGCTTCGAATACACACATGGTGTGTGAAGAATATAAATCAAAAGGCATTTCCCAACTTGGCTGTGAAGTGGTCTAAGGTGATTTTGTGCAATGGTCTAGAAGGGGTTTAGTTTAGAAGTTTGTGTATTTTGTATAAATAAATTGTATGTGTTCTTATTTTAAAAGATAAATATGTTCTATGTAGGCATTCTTTTAACAATGACGTAGTGGAATCTGTTGTCTGCCCAGATTCTGTTGTTCTGTACATTTGAAGTGAGATTTAAATAAAAAAAACTAATAAAGACCAGATAACTTTTATGCTAAAACTCATGTATTAATTGAGAGTGTACTTTTTCAACGAGGGGTAGATTTCGTTTTAAAGTACCAATCTGAGCCATACCTGAGTCATTACCTGCAATGACTGAGGCATTTTTTGATGCAACACTGAACTAAACAGGTGTCCATTCAATTCAAAATTCAGATGTTAAAGTAAGTATTTGGGACCTGTGTGAAAAGGACCATCAATGTACTGGATTTTTACAAATATATTATAAACTGTACTTTCTCTCACATGAGCATTGTTCTGATTAGCTGGAAAGGGAAATAAAATGGTTACTGAATAATACCTCCTAAAGGCATCTATGTAGTTCACTTGCTAATTTGTGCAAGCATTGTGCAATGACTCATTCCATTTATTTAGCACAGGAATACTGTATTGCAGTGCAACTACTTAGTCTGTAATAAAGTTATGGTTATCATGAGACTCATTAATAACCTGAGTTGAAAGCTAATTCAATCATTATCTGTTTTGTGTGGTCAGCAGTGTTAATGATTTTGGCAGTGGATGCATAAGAGGCTTGGTTGGATCTGTTTTGCTGTGAGATTACACTGCATTTATACATATGCTGGAAATTAATTTATTATATTAATTTAGCTTCTGTATTCCCACAGCAAAAGCCTATATGAAGGTGTGTGGTGTGAAAAAAATGTGTGTAGATATGTGTGGACTCAGGTTGCAGCCTGAATCATAAAGAGCAGCCAAGTCGCTCAGGACGTGGTAAAAGGGGAAATTTCAGTTTGTGTACTGGGTGCAAGGATGCTCATCAGTGCTCGTGGACAGAGAACCCATCTCTAAGAAGATGCTACTTTGATACCCTGAAAGCTGCTACCGCTGATCAAAGTGTCTAACAGTCAAATGAAAACAGCAGAAGCATGGCTGTCATTCAGCTGATATTGGAAGTTCTCGTTAATTACAATGTCTGACTCAGTAAATCCATTAAAGTGGCACAACACCATCAGAGACATTTGCTATGATACATCTTGTTGGCAAATAGCAGACTTGACCGCCATTGACATTGCTCTAATGTCACACAAAAGATTTACACGTCACATTATACAAACTGTGATTAATGCAACATCCCAAACAAATGCTTTGTTGTGGTGCTTTGGTCGAGACAAACAACACAGCATGATCTCCAATTACTTGGTACTTTGAGGGGAACAAAAGTGGGAAAAGAACTGTGAAAATGCAACCCATCAGTCAGTTAAGTCAACAATATAATTACCATTCTCAATCTAAATAAGGTCTTTATGCCACCATGGCTTCTCAACTGATCAATCAGCTCCTTGATATTAAGAATGACCAACATGGTATCCAATAATTAGATCTAAATAAATGCTTTCCCCTCTCTGAAGAAAAGGTCACAGTTAGATAGCTATAGCTCAGAAAAATGTACATGTTCTTGCAAAAAGACTGCCGATGTAAGCTGAAGCTTGGTTTTTGGTTCTTATTGTTCACTGGCTCAAAACTACCTGAGCTACCCACCAATTCTATTTGTAAGATTTATGTTCACAACTTCAAAAATTAGGGCACTGAATACAATAACTTTTTGTCCCCTAGTTTATAATAGCCTTTCACTTATTGTTAAATGAAACTAAGCTTCTTTAATACTGCTCTCATTGTGATATGAGATGTAAGGTCCTATATGTCCCACAATTAGTTGTTTACAGAAGTCAATGCTAATAGTTTTAAGCAACTTTACTGTGCCGCATTCTGCTTTTACCGCAAAGAAAGGAAACAAGGAATAGTTTTTTCGTTGGTTTTTTTTGAAGAGGAAAATTATGCTGTAGGACCTCTCATGTGTACAGAGGGGCATACAACAATAAACCGATGTTCTTTAGAAGAATAGAGAGTAGAAATAGTAGAAATATCCTTTATTATCCCACAGTGCGAAAATTCAGGTGTACTAGCAGCAAGTTAAAGGTAAGTGGAAACATGCATATTCAGACAAAGGTAAAATATATAAAAATAGAATAAGAGACTGTAAAAGAAGGGCAAATTTACAACATAGGAATAATAATACTGTACAGTTTTTAAAAATTGTATGCTCAGAAAAGAAAAGAAAATCAGGAATGTTATGTTGAATGAGAAGAACTGTGCATATAACAGCAGGGATGTAAGCACCTAGTTTTTTAAATTAGTTTTCAGCAGTGATGGTAATAAAGTCTTGCAGCTGCTAGGAGGAAGGATCTGCGATAACACTATAAGAATACCACAAAGGCCCAGCAGAGGATTTACTTCCTGGTGTAGCTGAAGACATTCAACCTGCCAAAGACAATCATGGTGCACTTCGCCTATACACCTCCATCAGCGAGCAACAATGACTCTGAGCCCCTCGCCCCTCGCCTCTGGCATGAGGCTGCAGTCATTGAAGACCAGAGCCTTACGCCACAAGAACGGTTTCTTCCTCTCTGCAATTAAGTGAGTTTCTGCTGTCAGAACTTCAGGGTGATTTTACCGGAACTTCAAGGTATGCATGTGTCTCCATTACACAGGGCTGAGAGAGTCGTGATATGCGGGAGTCTTAGCAAATTACTTAAATAGCCACACGAAGACACGAAGCATGGAGACACGAAAGGCTAGAGGAGTGGGCCAACAGATTACCCTGTCAGATAAAAGCTCCGGTACAATTACCCTGAAGTTCCGATAGTGGAAACACGGCGGAAACATGCCTGTTAGCCTCATCAACAAAGCATAGTCCACATGCGCCCCTCCTCTCACTACCTCCCTTTACTCAGAGATTTTCCTTGGGGAGGTCTGCGCTCTCATAGCGCTTTTCTTGTTTTTTAAATGTTTTAAATTTCAACTTTAAATTTTTAAATCTTTTTAATTACAAAGTAATGTAAAACTATTCCATCATGCATTGTATTAATGCAGTGATTCTCAACCGGTGGGGACACGCCCCTGGGGGGGGGCGCCAATAGGCTACAGGATGGGAGGGAAAAAAAACTGAAAGAGGCAAATTTTCATTATTATTTCTTTTTTATTAAACTACTGTCATAAAAAGTTCTAGTTTTGTATATACATAACTCCTTAATAGAAATTAAAATGTGTTTGGACTGATTTTAAAAAAAGAAGTTTTGAACAAATTAGATTTTTTTGTCGATCATGAGCGCAAATCAAGGGTGATAAGCGGTTTCAGAGAGTCACATTGAAGTTCAGTGGCTCTCCAGGGGGGGCGGGTGTTACAGCGGTTGTATGAGCTGCGAGAGGAGGTGAAGTGGTTTTTGACATAAATCAAATCAGATCTGGTGAAGCATCTGGATGACACTATATGTGGCTTGCGTCTCTGTCCTATTTGATCTATATTTGACCGCTTGAATGGCCTTAACCTGTCTTTGCAAGGCCTCAAAACTCATATTTTGCTCATTGCAGACAAAGTGAATGCCTTCACTAGAAAACTAGACCTCTGGCATGGCCGCATCAGTGGAGGGAACTGCAACATGTTCCCCAGCCTTGTAGACTTTGTCACTGATGCAGGCACGTCACACGATTTCTCCTCTCTATTTCAATCAGTGTCTGAGCACCTGTCAGCAATGAGAAAACAATTTGCGACGTACTTTAAAGAGGATTATCGCTCTTTTGCGTGGGTTCGAGATCCGTTTGTGTGCACAGCAAATGAGCTGTCAATTTAGGGTGACCAACCGTCCTCTTTTCCCCGGATATGTCCACTTTTCATGCTCTGTCCGGGCATTGAGGAGGATTTATAGGCTGATGAAAATCTCCGGGTCGGTTTTTCATAGGACCATGCTTAAACTGACTGGTGTGACGCATGCAGTATGACAGCCTCTCTCTCATGTAATGTCCTCCCGAGCCTGTTCGGATCCGTTTATTGACGCCACAGACAGCAGGCTGTGCGTCGAGCTGTGCTGCACCGCATGCATTGCGCAGCGATGGGCTGCTCTGCGCCGAGTTGCACCGCACCCCACCGCGTTATCCTGCATTGCGCAACGCAATTGCGCAATGTGCTGGGCCGTGCAGCGCCGAGTTACTGCTGTTTACAAGAAGTCAAAGCACAAGCTTCGTGCACGAACCACAAAAGATATACTGTCAAGTCGCAACAAATGGGTGGCGGAGTGCACCATTCACATAGCTGGCATGTGTTTCTGTGTGACAAAAGTGGCATAAATAACCAATCGATCACATGAACACAAAAACTATAAAAAGGCTGAGCAAAGTGAGAGTTCATCTATAAATTGACTGTGGAGGATGAAGATGCAAACTAAACAGACTAAGCACTTTTTTATTGTGTTTTTTAGTCTGCAGCTGTTTACTTTTATTACAGTGAAAAGAAAAATACTTGTTTTCTCAAGATTATTTCAGATTTTTCTCTAGTTGTTGTCCAGTGCAATTTAAAAAGTAAACTAATATTGTTGCTGGTAACTTTTTTTAATTCAGAAGAGTAACTATTTCTATTATAATTTATTTCCAGAGATTATAAAATAATTTTCTACTTGTGAAAGCCTTTTTGATGTTTGTTATATAACCAATCTTTTCTAACCACATTGAAAATGCACACTTTAAATATGTTAAAATCAAAAGTCTTGACCAAATCCTGAAAGTGTTTCAGTGCTGTGCCACATGTCCTCTTTTTTAGAAATCAAAATATGGTCACCCTATTGATATGCAGGACCAGCTTACTGAGCTGAAGAGTGACAGTAGACTGGAGGAACTCTTTAGCTCCTGCCCTCTTTCGTCCTTCTGGGCAGCAATGATGCAGGAATATCCTCAACTCTGTGAAGTTGCCTTGAAGATTCTCCCTTCTTTCACAACGACATATTTGTATGAGGAAGGATTCTCATAAATGACTGCACTCAAAACAAAATACCGCAATCGTGCACAAATGGAGGATGATTTGAGGCTATGTTTATCAAACATAGCCAAGAGCCAAGAATTGAGGATCTTTGCAAGGCAAAACAGGCTCAGGTCTCACATCAACATCAACTACCTGCAAGCTTCTGTAAAAAATACAGATGATGCCTACTATTAAGCCTAGTAATAATAATAATAATAAAGCATAAATTAATAGCAGAGGTCTGGTGCCAATTCCCAATTATAGCAATAGCCTAGTAATGATAATAGGCCTACTGATGATGATGATGATGATGATGATGATGATGATGATGATGATGATAATAATAACAATAAGAACAACAAAGCATGTAACCTCATATAATTATATAGCAATAGCCTAGTAATGATAAAAGGCCAAGTGATGATAATAATAATAATAATAATGTGGGCCTAAAAATAATAGCCTAGGGCGGGCTATCTATCTATCTATCTATCTATCTATCTATCTATCTATCTATCTATCTATCTATCTATGCAAGGTGATGTGGAGTGGGGGGGGCAGGGGGGGGGCGTTCCCTGGGGCCTCAACTGCAATGAACCAGCATTGGGGGGGCCCAGCTTGCAAAAGGTTTAAAACCCCTGTATTGCATCAATTATTATTATTTTTTTTTTTTGCACTTCACACTTATTTTGTCTACTGTATTTTTATGTCTGCAACAGACACCAAAACAAATTTTTCTATGTAAAATCAAATGTGGCAATACATTTTTTGTCTGGTTCTGATAAGAATGTCAACATATGCAGTCTTTTGTTGTAAATGCAATTTAGGGAGATAACAAGAAAAAAGGGTTAGAATTTTTTTAGAAAGCATGCTGTTTGTTGTTAAGAACGACTATCTGCTATGTTTAATGGAGTTGTGGAGACTAGTTAGATGATTGAAAAAAATTAAGAGGAAAGTTTTTAAGTGATTATCATCCTGGTGTTTCAAGAAGGTTTGAAGACAAAAATATTTTTAGTTAATCCAGAAAACAAAATCCCATGCAACATGAATTTATACAGGTCCTTCTAAAAAAAATTAGCATATTGTGGTAAAGTTCATTATTTTCCATAATGTAATGATACAAATTAAACTTTCATATATTTTGGATTCATTGCACACCAACTGAAATATTTGAGGTCTTTTATTGTTTTAAAACTGATGATTTACATATCATTTTTTTGTCATTTTACCAGACCAAGACTAAAACAGCTTTAATTTTAATGAGTCCCATAAAAAATGCTATGTGGTGAAACAATGTCATTTTCCCTTTTAACATGATAGGAATTTGTTTTGATTTGTAAGGGAGAAGGTAATGAGCCAGGAACTCAGTTGTTATGACAAATGCATCTAAAAACACAACCAGGAGAATGAGAGGAACTGGAGTGTTTATTCTTCAGCACCGATGACATTTCCCTTGGACTCATTCAACCATTAAATCCTTTGCTGCCAAAGCGAACACATTGATGTTTGCATGATTCTGTGGTCAGTAACTCCCAGCTCTAAACCATCAGAAGATATCAAAATCATTGAGGCACAACATTTACAATTTTTGATGTCTTATAACTTGTGACTGAGGGAGGGAGATGAGAACATATTTTTTGTTTCTCTTTGGGATAGAGAAACTAATACACTTTGCTGAACATGATATTACTGAGTGCTTCTTACCCCCACAGTGTAAACACACAACCTTCCACAAAGCCTTTTCAGTTGACTTTCTGTGCCGCATTTAAACCCGGAACACATGACCATAAGAGGCCCTAAAACAATTGGAGGAGCTCATTACATTATTATTTGACCAAAGGGAGAGTGGAGCTTTCTGGTCATGTATCAGTCTATGCTTTTATAGGACTAGCAGTAAGCATATAATTTAAAATTATTATTTGCCATTTTCTGCTGCAGCTCTTCTTGTTTGTATGAATATAATTTGACCAATAACAGTTTTTTTTTGTAATTTCAGCCAGTGACAACAGAATGTATTCAACACAGGCTGAGCCTACCAGCTGAATGAAGGTGACAGAGACTACTTTGATGGATCTTGCAGTCTTATTTAGAAACAGCTCAAGTGCAGAGGGAGGCACTGAGGGCCAGCTGGACAAACAGGACAGCTGAGAGCATCAGGAGAGGCGGTTGGCTGGCAGATCTGGGCGATCGGGAACAGCGATAGGTTGACAGAACGAGTAGGCTGAGACGACTGACTCGAGGATTCTGAGGCTGGGCACCCAGATGACAGAACGGGAATGTAGTGAGTGATGCTCTCTTTGTGTGATCCACACAGGTGAAGGTAGTAGAGTGAGATGATTTCCTGACAGAGCCCCCTATATCTAGGCCCGGCTCCTGAAGGGCCTGGGCAATCTGGATGGCGACGATGGAAGTCGGAGATGAGAGACGAATCAACGCCTTAACAAAAAGGAACCCAGGAGCGTTTTTTTCCAGCCCACAGCCTTTCCAATCGACCAGGTATTGAAAACCTCAGCCCCGGGGATGGGAGTTCTGAATCCAGCAAACTGTGTACACTGGTCCAACATACACAAACCGGGGAGGAGGCGGCCGGGGATCGGAAGGAGACAGTGGCAAGGTGACGTGAGGCTTGAGTAGAGAGCAGTGGAAGACCAGGTGAATCCTCTGGGAGGCCCGGAGGCAAAGACTGTAGGTGTCTGGGTTGATGCAGCGGATGACAGGATAAGGGCAAATGAAGCGGGGAGTCAGTTTCCGGTAGTCGGTGTTGACCCTGAGGTGTCGCGTGGACAACCATCTCCTGGTGGGTAGGTGGGTCGGGTCGACGTCGTCAGAATTGGTGTCTCTGGTAATCCGAGTTGACTCTGGTGATGGAGGACTTAGCCCGTATCCAACCTGTTTTAGTGTGACGGATGAAGTGCTTTGCCTGGGGAAGGTGGGCTTCAACCTCCTGGTGGGCCAAAATGGGAAGCTGGTACCCAAAGCAAGTCTCAAAAGGAGAGAGACCAGTAGCCAAGGAGACCTGCAGATTGATGGAAAGTCCAAACCAAAGCAGGGCCTGTGGCCAGGAGGCGGAGGAGGCGAAGCACCAGAGGTACTTCCCAACCTGCTGATTGGCACGCTCCATTTGTCCAACTGTCTTAGGGTGGAAACCAAAAGAGAACTGTTGGTCGATTCGAGGAGTTGGCAGAGGAACCTGAAGAAGTGAATTGAGGGCCCCGGTCAGTGACCATCACTGGGAAAACCATGGAGCCAGACCACATGTTGGATGAGCAGTTCTGTCTTCTTGGCAGTGGGCAAGCCGGGCAGGGTGACCAGGTGGAAAGCTTTAGTAAAATGGTCCACGAACAAGGCAATAGTAGTCATGGCCCTGACTGCTGGAAGACCAGGGACAAAGTCCAGGCCGATGTGGGACCAGGTAAGAGACAGCACCAGCAGGGGTTAAAGGAGTGCTGCCAGTTTCTGAGAAGAAAATTTGGACCAGGCACAGGTTAAGCAGGCGTTGACAAACTCCCTTAAGTCCCGGGCCATGGAAGGCCACCACAAAGCCCAGCCCAGGAAGTGGAGCGTCTTGGGGGGTCATTTGTGACAACAGAAAACTGCCTTGAAAAGAACTAGCAGGGGTTAAGCTTCTTGTCCGGTCCTGTCTAGGATAAGATGGCCCCGGCCCCAACCTCTGAGATGGCCACCTCAACAACGAAAGACCTGGCCCGATCTGGGTGTGGCAGAATCTGAGCTGACAAAATCTCTGAAGCAGCCCATGGAATTCCCAATCAGCCTTTAGAGCTAAGATGAAGGGACATGGTCCATTAGCGGACTTGGTGAGGGAGGTGAGAGGTGCCGCCAGCTTACTGAAGTCGCTGATGAAGCAGGGGCAGAAACTGGCAAAGCCAAGTAAGGACTGGAGTTGTCTCAATGTGGTGGGTTTCGGCCAATCTGACATGGCTGTGACTTTCTGTGGGTCCACGGAAACACCTTGAGCTGAGATGACGTAACCCAGAAAGATGTCGGACTGCTGGTGAAAGGAGCAATTCTCCAATTTGCAATGCAGCTCGGGTTGGATGGACTCGACATGACAGCGGGTGACAGTCTATGATGGTGGCCAGGTTGGCCCCGATAGTCGACACAGGGGTGAAGACTGCCATCCTTCTTCTTGGTTGGCTTGCAGTTTGCTGAAAGCCTCGGCACAGTAAGGGGTTGGAATGCACTCGGTATTGGGAGGGGAGGGCTAAGAGGGTCTAGGTTTGAGATCTGGTTGGTGCAGTAAATAGCGTAATGGGCAGTTGGAACCCCATTGCAGGATCTGTCTGGTGGACCAAGAGATATGTGGGTGAAACCATGGGTAACCCAGAATGAGAGGAGTGACATCAGATGACATGACAAGGAAGTAGATGGTTTCTTAGTGATCTCCAATCTTTATCTGGATTCCGGCAGTGCGGTGATGGATAGTACAGGGTTGGAGTGGATGTCCATCCACTGAGGTGACGGGTATGGGATGTTCCAGTTCCTCTAGTGGAACCCGCAGTGTCAAGACCAGACATGAATATATTAAGTTATCAACTGAAGAAGAGGCTGACAGGTGTGATTGGGTTGTTGATGATAGAGTCTGACGTTGAACAGGAAAGGTGTCAATCTGGTAGTACCAGGTGAAACTACCCCAAGAATCACCTTGTATGGTCGTTCCCCAGGCGGCGCGGACACGGTGCGGGCCAGCGTTCTTTTGCCCCGCAGTAGGCACAGAGTCTGGTATTGTAGCGCCATTGTCTCTTCTCTTGAGTTTGATGGCCAAGTTGCATGTGCTCCTTCATTTCCAGGGGCTCCCGATAGGGGACAGTAGAGTCAGCCTCTACTGGACAAAGAAGATGGGGCTTCCTGGGGGGGAGAGGGTGTACAAGGTGGCCAGGGCTGGTTTAGCACTCGACGGTCGATCTCCGAGGCCAGGAGGACAACCTCGTCGAGTGACTTGGATGACTCCTTCCCCACCATCTTGTTGATCTTGTTGATCATCTTGAGGTCCACGTTGCTGGCAGGCGGCACAAAGGTGTTCCGGAGTTCTGCCATGAACTGGGCGTAGTCATTGCAGATCTCCGATTTCTGGTTATACAAGGCCACCGCCCATTCTTGCCCAGAGAGCAGGGACCTGAGCAGGGCCACCAGTGGGACTGGAGAGGAATATGTGGTGTGATGGGTCTGGAAAACCATATCCAGCGTAGTGAGAAGGCCGGATTGGGATTGCCATCCACCCCGTTCCACTTCTCGGGAAGACAGATCCGAGGCTCCTGGCCCATGCTGGTTCGAGCCGGAAGGGAGTGGACGACACTAGCAAGTCAGATGTGGGCCTCCGTGAGCGACTTCACCTTGGTATGGAGGCAGTCTACCGTGCCGTTGAGAGAGACCATAACAGCCAGTAATGCGTCGAGCTCTGCTGAGCTGCCAGGACGCTGTTCTGTCATCCTTACAAAGACTACTTAGATGGATATTGCAGTCAATCAGACAGCTGCAGCTGATCCAGAACGCTGCCGCTTGCGTCCTCATTGGAACCAGGAAAGTAGAGCACATCACCCCAGTTCTAAAGTCCTTACACTGGCTCCCTGTAGCTCAGAGAATAGACTTCAAAATACTCCTACTGGTTTATAAATCATTACATGGCTTAGCACCAAAATATGTTGAAGACCTGTTGTCACGGTACCAACCCCCAAGACCACTCAGGTCCTCCAACTCTAGCCTACTAAACATCACTAGACTCAGAACTAAACATGGAGAAGCAACTTTCAGTTTCTATGCTCCCCTTATCTGAAACAGACTTCCTGACGAGTGTAGAGCTACTGAAATGCTGAACTGCTTTAAATCGAGACTAAAAACCCATATGTTTAGAATTGCCTTCGATTAAATGATTGATGTCATATGTATGAAATATGTTCATGCTCTCTTGCTTTATTGATCTTTCTCTTACTTTATTGTGTATCATGTGTAATGTGTGTTTCTTTTACTTTTAATTTCCATTGTTTTTTAAATCACCAAATCATGTAAAGCATCTTGAATTACCTTG
Source organism: Valencia hispanica (assembly GCA_963556495.2). Classification (NCBI taxonomy): domain Eukaryota; kingdom Metazoa; phylum Chordata; class Actinopteri; order Cyprinodontiformes; family Valenciidae; genus Valencia; species Valencia hispanica. Next base: position 45,178,807 of record OY747700.1, on the reverse strand, counting down.
CTGTTGAAAGTGTGCTATACAAATAAAATTGCCTTGCCTTTTATTTAGAAACAGTTCAATTGCAGAAGCCGATAGCGGAGAGGATCAGGAGATGTGGTTAACTGGTAGATCTGGGCAATCAGGAACAGGGAGAGGTTGGCAGAATGAGTAGGCTGAGATGACTGACTCAGGAATTCTGAGGCAGGAGATGTGGTGAGTTATGCTGTCTTTTAACCAGAATGATAGCCAATGAGGTGGAGGTGAAGTTAATAAACACAGGAGGAGGTAGTAGACTGAGACAAGTTCCTGACAGAAGGAAACCTTTTTTTCTGTCAAGCTTCATAACAGACAGACAGACAGACAGACAGACAGACAGACAGACAGACAGACAGACAGACAGACAGACAGACAGACAGACAGACAGACAGACAGACAGACAGAGGCATTAAGGAAGAAACCTTACTGCCATGGGTTAAGGTCAGAGATCAGAAAAGTATGCACACCAGAGAGTCTGAGAAACCAACATCAATTAAAAAACAACAGAAGGGGTAAAAAAAGAAGAAAATTCATATGGTTGGTGATAGATTTCAGAGTTGGCTGAAATAGCTGGACTCACCCTTCAGCTTTCAGTGAAACTATATTAAAAATATTTTGTTTTTTAACTCTGTGGTTCATTTAATAACACCCTAACCAACAAGCAAGGTTATAAACTGCTAATTTGACACTACTTGATGAATGGGCAGCTATTAATCAATGTGTGGAAAGTTGACTCATGTCACATAAAACTATTGGTCAATGCAATGCAATGTTTATTTAGTTGCTTTTCTTTAGTTACATCATACAGTTTAGTTAGCAGATTAAAGCATTTTATTGGAGAATGTGACTCTGAACTGTATTTCTCTATGTTGTGTATTTTTAAATTTGATAATTAAAAGTAATTTGCCCAGAGTCCCTTGTCTTGCTTAAGAAAATTAATGTTTCCTTCACCTCTCTTTACCCCTTAAAATAAATCTAAATTAAAAAACAAAACAACAAAAACAAAAAAAGTCTGAGGTAAATCTGATCACAGGTTTCAGGGACTTACTCACACAAAACAAGTCATCTGTATATAAACATCATTTAAGGTCAATGTAAATTTTATTTATAAGGCACATTTTCAGCAGCCTAAGTTCCCCCAAAGACCTGTACATACAACAACAAAAAATACATAAAACTTTTACATAAAAAAGGAAAAAAAATCCTAAAATGTATTGCAGGAAAAAGTGGGGTTGAATAGATTGCGTAGCTCTAATCTGCAACGGGAGACCACTCCATAGTTTAGGAGCTCAGACTGAAAAGGCTCTTTCACCCCTTGACTTAAGTCTCAAGGGCGGAACTACCAGAAGGTGTCGGGATCAAGACCCCAGAACCCTAGTAGGAGCATGTCTAATTAAAAGCTCAGCCAAGTAGGAAGGAGCTAAGCCATGCAGCGCTTAAAAAAAAGAAAGCAACAGAATATTGCTGAATACTATACATAATACAAAGCTAATGAAAAGCTGCCAATACAGGAGTAATGTATTCATGACACCCCCTGCATGACAATAGATGGGCTGCAGCATTTTGTACAATTTGTAATTGATGAATGGATAACTGATCAAGACCAAAATAAAGTATGTTACAATAATCTAGTATAGACATAATAAGCAAGTGTATGACCTTTTCAAAATCCTTTCTGGGGAGGTACGGTTTAAACTGTCTAAGCAGCTTCAAATGTAATAACACATTTTGAACCACTGTACTAATTTGCTTTTCAAACTTGAAACAGCTGTCCACAATCATGCCGAGGTTTCTTGGCAGAGAAACAAAAAACAAATTCAGTGAGCCAAATACATTACAACCCCATTTAACAATGCAGGGCTTCCGAAAACAACAATTTCAGTCTTCTTATCATTTAGATTTAACAGATTTGTTTGCAACCAGACTTTAACGTCAGTGAGACAGTTGATCAGTTTGTTAATGAAAGCACGATAAGAATTCACAGGAATATACATTTTCACATCATCTGCAAAGTAATGATAGGAAACTCTGAACTTCTGTAGAATTGAACCAAGAGGCAACATATATAAGGATAATAAAAGCGGGCCCAAAATAAAGCCCTGCGGAATACCACAGCAAAACGGGGCAGTAGATGAGAAATACTGGCCCACATTCACAGAGAAGGTTCAATTTGCTTAATAAGATTTAAACCAGTTCAACACTGACCCTTGAATGCCTACACGATGCTCCAGCCGAGACAGGAGACTCTGGTGATCAACGGTATCAAAAGCTGCAGTTAGGTCCAGAAGCACAAATACTGTTGATTGCCCAGAATCAACAATTAAAAGAATGTCATTAAAAACTTTTAAAAGGGCTGTCTCAGTACTATGACAAGACTTGAAACCCAGCTGAAATTTCTCCAGAATCCCATAGAGGTCCAAGTGATCATGAAGTTGCACATACACTATTTTCTCCAATACTTTGGAATGAAAAGGAAGCCTTGAGATGGGCTCATAATTTGAAAGCACTGATGGTTTAAGCTTTGGTTTCTTTAAAAGTGGCTGAACAACAGCCCTTTTAAAAGCTGCAGGAACACAACCAGTTGCTAGGCTGGTATTTATGACAGCCTAAATTACAGGCCCAATAGTACCAAAGACACTTTTTATCAGTGAAGGGTGAATACTGTTAAGCGAACCACATGAGAGCTTTAACTGATTTACCACCTTGGAAAGATTGTAAAAGAGACAGCAACACAAACTGGTCAAAAACAGCCCAGCACAATTGCAAAGAGGATGGAACTGATACAAGAGGTGAACGTGCAATCCTAACAACTGCAATCTTATCAATACAAAAAAAAAAACTCTTAAACTGTTTAACAGAGCAGCAGGGAGGGGGAAATGCATGAGGACACACAAGGATTAATGAGATGGTTCAGGACACTGAACAACACCCAGGACCTGTGAGAATTATGTGAAATAGGTATTGAAAAATATTAAGTTTTCGCATCTTTAAGTGCAAGTTGAAGGTCAGAGAGAGCATCTCTCAACATTCCCAAAGAAACATGGAGTTTGTCCTTCCATTTTCGCTCAGCTTGCTTACAGGTACGTCTGAGAGAGCAAATAGAGTCATTTACACATTGTTCCGGGGTTGGCTTGCAACACTTTTTTCAAAAGGGCGCAATGGTATCCAGAATGTCAATCCAAGTAGAGTTGAAAAGTTCCACAAGCTCGTTAGCTGAGGCAGTGCAGTAGTCCATAAAATTAGACCGAAAGGAATCATTAAAAGGAACAACAAAACTGGCAGTTTGAGAATTTAAAAGATGTCACCGACATGACACAACAGGCTGTACTGGCACAGAAATATCAGCGTCCTATCAATGTCCCCTTAGTCGACGCCGGTTCCCAAGCCTCAAGGTTCTCTGGAGCCGGTTCCCAAGCCTCAAGGTTCTCCACCGCAGGCCTCCACGCCACAAGGTTCCTCGTCTCCTGGTTCCTCGTCGCAGGCCTCCTCGACTCCTGGTTCCTCCGCCGCAGGCCTCCTCGTCTCCTGCTCCATCGCCGCAGGCCTCCCAGGTTCCTGCTCCTTCGCCGCAGGCCTCCCAGGTTCCTGCTCCTTCGCCGCAGGCCTCCCAGGTTCCTGCTCCTTCGCCGCAGGCCTCCCAGGTTCCTGCTCCTTCGTCGCAGGCCTCCCAGGTTCTTGCTCTTTCGTCGCAGGCCTCAGGACTTTAGCCTTCGGTGATTTTGTTTTTGGATTCTTGCCCTCCTTCTGAGGACCCCTCCGCCCACCCTGGTTGGGGGGGGGGGTTGTGTTTTGTTAGTTCTTTTCCTTATTTAGTTATATTATCATGTTAGGTTATTCCTTGTCTTTACTAGTTATTTCTGCACTTTCTTGTTTCTGTATGTCTCCTTGTTCTTAGATGCTTTTCACCCTTTGCTCCTTTGTCCTTCTTCTTATTAGTATTATTAGTAATCTCTTTAGATAGTGTCCTTATTTCTTCCTTCTATTCTCCACTGTTTCCTTAAGATTCCTCCCTAGACCTATTATCCTTGCTTTATAGTTTCTTTAGAGTTTTCTGTCTCCCAGCCATTTTACCTCCTGTCCCAGTTGATTACTTCCACCTGCTCTCACCTGCATCTGCTCTCACTAATTGGTCATTGGTCTTCTCAGTCACTTCCTCATTTCCTCCTCAGTATATATTCACCTCTCCTTCAGTCACTACTCGCTGGTTCGTTGTCATCCTCTGCCTGGTTCCTGTTCCTCCCTGTATTCGCTTGTTGATCCTCCCTGTGCTCCATTTTGATCCTCCCTAGTACATGTAAATTCCTTTGTTCCTTGTTTTGTTATTAAATCATCCTTATTTTACACCTTGCTGCATTTGGGTCTTTAAAATCTACCTTAAAACATGACAATTTTAACAAATGATCACAAAAGTTGAATCCTTTATCTGGGTCTCTCAAGACTAAGTAAAAACCTTATTTGATAGTTGATGAATAACAATTTCTGTAAGCTATTTTAGTTTATGCAACACGTTTACTACTACTATTGATTTTAGCAGGTGTTCATTTTATATTTAACTTAATTCTATGAGTCAAAATCAAAGGTTGTAGATTACAGTGATAACAGTAAAATTCAAAATTTCATTATTTAGGCACAGTTGGAATAAATGTGTTCTATCTGTTGTAAACAATATATCCTAGATCATGTTATACACTTTGGTTTTACATTATTGTAGCATTTGTACTGTGATACCATGAAACCATTGTGTATTTGCTGAATATATTGAGTTCACTATTGTAAAAAACAGATCTCACAAAGCACCAGGTTAATTCTCCAGTCTGTCACCCCCTCTACAGTATTATTACTCACTTCAGAAGTTAAAGTGTTTAAGCAGACAGGACAGAATCTTACGCATGTAAATTATCCAAAACCTCTAAACTTATGGGCTGTTCTGTAGTGGAGAATTGAAAATGTAATGTGTAACACACAGTTATTAAGGGGGAAACTAGTCAAACTTGCCTGGCCCAATTTAAAAAGCTAATCGCCCCCAAATACATTGTTCCACCCCTGGTGGAAACCATTTGCGACAACTGGCAATAGCAGTTTTTTTTCATTGTGGAATGGGACTTAAAGTTTACCTGCTGCCGCTACCACTCTTAGCAACCAAAGGAGGTAGACCCAGACCCAAATAGGTAAAGAACTAGTGGATAAAGGGGCAGCTCAAGCAATTCTGATGTTGATTGCACTGGCTGGCTTAATTGTTTGAGAGCACATGGTCTCAGAATGTGGCAAACACGAGTTGCTAACTTGTAAAAGAAAGCCAGTCTATACCTTACTTCAGGGCTCCTCAAACCCCGGGCCGCGGACCGATACCGGGCCGTGGGTCGTCTGGTACCGGGCCGTGGGCCACACAGAAAGAATAAATAACTTCCAGTATTCCCTTTTTATTTATTACCCGAGTGTGACCACTGTTTTATTTTGAAAAATGACCGGATATCCCAATTACATAGCTCAGTCTTGACACATCAAGAGGCTTGTATTGGTCACGTGATAGTTACCGCTAAAATGAATCCCACAAGCTAGCAAGATGGATAGAAAACAAATGTCTGTCGTTTCTTTGGAAAGGGGAAAAGGCCCAAGGCTCTCACTGATTCAGTGTTGTGGTGAGTTAGATATTTCATGCACTTTGTATTTGATTTTATGGTAAATCTTGAATTATTAAAAAGTATGTTTAAATGTTACCATGGCAACCAGAGAGTGTTAGGGGGCTGAGTGTATGTTACTCGTGTTACGTTGTCTGCTCGATTTTAGGAGGACACTGTTAATAAAGCTCCGAAAACACATTGGATTTACATCTCTAGTTATAATTTTAAAAATACACAGTTTTTATACAGTCCGTAATCATTTATCCGCCACACCTTAAAGGCCAGTCCGTGAAAATATTGTCTGATAATAAACCGGTCCATGGCGAAAAAAAGGTTGGGGACCACTGCCTTACTGTATTGTGAAAATACCTTGTATCTGCATAGAAATGGCATAGAATCATACATTCTCCATAGTCATAATGTATAAAAATGTTCTCTGATGCTGTATACTTTTTTTTATTAGAAGCTTTACTCTTTATGCTTTTTAGCTTATATTCACTTTAGATGTTTAGCATGTTTAGATCCAATAAATGTCTCATTGACATAGTTGGTTATGTTTTTGTTTGCTTAGTACACACAAAAAAACACATCAAAAACAGCTTTATGTTTCTGCCCTGCTTTCTGCAGCAGCACCTGCTCTTCTGAATTTATGAAAATGCCTTCACTATAAATTGTGTAGATAATATTTTTATTAACAAATTAAGAAAGAGAATTGCTCAAATTAGTGAGAATTAATCAGAGGGAAAGCTGTATTAACTTAGTACAGTCCCCCTTTTTGTTCTATTCTGGATCTGATTGTGGTTACAAACCCTCAAAGTTGAAACATAATTGAGATTGTTCCCTTTACTATATGAACTGCTATTTTACCACTGATTCAATGGGGTAGTCAATACATGGTGTGATCCAAAGAATTGGATGAAATTGTGTACTGTTTGGCAGTAAAGTTGCACTACTGAATGTATTTGTTGTAGTAAGACAGCATCTTTGATAATGGGTAAGTCACATTTAGCCTTTTAACGTGTATGCTAACATCTTATGTCATTGACACTATCTTTGTTTTGCCTATTAAAAAAGGTGCTGTTCATGCCAAAACAAATCACAAATCTGAATGTTTTAGGCATATGTTATTGTTTAGGTAAAATTTTCAGAAAATCTATTCAAATGCAAATGAAGTATTACACACTTAAAAATACTGGATTGTAATAATACAAGTGTGATATGCTGGTCTGGCAGACTCTTTTCTCAAAATCCTGTTAATGTTGCTGTGGTAATCCTGTTGGGAGAAAGCTAATTAGCTTTTATTCTTAGTGCTATACTCATAGAAGATGAACATGAGGAGCACAGCAGGTACTGATACTGTATATTAACACTAACCTAAGAATCTTTGATAAAACCTCCCATACACCCCAAAAGTTTAGTTTGGTTATTAAAACTCCTTCAGCCAATCATTGGATTGCATATAAAACAGCTGCTTCATTTAAATTGATCTAGATTCTAATACGATCTGCAGAGAGGGATAATTTAAAGTAAAGATACAGAAGCTCCTTTGTGCTCACTTTCTGATGCTAATGACTGTCGGAGCTCCAGTTTCTACTTTGCTCAGATGGTGTCGTGAATAAAGAGCTCTTCTGTCTATTTGTGGTGACTCCATCCCAGAGGACTCTAATGAGAGTATTTGATTTACGTCTGTTTTCTTGCTATTATAGAGATGTTTTCTGCTGCAATGCAGCATGGCAAAACTTCAGAGAGCTTCACCAAAGACTTTAGTTGGATAATGGCGGGGTAAAAAAAGAAACTGGAAAAAAATTTAAACAATTTTAATTGGAACTAAAGTTTTGACGGTAAATATCCTTTTCATAACTTGTGCCTCGTTTCCGAGTAGTATTTATGGTCCGGCGTATTCAGGAGAGCGCTTCCACCATCAGTTGGACTCTCACTGGGCGGGGGCGGGGGGTTGGGGGGTTTGGGTTTGGGTTTGGGTTAAACCCAAGTGCATAACAGGGCGTCATACTAGTGCGGCGACAAATGTGACGCAGCAACGTTTTTCTCTCCCCCAATTAATGTGTTGTTGGATTCCATTGGTTCATCCCCAACTGTGCCGTACCATTGTCCAATGGACCTACAACTGATGAGGTCCCCTGAATGATGTGGTATGGGTTGGTTGTATATGCCACTTTTAAAACAGAAATAGACCACGCTTACCACTCAGTGCAAACGAGGCTTTACTGTTTCATAACAGCACTTTCTGCAGGAGCTTCCCAGCAGGTGACCTAACATTACATCTTTACACTACTGTGTAAACATATAATCAAAGAACAAAGTGACTGACTGCTAGTCTCTGCAGGAATAAGGTAGTTCCAATCCCAAGGCATCCACAAATAATGATGGCAATTCTTTAAACGTCTTATAAAAAATTTAGAAAAAAAGGACTGTTTATGCCACCCATTCTTATCACAAACAGCTGAAACAATAGAGGGATTACGATAATTTTCAGACTATTGAGCCCACCTGAATATAAGCCACACCAGCTAAATTTGAAAAGAAAATACATTTTACACAAATATAGGCCGCACTTGAATATAAACTGCAGGTTTTCATGTTGTAACATGAGATATTTACACAGAAAGATGGTACACGGAGGTTTTTTGTTTGTTTGTTTTAATTACCTCCAGAAGTTTTTGTGGCGTCTGTCTGTTTGTCTGTCTGTTAGCAACATAACTCAAAACGTTATGGACGGATTTCAATTACATTTTTAGAAAATGTGTTTAGAAAATTTTGGGGTTGATTCGACATGAAGGGCGTATCCACCCACCAACCAGGGGTGCTAACCTCCACTCCTCTCCAGTGTCAGAGAGCTCACAAGCGGCTCCCCTCGTGCAGCAGCCCTGAATCTCTGCTCTCTGCTGGAAGAGCACAGCCATGCCTCTCATTAAGAGACATGTTATTGGAAAAGCACCGAAAGTTGGATGTGCATCCCTATGTTCAATGAATGAACATTGGGAGTGACCTGGTGGAGGTCTGTGCTCTCAAAGTGCTTTCCTAGTTTTAATATAAGACATTCTTTTTTTTTTCTTCCAAACTCTGTCTGAAAATCGGCAGTAGGGCGCCAATATGGCATCAACACAACATGACAGTAACATGCCTGATTAGAAAATAAAACATAATTTAGCCTACCATAAAAGTCATTGGTCGCCATCTTCATCTTTACTCTTCCTTACTAAAGCCACTGAAGTCATCTTCAGTGTCTTTTTGTACTCTAAAAGCTTTTGTCGTCTTTTTACACTGACTAAGTTCTTCCTGCTGCCTCCTCCTCCGTCTCACCATGGATTTATTGATGTCAAGCTTACGTGCAGTAGCTCTTTGTCTTTCTTTGATAGCCAGCTCGACTGCCTTTAACTTAAAAGTTGCATCATACTCAGTTCTTCATGTGTTTTCTATGATGAGGGTGTGTGCATGAAAACTACTGGTAGTGTCTTCTTCGGCACATAATCTTTCCCCTCACTTTTACTTTACAGCTGTGACTGCTTCAGACACATAGCAGGTGAAATGTTAATAAGTAATACATGCAGCTTCTTAATCTGCTAAATGTATGATGGCACAATGTGGATTCTCTGTTTGTTTGTAATGAATGAAAATTAAATACTACTGAATATGTCGTTATTATCATTTTAAAAATTGACGAATAAAAATACATTATGACCCTTTTAGTCAAACAAATCTGGTCAGCTGGCCAAGGCTTACCTGATATGAAGTGATCGCTGCAGATTGTTGCATTTGTAATCATCGGCTTGTTGCAATCGCTTGTTCTGATTGCTTGCAACCAAAGACTTCTTTTGTTTGCTCTGAAAGGGTGTGAGTCAAAGAATTTCTATAGAGCTTTAATGTTTTGTTGTTTTTACCAAAGCGAGGTGAGCAACCAACAGTACAACAAGAAATGATTGCACCTCTTTCTCCACCCGACATGAGCAGTGGAGCAGGGAGTGATGAAGACCGATACTGAAAGGCAACAGTGTGTCAGGAGGTGTGTGGAGTATGGACCCAAACGCACTCGCTGAAGGAAGGTGCAGGATGTTTATTACAGGAGGAGGTGATGATGATGGTGGTGAAGACGGCAGGAACGGAGATACTGGACATCGGACAGGGACGGAAGACAGCGGGAAGACGACACACCATGGAGATAAAGACTATTACTAATGATCCGACCCGGAGTGAAAGGAAGTGATGGGTCTTAAAGGCAGGAGGTGAGTAGAATCAGGTGTGGTTGATGAGACAGACAGGTGAAGACAATGAGGCTTGCATAGGGCAGCGTGACAGGACCCCCCCTCCTTTAAAGGCGGATTCCAGACGCCGTGGAGAGAGGAGTAAGAAAGAAAGCAAAAAAAAAAAAAGGCACCCTTGCCAGGGTGGGTGGAGGAGGCCCACGGAAGGAGGGCCCGAGTCTCTTTGGGTACGCCCCTGGAAGTCTGGCGGACGGCCCCGGTGGCGGCCCCTGAGGACCTGGAGGTCGGGCAGATGGCCCGGATGGCGTCCTCCGGCTGGACGGAGGTCCGGCGGATGGCCTGGTAATCCTCCCATGAGGACCTGGGGTTTGGGCGGACGGCCTTTAGGTCCTTTTCTGAGGGTCAGGTAGCGCCTGAGGAGCTTGGCTGGTCGGCAGCGACAAAGATGCCTGGCCGGTAAAGGTTGGCCGAGACAAAGAGAGTCTGGAGGCTCGGACGCCTGCTGAGACGAAGAGTCTGGAGGCTCGGACGCCTGCTGAGACGAAGAGTCTGGAGGCTCGGACGCCTGCTGAGACGAAGAGTCTGGAGGCTCGGACGCCTGCTGAGACGAAGAGTCTGGAGGCTCGGACGCCTGCTGAGACGAAAGATCTGGAGGCTCGGACGCCCGGCTGAGACGAAGTGTCTGGAGGCTCGGACGCCGGCTGAGACGCAGAGTCTGGAGGCCCGGACGCCGGCTGAGATGCAGAGTCTGGAGGCTCCAGCGAAGGGTCCTCCTTGACCCTCCCCGGGAGCTCCAGCGACGGGGGACGGGTCTTCCTTGACCCTCCCCAGGAGCTCCAGCGATGCATGGGGAAATGTCGGTCGCTGGAGAGTCGCCACTGGGACCGCCAGAAACACAGCAGCCACAATAACGGCAGGCTCTGGAGCTGGAACGGGCTCTGGAGCTGGAACGGGCTCTGGAGCTGGAACGGGCTCACGGACTGGAACGGGCTCACGGACTGGAGCTGGAACTGCCCCGGAAGTGGTCCCACCTCGGCGGCGTCGCTGCCTGCGGCGAGGTGCTGGTTCTCCCCTGTAGCAGAGGTAGGCGGTCTTGTCCCTGTAGTAAAACTCGAACAGGTCCTCCTCCCTGATGTGAGGAGCCCCCGAAGAGCCAGCTGGAGGAGGGACAAAGACGGCAGGGGAGACAACCGGCGGTGCGTGCAGCGCGGAGATGGAGCCGACGTTGGTGGTCCGTGTGGCCGCGCCGCCCTGCTCCTCCCTCGCGGATACTGCGGCTCGGCGGGCCCGTCGCCTACGGCCAGATGGTGGAGGCGGAGAGGGCGGACCGATAGTCTGGTCCAACGCCTCCTGGCGAATCCTCTCCGCCTCGCGCAGATCGGCGAGTTCCAGGGCCGAGAAGACACTCTGGAAGTGAGGGAGCACTCCGAGGATCTCCTCGGCTCCGGAGACCCGCACAGGAAGGTGAGGAGAGGCAGCGAGTTTGGCCAGGTTCGTCCAGACGTCCTGGTGGAGGGCGGCGATCTCCTGGGCGAGTGCTGGGTCCATGTTCAGGGCCGGATCATTCTGTCAGGAGGTCTGTGGAGTATGGACCCAAACGCACTCGCTGAAGGAAGGTGCAGGATGTTTATTACAGGAGGAGGTGATGATGATGGTGGTGAAGACGGCAGGAACGGAGATACTGGACATCAGACAGGGACGGAAGACAGTAGGAAGACGACACACCATGGAGATAAAGACTATTACTAATGATCCGGCCCGGAGTGAAAGGAAGTGATGGGTCTTAAAGGCAGGAGGTGAGTAGGATCAGGTGTGGTTGATGAGACAGACAGGTGAAGACAATGAAGCATGAATAGGGCAGCGTGACACAGTGCTACCAACTGCGCCCCTGTGCAGCCCCATATGTGAAGCAAACCTATAAAAACAATGCTTACTTGGTTTTACTAACAATATTACATTTAGGACAGTGCAGGAGAAACCAGACCAGAAAAAAGGCTTCACAAGCAAAGCCCTGGAAATAAGTTGATTCTAGGTAACTATTAAAGTAAAAACTGGTCACAACATAGAAAAAAATATAAGAATCATTGCTGACTTGTCTTGGCCTAAAGAGATTTGGGAAAAAAAATTCTTAAAACACCTACCTAAAACACCTAGGGTCAATCATAAGGCAAGGCAAGGCAATTTTATTTGTATAGCACACTTTCAACAGCAGGGCAATTCAAGGTGCTTTACATGATTTGGTGATTTAAAAAACAAAAAAACAATGGAAATTAAAAGTAAAAGAAACACACATTACACATGATACACAATAAAGCAAGAGAAAGATAAAAAAAAGCAAGAGAGCATGAACACATTTCCTACTTATGACAACAAGCATTTACTCGAAGGCAATTCTAGACAGATGAGTTTTTAGTCTCGATTTAAAGCAATTCAGCATTTCAGCAGCTTTACACTCTGTTCCAGATAAGGGGAGCATAGAAGCTGGAAGCTGCTTCTCCATGTTTAGTTCTGAGTCTAGGGATGTTTAGTAGGCTAGAGTTGGAGGACCTTAGTGGTCTTGGTGGTTGGTACCATGACAACAGGTCTTCAACATATTTTGGTGCTAAGCCATGTAATGATTTATAAACTAGTAGGAGTATTTTGAAGTCTATTCTCTGAGCTACAGGGAGCCAGTGTAAAGACTTTAGAACTGGGGTGATGTGATCTACTTTCCTGGTTCTAGTGAGGACGCGAGCGGCAGCGTTCTGGATCAGCTGCAGCTGTCTGATTGACTTTTTAGGCAGACCTGTGAAGATGCTGTTGCAGTTATCAATCCGACTAAAGCTCCTCCTTCAGTCTGTCTGCTGAAGGAGGAGCAGCTGCTCTCTGTCTCTCTCCAGATCCGTTCACTTATTTTCTTTTATTTTATTTTCTGTTTGCTTTTCTTGTTTTCTTTCTTAACCTTTTCTTAGTTACTTTATTTTCCCAGCCCCTGGAGTTACTGTATTGGACCAGATCTCTTCTTGGATTACTTTTCTATGGACTTATCAACATGGCTTTTTGCTCAGCTGAGGATTTTGAAAAACTGCTCCACAGAATTGAGGGCATTGAAACGAAGCTACGTCGTCTGGAAATTAATTTTGATCTCCACGCTGATTATGGACAAAATGAAACAACTTTACCATTAAACAGGGAACAGCCTATCAGCCCGGTGTTACATCGGTCTAACCGTGTCACAGAGACTCCCTACAGGCGTCTGAGCGGCAGAACTCCGCACTACAATGAAAACTGGCCAGCTTTAAAACGCATGAAATCAACCCCAGCCTGTTCTCCGAGGAAGAAAAAACAAAAGAAACTCCGACACAGAGAAACCTCTGAACCCAGAACTGCCGCTTCTGCTAAAAGTAAACAAAAGAGGTTTCAGCCAAAAACAAGAGATATTTCTCCACCTGGAATCCCGCTGAAAAACAGATTCGCAGCCCTGAGTTCCCAGAAAGATGACGCATCCCCCGGGACCAGTCAAAGCCACCAGGAGAAACCCAGCCGCATCAAACGGACACATAAAGTAAGAGCGCCCCCAGCAAAGACTGTTATCATACAAGACGGATCAATTAATGGAATTGAGGCTTTTTGTAGCAAGAATACCAAAGTTTATAGCTGCTACAAAAATACAGTGAGAGAAATATCAGAAAAAATCCCTAAAATCTTGGACCAACATCCTGCTTTGGAAAAGCTCGTCATTCACGCTGGATTAGCAGATATCGCGATGAGACAATCAGAGATTCTGAAGAGAGACTTTTCTGATCTCCTACAGAGACTTGATGGACTTAACGTAAACATCCTCATCAGCGGACCAGTCCCTGAAGGGAATGATGAAAGATTTAGAAGACTCCGCATGCTCCATAAATGGTTGAAGAAACAATCAGCTGAGAAGTCGTTCACATTTATTAATAATTTCAAAGTATTTGGAAGTGCTAATCATCTGTTTAAAGCAGGAATGCGCTATTTGAACAGGTCCGGAGTAAGGCTGTTGGCAGCAAACATTTTTTCTTATCAACATCAGAAAGCAAAACACTTGCTCCCAAAAGCTGACCTTGAGGCGCCCATGGATATCAGAGAACAAAAACAGCAAGTCATGATGACACCACAGGACCGAACAGATAATCAACCATCAGAGATTAAGTCTTCATCTTCCTGTGACTCAGCCACATCAAATGAGTCTCCATTTAGAAACTTTACAGACAGACTGAATGAGCAAATCAAACTTGGGACACAATTAACACCTAAACTTAGACTACACCAAACGCCTGGGACTAGTGTCCATAAGCCTGGGAGCTTCCCCCCACTGATTATTACAGATATCTGATATTTGAGGGAACCGGGCAATAAATCCACCCATACCGTCTCCCAGAATTCACCCGGCATCCCTGAGGCTATATCAGTGATTATCAGCAGCAGGAAACATAAACCGTTAACCACACGCTCTCATATTAAACAAAATCTCAAATTGATTACCTGTCGGAAGGGTCAGCTGCCCGTCATCACAATACTTAAGTTAGCTTTATTAAACATTAGATCTCTATCCGGAAAGTCTTTTCTTATCAATGACTTCATCACTGAGCATAATTTACACGCCCTTTTTTTATCAGAAACTTGGCTAGATGAAAATAACGAAACAACTTCATTAATAGAATCCAGTCCTCCAAATTATAATTTCTTAAGCGAGAACAGAAAACACAAACGAGGCGGAGGTGTAGCCACCATCTTTCACAACTCAATGAACTTTAAAAAGGTAACTCTGGGCGCGTTTGAATCTTTTGAATACCTAGCCACCCAGATAAATGAGCCTAACAAAGCGTTATTTCTAAGTTTATATAAACCACCGAAACTTAACTCTAACTTCTTTAATGACTTCAATGACCTTCTTTCTGTAATATGTATCGACTATGACCAACTAATCATCGTGGGGGACTTTAACATCCATACCGACAACCCCCAAGATAGACAAGCAAAAACATTAGATGATACTCTCCACAACTTCGGACTGATCCAGCATGTCAAACAACCAACACACAATAAAGGACACACTCTGGACTTAATTATCAGCAAAGGTTTAAATATTTCTGACATCTCTGTAATTAATATTGCATTATCTGACCATTTCTGTGTTTTCTTTCAAAGTACCATCTCTGCTAAATTATCCAGCCACAGTAAGATCACTATAAAAAAGCGTTTTCTAGGGGACAGTTCAGTAGAAACCTTTAAACGTATTTATCCTTCCACCACATCCCCCTCATCTCCCAACTCAAACTCAGTAAATAAGTTGGTAGATAATTTCCTTGCGAAAATCTCAGACATCATGGATTCCATTGCTCCAACTAAAGTGAAAGTAGTCTCAGGTAGAAAGAAGTCTCCGTGGACAAGTAATCCACTGGTACGTAGTGAAAAAAGAGAGTGTCGACGAGCCGAGAGAAAATGGCGGAAAACTCGACTCCAGGTTCACTGTGAGATCTACAAAGAGAGACTGAATAGATATCAGCTTACTATAAAAGATGCTAGGGAATCGTTCTTTTCTGAAATCATCAACAGAAACATTAATAATGCACGGACTCTATTTGCAACAGTGGAAAGACTAACTAATCCTTTAGTGACAGTAGCCCCAGAACTAAACTCTACCAGGGCCTGCAATGAATTTGCCAGCTTTTTCACTGAAAAGATTCTAACAATTAGACGGTCAATCTGTACCTCAATATCGAACCCACAACCAGTGCCATCCCCAATCAACAACAATGTAGAGAAAATGTCTGAATTCCACGAATTAAACCAGAACAGCCTTGAAAAAATCATTATCCAATTAAGCTCCTCCTCCTGCTGTCTTGATATCCTACCCACAGCTTTTCTAAAGAAAGTTCTTCCTGTTGTTGGGTCTGTTGGGTTTTGATCTTGTTCAAATAGTGAACTCATCACTGGTATCAGGTGTCTTCCCTCAGGCTTTAAAAACAGCAGTTATTAAACCACTGCTAAAGAAGAAAAATCTGGACAACACGTTAATGCAGAACTACAGGCCAATCTCTAATCTCCCGTTCATCAGTAAGATTATTGAAAAAGCTGTGTTTCAGCAGTTAAATGGCTTCATAACAACGACAAACCGTTTTGATGCTTTTCAGTCTGGTTTCCGCGCTCACCACAGCACCGAGACTGTCCTCGTCAAAGTATTTAATGACATCCGCATAAATACAGACTGGGGAAGAACCACAGTGCTGGTTCTGTTGGACCTCAGTGCAGCATTTGACACTGTTGATCATGATATTTTATTGGAACGACTGGAGAGCTGGGTCGGACTCTCTGGTACAGTACTTGGCTGGTTCGAGTCTTACCTAAAGAACAGGGACTTCTATGTTTCAATAGGAAACTTTTCATCAGAACGAACAGAAATCACATGTGGGGTGCCCCAGGGCTCCATCCTGGGGCCCCTCTTATTTAATATCTACATGCTCCCACTAGGCAAGATTATAGCGACCAATAACATTAGCTACCATAACTATGCGGATGACACTCAGCTCTACATTACAATGTCACCAGGTGACTCTGAACCCATTCAAACCCTAAATCAATGCATTGACCAAATAAATGGATGGATGTGCCATAACTTTCTCCAGCTGAATAGATACAAAACTGAAGTGATTATTTTTGGACCCAAGGAGGAACGATCAAGAGTCAGCACACAGCTTCAATTAATACAGCTAGAAACTACTGATCAGGTTCGTAACCTAGGTGTAGTAATGGACTCAGACCTGAACCTCCAGGGTCACATAAAGGCAATAACAAGGTCAGCGTTCTATCACCTGAAGAACATTTCTAGGATTAAAGGACTGATTTTGCAACATGACCTAGAAAAACTCATCCATGCGTTTATCTTTAGTCGGATTGATTACTGCAACAGCATCTTGACAGGTCTGCCTAAAAAGTCAATCAGACAGCTGCAGCTGATCCAGAACGCTGCCGCTCGCGTCCTCACTAGAACCAGGAAAGTAGAGCACATCACCCCAGTTCTAAAGTCCTTACACTGGCTCCCTGTAGCTCAGAGAATAGACTTTAAAATACTTTTACTAGTTTATAAATCATTACATGGCTTAGCACCAAAATATGTTGAAGACCTGTTGTCATGGTACCAACCACCAAGACCACTCAGGTCCTCCAACTCTAGCCTACTAAACATCCCTACACTCAGAACTAAACATGGAGAAGCAGCTTTGAGTTTCTATGCTCCCCTTATCTGGAACAGACTTCCTGACGAGTGTAGAGCTGCTGAAACTCTGAACTGTTTCAAATCGAGACTAAAAACCCATCTGTTTAGAATTGCCTTTGAGTAAATGCTTGATGTTATATGTATGAAATGTGTTCATGCTCTCTTGCTTTTTTTTATTTTTCTCTTGCTTTATTGTGTATCATGTATAATGTCTGTTTCTTTTATGTGTTTCTTTTAAATCACCAAATCATGTAAAGCACCTTGAATTGCCCTGCTGTTGAAAGTGTGCTATACAAATAAAATTGCCTTGCCTTGCCTTGCCTTGCCTAAAGATAAATGCATGGATGAGTTTTTCTAGGTCGTGTTGCAACATCAGTCCTTTAATCCTAGAGATGTTCTTCAGGTGATAGAACACTGACCTTGTTATTGCCTTTATGTGACCCTGGAGGGTCAGGTCTGATCCCATTACTACACCTAGATTTCGAGCCTGATCAGTAGTTCCTAGCTGTATTAACTGAAGCTGTGTGCTGACTCTTGATCGTTCCTCCTTGGGTCCAAAAATAATCACTTCAGTTTTGTTTCTATTCAGCTGGAGAAAGTTATGGCACATCCATCCATTTATTTGGTCAATGCATTGATTTAGGGTTTGAATGGGTTCAGAGTCACCTGGTGACATTGTAATGTAGAGCTGAGTGTCATCTGCGTAGTTATGGTAGCTAATGTTATTGGTTGCTATAATCTTGCCTAGTGGGAGCATGTAGATATTAAATAAAAGGGGCCCCAGGATTTCTGTTCGTTCTGATGAAAACTTTCCTATTGAAAGATAGAAGTCCCTGTTCTTTAGGTAAGATTTGAACCAGCCAAGTAGTGTACCAGAGAGTCCGACCCAGCTCTCCAGTCATTCCAATAAAATATCATGATCAACAGTGTCAAATGCTGCACTGAGGGCCAACAGAACCAGCCCTGTGGTTCTTCCACAGTCTGTAGGACAGTCTCGGTGCTGTGGTGAGCGCGGAAACCAGACTGAAAAGTATCAAAACGGTTTGTCATTGCTATGAAGCTATTCAACTGCTGAAACACAGCTTTTTCAATAATCTTACTGATGATTGGAAGATTAGAGATTGGCCTGTAGTTCTGCATTAAGGTGTTGTCCAGATTTTTCTTCTTTAGCAGTGTTTTAATAACTGTTGTTTTTAAAGCCTGAGGGAAGACACCTGATAGCAGGGATGAGTTCACTATTTGAACAAGATCAGACCCAACAACAGGAAGAACTTTCTTTAGAAAGGCTGTGGGTAAGATATCAAGACAGCAGGAGGAGGAGCTTAATTGGATAATGATTTTTTCAAGGCTGTTCTGGTTTAATTCGTGGAATTCAGAAATTTTCTCTACATTGTTGTTGATTGGGGATGGCACTGGTTGTGGGTTCGATATTGAGGTACAGATTGACCGTCTAATTGTTAGAATCTTTTCAGTGAAAAAGCTGGCAAATTCATTGCAGGCCCTGGTAGAGTTTAGTTCAGGGGCTACTGTCACTAAAGGATTAGTTAGTCTTTCCACTGTTGCAACTAGGGTCCGTGCATTATTAATGTTTCTGTTGATGATTTCAGAAAAGAACGATTCCCTAGCATCTTTTATAGTAAGCTGATATCTATTCAGTCTCTCTTTGTAGATCTCACAGTGAACCTGGAGTCGAGTTTTCCGCCATTTTCTCGCGGCGCGTCGTCACTCTCTTTTTTCACTACGTACCAATGGATTACTTGCCCACGGAGACTTCTTTCTACCTGAGACTACTTTCACTTCAGTTGGAGCAATGGAATCCATGATGTCTGAGATTTACGCAAGGAAATTATCTACAAACTTATTTTCTGAGTTTGAGTTGGGAGACGAGGGGGATGTAGTGGAAGGGTAAATACGTGTAAAGGTTTCAACTGAGCTGTCCCCTAGAAAACGCTTTTTTATAGTGGTCTTACTGTGACTGGATAATTTAGCAGAGATGGTACTTTCAAAGAAAATACAGAAATGGTCAGATAACGCAATATTAATAACAGAGATGTTGGAAATGTTTAAACCTTTGCTGATAATTAAGTCCAGAGTGTGTCCTTTATTGTGTGTTGGTTGTTTGACATGCTGGATCAGGCCGAAGTTGTGGAGAGTATCATCTAATGTTTTTGCTTGTCTCTCTTGGGGGTTGTCGGTATGGATGTTAAAATCCCCCACAATGATTAGTTGGTCATAGTCGATACATATTACAGAAAGAAGGTCATTGAAATCATTAAATAAGTTAGGGTTAAGTTTTGGTGGTTTATATAAACTTAGAAATAAAGCTTTGTTGGGCTCATTTATCTGGGTGGCTAGGTATTCAAAAGAATCAAACGTGCCCAGGGTTACCTTTTTAAAGTTCATTGAGTTGTGAAAAATGGTGGCTACACCTCCACCTCATCTGTGCTTTCTGCTCTCGCTTAAGAAATTATAATTTAGGAGTAGATTCTATTAATGCAGTTGTTTCGTTATTTTCAGCCAAGTTTCCGATAAAAAAAAAGGGTGTGTAAATTATGCTCAGTGATGAAGTCATTGATAAGAAAAGACTTCCGGGATAGAGATCTAATTTTTAATAAAGCTGACTTAAGTATTGTGATGATGGGCAGCTGAACCTTCTGACAGGTTATCAATTTGAGATTTTGTTTAATATGAGAGCGTGTGGTTAAAGATTATGTTACCTGCTGCTGAAAATCACTGAAATCTTAGACCCGGGGGGGTGAGTTCTGGGAGATGGTAGGGGTGGATTTATTGCCCGGTTCCCTCAAATATCAAATATCTGTAATAATCAGTGGGGGGAAGCTCCCAAACTTATTGAGACTAGTCCCAGGCGTTTGGTGTAGTCTAAGTTTAGGTGTTAATTGTGTCCCAAATTTGATTTGCTTGTTCAGTCTGTCTGTAAAGTTTCTAAATGGAGACTCATTTGATGTGGCTGAGTCACAGGAAGATGAAGACTTAATCTCTGATGGTTGTTTATCTGTTCGGTCCTGTGGTGTCATCATGACTTGGTGTTTTTGTTCTCTGATATCCATGGGCGCCTCAAGGTCAGCTTTTGGGAGCAAGTGTTTTGCTTTCTGATGTTGATAAGAAAAAATGTTTGCTGCCAACAGCCTTACTCCGGCTTTGGTAAGATAACGGCCTGCTTTGTACAGATGATTAGCACTTCCAAATACTTTGAAATTATTAATAAATGTGAACGACTTCTCAGCTGATTGTTTCTTCAACCATTTATGGAGCATGCGGAGTCTGCTAAATCTTTCATCATTCCCTTCAGGGACTGGTCCGCTGATGAGGATGTTTACGTTAAGTCCATCAAGTCTCTGTAGGAGATCAGAAAAGTCTCTCTTCAGAATCTCTGATTGTCTCATCACGATATCTGCTGATCCAGCGTGAATGACGAGCTTTTCCAAAGCAGGATGTTGGTCCAAGATTTTTGGGATTTTTTCTGATATTTATCTCACTGTATTTTTGTAGCAGCTATAAACTCTGGTGTTCTTGCTACAAAAAGCCTCAATTCCATTAATTGATCCGTCTTGTATGTGTCCGTTTGATGCGGCTGGGATTCTCCTGGTGGCTTTGACTGGTCCCGGGGGCTACGTCATATTTCGGGGAACTCAAGGCTGCGAATCTGTTTTTCAGTGGGATTCCAGGTGGAGAAATATCTCTTGTTTTTGGCTGAAACCTCTTTTGTTTACTTTTAGCAGAAACGGGAGGTCTGGGTAAAGAGCTTTCTCTGTGCCAGAGTTTCTTTAGTTTTTTCTTCCTCGGAGAACAGGCTGGGGTTGATGATTCCATGCATTTTAAAGCTGGCCAGTCTTTATTAGAGTGTGGAGTTCTGCCGCTCAGGTGCCTGTAGGGAGTCTCTGTGACACGGTTAGACCGATGTAGCACCGGGCTGTTTGCATTCAAAGGTAAAGTTGTGTCGTTTTAATAATCAGCGTGGAGATCAAAATTAATTTCCAGACGACGTAGCTTCGTTTCAATGCCCTCAATTCTGTGGAGCAGTTTTTCAAAATCCTCAGCTGAGCAAAAAGCCATGTTGATAAGTCCATAAAAAAGTAATCCAAGAAGAGATCCGGTCCAATACAGTAACTCCAGGGGCTGGGTAGATAAAGTAACTAAGAAAAGGTTAAGAAAGAAAACAAGAAAAGCAAACAGAAAAGAAAGTAAAGTGAACGGATCTAGAGAGAGACAGAGAGCAGCTGCTCCTCCTTCAGCAGACAGGCGTGAAGAGTATATAAGGGTATATACTTTGAGTCTAACACCATCAATAATAGTAATAACGTGTGCATAAAAAGATTTTGTCTCTTTACATCAGCGAGAGTGGATTTTACTTGAAACCACCCCCACCCCCACCCCCTCCAAAATAAAAAAATACGAAAAAACTCCAGCAAATGTAAAGTTCAAGTAGCTTAAAGGGAAATTAATGATTTGTCCACACATAGCCGGGTATCTTACAAAAAAAAGAAGATATTTTCTATGATCTGGCCTGTCATCCACACGAAAACACAAATTAAGGGCACCAAAAACCATCCACACGAAAACACAAATTAAGGGCACCAAAAACGATCCTTTCTAAAAGCGTTTTCTCCGTTATAACCTGAGTTTTAGGTTTCACGTCACTGTCAACGACTAAAACGCTCCAACATCACTTGTGCGACCTGTGTTTACATTCAAAAACAGCCTTTATGCCCTCAGAGCTGTGTTGACATTGCTGATTTTCCAAGCGCTTTTTGCTTGCTTGTTTTTACAAACTCAGTTACTGCGGTATGTAGAAGTTAGAAAATTAACAATTACTCTGAGTGGATAGGATTTGGACAAAACGTCTGCCCCCTACAGGTTTGGCCTGTCTATGAATGTGCTTATCAATGCACTTAGGTGTGGACAGTTTTTTGGGGGGTTTTTTTTGTACGAGGTGGTGAGAATATTTGGGGGGTTTTAAACACAGGACACAGGAACTCACACCAAGCAAATGTAAACATTAAAACTAACCCATTTATAAAAAATATTACCAGGCAGTAAGATGAACTGTATTATAATCTATTGAAACTTGCTGGAAAAGATGATGAGTACAACTGGTTTGAAACGCATGCAACTGCTGCTCTGTATTTAGCGGATACCAAGATTTGTTGATAATAAATTAATTTACAGAGTAAAGAGTTATGGTCAACATAAAATGAAGGCCAACATAAAATACACTGCCAGAGGTATTCCTTTCCATATTACTCAACTTCCACATCCCTACATCCTTCATTAGATTTCACACATGATTTACCAGCCATCTAATTTCAATAATGAGGTAATTTGATTTTAAATTTCATTAATATAAAACAGCCATCAGTTCCCCATATGATAGATAACATCAATCTACCTAGTGCGTAGTGACGTTAATACAATCAGGCAGGTGTAAAGACTGCTAAAAAAAACCACAGATAAGGGCAGTCTTCTTATTATCACTGATGCTCTTATATAAAAAATTATATCCACTTATATACCATATTTCTCTGTCACGGGATTTTTCAGAATGCCAATACATTGTCTGTGACTGTGAGATTAATCTGGGTTCTCATGTTTAAGCTTTTGAAAAAGGAGCAGGTAATTAAATAAAGCTGTTTGTATGGGTTCTACTTTTGATATTTACTCAATACTGCCTGATTTTATTTACAATTATATGAAAACAGAATTAGTGATGTTTTTTCTGTCAAAGAAATTGTAATTTAAGTAGTTATTGGTCACAGGAATATAGAAAATACATCATAAACAAATGTAGGAATTACATAAATTAAATAACTCATAATCTTGCCCCACTAGATGGCGACAAAGTCCCATCAAAATTATCCTTGGTATCAACACAATGCATCAACAGGCATTAGTTGTAGAAATGTCACTTTGGCTGTATGATGGTTAGAGGGGCATTTACCACAATATCTTCAAGAACCAACAACAAAATTAGTAAAATAGTTATATTAGTCAGATATTTTAAAAACAGATTTTTGTTACTAATACAGCAAATAATGTTTGTCACTGTGTTATTGAAAACAGTAACCTGATGCATAATTCCCTTGAGTCCCTCTCTCTTCAAAGACAATGTCAAGTGCCTCTCTCTTCCACACAGGCTCCGAGAAGGGATTAAACTGGCACACAAAACACAAAAGAGAAAATGCTCTGCATATCGAGAAGGAAAGGAAACCCTCCACAATTAAGCCGAACTCTAAACTCTCCATGATTGCACATCTACAATAATTTCCTAAGTGAACAAACAAAAAAAAGCATCGAAAATTGGACATTTTTAATGCTTAAGTGGGCAGAATCAAAACACCCTAAATCTCTCAATATCCGAGCAATTACTGTCAGACCTGCTGTGTCAAGGGTCTCCTCCGCTCAGAACCTGTGATGATAACAATGATGGCAATAATGCATCTTCTCAATTAGTTTATGAACGTGTTGAGAGTTTCTCAGTCAGTGTATGTAAAACTTAAATATGTTTTAAAGACAGAGCTAGGGGGTAATTACATGCATTTACACAGATTTACTTTACTAACTTTAGTATTTCTAAGTGCAGCTTTACTGCACCGTACCTTATACTTGCAGTGGCAGTCCTAGACCAAATTTACCAGGGGGGCAGGGGGAAACCAGTGTTGTTTTATGGGGGCATAGAACTATGAAAGAAAAATGAAAAAAACAAACAAAAAAAACCAAACAGGGCAATATTATATTGTTTAATATATTAAGTAAGCCAAAGAGACACTTGCGGCTCTGGAGCAGCAGGTTGCATAACCTTGATCTAGCAGAGGAAAACTGTGATCCTATCATTCATTCATATATATATATATATATATATATATATATATATATATATATATATATATATATATATATATATATATATATATATATATATATATATATATATATATATATAAATATATATATAATTACATAAGTTTTAAATATCAATGCAGATATTATGATGAAACAGCTACTCAAAACTTGAGTAGTCTTTTCACTAAATACGTTTTTACGCTTGAGCAATCGTATGGATGACCACTATTTACTTTCACCAGAGTAAAATACATTGATATAGTACCACTTCTACTTCAGTATAATTTTTGGCTATTCTTCCCACTCCTGGGTAAGAGAGAAGGCCACGTTCTCTGGGGTGGCTTAATGCTAGTTTAACATTAAGCTAAACACAGAACTCAAACAGCTTTTTTGTGGTACCATACCTGAACAGACCTTAAAAAAGAGCAGCATTACTTCAAATTTTTGTTCTGCCTAATTGAGCCTTCGAGCATCGGCTCGGGGTGGCCCTGTGTTGACAGGATGAGTCTACTTCACATTCTGAAATTTATGAGGACTGTTAATATGCCTGATTACAGTATTTATTCTATCTTTCTTACATTTTCACTTCATTTGTTTTTTCATCTTTGCATTTTTGGCTTCATTTGTTTTGCTTCCTAATCTACACTGTTTTATTCCGTAATGATCTTGTCATAAGTTCTGAATATATTTGAAAACACTGCATTTGCAGTAAAGTGAAAAATACCACAGTGACCTTATCTTGAATTTGAAATGGAATTACACTGTCGTAAGTCTTTATGGTTGTGCATTAGGTGGGTTTTACTGAACTAGGTCAGGTCATCAATAATCTTCTCATTCATTTCATTCCTGGAGGGCTGCCACTGAAATAATGGCTGGGTTGCCTTTAGCAGCTGCTTTCCAAGAGAGTCACACTTTATTCCAAAACACTGCACCACTTTTCCATGGTTGCTGGTCTCCAAACAGGAATGCGGCATGAAAATATTGTGAGGAGCCACTGATTCAATCTATTGTCCAAAATTATAGCCCAAGAGATTAGGGATGGCTGCGTTCAATAAGAAATCCGAAAGCATGGGAAATACTAGAAAACAGCTGTATTGGTGTTTTTGGGGTTTTTTTTCTACTTTTTCCAATTTTCTTGTGTGAATCTAAATGCGTGTATCATCTGTCGCTTTGTTGCTGTCACAGCTGAATTTCCCCTCTGTGCGACAATAAAGGACCATTCTATTCTATTAATCTATATTTCTGCACACACACAGTTGAAAGGTAATATTTGCATTCACTGTATTAAACAAAAAAAAAATTCTCTCTTACCTTATGTTATTAAATCAGGGTAAACTTTTCTTGCTTTAGGTCAATTAGGATTACAAGCATTCAATTAAAAACTATTTGAAACTTTGGATTTTCTAAATGCTAGAATCATGAAGAGTTTTCATTGCTTTCTTTCATTGATTTCTTTAAAGTCATATGTTTGAATGCATTTCCTTCATATTTGGTATCATTGTCTTTAAATAACTTGAATGAAATGGATTTTACATCTTTCCACAACTTTTTTACAATAGATTGCAGGAAATTTGGCCCATTCCTCCTGACAGAGCTTATGTTAGTAACTCCAAAACATTGAATATGTTATCCTCAAGCCCCTTTTGTAACTAATTTGTCCATCTCTTTTTGTCCAAGCTTTAAGTGCCTCTTGAGTATTTCCACAATATTTTCTTCCCTTGTGATGATATCTATTTGCGAAGTGCACAATCTTTCCTGTAGCAATGCATTCTCAAAACACAATGCTGTCACCCTTGTACTGTACAGATGGGATGGCGTTCTCAGACTTGCAAGCTTCCACCTTTTACCACAGAATGCAACAATGAGAGTCAGTTGTGGACAAATCACATACAGTATATCAAAAGAAAAATTATGACAACGACGGAAGAGTAAATAATTATTTTCTTATGTTGTCAACATTTCTATTTTCAAACTAAATGGATCTTAGTGACAGTGTGGTATTTCTAAAGTTGTTTCTGTCTGTGATTTGGTTATAAATCGCTGCCAAATGCATTTGCTTTCCATGGTACCATGAATGTCGACCTATTTCTGCTATTTAATAGTCAAATTCTCTCATTTAGGGATGATCTGAAACTGTATTGCTGAACAACAGTTTGAAATAAGTCTCTTACAATGAATAAACAAACATGTGCTACTGCAGTTTCAGGACATCTGACTGCTTTTACTTATATTTGACATTGAGGTGGGGTATGTGGTTATGACAAATGTTTCAGGAGAACAGGGAGACAGATTCATTAATACCTTGGTTTAGGCATCCAGTTATCTGTAAATATACATTTTATAAAACTATCAGCTCCTGGGACATTTAGCTAGTTTGTCCATTCATCCACCCATTGTCTATAGTCGCTTGGCCTTGCAGGGTTGCTGGGCCTATGGGCAGTGGTCCTTGGATGAGAGGCAGGGTACACACTGGGGTGACCGTAGCGCAGGTGGTAGGAGCTCATCCCATAACTGGTGAGTAGCTTGTTCAAACCCCCGCTGCAGCCGTCTCTGTCATTGTGTCCTTGAGCAAGGCACTTCACCCAGGGTAATACAATCATGCATGCACACACACATGCACACACCTGAGGGCAATTTGAGAGACTAATAACCAACCTGGCTGGGATTTGAACCCTAGACCTTCTCGCTGCAAGCTGACGATGCTTAGATCAAGCTTAATTCCTGAATTTTACAGTCTACTTATATGGATATGTGCAATTGTTTGTAAGCACTGCTATTAAAGGAGTGCACTTTTGAAACGTGTGGCTTAGGTCCATTCAAGATAAGGAATGATGTAATTAAGAGATTATTTTGGCAGGAATCTGAAGCTATATCTAAAAGAACAACTCACCCCCCTACCAGAGTCTCACTCCACCCACATTTCCTGTTTGAAAAATGCGCCAAAAGGAGATGTTGCCTGGCAGACCAGCGAACGTTCAGGCGGAAAGGGCTGGGAGTGGTCCCTCACCGGCTGATGTCAGCCATCACCACAAAGCACATTGCAATGTCCGAGTCAAATACAAGTACAGTGTGGAGTTTTAAACTGAGGAGGGCGTCAATATGTAAGTGTAAAGCACTTTGATTGGTCAGCTTGAGTAGAATTGTGCTATATAAGTTCTTTCCAAATAAATAAATAAATAAATAATACAAGAATAAATAAAATGTTTCACTTTATTTCAGTAACTGAATTCATTAAGGAATTTTTATTTATTGAATATCACTCTTATTTTTTCTGCCAGACAGTAGCAGCTGTTTGTTCATGACCTTGCAGTCATGCCAGGGACTTCAAACTTTGTTTCATCAGGCCAGAGAGATTTGTTTTCACATGGTCTGATAGTCCTTCAGGTGCCTTTTGGCACACTGCAGGAAAACTGTCATTTGTTTTTTACTAAGGAGTGGCTTCCATCTGGCCACCCTAACATAAAGGCTTGATCAATGGATTGCTGCAGAGATGGTTGTCCTTCTGAAAAGTTATTCTCTCTCCATAGAGAAACGCTGGAGCTCTGACAGCATGATCATTGGATTATCTGTAAAGCCGCTCTCCCTGATCGCCAACTTTAGATGGCTGGCCAGCTCTACGAAGAATCTTGGTTGTTCCAAGTCACACTGGGCTTATTGGGACCTTTAAAGCAGCTGATTTTTTTCCCTGTACCCTTTGATTTATGAAATTGGTATTTTTTGAAAAATATTAACAAGCACAAATGTCTGACAGATCTATTGAATTTGAAGAATGTAGCTAGATTTAGAATTGCGCCACTTGTGGTGGTGGAATGTTGAAGTAGCTCTGTCACTTTAGTTCTGATTTGTTGTTTTATAATTACATTTTATCGAAATTGGACATTATATAATTATAATTTTATTTTTTTGGGTTGAGTAATTGCATGTTTGGACAATTAATCCCTCTGGTTATGGATGCTATGCAGCTGGAAGGATTGTTGCTCTTACTTTTTTACTTTCAGACAGTTGTGGCAACAAGCTACTGATTTTACAACTAGGAGCTGCTGATTAGTGCCTCAAAACCTCAAATAAAAACTTAAAGGAGTCATGACCTGTAATTTAAACTTTTCCATGAGGAAAAATGTATGTTATGATTGCCTAACGATTATACACTGGCTGGGAAGCCGATTTTTAAAAGTGAAGCGTTTGTTTACCCCTGGGTTCGTCAACCAGCCCACGTGCACGTGCACTCAAATACGTGATTTTAATTTCTGGCCGACTTGACGTCAAGTCGGCGCAGGATATACCATATATAGACATCCCAGACCTATGCTGCAGGATGCCCACCCTCCCTGTCGCCCCTCTACCCCTCATATTCAGTCGAGCGCAGCCATTACTGAATTCTAGTGATGGGAATTCCAGCTCTTTTTGGAGAGCCAGTTCTTTTGGCTCCCAAGTGGCTCCTCACATTTTCTGTTGCTTAAAGTGTTTTTATTACCAATCTTAATGCAAAACGATGTGTACCAAATGTACCAAAACAAGCGGGGGGGTAATGCAAAAATAAAAAAACGGCTCCCATCGTTCACTTCAAACAGTTAGCTCTTAGAGCCGGTTCGTTCGCGACCGACACATCCCCGATTCGAAGTACGAACTCGACCGTGAAAGATGCAGAAACGTTGGCATCGGGAAAAAGGGGCCATTCCAACAATCAGAAACTTGCCTGCAATCGAAACGGTAAGGCTGTGTTTTTATTGCTCTGCTGTGTGTAACAAACAGCGGCTAACTGCTAATGTGGCTATTGTATGCTAGCGGGAGTAGTAGATATGGGTTAGATATGCTGAAGCGTTACCTGCGGTGTCAACGCCCGTCCTTCCTGCCACCAATCAACGCGCCCCTCATTTGCATTATTACAATGACCGTCCTCGACAGCCAAAATATCGCTTAAGATCTCGTGAGACAATAATGCCTTCAGAAATAAGGGTCAGATGAGCTCTGTGTATGTTTTTTTCACGTTTTTTCAACTTTCCTTTTTTAGAAGGGCCTGAAAGACGTAAGTATCCAAGATAATACTAGGTTATGACTCCTTTAACTACGACCTCAAATGCCAGAGGAGTTGAAAAGGAGACTTCATGGATGCAGCGCAGGACCAAAGAGCAGAGAAAGAAAGAGGAAGTTCAAACCATTTCTTCCATCGATCATAATGGGCATGAATTGTGAGTCCAGATCCAATGTCTCTCTCCTCAGCTTTCTAACCATACGGCCAGACAGCAGTTTGAAGGACATTTTACTGTGGAATATCGTTTCTGCTGCCTAGATATTGAGCGGTTAGCATGTCATGTCAGTTGACATTATCATCCAGCAACAGTCTTCAGTCAGAGGCCTCTTCAGACTTATTGTCAGCCTGACTGTCTTTCTTGACCCCACCATCACTGTCCTCAAAGACTCTTATAAGATACTTGGTTGATTGATGTTGATTTCATTTAATTTCCTTTGGGAAAAATCAAGTATTTTTGAATTAAACTGATTTGTGGGTGGGGGATGGAATTTCAGTTATTTCCATTGTAATTATTCTGAATTCAATGTTTTACAAGGATTAACATTTAGTATAAACAAAGCATGCAATCACGTGCTTCATGTTATAAAGAAAAAAAAAATCAAAGGTAAACACAGTTAAATCTCGAAGTTTACTCTGAATAAAAAGACAGATACAAATTTCTTGTCTTAATGCCTGAAGGTAAATCAGACCAAAGGCAAGGTCAGCTAGAATTACCAAAGGCATTTGCTAAATGCCAAAACAATGAGAAAAAGGTGTATTTTCTTTGATCTATGTAAAGTTCTGGTTTCAACTGTGCATAAATTTAGTCACACTATGTTAGATAATGACTTTGTAGAGCACTTAAGCCCCCTAAACGAGATTTTTGCAAAAACAAACATTCTGTTCTTTCTAATACATATGAGTTTATTATTAAAGTAAAGAAACTACTTTTTTGTAGTTTGAAAGATCTACGTGTATGAGCTTGGAAATCACATTACATTTTATCAGAATCAGATGGTCTGAAGTAGTAGGCTACAGTGATTAGGTTCTACTAAACCCACTCACCAATTATGATACCCAGGAAATTATTTTTGTTTGCTTTCATTTTCTTTGACAGTTACAAATGTACTTTCTTGGGAAAGCATGATCGAGATGCCTAACAAAACCTTGTTGGCCAGGGTATGGTGGCATTGCAGGAATGCAAATACAAAATAGCCAAATGTGCCTTCTGGGTTCACTGCTGTGCACATGGCTTAGATTTGGTTAGAGCAGACTCTGAAAAAAGTGTGACCAATATGTTTTAATTTGGAGTCGTTGCAAAGGGATATTGATTAATATTTCTGTGATTATATCAGCACTTGGAACAGGTGAAATAAGTATTGAACATATTAGCGTTTCTTTCTAGGTCTAATATTTCTAATGGGGCCAATGACAAAATTCTTATTAGCTGTCAACAGCACCCCAACTAATCAACGGATGTAGAGATTTAAAAGCAAAGATTGTTTTGCATGCATGAATTCTTGTGTTTGCCAACCTCTGTTATAATTTTCATGTGAATGGCCCCATTGAAAATATTTAAACTGAGAAAAACCTTAAGGTGTTCAATGCTTATTTTACCAGTTTCATACATTTGCAATACTATGCGAATTCTCCTTTCTGCAGCATACAGCAGCTTCCCCCTGCTGCTCTCTCGGTCACAGTCTGACACAGAGATCAAGCGGATAAAGAAAAAAAAAAGTTTTTGGGATATGAGTCAGATTTAAAGTTTCAAATGAGCAGCAGACTACAGTTAACAGCCTAAAAAAAAAAGAAAGAAGAGGAGTGCGAGTCATGACTTTTTTTCCCAAACAAAACCACACTGAAATTAGTTTCAGGCTGAAAATTTCATCCCACTTTGACAGTCTTATTTTTTAGTTCTGACATCGACACACTGGCTGGATCAGCTCTATGTGTTCACTGCTGAGCAGAATGGTTTAGAGATGGTCAGTCAATTACTGAAGAAAGGAGGAAGGTATCACCAACGTTCACTTAATTTGACTCAGTCACACCAAACTAAAGCAGGATAATTAGTCAATTCAAATAACTTGTGTTATTTAATGTGGTTATTTTTCTGGAAAAACTGTAGTTTTAAAGTTGATTTTTAGATTATGCAACAGAGTCACAATTTATTTTTCATATTTTATTTTTAGATGATTGTCTCTCTTTCTGTTGTGAAAAGGTATCAAAAATGTTGTAGCACTACACCTTTAGGCTTCACATCTGTCCACACACAGTGGAGTGTTTTGTCTGCTCATAAAGTACACATGTAGTTTAAGCACATGCAGCTTTGACTTTAAACTATCTTCTTTATCATATCTACTTTTATTCTCATAGGTCACAGTCTTATATTTAAAATGAACACAATGCATAATATGACAATATTTTGGGATGTATGTAATAATATTCTTCTTCCTCTTCTTCTTCTTCTTCTTCTTCTTATCATATTGATTCGGTATAACTGACCTCAACTCTGCTTTCTGTCTCCCTCAGTGCCACTTGAGGTCTTAATTCTACATGGATATATGCTCTTACTAAAGGTATAATTGTGTATTTGTATAAACAGTACATTTCATAAAACATTTAAAAGACGTCTTTGGCAGTGTTTATTTGACATCCAATCTCACTTCAAGATGGGAAATGCGATACTCTGGCCATTCGCCCACGATTAGCAACTCGGTGAGTAGTGTAGGCTGTTGCGCTTTTTGAAAATGTGTTTTTTAAAACAATACAACGCACACATACATCCTCTTGTATGCTGCTGTGGTCTGCATGTTTTGCAAATGATTATGGTGGGCCGCCATGACTGAAAAAGGCCAGGGTCACTTTTTGGTCCCAGTCCAGCCTAGCTTTCAATACATCATCATTTGACTGCAAGTGTGGTAGTAATGAGCTTGTTTTTAAATAACATTTTAGTAAAAGCTATTTGAAAATAACAAAATTTGGAGTTCCATTGTATCCAACTTTATGGTCACATTTTGAAAAGTTACGCACACAAATACCTTTAAACTTACAGATTTGACTACCTTTTGTTTACATTTTTGTCTTACAGCATAATAAATTTTGGGTCCAAAGCTACATAAGCCAGAGTGTGTGTGTTTGGCTCCAAGGCATTTGTCATTGTGTGATAGAAGTGTTTTCTCACTGCTCTGCTGCAAACAGCCTGGATGTTTCCTGAAGCCTGTGACAGAACCAGATGTGGCAGCTTTACAGGACTGCTACAAGCGGTGTCTAAAAAATGTTTTCTCTTCCCGAAAAAGCAGCCAGCTGGGAGGAGAATGAAAAGGTTTTCTTATAAATAAATAAATAAATAAATAAATAAATAAATAAATAAAACATATGACCAAGTAGTAAACCAGCCAGTAAAATCTAAAGTCTTTAGGAGGTTAATCTCATAAGATTCTAATGACAAAACATCAGAATATTTAGTAGTTACTGATGAAAAAGAGTGCATGCTGCAAGATTTCCTCTCGCTGCAGCGTCAGAAATGCAGTTGTTCAAATAGTCTTGCTAAATTCTGATCAATACAATAAGAGAAACCTTGGCTGACAACAGAGCGCAGCTCCATGCGGAGCATTCAGGCCGCATCAGGTGAAATGTTCACAATTAATACATATTGACTTTTAATCTGCTCGATGTGTAATGGCACAATGTGGATTCTCTGTTCAGTTTGTTTGGATTGCACATTAACCAACATGACTGAAAATACTATTGAATATGTCATTATTATCATTTTAAAAATGTACGAGTAAAAATATAATATGACCTGACTTTTTTGACCTGCTCAATCAAAATGACCGACGACATCAAATTGTGTGCGACCTCTGCCTTCAAATGATATCTTTCTAACAAAAGCAAACAGTAAAACAATGTAAAGTGTGTTTAACTCTTTAGCAAATTAAATCAAACTCTTACAACCTAAGACAACTGGTCAAGTAAACAACCTGTACTTCCAAGTACTTCGTTCACAACAACAGTAAAAAGTTAAACAATATAAGACGCATTTAACTCTGTAGTCCAAATTAAATAAATCAAACTCACAATCTCAGAAAACTTGGACTCGCCAATTCTGCTGATTCATCGAATCGGTTTGCGGTTTGTGTGCAGCATGCGTATCCTAGCTGGTGTGTAAAAACATAAAACATGACTGCCCGTTAGACAATCATAATCGCATATCTCGTTGTTAACCCACCCAGCCTCCCCACAAGCTGTTTGTATGTGGAGCTAGGGGTGCATTCAGAGTACACAATCTATTCTATCAATTCATAGTAATGCACAGCATTTAACGTTCTGTAACGGTAACGGCGTTGTAATGACGGAAACAGTAATTAGTTAAGATTATCAAATTTCGGATAAAAGAACGGCATTACCTAACCATCACTGATTTCTTGACATCCAGACATATTCTGAATCCGTAATAATTGTCATGTTTAGTTTATTCTAGTCCAAAGTCTGATCTGCTGTTCACAAACAACATCAAATCCATTTTGAAGAATCCTTTATATCCCTGTCTGTTTGTGTTTCAGTGGCATGGGATGATATACGCTTCCTTTGGTTAGTAACGCTGATAAATCTGTAGCATACATAATTTCATCACCACTGAAGCCAGGCTGCCACAGAATTTTTTTGACACATCGAAAACTTCTGTGGCATGAGGGCGAAGTTCTCACACACCATGTGTATTGCACACGTGCCACTGATAAAGATTTACATGACTGCCGCTTACACATGGCAGCAATGAGCCAATAATACAATCCCTCAATCTCATGCTATACATCATCTTCACACAATGAAGATGACGTGTTTGTGCTGGATGCAGTGACAATGCGTTTACATGCAGCGAGAGAAAACTGAATCATCACTGAAGTCAGACTTTTCAAATACATGTATACACCTTAGTCCGACTAAAGTCGAATCGAACAAGAGTTGGAGAAAGCGGACTAGCCCACTCAGATAATGAGATTAGAAAATCGAATTTCTCTACAGGCAACTCCAATCCCAGCTTTAGCCGGGCTTTTCACAGGAAGTGAAGAGACGCAGAAGCGGGAGTAACAACACTGGTACACAACAACACAGCAGTAACGAGTGTAACACAATCAAACAGTACAGTACTTACCAAATGTACTGTGCTGCAGCATTGTTATCCTCCATTTCTTTGCTCATTGTACATGTTCTGCTTTTACTCCGTCTGCTTCACTGCTGCCAGCATTTGTTTACCATCTGTGTGATGGTCTAGTACAACTGGAAAAATCCAACGTAAAAGGACCTAGTGTCGCGGTGGTGAATGCGCTTCTTTCAATAATTTGATTTTCTGAATGACACGTAAACTGAGAAAAAAAGCTCCCTTTCTAGTTAAGCTTTTTTGCCAATTTTGCCAAAAGCTCGATTTAGATGCGAGTATAAATGCGGGTTCAGTCCTACAGAGCTACAGGATAGCAGCTCTTGAGGACTGGACCTGGGCACCCCTGATTTAAGATATTCCATCAGTATGTTCAATTTCCCACCATACAAATGTCTGTGATGAGTCCTTGTGTAAAAAAGCACACAGCATGGAAAGTGTACAAATAATGCACTAACAATTACAGTTAATTATAATTATAATACAATAATCTGTCACAATATGTTAATAAAACACCCTTACAACCGTTCTTCAGATGTTTCGCCACCTTCCAGTGAAAAAAATCAATTTAAAGTATTGTTTTTTTACTGCAAAGTTGATAAATCTCAGGTCATATTCTGAACTTGGTTTTATTTGGCTACAGAATTCAACTTTAGCTGCCTCAAACAGCCCTATTGAACAGCATTGTGTTACCTGCCTATGCTAATACATTTGGCTCATTGAGCTCAATGATGTAACTAAAATGCTTGGCTTCTTTTTCCATTGTCACTCTAAAGTGACTATTTAGCTTCTTAATTTAACAGGGGAAATAAAGGTGCTTGAAAGTTTGTGAGCCGTTTCTACCACTGGAACAGTCTGAAAGTACAGAGCTAACCGGAGGGAGACAGAAACCTCTAAACTGGTTAGACAGACATACTGACGGCTTTTAGAAATTATATATAAACATTGCTCCATAAAGGATTCAGATTCCTAAAAGTTTCAATGGTACAGAAGCAGTACGCTGTTTGGATATTACAGGTCGTGCATAACTTACAAAGGTTCTTTATTGCATACACTTTTTAGCTGGCTATTAACAGGTCAATGTCAGAATATTGGAATGCAGTGACAATGATGACATGCCATGATAAAATGGCAAACTGTTCAAACTTCTAAATAAAATTATTCTCCTATACAAAAGCTGTTACTACTGAGTAATTAAACCTGCTGCACATCAGAACTGGTATTAGAAAAAGGGTGTTCACTAAAAGTTTAAGTACAAATGTAAAAGGCTGGGCATCAGCAGTTTTTTTTAAATAACCATATATAAAAGCATTACTGTTGCTTTTTCAGGATGTGCAGGTATACGCCATTACCATTTTACCACTCAACTCTTCTCTAAAATGCAGTGGCGTCTCTGGCATTAGGTAGGTGGGGCAAAGCAACTCAACACCTAATAGCAGCAACTAATTATATACAAATAATGGGTCACTATCCAGTGTTGTTCTTCTTGAAAAAAAAGGTAGACCTTTCATTTTGGGCAAACTTTTCAATAACTGTATAATCTTTCATATAATCCCCTTTGAATCTATAATAATATCTTCAAGTCCTTGAATGATGGTAAAATCCACCGGGTGGTGACGTTCCAAATCTTTGAACTCTAATTTTCATTCAAGAGGCAAGGTGCTAAATTTAGACTTCATCAAAAAATCTTCTTCATTCATTTTTTTTCTTTTGTCTTGGTAGCTAGCAAGGATATTAGATGGCTGCACACTTCTATCCAACAGAATGTAAACGTGACTGGTGATATTCAGATATTTTATTGAGTTATGCTGCACAACCAACTTTAGCATTTGGCAAAACAGGTCGCATCACTTCCTGCAGGGGTTTGATGATACCGGGATCTTCTCTTCTTTTTCTAATATGTTTTCCGACATACTGCACGCCAGACGGCGCATTGCTGCGTTTCTCTATCGAGGAAGGTAGCGGAGTCTTAGCTTGGGGCCATGGCATTTGTGCCACTCGGCTGTCTAACGAGCGCACGTTGGGCATGTGCACTGTGATTTCAGATGTTCACCATTTAAACACACATTAAAGGGCAGGCCCCAATCGCTGCTTCAAGACGATTTAGCCTACTGAGCTTGTCAGTATTCTGGCAAAGACTTCAATAATTATACACAAATGTTTATAACAAAATCTTCCTATAATAATAATAATAAATTTTATCTAATAGTGCCTTTCAGGACACACAAGGTCGCTTTACAAGATAAAAACACAGCAAAATCCAATACAATAAATAAGATAAATAAAAACATGAAAATAGTAAAGTAAATTGTAAAGGGAAATCATAAGTTATAGACAGTGTTAAACAGATGAGTCTTGAGTCTGGATTTGAAAAGGGGGAAGCTGTCAATGTTTCTGATGTCCGGGGGAGTGAGTTCCAGAGACGAGGTGCAGAGCGACTGAAAGCTCTGCTCCTCATGGTGCTGAGGCGGGCAGAAGGAACAGTAAGGTGGAGGGAGGAACAGTAAGGTGGAGGGAAGAACAGGACCTGAGAGAATGGGAGGGGGTGGCAATATGGATGAGATCTAATAAATACGGGGGAGAGAGGTTGTGGATGGCTTTGAAAGCATTCAACCGGAAGCCAGTGGAGCTGCTGGAGGACAGGGGTGATGTGGTGAAAGGAGGGGGTTCCGGTGATGATGCGGACTGCTGGATTCTGGACCAATTGAAGTTTATGGAGGAGTTTGTGGGGACACCAGAAAGAAATGAGCTGCAGTAGTCAAGACGGGAAGTGACGAGACTGTGATCAAGAATGGCGACAGCGTGAGGGGTGAGAGAGGGGCGGAGGCGATTAATGAATCGAAGATGGAAGTAGGCAGACCAAGTTATGGTATTGATATGAGCATGAAAACAAAGTGAGCTGTTGAGGATGACACCCAAACTCTTTACCTGAAGGGAGGGGGAAACGGTGGCGCTGTCGATGGTTAAGGAGAACCCGTCAGTTTTGGAAATAGTGGCCTTGGTGCCCAAGAGAAGAATTTCAGTTTTATTGCCATGAAGTTTGAAAAAGTTTGAAGTGAACCAAGATTTGATTTCTGAGAGGCAGTGGGTGAGGGAGGAGGGTGGGAGAGTAGATTTTGGTTTACTAGAGAGATTAGAGCTGGGTGTCGTCCGCGTAACAGTGGAACTTGATGCCACATTTACGGAAGATATTGCAGAGTGGGGGGATATAAATTATGATGAAAAGGAGGGGCCCCAGGACAGAGCCCTGGGGCACACCTGAAGTGAATGGGGAGGGTTATGAGGTGAAGGATTTTACCTGGATGAACTGAGTACGTCCGGTGAGGTATGAGTGAAACCAGTGTAGAGGGGTGTGGGTGATACCAAGAAGGAGATAGTTTATTAAGGA
The DNA here is from genome assembly GCA_963556495.2 of Valencia hispanica. NCBI lineage: Eukaryota > Metazoa > Chordata > Actinopteri > Cyprinodontiformes > Valenciidae > Valencia > Valencia hispanica. The sequence continues at coordinate 45,141,311 of OY747700.1, read as the reverse complement.
GAATGGGGTGAGAAATGGTATCAAAGGCCGCGCTCCCTGCGACAGATGACTCACAGCAGACACACAAACACAGAACCTCACATTACCCCCCCCCTTAACGGCCGCCACCTGGCGGCGAGGAAACACCAGCCAAACAAGAGACCTCAAAATCCCTAACCAAAGAGCTACCTATGATAAAAGAACGAGGAACCCAGGAGCGGTCCTCAGGGCCGTACCCCTCCCATTCAACGAGGTATTGGAACCCCCGGCCTCGGCGGCGCTTGTCCAATATCCGCCGGACAGAATAAACCAGATGACCATCAACAATGCGGGGGGGTGGAGGGGGGTCGGGCTGCGGACCAAGGGAACTAGAGCGCACAGGTTTAACAAGGGAAACATGAAAAACAGGATGGATCCTCAAACTAGGGGGCAACTTCAAACGAACAGCAGAGGAACTCAGAACCTTCTCGATCTCATAGGGACCAATAAACCGGGGAGCCAACTTCTTGTTGAGGTTCTTCAAGCGTATGTCCCGCGTCGAGAGCCAAACCTTCTGACCGGGAGTATACTGCGGAGCAGGGAGCCGCCTGCGATTGGCAAAGCGGGCATGTCTGTCAGAGGCACGATGGAGGGCGGCGACCGTGTCGGACCAGATCTTCTTACAGCAGGTAAGGTGCGAGCGAACAGAGGGGACAGCGGCCTGAAGCTGATCTGAGGGAAAAAGAGGAGGTTGGTAACCCAGGGAGATCTCAAAAGGGGAGAGGCCCGTAGAGGAGGAAGCGTGGCTGTTGTGGGCATACTCCACCCATGCAAGGTGTGTGCTCCAGGAGGAAGGGTTGGACGAGCAAAGACAGCGGAGGGCAGTCTCAAGCTCTTGATTCATCCGCTCAGTCTGCCCATTGGTTTGGGGGTGAAATCCCGAGCTGAGGGCCACTCTAGTGCCCAAAACTCCACAAAAATCCTTCCAGACCGCCGAGGTAAACTGAGGGCCCCTATCGGACAGGATCTCCACTGGAAGGCCATGCAGCCGGAAAACATGCTTTACGAGAAGATGGGCCGTTTCCAGGGCGGTAGCAAGTCGTCTAAGCGGCACCAAATGGCAGGCCTTGGAGAACCGGTCGACTATGGTCAAGATAACAGATAAACCATTGGACACCGGTAACCCAGTAACAAAGTCCAAGGCCACATGTGACCAGGGGCGAGACGGAACTGCCAGAGGTTGGAGCAACCCATGGGGGGGGTTGTGAGCGGGACTTGTTACGGGCACAGGTCTGGCAGGCCAAAACATAGTCCTTGACATCTCTGAAGAGGGTGGGCCACCAAAAGGTCCGACGGAGAAGGGAAACTGTTCTACTGACCCCAGTATGGCAGGAGAATGGGGCAGAATGAGCCCATTGAATCAGGTGAGAACGAACGGCGGAAGGCACAAAAGTGCGGTTCTTAGGGCCTGAGCCTGAATCGGGCTCACGCTGCTGTGCCTCGTGAATCGCTTCCAGGACGTCCCAGGTAACTGTACCCACAACACAGGAGGGAGGGAGGATGGTAGCAGGCGCCTTATCGTCCTCGGGGGAAAACTGTCTGGACAAGGCATCCGGTTTTGAGTTTTTAGAGCCAGGTCGATAGGAAATAATAAAATTAAAACGGGAAAAGAATAAGGACCACCTGGACTGCCGAGGGTTGAGCCGTTTGGCCTCCTGGAGGTAAGCCAGATTCTTATGATCTGTCCATACGATGATGGGATGTTGCGCCCCCTCCAGCCAATGGCGCCATTCCTCAAATGCCATCTTCACGGCCAACAGTTCTCGATCCCCTATGACATAGTTGCGCTCTGAGGGAGACAGACGTCGAGAAAAAGAAAGCTTTCTTTTTCTCGACGTCTGTCTCCCTCAGAGCGCATGGATGTAGCTTGTCATCCTTTTCACTAACCTGGGACAGCACTGCTCCCACCCCTGAGTCGGATGCATCGACCTCCAAAATGAACTGCTTGGAGATCTCAGGCTGAGAGAGGATGGGGGCACTGATGAATTTCTCTTTTAACTTGTGGAACGCCTGACCTGCCTCGGGGGTCCAACGGAACGATCTCTTTGTGGATGTGAGCGCCGTAAGGGGTGCAGCGTTCTGGCTGAAATTTCGAATGAAGCGGCGGTAGAAGTTCGCAAACCCCAAGAATCTCTGGAGCTGCTTCCGGGATGATGGAGTCGGCCACTCAGCGACAGCTTGGATCTTCAGAGGATCTGGCTTCACCTGCCCGCTCTCGATGATGTAGCCCAGAAATGAGACAGATGGCACATGGAATTCACACTTCTCCGCCTTGACAAAAAGGTGATTCTGAAGAAGCCTCTGTAGGACCAGACGGACATGTAGCTTGTGCTCTGGGAGAGAAGAGGAGAAAATGAGTATGTCGTCCAAATAAACAAACACAAACTGATTAAGGAAATCTCGGAGGATGTCATTAATTAATGCCTGGAAGACAGCTGGAGCATTTGTCAAGCCAAAAGGCATAACTAAATATTCAAAATGTCCCAGCGGGGTCTTGAACGCTGTCTTCCACTCGTCCCCTTCTCTGATCCGGACCAGGTGATAAGCATTACGTAGATCCAGCTTAGTGAAAACTGTGGAACCCTGGAGTGGCTCAAAAGCAGATGTGAGTAGTGGTAGCGGATACTTGTTCTTGATGGTGATATTATTCAAACCCCGGTAGTCAATGCAGGGACGTAAACTGCCATCTTTCTTGGCCACGAAGAAAAAACCTGCCCCCAGCGGGGATGTGGATCTTCGGATGATTCCTGCCGAAAGGGACTCATTGATGTATTTCTCCATACACTCATGCTCCGGACGGGACAGGTTATAGAGACGGCTGGAGGGTAAGGGAGCCCCAGGAAAAAGCTCTATGGCACAGTCATAAGGCCGGTGAGGAGGTAAAGACAGAGCCTTAGTCTTGCTAAAAACCTGCTGTAGGTCATGATACTCAGATGGTACCTTGGAGAGATCCGGCGGTTCCTCCCGAGGGGAAGGGCTGGCAGAAGTATGGGAGGCCACTGCGGACCGTAAACAGGCTGATAGGCAGTGAAGACAACGTGATTCGATCCTGTCCTCTCTCCAGTTCAAATGAGGGTTGTGTTTCTCCAACCAGGGGTAACCCAGGACAATTGGGGACTGTGGAGACGGGAAAACAAAGAAGGTTATTTGTTCTCTGTGATTACCTGAAGAGACGAGCTCCAAGGGTTCAGTCTGGTGAGTAATGGTTGGTAGCCCCCTTCCATCCAAGGAGTTCACTAGGATACGAGCACACAGAGGCTTCAACTGGAGGCCAAGTTGTCTGGCGAGGCAAGAGTCAATCAGGTTCTGCTCACAACCGGAGTCCACTAAAGCTTGGGTCTGAAAAGATTCTGTAGAAAAAAGTAATTTCACCGGCAAAAACATGCGGGATTTCTTTCTAAGAGGTCCGTCCGCTTGTACTCCCGCATCTACTGGCGGACTACCCCTTTTGGGCGAGAAGGACAGGAAGCAATGAAGTGACCAGCCTTCCCGCAATATAGGCACGCCCGGGCTTCCATACGCCGCTGGCGCTCCTCGGGGGAAAGTCTGGCCCGACCTATCTGCATGGGTTCTTCTGGGGGTTGACACAATGGGCTGGTTGGCTGGGTTGAGGACGACTGAGATTCGGGAAACAAACCCACATAAGGGCGTTCATACCTGCGCTCACGGGCTCGCTCCTTTATGCGGTTTTCCAGTCTGATGGCTAGTGCTGTAAGGTCCTCTAGCGTCCCGGGCTCGTCTTGGAAGGCCAAAAGGTCCTTTAATTGATCGTTCAGAGCATTTAGGAAGGCACCTTTGAGAGCCTGGGCGTTCCAGCCAGATGACGCAGCTAACGTGCGGAAACCGATGGCGAATTCAGCCACCGAATTGCGCCCTTGCCTTAGACTCCACAGCTTACGGGTGATTTCAGTCTCAGAGCTCTTGTAGCCAAAAGTCTGCTCAAAATCAGAGATAAAATCCTTAAACAAAGTATTTAGGATGGAGGAATAAGTATACTTAGATTCAGCACAGCTGAGGGCTCGATCTCTGAGCAAGCCAATTATATAGGAAATCTTGGATGCATCATCCACGAAGGAGCGAGGGGAACGACAAAACACTAGGGAGCATTGCAGAAGGAAGCCTCCACTCTTACCGACCTCCCCAGAGAAGTTTTCTGGGGTTGGGGAGGCGGCGTCTCGGAAGCAGGGATGTGAAGGTGGGGTAGCTGGTGGATCAGCGGGCGCCCCGTCTAAGGGCGGCTGAACATGGGGCGAAAGCTTCCGGTTGATCTCCTCCAAGACTCTGGATAACCGATCCAAACACTGGGAAGTATAGTTCTGTTGGTCACAAAGAGAATGTAGCATGGATTCATGTTTAACCAGAATCTGGCCAGGATCACGAGGTGGCTCTGCTGGGTCAGACTGGCCTGATGGTTCTGTCATGTTCGAGTCTAACCTCCGGACCCACATGCAGAACCACACTCGGACCACAGAACAAAGTTAAGATGTTTTTATTAAAGAAACGAAAATCAGCTGGAAACAGCGGGGACTGCTGGGCGTCTGGATATGGAGAGATGAGGTTAGAGAAGGTCGTCTATGGATGGGAATTAACGGAATTCTTGAGAGCGGTGGTACTCACAGATCTGAGGCGATTTCCAATTTCAGGGGAGATAAGTGAGATCTGCTGAGCGGAGTCAGAGGCTGCTGAGGTCCGGTGGAAGGTGACAAGGAGGAGGCGGCGTGGCTGAGAGCGGGCAGGCAGGTGGAAAAATGGAGACTGGCTGGATCAAGAGACTCCTCAGTAAGAACCTGGGAAACACAAAGAGCGCAGGGGATCACTGGAGATCACTGGGAACAATCTCGGGAGAAATACCTGGAGATCAGAGGCTTGGAGGTACCGGTAGGGCAACCATCAGGCGTTGAATGTTTGTCAGCCAGCTCCTTAAGAAGCCCAGGGACACAAAAGGCCTGATTGAAAACAGGTGAGTGCAATCAGCCCGTGCAGCAGCTCTTCACCACAGATCCTCCCTGCGACAGATGACTCACAGCAGACACACAAACACAGAACCTCACATTATATAATATTACTCTATAAACAACGATCCTGTTCTACTGATTAATTTAAGCACTGAGCATAGAGCTCCACAGCGACATCTGGTGGGGCCGAGCCCCACCGGTCCCAGATGCAGAGACACCACAGCTATAATGTTTAAACCTGACTCTCATTTCTTCCTCCACTCCCTGTTTTGTGTGGTTTGATTTATTTAATCGCTCAATTCACCAGAGGTAGTGGCAGCCTCTCTTGTCTATTGGCCATCTAACCCAGACTGTTAATCTTTTGGCTCTTATATAAATTAGATTTTGTTACATGTTAAATTTGTAAATTTGTTAGTATCAAACCTATTTCACCATTTTATTCTAGAGTAGGCAAATTTCTCTTACAGAAACTTGCTTATTCTATGTTTGGAAGTGAAATTTAAAACAGTCTTGTTATATTTTCTACACCAGCTTCTTTGTCATGTGAAACTTGTATAGACAATGGGTTACACAGATGATGATTAATTAGGCAATACCTGGCTTCAACATTAGGTAATACTTAGCTAAAAAAGGTCACCAATAACTATTATGGAGCTGATTGATTGCTCTAAAAAAGGTTTTGAAGTTTGGACACATAAGCCTAAAGAACTACAGATGCGTAGAGTCATAAATCTATCTAGTTTACTCTTTAAAATGTATACATAAGTTATTTTTTGCTTGTTTTTGTCTTATAAATGTCTTACAAAATCATCCATTTAACTTAGAAAAAGTTGTAAAAACCCCAAGGTGCTCACAATGTAATATTCAATTATTATTAATTACTTTGAATAAATCTCTTTAAATGTGCCTATATTGTCTTACAGAATATTCATTACTTTCCACATGAACACTGGAGTCTAGCAGTTAGTCTTGTCTCCAGACAAATCCTGACCTTCAAAGCAGTCTGTGGATATGTCAAAAGAATTTTTTGGGGCGAAGCTGTGCAACTCACAGGAGACTACTTATTTCCATCTAAAAAGCTCATATTAGAGTCATCAGAAGATATTAAGAAGACAAGCCTCTTTGTTGAGCTAGTTTGGGAATACAGAGCATATAAATGATAAAGTCATAAAATGAGATCTGAATTATTCATACACCTTCAAAAAGCTTTTATTTTAGCAAGTTAACACAACACCATCATAAATTCAAATGTCTCAACTGGGCATATAATTCTGTTAGAACTTTAAAAGTAATTTGTTTGACATCAATATTGCATCATCTTCATTTGTTTGAGGATATTTTTGCCCAGTTCCTTAAAAATAATGTAGTAGAATGCCTGCACAAACCTGGGGGTGTTTTTAAAACAATGTGTTTTGTTCACAAAACATGAAATGCAATTAAATGTTTTCAGTGCACAAAGTCCCAGAGAGGTTTGCAACATTTAAAAAAGAATGATGTGTCCCACTTTAGATTAGACTTAACAATTAATAATACCCCAGAGACTAAAGACTTAGACCCAGAAAGCCTACAATTGTCACAACTATTACTTAAATTTTTTTAAAATGATCTGTCTATGACAATAAAAAATACAAATAACTATAATAGTTTCAATAATGGGAAACAAGCCAAAGTTTAAATATGTTGTTAACCACTATGTTGTTAACCACAGTGAATAGTTCACCATTCTCATCTGTATTTTTCCTGATTTCATTCAAAACAATACGTTAAAAGTTACTCACTTCCTGAGTTACAGTTAAATATAGATATGGAAATTTAGATCCAATGTGCACAGGAGCCATTCAATTCATTCTCTGGCACAGCAGGGTGCTCAGCTTATTTACCCAAACCCTATCTTCCACTGAGGCAAACGCATATGAACTAAGTTGTTATCTTTGTGGAAGACAAGAATGATGAACGACTTTACCCACTATAGACATAAATAGATTCTCACTCCCCAAAGCTCTTAATTTGATCATCCGAAGGTGCTGTAGGCGGAAAAAATTGTTCTAAACATATTGAGGTTAGATAACATTCAGGTATGGTACAGTGCAGAGCCCCAGAAGAGTACCTAAAGATTACAGCAATTTCTGGTTTGGGTTTAGAGTATAACTGAGTTAGCAAATACAAACAAACATATGAAACACAATAATGAGTTGAAATTATTGAAAGTCTTAATGAAGCAGTTAACCCCCATCTCTAATGGAGTGAGAGCAGGAATAGGTGATTAGCTTTAGATGAGTTTGTGACTTTTTGGTCAAAAACATCCACACAGTCAGAAATCTTTGTTCAAAATATAATTTTTTATGCTTAATATTTACAGTTATTTTTTCCCAACAGGCTTTAGCATGTAATCCGAATGTTGAATCCAACTGAATAGATGTCTTACTTTTGTTTTGGACACTTGTTTTTCTTTTTCTTCCAACAAGCTTAACACAACTGAGCTGATATATGTTCAGAAGTGGGGAAGGGAGGGGGAAATAATATAAAAAGGAATCTTGTAGTAAGAGGTAAATTTTCCTTCTGTTTCTTCACTACATTACATCTTTTTTATGGACCACTGAACCTTTGTCATAACACTACAGGTCTCAGATGAGGTCAGCCGTAAATGGAAGATACATGACAATTTTTGGTATTTTTAACCAGCCACTCACAATACTGTATTTGTATACAAGGTACCACAGCTCCTCCATAAGGTATCTTGTAAAATGTTCATCAATGAACCTGAAACAAGGCCATTTTGATTTTAAGCATTTGTCTCTTTTTAATCAGTTGAAATCAGTCTAAAATGTTTAAAACAGATTAGTCTATGATTTTGGCTTCTCTGGCTACTGTGATGTCTTCAGGATTAAATCACATTTCTTCATAGAGTCACTTGTTAAACTATTCATTGAGTGAAATTAAATTCAAAGTTTTGTGTTTCTTTGTTCAATGCATTTTTTTCTCTTTTTCTTCTTCTTTTTTTTAAGTCTCCTGTCTGGCAGTGTGGCACTCAGAATCGGTGTCTGAGTACCAAGTACAAGCCCAACAGATTTCCTTTCTCAAGCAGAGCATTCATTGTATTTTTAATTATTATCGGCAGTACTATTGGTTCAAAGCTTTACTTTTTTTTTTACCTACCTTAAGTTGCATAATCTGAATCAGAGTTTTATACTTGTAGATGTGCATAGCTTTTAACGGCGTAAAAACCTTACAAAGATTATATAGTAGTATTCTAAAAGTCAATGGAAAAACTGAAATATAGCATTGAAGTTATTGAAGAATAGGTTAAATAAGACAATAGTAATACCCTATAAACCTCAGAGTTGTACTTGCATGTGCATTGTGCATACAGGCATTGATTCCGATTGAACAGGAAGCATTCGAAGACATTTGTTTTGTCATGTTACCACCACAAGCCGCAATGTATTTTATTGGGATTTTGTGTCAGACTAACAATAAATGGTGCTGTAGTGTTTATACATACAAATCTAAATATGAGATGCATTTGTGTTCAACCTGATAGTTTAAAAGTCTGTAAAACCTCCCTTAACTTCACTACCAACTGCAAGTGTTCTGAGTTTCCCACATTTAAATCCATAACTTTTGTTAAAAAAACAACAACAAAAACAGCCCTGCTCAGTGAGACAAGACAAAGACAGCATTTGAGCAACAATCTTAAGTCTTGCCTTAAAATCTCAATAGAATAAAGTTGGGACATTCTAACACATTATTTTTTTTTTTAAGCCACTGCATTGTGGCTCTGGCTGTATGTTTAGGGTTATTGTTTTGTAGGAAAGTAAAACTCCACCCTGGTTTAAGTTTTTTTTCCCCACTTTCTTTCAGGACTATATATGTTAACTTCAGAAGATTTCCCAGTCAACTATCACCAGTTTCAATGTCGAACTGAAGAAAAGCCCACCGACAGCATAATCCCACCCCTTTTAACAATGGGTATGACGTGTTCAGGGATTAACTTTTTTTGTCACACAGAGTTTTGAAAGCAGGGTAAAAACTTTTATTGTAGTCTCATCTGAGCAGCCCAACATCTTTTACATGTCTGCTGTGTCCCTTACAACGACTTGTGTCAAACTGCAGAGTGTAATTCTTCTGGCCTTATGTCCACATCAGTTTTGCCACTCGTACAGAGAGAGTCATGTCAATATATTTGTCAACTTGTGCCATAGATGTCTGTAACTCCTCCAGAGTTAATATGGATCTCTTTTCTGTTTTTCTTATTTATGTTCATCTTACCAAGTTTGTCGGTTTAGGTGGACAACCGCGTCTATGTAGGCTCACAGGTATGCTATACTTTTTCCATTTTCGGATGACTCCTCCATGAGATGTTGACAGCTTGGAATATTGGTTTCACGAGTTGTGCTTTGAGAAATGCAGACCCGGAGGGAGGTAGATTAAGTGCAGATAGACAACAAAGTAAATGACATACAATAGAATGGACCTGCGGTGACTGAAAGAATCAAAAGGGAAATACATACTGAGCACAGATGAGCAGGGGAAAAAGAGACGGGTGGAGACTAATTAACCAGAAAGAAAGCAGCTGGGTGAGCAGAGCACAGAATACCAAAAGAGGCCTTTAAATGCAATGAATGGCAGAACAAAACACAAAGACCAGAAACTAGTGAAGTAGGAAAAGAGAATCAGTATACAAAGCATAGCATTCAAAAGATTTCTAAATGTACCTAGAGAACAGGAAAAACACAAATGTCAACATATAATAGTAATTTTTCGTTAACCTAATCCTGCTTTAACTTACTCCACAACTTTATCACGGGCGTGTGTGGTGTATCTGGGTAAACTGTGAATGGCCTGGATTTGTACAGCATTTTATCAAGCCCAAGAACTCCAAACCACTTCACACTACAATCAGCCATTTATTCACACACACGCCACAGCTTCCCTGGGGCAGACGGAACAGAAGTGAGGCTGCCATTTGATACAATATTGCACAAACAAGTTTAGAACCAAACTGGAAACAAATAACTTATTAGGTTTACACAAACATTTTACACACAAAGCTGTTAACTCTTACAGCAGCGCCCCCTTGTGGCAGAGAAATCACACTGCCAATGTCACCACCAGATATCTTGCCCGTCCTCACACCAGCCTTGGGGCGATTTCTCTATCGCCCTTCAAGCGTCTGAATCAACGACGCTGATTGGATAAATTCCTGTTGCCATGTGCGAATTTCTTGTCAGTAATTGGCTGGCTGCTGCACTGCTTGGGGCGATCTTTCTGTCGCCCCAGCCGCTCAGCAGCGGGAGGTTTTTCTCCAAAAATGATATATATTTTTATATTTGATACCTTGTTACGAATTTCAACACACAATTAACTTAGAATATGTGATCATTGTTAAAACATTTTTTTAAATAAAAATAAAAAACACTTGGGAAACACTGGGGGGGGGGCTATCGCCCTCTATTGGCCAGCCGCCACTGGGTATCAGACATCTAGTCTGTCACGATTATCGCCGCACTAGTATGACGCCACGTTAAGAATTTGGGTTTAACTCCGCCTGCCGAGTGAGAGTCTAACTGGTGTTGGAAATGCTCCCCTGAATACACCGGGCCACAAAATAGCATACCAAACCGCTCCAACCTGTGCCCTACGGCTCAGTGGAAGCAAGGCATTAGGTGGCCTTTGAAGGCAGTTGGTTGTACAGCGTTTTATTTCGGAGTATCAGAGTAGATGGGCCTGAATCTAAACACAGCAAAAAAAGAAGCATCCTCTGACTTTCAACTGTTTTTACTTTCAGTAAACTTAATGTGTGTAAATATTTGTATGAACACTAAAAGAGTCAACACCATAAGACATAAACTAAAAATGTTTCCCAGACATGTGACTAACAGAAATAGAATAATGTGTCCTTGAATGAAGGGAGGCTCAAAATCAAAAGTACCAGTCAGTATCTGGTGTGGCCATCTGCTTGAAGTACTGCAGTGCATCTCCTCCTCATGGACTGGACCAGATTTGTCAGTTCTTACTGTCAGATGTTACCCCACTCTTCCACCAAGGCACTTGCAAGTTCCTGGACATTTCTGGGGGGAATGTCCCTAGCCCTCACCCTGCGATCCAACAGGTCCCAGACGTGCTCAATGGGATTGAGATCCGGGCTCTTCGCTGGCCATGGCAGAACACTGACGTTGCTGTCATTCAGAAACTCACGCACAGAACGAGCAGTATGGCTGGTGGCATTGTCCTGCTGGAGGATCATGTCCGGATGAGCATGCATAAAGGGTACCACATGAGGGAAGAGGATGTCTTCCCTGTACAGCAAGGCATTGAGATTGCCTGCAATGACAACAAGCTCAGTCCGATGGTGATGTGATATACCGCCCCAGACCATGACGGACCCCCCACCTCCAAAATCGATCCAGCTCCAGGGTACAGGCCTCGGTTTAACGCTCATTCCTTCTACGATAAACAAGAATCCGTCCATCACCCCTGGCGAGACAAAACCATGACTCATCAGTGAAGAGCACTTTTTGCCACTCCCGTCTGGTCCAGCGAAGGTGGGTTTGTGCCCATGTCTGGTAAGGACCTTCCTTACAACAGGCCTACAAGGCCTCAGTCCAGCCTCTCTCAGCCTATTGCGGACAGTCTGAGCACTGATGGAGGGAGTGTGTGTTCCTGGTGTGACTTGGGCAGTTGTGGCCATCCTGTACCTGTCACGCAGGTGTGATATTCGTATTTACCGATCCTGTGCAGGTGTTGTTACACTTCCACTGCGAGGATGATCAGCTGTCCTTCCTGTCTCCCTGTAGCGCTGTCTTAGGCGTCTCACAGTGCGGACATGGCAATTTATTGCCCTAGCCACATCAGCAGTTATCATGCCTCCCTGCAGCATGCCTAATGCACGTTCACGCAGATGAGCAGGGACCCTGGGCATCTTTCTTTGGGTGTTTTTCACAGTCGGTAGACAAGTCTCTTTAGTGTCCTGTGTTTTTAGAACTGTGTCCTTAAAAGCCTACTTTCTGTAAGCTGTTAAGGTCTTAACGACCATTCCACAGGTGCATGTTAATTAATTGATTATGGTTAATTGAACATGCATGGAAAACATTGTTTAAACCCTTTACAATTAAGATCTTTAAAGTTATTTGGATTTTTACAACATTATTGTTGAAATACACAGTCCTGAAAAAGGGACGTTTCTTTTTTTGCTGAGTTTATATGCCAAACCTTTCAGACTTTCATTCACTACCAAATGTTGGCTTATTTAAACAGTTATCAATCAATCTATAACTTTTATCAACTGTGTCTTGAGGGTGTTGTGTAAGAAGGAAAACCATACAGTATGTTTCAAAGCTGTAATATTTCAATGAAATACAGTATGTGGGGTTCATGCTGTTTTTTTGTATGTACTGCTTTTTGTAGTTTTATATAATTCAGTATGAACTAATTTCATTTCCAAACATCATCAAGGCAGTTTTATCCAAATGATCTTTACTTTTCTTCTCCTTCCCTTAATATGTTTTCTTATGAAACAGAAACACGGTGTCATCATCAAATACCTACTGCTCTTGTTTTTTTGTTTTTTTCAGGATCTCTATAAAGCATAGCACTACACGTATCAAGCCTTTTGTAATATCAGGATAAAGAAAATCACCCACTGCCCAGTCTGCCCACATGTATTGACCGCATTATGAGATGTGTGGTTTTGTGTTTTGCAAAAAGCAGAACAGCTAAGGCTAACAAAGGGAGTGATCCAAAAGTTTCAAAGCAGAAAATCTCTGGGGTAGTCAAACTGCCAGCAGCTGGTCTTGTTAGTAAGCCACGATGTTTACTATGAACAAAGAATATTGCACAGAATCCAGAAAAAAAGACGAGAGAAAAATGTATCTTTTTGCTAAACGGCCACTGGCCCTGAATAAATACATGCTCATCTCTCTAAGGTTCAGCTATACTGTGGCCGCATAAAATCTGAGTGCAGTCTGAAACAAAATCCTGTTATACTGCACTCTGAAAAAAAGGCCCAGTATTGATATTCCACTTTATTCTGTAACCACTTTTTTGATTACATGGGACGACTAAAAGTAACTAACGAATTCAGCTGGAGCCTTTTTTTGGTAACAGATCAGCAGTTTATCCCAGCAAAGTATGGACCTCAGCTGAACAAATTCTTAGTGTTTAAAATGTTGGAAAGTCTTCCACAAGTTGTGTATGAACCCCTTTGGATATATATATTTTTTAAATCTGTCTGGTAATAGAAGGAAATAATTCTAATTACTCCCTCAGTTTACCCCAAGAACCTCGAGTTATCAACTATGAACACCACTTAGCTAAATTCTTAAACTTTAAGAATAAAAATTAAGACAATTAGAGGTTCAGTAGTTTGCAAAAGTATGAATAAATTTGGCATCATCAAGGTTAGGAATAGATCGACACAAAGTAATACATTATTGTGGCTGTTTTCCTAAACTGAAAAGCCTGAAAAAGACAGAACTCTCAGAGAAGCAGCTAAGCACAAAGCAATTGTCGGAAGAAAGCCTAAAGAAGTACCAATTGCCCTTAACAAGAAGCCATGTAGGTGACGCGGAAAACATGGAACTAGGTGTTTTGGTCAGGATAGACCAAAATCTAACATTTCTAGCACATGTGAAAAACGTGTGCGCTGGATCACTTCATATCACCATGAACACACCACCACCTCACAGGGAAACATAGGGATGACAGCCTCATGCTTTGGGCATGCTTTTCTACAGCAGGCACAGGAAAGCTGGTTAGTTCATGGGAATATGGATGGAGCTAGATACAGGGCAGCCCTTAAAGAAAACCTTTGGTAGTGTGTAAAGAACGTGAAACAAATTTGGAAGTTCGCTTTAAATGAAAGCAGATTCATGTTTAAGAACAGCCCAGTCAAAGTCTAGACCTAGGACCAAATAAAAATCTATTGCCAAACTACGGAAACGCATCGATGTTTTGTCTATTTTTCAGCTTCTTGCACAAATTTTCAAAAAGGACCTTGATGCAGCACTACTCTCTTGAAGTAAAAAGAAAATATCCTGAGGCAATATTTCTTCACCTTGTAGTTCAGTTTTTTTCAAACTGACCTTCTAATACAAATAAGACTTTTTCCAACTAAAGAGACTTCTCTGACAAACAACAACAATATGTTGACCCTGAATGGGTAAGGAACAGAAATATAAGGATTTTGATTCCAATAGGACTCAAATAAATAAATGCCAAGTAATTAAACAAGTTTAGCAATATCAGCATTTCTATATGTGAAGAATGATCCAACAAACTCTGAAGATTTTTTTAAAAAGCTGGTTATTTAGCAATGATATATTAGTATTAAATTAAGTTAACTCCTTGGATTACTCAAGTAATTACACTACATTTCTCCTACGTCAGAATGTATAGCTATGGCACATTGTTTTTACAGACATTTTCTCTCTTTACAGTATGAAGCAGCTTAAAACAATCAGAAACAACATCACAGCATTTAACTTCTGTACAAAGTTCTCATCACTTCCAACGAGTTAAAGCTCCACCAAGTTAAATATATGCAACAACCCTCTGTGATTCCTTTCCTATATCAATCAGAGCTGTAGGAAGAGCAGAGATGGCTGGTATTGATTACTACAATAAATTGTTTCCTGCTGCACTGTAGGCAACAAGGTCTCAAGTAATACTGGCAGCTCTATCCTTGGGCATTTACGACACGAGAGGATGAGAAATGACTAGGGTCAAAATAGAAGTGCGTCATTGATGTCTTGAACCATTATGACGACTAACAGATTGTTTTTCTTCTTCCAGGAACCAGAGTTGCATCCCTGTATAGGAGACACTGATGAGTGCTAACACCTCCGAAGCTGGAGAGCAAACTCCTATCATGTGGCACAGGGTGCAGAATGCTCACATCCAGGGGCGCTGCTAAGGATTTTGGGCCCCATGAAAAGAATCGTGGCAGGGCCCCCAACACAACTGAGACTTTTTTCATATTAATTTACATACAATTATGCGGTTTTATGGTATTTTGACTATCATTCTCATATATTTAAGTCAATCAGACAATTGAACTCCATCCTATGTCCACACCCGTAATTTGTCCTCTGTAATACTGCACTACTTCAGTACTGTATAATGTATATACTGTGCATAGCTGTACATGTGTCATATAGTGTATTCACAGATATTTATATTTGTATGTATGTACTGCACATATATGTACTGTACACTGCCAATGATAATAAAGTTAATGTAATCTAATCTAATATTTTTAACATGACAGTTGAAATGTAACGGAAACACTGAGGACTATTAATACAAGGAAATTTATTTATATTTATTTGCTTCAACACTGATACTGAAATTTCAAAATAAAACTCTTCAATTTAAAAAACAGGAATTACAATCTGTGGTGAAAAAAAAAAATCTCAGCAAGAAAACACCACCATAAAACAAAATGGTAATTTTAGCAGAAATTGCATAACATGCTATATCAAAGAATGGCCAAGGTATAACATAGCTGAGTCTGAGTTACTTTTTCCACATTATTTCTAATCTCATCCTTGCTCAACATTTCTAAACAAAAGTCCAACGTTGTACCTTTTCAGCTGCCAAATCATTAATCAAATCTTTGAAGTCGAGCTCTCTAGCCAACTCGCTCGCGCAAAGCCTTTCTTGAGACATTCGAGACCTCCAGTAGTTTTTTATCAGTTTTAATTTGCTGAATGCCCTCTCCCCACCAGCAACAGTCACTGGCAGTGTGCTAAATAAACGCAAAGCAATGCACACCTCTCCAAAGATGCAGGGGCTGATTTAGGGGATGCTGGAGTTGGGGGTTGGGAGACAGCCGGACCAGTTGCTGCTGCTGGTTCACTTGACTCTGTTCGGAATGAGGCACAATTTTGACAAAGTGCGTTTGACTGCATTGAACATTTAACTAAAACTGTGTATTATTATTTTTTCCAGCGTTTTCTTGACCTAACATGGCGAGAAAATTGAGTTCGCTTATCATGCACTTTTAAGTGCATTGCATTTGACTGTTCAAAACGATTGAGACATCATTTTGATAGAGGCAAGGCCAACTGATAGTCTATATAACAGCTTATACCATGGTCTGGGTGAATACTCGATTCTGATAAATTATTGCGCTGGCTCAAACGCTAGATGGTAACCATGGCAACGGAGACAACGTTATTTCACAGTTGACTCGTCGCAACAGCAAGACAGACAAAACATGAGTGATTTTATCATTTCTTTTAACTTATTTTGTGAGTTTACCAACTTTGAAGACTGGGATGCAGCAGAAGAAAAAGAGAGAAGAGAATATGAAAAGAAAAAGGAGAAGCGACACAAGGTCGGTCGCTGTGGCCACGTGGCTTTGCAACGCCTGTATATGGGAGATATTAAATAGTGCGCTTGACTTATAAAAACGACATAAAAATAAAAACCCTCACGATTTAATAACACATTAAAGTATTATTAATTGATTAAATACTTCCTTCGTTCGTAAGTGACCATGGTATAAGCGGGATAATGCCCGATGAGGTGTCCATTAACAGAAATTAATGGACTTCGCGGATGCCATGTCCTCCGCGATGCGTGAACGCCTCCGTGTCGTCAATTAATTTCTGTTAATGGACACCTCGTCGGGCATTACCCCTTACATGTTTGACTGCATTGATTAGTTATCTAAAACAGAGAAAATGACAAATTTGGGGGTTCTTGAGCCAACATGGGGAGAAATTTTAGCTAAACTATCTTGACCACCTTAGCCTAATATTACAAGTACGCTACCTGCGTGGTCCACTAACAATATAGGCCTACTTACAAACCCACCTTTTCTTGTGAAATATTGGGTAACATACTGTCGACCCTTTGCCTCTTTCACTTCTCATTTTTTTCTCTTTGCGTTTTTTGATTTCCAGATTTTTGAGGCCTTTTGACTTCGTCTTCCGTCACCGCTACGGCGCTGTAAGTGAAGCGGTTTGTGTTGCCTGGATACAATTTGGGTGGATTGAACTATTTTATGATAATCGAGAGGGGGAGAGGGGCCCATGGACGATTGTGTTTCCTAAACAAATACATTTTTAGACACCAGGAAACAGCAAATAGAATAATTTAAAGTTAATAATTTTTACTATCAAATTTCTTTTTTTTGCATCACAATTTTATTGGGGGCTTCTCTGGGCCCCCTCACAGTCATGGGCCCCGAGAATCGTCATCATTTACCCCCCCCCCCCTTTACGGAGCCCCAGCTCACATCTTACCATCTCACCTTGCTTTTCCACTAGCTTTCCTCTCTCTCAGGGGAGCAAAACCTTATCCTACCACATCCTAACGCTATTTTAATTCTTCTGGCATTACTTCCAAATCTCACTTTTGGTTCTTAGTTTGACATATTTTACTTCTTCAAAAGTTGGAAAAGTTGCCCAGGAATAAACTTCTGAGTGCTGAAACTTTAAAAAGCATACAAGCTCTGTATATGTATGCATTACATTTATTCGTAGATCCAGACAATGTATAAAACCTTTGAAATCTTTTTTTGTTGTTGCTTAAATTCAACAAAGATTATGACCAATTATAGAGGATTGAACAGATCCTCTTTTAAAATATCAGGTTCTCTAAATTTCAGTCCATCCTGATGGATTTAGCCTAATTTCTACACCACATCTGAGTACTAGAGATCTGAAGAAATTGAAAGCCAAGTCAGGACCCTTCTAGTACGTGTTTCTCAGTTTGTCAGGGCTCATTACTCTGCTTGAAGAACTCAATGCCATTAGAGAGACGTCTATCAAAAAAAGGCAGAATTGGTCAGCATCCAATGTGTCTGTCGTCGGTACATAGCAAAGTAGCATAAGTGAACAACCCATTTCGTCTGAGTTGCTTTAATAACCTTTTTCAAGAGAAGCAACCGAAACAGCATGCATGTTTCAGTCAACACCATTATCAATGTAATAAATGGAGTGGGTGTGCATGTGGCTGTTAAGTGGATCAGGGATTTTTTCTTTTTCTTCCACCCACTCGGCGCAACTCAAATACTTACAGGTTTCCTGTTGATTATCTGTTATTTTCTCATTTTATCTTAATGTTTGCTCCAAAAGAGAAGCGAAACATGACATTAGTCAAAGCAAACCTAATGAGTCTGTCTGAAAAGGCTTGAGGAGCAGAGGAGTGCACAACAACGTTTGATGTTCACGTTTAAAAGGAAATGAGAAATTCCACTTTTTGCTGAAAAGTGGTTTCAATAAAATCAAAACACTTGAAACATGTTTACCACCTCTAAAACATGAAGTTCAGCAAGACCACTGAAGAGGCTAAACAAAAAGCATGTTACTAGCTCCTTAATCTCTTTCTACTTTTCATTCTCCACTTCAACAGAGCAAAATTAAAAAAAGAAACAGAAAAGACTGTTCTCTTTTTTGTCTAAACTTGTAAATTAGCACAAGCCAAATCACATTATGTATTTCATTGTACGAAATAATAAATACATTTTTGATTAAGACACTTTTGATGCAGCAATTCAACAAGGAAAATAATAAACCTGAACAAACGTAAAATATGCAAAATCTCATTTTGTCCTTCCCAAGCACATTTCCGCAGAAATGTTCTGCAAGTTCCAAATTGACAACCTTTTGCTTTGGAGGACAGGTAATCTATTCACTGAGCCACGTTTTTCATGACACTCAAAATGACAGAAAATAAATTATGTTGGACATCGGGAAATAAACCACACTCTTTCTGACAGTAAATAAAAGTATCCTGACAGCTGTGACGGATCCCAGGATTGAAGCTGAGGATGGAAGCTGTGTAACAGATCATTTAGCTGTAGCTGATTAAATGTGAATGAGCCTGACAGCTCAAGAGACTGAAGTAAAGGAACGAAGGAGGCAAACATGTAACAAACATAATAGACAGGTGCAATGCAGCAAGAGGAAAACAGAGATCATTAACTGACCAATGCACAGTGTACAGTGACCAATATACAATGGCCTGCTGGAATGTGAACCTCCACCCTGGTTTTTTTCTAACCCCTAACATCATTTTTCCAAGGTAGCCTTGTTGCTCTATCGATGTTTCTAAAAACTCTGACCAGCTGCCCTCCCACCAGCATGTTCCAATCTGGGGATGTCATGTTCAGGTTAGCGTTCAGTGTTCTATCACAGGGTTATAAATAAAGGCCAGAAGTTCAACTTTTTTCTCATCCTACCACCTTCTTGCACACGTTGCTGTCCCCCTACATGACTTGTGGGAAAACTGCAAGCAGGACATTCTTTGGACTTTAAGAATGGCTTTCTTCATCCAACTCAACTCTTTGTTGTTAAATGTGAAGTATAAAAAACATTGGGATAGAATTTGACCATCTGCCAAGATTCGGATTTAAATCAACCAACTCGTCTGTTTCTGCTCCATTTGCAAGACCAAGGTTGCTTTTCACTGTGCAGACTGCCTCTTATAATAATGAAATAATAACTAATAATAACAATAATAAAAATAATACATTGTATTTGAAGTGCCTTTCAAAACTCTCAAGGACACTGTACAACAAATCAAAACATAGAACAATAAATACAGGGATAAGAATTACACACGTAAAAACAACTACTATAACTCATCTTATCCTATTAATGTGCATGTCCTCTTCACCTGACAATATTTCATAGTATCCCACCTGTCTGATATATTCTCCTCTTATCTTTCCGGTCTTTTCTCCTGCTCATAACAAGGACTAAGCAAAACCGAACCTGTCATGTTTTTTTTCCCCCTCACAAAACAGTTAAAAAATTTGGCTTTTATTTTTTTTCTTTGGTTAGTTGAAGAGTTATAGGTTTATTACCTTATAACCATTCTTAAATCCATCTTAATGTAACAAATATTTATACAGACCATCTTGAAGAAGAAAAAGGATGTAAAAATTAAACAAATTCCCTTTCTGCTTAAAAATTGTGTAATATCCAGTTTTTTTTATGTGTAACATAACCAAAACCTAAAACGTCTTCCAACATGATTTTAGCCTGATGATTAGAGCTTTACCCCAAATTTACACTGGGCACATCAGCGGCGCGGCGCGATCGTGACCTCCTTTGTGCATCAATCCCCACCTGGAGCGTTTCAGGCGCGAGTCAGCAGCGGCCGGGTCCACTGAGTTGACTCGCAAGATCACACAAGTATTAAGATCACATGTGACTACAACAATGGCATGGAAGACAGAGGTATGTGGGGTTTTTTTCTGCTTAGTTTTTTCTGTTTAGAGTCTGATCAAAGACATATGGTTAATGAAAGGTAGCAAACGAGATCCTTGCGTCATACGGAATGACATGATAGTTAGATAGTTAAGCAAATCTTCACGTGTTTCTTATTTTGAAATTTACCAGATGCTGCATGGATGTTTTCCTGTTAGCCCTATGTTAACTATTGAAGCTTGACGCGTTTTGGAAGCGAGTCGTGTCAAAAATAGAACCCAATCCTATCTTTAGCGGCGTGGCGCGGTGAGATGTTTCTGGGACGCGCCTGAAACGCGCCCAGTGTAAACCACTCCATAGACTATAATGGGGGGTTTTTCACTGCGGCGCTGATGTAACACGCCCAGTGTAAATTGGGGGTAAAGGTCTGTTTTTTGGTGAGATTAGTCATGCTTATCACTGTTTTATATCTATATATTTGCTTTTTTTTAAAACCACACAAGCCAAAGAGTGCTTTATTTACTCCAATATTTTCCCATTTCGTTCAGCTTTTCTAGGAAAGGGTATGAGTTAGGGAAAACCAATGTTTGGAAAGCATTAATTTTACTGACTGCTGAAACACAGACAGGCCTCACGCCTGCTTTGTTTCTACTAACCTTTCAGAGCATCACAGCTACTTCTGATGGCACTGCTGATGCACAACACAGTCCCATACAGGGCATGTCACCCTCTCTGTAATACAGGAATGTCTCTTTTGCCCTTTGTTCAGTGTGGGTGTCTTTTCTTGTAGAGTACCAGTGTATGAGAGCATCACTGGAAAGTGGTGTTCACATCTGTCTGAGAGGAGGTGAATACAAAACAGCCAAGCCAGCTTTCATGTGTGAAGTAAAGCATCTTTGAAGGCTTTCAAATTGTTTTTGGTGGATTGTTTTTCTCTGATTTTCTGTTTTTTTGCAGTTTTTTCTTCTACCTTTCATCTGTGCAGTTCTGGTAAGGCTCCACATGGCACTGTCGACATTAGTCAGACTCGAAAACGAAAAGGATTTACAACAAATTAAAATAAAACAAAACAAAAATGTTTATGCAGGTTTTGGTTATGGTCAGGCAAAGAATATAGCTCTTGGTCCACTGAGAGTAAAAGGATACAAACAAAAAAACAATGGAGATTGTGGGATTTATCCATAGAGCAGTGCTGAACAAAGGTGAAAATACTCCAACAGTACATAAAAAATCCTTGACATGCTTAGAAAAAGTGACACTTCAGGAGATGAAAAAGAAAGTTTCCTTGGTATTAAGAGCTACATCATTGCCATCCTTGGTAATTTCAGCACCACCTCAGGCAAGCAGGGGAATATGTGGTTCAAACACTTTTGTGAAAGCAAATCTGCAGGATATGGCAACCTCAATCATATAGAGATCCAAATTGTACTGGGTCTACTGCATTATTATGTCTGTAAACAACCTTAGTCTTAGAATGGAAAGAAAATTATCACAGTAACACATTTTGTACAGTTGGAAAAATAATTAGTTTAGGGGACCTAGTAAACCTAAAAACTGAGATAAAATGCAGAAATAGATTTACCAAAAGGCATTCGTTTAAGGGGGATTCTTTACACAGCATCATCCTCGGAGTGTTGCAGTTTTTATTCAATATGCATTGTACACTAAAAATAAGTGAGAAAAGCTTTGAAATGTTACAAAAGTTATTATGCTGCGTACAGGAAAGACATAAATGTAGCAGGTAGGCACCTAAAAAATGTTAAGCATGTGTTGCAACTATATTCCGGTTTTAAAAATGTGGGTAAGCATACTTATGTTTTTACTCTAATACTTTTTGACATAAAAAAGTAAAAAAATTTCAAATCAGAAAGAAAATTATTTTTTTATTCTTTTTTACTAGTTTTTTTTACATACAGTAATAATTACATTTTAGAAACAATTACTTCCTTTCTTTTACTTTGAATTAGTTCTATCTAACTCATCGCTTTTACAACTGTCAGGTTTGGAAATAAAATTAGTGTATTCAGTCAAAATGTATTCAACCTAAAGGTAAAATGTAACACTACATTCAGTCATTCACACTCTGATGGTTGCAA
Source organism: Valencia hispanica (assembly GCA_963556495.2). Taxonomy (NCBI): domain Eukaryota; kingdom Metazoa; phylum Chordata; class Actinopteri; order Cyprinodontiformes; family Valenciidae; genus Valencia; species Valencia hispanica. The sequence continues at coordinate 45,119,078 of OY747700.1, read as the reverse complement.
GCTACTACATTGTAGCCACAGCTGCCCTGGGGCACACTGACAAAGGCGAGGCTGCCGGACACAGGCGCCACCGGGCCCGACAGACAAGGCGGGTGAAGCGCAAAACCTTTATATAATTTGCATAATACATCTTAAGTTAACTAGATTCTGCCAGAAATATTTGGAGCATATGTGAATGACTGCCTTTGATTTCTAATATTTTACTATTTACCACCATGTGTCTAACTGAAATACATAATATTCAAGTATTACTGTGTGATAATCTCCACTACTGTGAAGCATGGTTAGGGAACTTCTCTCTATGTCAGCCAAAGCTCAAATATTTCAAAAGGCCATTTTTGATTTATTAGGGGTTGACAATGCTCTGATTTCTTACGGACCAGTTGTTCTACCCACTGACAGATTTACACCAACATGTCTGCACTCTGGAGCTTCATACACATCCCATGTAAACACTAAACTAGATCACAGGAGAGATAAAAGCAAAACTTTAATATTAATTGAAATCCTAGTTTTACGCAGTACATTGTGTTAGACTGTTTTTGAAATATTTTGTTTTGATAAAGGAGTCCTAGTCATAGTGGTCAAAAACACTTTTAAACACTGTTTAAGCAAGGTGTCAATTTAAACTATTTTCAGCTTAAAGGAATACCACATATCTAAACGTTATACAATATGTAATAGGACCCACAATGGAAAACCTTTATTATATGAAAATGAAGCTTTGTTTTACTTTTCCTCTTAAAAAAAACAAACAAGAAAAGGAAATTCCCTCAGTCCTTACATTTTTAACTGGTGCTGCAGGTGTGCAAGTTTAAATGAATAATACAGAAACAGACAGAGAAATATGTTGCTTTCCTGTTTTGTACTGACAACAATGTGAATATCAATAATAAATTATGTTGTTCTACACCAAAACAACCCAGAGATTTTGAAATAAACATGGTTGTTGTTTTCCCCACCAGTTTCCCTTGGTTGTGTAATTGAAGGCAGCGCAATGAAAACCTGTCTCTAATGAACAACCCTGGAAGTACTTAGCCTCTGGAATAAAGCTTGGTTAGCAGTTTCCATTTGAATAAGTCAGCACTGGGTCCATCTGCTGGACTCTGAAGACAAAATGTAAAGAAAAATTTGATTCGAATCCAATCTTCCACTGAAAATATTCTCTTCTGAAAAGAAATGATTTTCTTCATTAAGGGAGAACAATGCATGGTCTATTTTGTGGGTGTTATGTGCCCGTCAGGCAGGGTATGTGCTTCTCTTTTTTTTCTTTTACAGAGTGCTGGGACTTGGTGTGGAGGCCCTGGATTGGTTAAATACTGTTCCCCTTGGACCAATTGGGGACCGGGGCAGAGGATAAAAGGATGCTTCCCTGAAGAGCAGAGGAGGATTCTCCCTGCTGCTTGACTGAGTGACTCACCTGCTACAGCTTGACTGATTCACTCACCTGTGTTCTGGAGCTGCTATTGTTTGGAGGTTTGGTGGAGGGAGACTGTGGACAAGGTAAGCTGGGGGATCCCTGTACAGTAGTAGTAGTAGTAGTAGTAGTAGTAGTAGTGGGGGGGGACTTGTAACAGTGGGCCTCTCTCAGGGAGTGTTGCTTCAAGGGTTGCTCTGATTTTCTGATTCCTTTCACCACTTTATGTATCATGTATAATAGCTTATCTATTGTCAATTTTCTAGGCAGCATGTTTCAGTCTCAAAAGCATTAGCCACAAATTTGAGTTACAAGAGTGCCTGTAATTGCAGCACAGAATCAGTAACAACATTTGGAACGTTTTAAACAGCAGGAGAAAGGTCTCTGAAGGCACAGTGAAAACTGTCAGAACGCAATTCTTTATTTCAGACGGCATGTTTGTTGGTAGGGGTGTCCTGATTCACCATAAAGCGATTCATTGCAATATGAAACGTACAACATCGACAGCGATTCAAAACCAAACATCCCATGGGTGAAACTGACGCAAAAACTATGAAAACGCTGTTTAAAGTTAAGAGTTCTGTATTAAATTGGCAGCAGAAAAAAAACACTGGAGTATACACTTTAAGTGTCTTTGGGAGATAGCTGCTTTTTATTTTTTATTAGTTTGAATAACAAAATACGTGTCTCAGAACAAAATGTCAGGTTTTGTGTAATTTTTGTCCTGTACGACTTAAAAAAGGAAGCTATTATTGTTATAGGTTTCTATTTAAATTTAGAAGTCATTTCTGTAATGGTTGACTTGTAAAAACTAATCTGAAGTTTATTTAATTTCTCTTTATAATCGAATCGTAGCACCTGAATCGTAATCAAATAAAAATCGTGAGGTACCCAAGATGGAACACCCTATATCTTACTTATTGATAAACACTACATCCCAATGGTGCTTTAATGCAGTGGTCCCCAACCCCCGGGCCGCGGACTGGTACCAGGCCGTGGGTGATGTGGTACCGGGCCGCGAGCCACACATAAAGAATAAATAACTTCCAGTATTTCCGTTTTATTTATTATCAGAGGGTGACCGCTGTTTTATTTTGAAAAATAACTGGATATCCCCATTACATAGCTCAGTATTAATCCCACAAGCAAGATGGATAGAAAACAAATGTCTCTCGACCGTTTCTTTGGAAAGGGGAAAAGGCCCAAGGCTCTCACTGATTCAGCGTTGTGGTGAGTTAGATTTTTAATGCACTTGGTATTTGTTTTTGTGTAAAATCTTGAATTAATAAAGATATGTTTACATGTTACCATGGCGACCAGAGAGCGTTACGGGGCTGAGTGTTACTCGTGTTATGTTGTCTGCTCGATGTTAGGAGGACGCTGTTAATAAAGCTGTGAATGCACATTGGATTTACGTCTATTGTCATAATTTTAAAAATAACCCGTTTTTATACGGTCCGTTATCATTTATCCACCACACCTTAAAGGCCGGTCCGTGAAAATATTGTCTGATGTTAAACCGGTCCGTGACGAAAAAAAAGGTTGGAGACCACTGCTTTAATGGATTGAAATCTGGTAAGTGTGGACCACACTGAAGTACTGTGAACTCATTGTCAGGGTCACTGTTTAGGGTTGAGCTTTGTGACATGGTACATTGTGCTACTGGAAGTGGTCACCAGAAGACAGTTAAAGTAGGGTCATGAAGGAATGGAGATGTTTAGCAGCAATGCTCAAGGTATTGCTTAACAGGTTACAGCCTGATTAAATTCTGCTGAGAAAATACCCTGAAAACTTACACCACCCTACGCATAGAAATAAGCAGAATGCCCAAGGCAAGTGTAAAAATAGCCAGCTATTTGTACGCCTCACAACTTGGGTTTTATCTTACAAGTAGGTGCCCTGTTTTGCTGTGCCCCCCCATGTTGTGTTTTAATGCTTTGCAGTCACAATACTTTGGTTTCCAAATGTTACCCAAAAAATTGATAGTGGCAGAGGTGATGACACTCAATAGCTGAGCCATCAAATGTTATGCAACATTTTCATGACACTCGTACAGGCTGAAGTCCCTATGGAGTCATTTTCTCAATCATAGAAATGGTGGTACTAAGAACGTGACATGAGGACTTTCTGTAATTGTGAAATGGATTGGTCAGTTCTTTGATGACATAATCATAAGGCATTTCTGATTCCAAAATAAACTTCTCTAAATGGTAATGGTAAATGGGCAGCAATTCTATAGTGTTATTTTCAGTCAAAGTTTTTCAGAAAACACTACATTCAATCATTTATACACACACAGACACAGGTGATGTTTAGCCACATCTATCCTCGAGTTCACTAACGGAAGCAAAGCTGCCATACTCAGCGCCTCTGACCTCCACCAACAGCAGTTGAAGTGCCTTGCTCCTAACGACCGAGACGGACAGAACGGGGATTCGAACCAGCAACCCATTTACCACTGTGGACTCATTCCGCATCTTGGGCACCACCATCACCCAGAAGCTCAAGTGGGAGCCCACCATCACCTCCATCATAAAGAAGGCCCAGCAGAGTATGTACTTCCTGAGGCAGCTGAAGAAATTCAACCTGCCGGCACGGACGATGATGCGGTTCTACACTGCAATCATCGACTCCATCCTCACTGCCCCCATTACCATATGGTATATGCTGGAGCTACCATCAAGGACAAACAGAGACTGCAGCGTGTGATGCACTCTGCGAAAAGGTGACTGGCTGCAGACTCCCATCTCTAAAAAGGACCTGTACACCTCCAGGACACTTGGGCGTGCACTCAACACCCAGTCTGTTTCAGTAGCATGACCCTGTGTTGTGTTTTTCCACCTTTGTGATTTTGCATTGATCATAACCTGCACTCATGTACAAATTAATCTGTTTACCCCATTTTATATAAATTTATTGCATGCTTTAAAGTGTTTTATTTTATGCAGCAATTTTCTAATGTTGTGAACCTGTTCACACATGGCAATGAAACCTTTCTTCTGATTCTGAAGGGAGGAATTCGGACTACCTACGCCATAGTCTCCATCTTCTAAAGCACAGGTGTCAACTCCATTCCTTGAAGCCCGGTGTCGTGAAACTTTTAGACATCTCTCTGTTACAACACACCTGAATCAAATAATTAGGTAATCAACAGGACCCCATAGAAGACTGCCTGCTGAGGACACTATTTAACCATTGGATTCAGGTGTGTTGGACCAGGAACACATCTAAAGGTTGCAGGTTACTGGACATCAAGGACTGGAGTTTAAAACCCCTGCTCTAAAGATACTGATCAGCAGTATGACATCAACACAACATGACAGTAACAGGTCTGGTTAGAAAATGAAACATACTTTAGCCTACCAGAAAAGTAATTGCCATCTTCATCTTGCACACTAAGGCCACTAAAGTTGTCTTCTTCGGTGTCTTTGTCCTCTAAAAGCTTTCGTAGTCTTTTTACACTGACTCAGTTCTCCAACGTCTTTTCATTGGTGTCAAGCATATGTGCAGTAGCTCTATTTCCTCCTTTGATGGCCAGCTTGATTGTCTTAAAAACTGCATACTTAATTTCGTGATGAGGGTGTGTACATGAAAACTACCGGTAGTGTCTTCTTCGGCGCATAATATTTCCCCCAATGTCTCTCACTTTTATGTTTCCTGCTACAGTGCCCCCGGAGGTCATTAGTCAGTAATAAATCAATATATTAGCCACATTGTTGTATAGGACACAGGGTCCTATACAACAGGGTCTATCTATCTATCTATCTATCTATCTATCTATCTATATCCCCTTCCTTAACCTCCCATATAACCTTATAGAACAACAAGCATGATGTTTTAAACTCATCCTGAGACAGGGATTGTCAAACGGATTGACAGTGGAGTTTTAATTGCAACAAGTTCCACTACATCAATATTCACTGTTGCATGGATGACAACACCGTAAGGTTACACAATTTACAGCAGGTGGAGAATTGAGACAACCCAATAGTGAGCTGCTAGCTTGTAGGCTAATGCAGGGCAAATGTGTCGCCTCACTAGAGTGAAAACGGTTTAGATGCATTTTAAACTGAACAGCCAAGGCAGTGCAGCAGCCACATGTAGTGTGTGCAAATTGGTTATTTCACTTAGTGGAAAAGACTGAGCTGCATTCAGTCCTGCAAATTTGATACGGCACCCTGACAAAAACACTGAGCCAGCCGACACTTAAAGGTAAGTTAAAAAAAAAAAAGGAGAAATTGCCTAAGGACAGCGAAAAGGTCAAAAAGATCATAACCAAGACAGCCAGACCTATCAGACTGGATGACGAGCAAACGTCGGATTTTCCAGTCTCCCGGAGCACCTGAAGCCACGGTATTAGATTCCTTCTCATCACCATTTTACAGACAGAGCTCTGCCGGGGATTTACAATTAGCTACATGACGACCTGCTAGTTCTTGTACCAAAGGTGTCTGCTTTTGGGGTGTATATATAAAAATAAATAAACAATTTGACCATACCGTGTCAAAACATAAAAAAGGTAAAATACTTTTAATACAGATTTTCCTGGAGGTTCCAAGGTTGAGGAGGAAGTTCAGGGGGGAACCCGCGTTTTCAGCTTGTGCTCCAAAGTTGTGGAATGCGTTACCACTAAGTATCCGCAGGCGACTTTGCTTTCCATTTTTAAGAAACTTCTTAAAACTCATCTCTACCAACAAGAATTTGATGTACTATGAGACTTTTTGGTTTCCATGCTTAGTGGAGTGTCTTTTTTCTGTATTATTTGATATGTAATTATGTTGTATTTTTAGCTGCTCCATTGTACGGCGCCTTGTTTTGACTGAGTGTCATGTTAAGGCGCCTTATAAATCAATTGATTTGATTTGAAGGTTTCAGTCTTCTCATCAACCTTGTTTTATTGTTGCATCCCTCAATTACCTACGGTATAAACACATTTTTCTTTCATGCTAGTAGCAGTGAAACACTTTGGTTTAATGAATTACATTTTAGCAGCTTGTTTGTTGAATGAGAGCAAAGAGAAAACTTAAGAAGATTAAGAGCTATTGATCATTTAGTTCTGAAATTCCTTTCAAATCTTACTTTTTTGTAATTGTGCTTTAGTTATTTAATCATAACACATAAAGATTTGCTTGGTTATTCACGTTCTACACATAAGAGGGAAATAATAAAATTACTAACAAGAAAGATTAAAGTGCAGCTTTAGTATCCTTGTCCCTGACACATTAATTACCTGTTGATGTATGTCAACACAAAGCAAAGATCATTCTAGAAGCACTTTATTGCCAACTATTGGTCATAATTATGCCCAACTATACCAATTGTGACTAATTTTCATTATATTCAGCTACATTTTTCGTATGTGCCGTAATAAATATTTAAAACAATCTCAATTTGATTGTTTTTCTTATTCTAGCCCTGGTTACTTCATGGTTAGAGCAACCCCTATCATTGTCCCTGTCAGCAAGCACATCTAGTGCGGTTTCAAAAAAAATCTGCAGATGATCTACCAAACGCTAGTGGGCTCTCAGCCAGTTTTAACACATCCCCTCATTTTATTTTCTCTCTGAACATTTTTTTATGTTATTCAAATTTCTTTATCATTTTGAGAGAGTGTGCCAAATGTAAATAACTGCACAGAGGAGTAGGACAAACTGAGAGTGGGAGGCCTCATTTCTAATGTGATCAGGGTGATTATTGACTGGGCTACAGGTCAATCTGATCCGCTTTCTGAGCAGCTTGTCTACAATATTGTCAACTCAGAAGGTGGAGTTCCATCAGAAATAGCTCAACACCCCAAGAAGCTAAATTATTCAGCGTCTCTTTTTAATAATGCAAACACCATTGATCTATCTCAGGCTATTTTAAATTGAGGTTTTACTTCCATTACATACAGTCAAATCTGTTATTCAACGTTATGTACTCTGCTTTACAGTAGTGTGGAAAACAGAGAAGAAAGCTTTGAAATCTTCAAATCTCCACCTTGCAGACAGAACAGATAGTAAATACAGATGTATGGCCAATCTGAACAGATTCTGATTTATCATGGATACGAAACGGTCAGAGCTGCAGACATTTCTGCAGTTTAGTAGAGAAAATGGTAAAAAAAAAAAAAAAAGTTAAACCAGTGGACTTGGAAAGAGAGTGATACAACGTGTTTATTCACATGCAGGGCCTTATGCTTATATGCAAAACAATGCATAAAGCACATATACATTACCACTGTACTCTTTAATCAGGAATGGATATAAACTCCTCTCAGATTCTACTTTCAATTACAATCTAGTTTTATACAAGATATTGACATTGAATGGGCAGCATGAGGGGACTCATCACTGTTACAGTCCACCTCAGTAGGAAGTCAGAGCCATATTGACCATGAGCTGTGTTGGTAAAGAGGGGAACACCATTATGGCATGACGCCGTACAACAGCCCAAACCAAAACCACAGCAGCAGTTTGAGTGCAATGGGATGGGGTATGATGTAAATAATTAGGGATGTAAGAAAATATCAATACACCGATATATTGCGATATTTTATTTTCCGATATTGTATCGATATTCAAAAGCAAAGTATCTCTTTTTGATTTTTGATTTGAATGGAACCATTAATAATGACAGTCATTTTTGAGGTAAAATTAAAAGTATGACTGGTAGTTGGTGGCTGTTTTCACCTTCTTTGTTCCAGGGGATAAACTAGATCTAGTAATAAAACTGGATGTGTTAAAGTATTAAACAGGTTGGGGTGTTTAAAATGCTGTGACAGTTTTTCTACAGTTAAATTCAGTTTTAAAAATCACAATATATTGTCTTACTCATAGTATCACAATATATCCTATTGTCTCCCCTGTAGCGTGATACATATCGTATCGCCAGATTTTGGAGGCATGTTTATTGAAGAACCGTCTTCTGAAAGGGGGGGGTTAACTTAATTTGGTGATTCAGTTTTAACATGAAAAGTGAAGCTGGCATGCCAGAGAAAGGAATGGTAACAAGCATTTTTTAATGCAGCAATGACCTAAAATTTACTCCAAAGGGCAGAATTTGCTTGTAATCCCAAAAACCACCAGATACCCAAGGTGATGCATGTATACCACTATTACCTGTTAATATACATTCATTTTGGACCAAGGACCATATTTGAAGCACTTTCTACCATCTAGTCCACAAAGTCCTACCCAATTATATCGCATTCAGCCAATTTGCATACTAAATAGTAAAATGTGTATAGTTTTATATCTTCATGAAAAATCTTTAATAAATATCACATTTACTTGGCAGAAAGAAAGTATTTGTATAAATACCAGTAACTGGTAAAGACAAGTCAATGGCCTCTAAGTCAATAGCAAAGTGATGCCAGTTAAATTTAGTGTCAGTTGCTTTGGTCTGTGAGCTAAAAGGTCAACCAGAAAACCCTCTAACACTAATTAGATAAAAGGGTCCAAAGTGCTACCTAAACACAGTAGACTGACATTATTTTGTCAATATTTTAATAGATTTGAAGTTGGGTTTTTATATTTAACATCGACAAAACGTAAAACGTGCAAAATCTATAGCGATTCAAAAGTGTTCAAAAACCGATTATTTTTCATGACAATTAAATGAGAAAAAAAACATAAAAAGTCCGGCGTGCTGCACAGATATTTTTAGGGGACGGACCGGCGGAAACATCATGGCTGAATATAATGTTTCAGCCATGCAGCACGAAATTGACAAAATACAGCAAATATCTTGCTCTTTAGTTGTGAAAGAAGCATCTTTGTTGTAGAGTATCATGTTAGCAGCAGCATATTTTCCCTGGACATGTCCAATTTTTCGGTACTGTCCGGGGCATCCTCCGAGTGCAGCGCAGGGCAACTTATGTTTACCAGACAACAGCCCAAGTGTAGTTTTAAGTATGAAACACGAAGGAAATGTCCTTCATTCCAGCCCGGACGCAACTAATGTGTGGCGGAGAGCATTGTACTCATAGTTGGCAGATTTGTTTCTGTGTATGACAGGTGTCAAACATCCCATTGGTGAAACTGACGCAAAAACTATGAAAACGCTGTTTAAAGTTAGAGTTCTGTATTCAAGTGACAGCGGGAAAAAAACAAACACTGGAGTATACACTTTAAGTGTCTTTGAGAGAAAGCTGCTTTTTATTTTTTATTACTTTGAATAGAAAATACTTATTTTCTCAGAATATAATTTGACTTTGTGTATTTGTGTCCTGTATGACTTAAAAAGGGAGCTATCATTATTATAGGTTTATTTTCTAAAATAGAAGATTATTTCTATTTAGATTTTAAAGTAATTTCTTTAATGGTTGACTTGACTTTTTTTTTTTTTTTTTACCACATAGAGCATGCCTTAAAAAAAAGTATTTAAGTAAACCGAATATGATTGATGTATTTAAGGATTGGAACAAGTTTCGTCTATTATAGAAATCAAAATAGGGTCACTCTATATTATATTTAAATTGCCAACACAAATTTGCTTTAACTTTTTATTGAAAATATGACCTTGAAATGATTTATGAAACATATTTTGGACATGTGTTGGTTTATTTGTGGTTTCAAATGAACAAAAGACAGGACATCAATGGTTTGGATACTTAAATTAATGGAAAGTGAATAAACTTAAAGAGTAGAAAGCAGCCATGGAAGGAATGAAGAAAAACCCTAAATGGGGAAGAAATATGCAACAAAAATAACTGTTTTATAATCGAATCGTAGCGTCCGAATCGTAAATCAAATCAAAATCGTGAGGCACCCAAGAAGGAAGACTCCCAGTGTACAGAAAGGCTGGAGATAGCCACCAACCCCTTTCCTGTCAGTGTATGTATGCATGGATGGATGGATGGAATACAGAAAGCAACAGTTTAAAGAGTCCAAGTGATGTAATTTCTTTCACAATCTCTCTCCAGATTAAATATGATTCTGCCCATTACCATGGGCTGTTCAGTAGAAGCAACAATTCTAATACAAATGTAGCTATTCTGAAGCTGTTGTGATCTTCACAACAGCCTACATAAAAAGGAAGAAAAAACTGTTTAATAGAAATTAGTTTTAGTGCTTGTATTAGAATAGAGACAACACAATTGAATTAGCGGGGACCTCAGAACTTGTACTTCTGTTTAAACAGAAAAAAGTTACTACAGTCTGGTGAACATACCCAACATATCTAGTATGTTTCACATTTCTGAACCAAATAAACCAGCTAATGAGATCTAATGCTTGTCAAGGTCAAGGCAACCCAAAGTGTTGAGCAGAGACAAAACTTTGTGTCTCTAAAAAATAAAATAATAAAAAAGCAAGGGTTTAATTTTCAGTTCAGTCCAAGCCTGTCTGATATACATTATGCTGTTTTACCCATTTGAATAATTTATTTCTCATGAAGCACAAAAAGACACTGAATTGGTTAACTGGAGAGAAATCACATTTTTGTGCTTTTCTTGTGACTAGGCATTGTAAAAACTGTTGCAGTATTGCCCCCTTTCTGGCAGTAATGAAAATCGTATTTCTGAGTGGAATGCTGTGGTTTAACTAAGCTGAAAACGACATTACCTCAGGCATGTATGCATCAGGGGCGATCAGTGGCTGGTGTTCATAGAGATATGCTACGGCCTCAAGACTAAGGGCAGGAGAGGGCGAACCAGTCAGATAAATGCAAGCATTATTAGAGGATTGAGTTTCGCAAATTACCACTTTGTGCCGAGTCTAAAGATGTAAAAATCCAGAAGCCAACTTAAAGAGGTATATGACAAGTTACAACAGCATCCCCCCCCCAAAAAAAACTGAAAAACCCAGGGGCCTCCATGATTGCACAACCACTAAAGCAGTTAATATTTTTGGTGACAGTACAACAGTGAGGGAGATGTGTCATCTTCACAGGCTTTAAAAAAACAACAACTCACTAAGAAATAGCTTGGGATGGTTTGATACTTGACGGTGGTGTCAAGAGAACAACTTGATCCGGAACACCACCAAAACCAGAGGGACTAAAGAAACAGAAACGGCCTAAAGCCGTGCATTAACTTCCGGTTCCTGTTGATACATATGCAGTAGGGTTTCTAAAGAAATACAAACACCAGCAGTGGTTAAGAAGGCATATTTACTTACTTACTTACTGTAGGTCACATATTAACAACCAGCTGGCCATGAAACAGCTTTTGTCTTTCACTGCTGTTCCACTGAGAGTCTCGAGATACTGTCTCTCAACAAGGTACGTCAGCAGCTCTTCAATGGATAATACAGCCTCCAGTGAGTCAGCATCTCTACATAAAAAAACAAAATCAATGGTTTTCCTATAAAGAAAAAAATACTCTCTTTAGCTAACCCAATACCTTAGAGGGTGTACAAGCCTCATCATTCCCACCTGAGTTAATAGCTGTTACAGTTTTTATCCTATGGAAGGCGCAGCAGGGCCCTCACATCATATAGGCACCTAAGAACCAGTTTGACTAATACAGTAACTTACTGTTTTCCAAGAGAGCCATATTTACACTCATTATGATCGTGAGCTGACAATAAAGGTATTCTGATTTTGAACATTTACATTATGTGGCTAAATTTACCTAAATTACCTCCAACAAAGTCAATTAAATGGATTAAAGCTCATCATATGACAGTAACTTTTTGAGGGATAGCACATTTTTTTAACTGAAAATTATTTTCACAGTTGTGCATGTAATTTCGCACCACCCATATGTAGCATCACAAGTGTTAAATAGCTGCTTCTTTATGAATATTTGCTCTGAAAATGTTTTTTATATTTGTCTATTTTGTATTTTATTCCCAACCAATAACTTTCTACTGCCATCATTGTGTACTAAACAAAATATTTTAAAGAAAATACTATCGGAAGAGTCAGTCATGCAAACACCGCCTGAAATTGAAAACAGAATCAGGCGGTCTCTTTGTCTGAGGTAATCATTCCCAAACAGCTCACAGAGCCAGCAGTGATACACTGTGACACAGACACACTCTGAGTGTCTGTGTGGGGATGAGCTGCTGCTCTGTGGAGGATCAAGAGGATTCAGAAGGAGGAAGCCCAAGTAAGTCACAGAATCCTTGAGTGACAAACCCAAGCTGCAGATTTCATCTTCTTATCAACTGGAAGGCTTTACTACCAATGAAGTGTGTGACCAGCCACCTCAGCGAGACGCTGTGTTGCTTTTATGAAACATGGTAATCGCATATCATGGGGTATCTAATATCTCAGCATTGTCTCTTTAGACGACCGTGATTACAAAGTGTCAAAAACATAAAGACGCAAATACGTAGATACAGTTATATTCATATAGTCAGTCATGTAATAAAATTTAAAATAAAATAAGCACAAACTAAAATCAACATCTCAGGTGCTGTCAAAAGTCAAGGCAAGGTTTTAAGAAGTCATTTTAAAATAGACAGTGACGTAGTAGTAAGTCATTGCACGTTTTAGGAGTTGTCACAGCAAAAGTGTAGTCTCCTCTAAATTGTAAAAGGTCTGTACTTGTATAATGCTTTATTTAGTCCTTGAGGATCCCAAAGCGCTTCACACTACATTCAGTCATTCACGCACACATTCACACACTGGTGATGGCAGGCTACATTGTAGCCACAACGGCCCTGGGGCACACTGACGGAACCAGATAGACAGCTTTTGTCTTCCACTGCTGTTCTGTAAGCCTATGGTTATATTTTGCTTGCCCAGTTGTTTAAAGCAATAACTTGTTCTTTTTAGTAGTCCAATGACATGAAGTGTTGAAGATGACCAAATGCTTTCAACTCAAATATCACATGTAATCAGAAATGTATTATGCCAGTCTTTTAGGCCAGGGGGCCCCAACCCCTCGGCCCCGGACCACTACACGGGTCATTTGGTACCGGGTCGAGGACCACACAGAAAGAAAAAATTACTTGGAGTATTTGTTGTATTCATTTTCCGAGTCTAAACAATATTTTATTTTGAAATAGGACCGCATTTTCTCTGTTACATCTGGCTATAACTCACTCTTGACGCATGTCAAGACGCTTGCCCCAATCATGTGATACATCACCGCCAAAAGCAATCCCACAAGCTAAACAAATTATTAGAAAAAATTATTAGAAAAGTTTCTTTGAGAAAAGGAAAGAGATGAGCCTACGACTTCCAAGAAAAAGAAAGCTACGTTTAGCAGACGATACCGGGAGTCTTAATTAAAATATGGATTTATCGTGACAGGCAATTTCCACGTACCAAGCCCCTGCTCTGTGTAAGATGCGGCAACAAAGCCTTTAAAACTGCCCCAGATGGGACAGTCTCATTACAGAGAAACAGCCTCACTGATTCAGCGTTGTGGTGAGTTGTATATTCCATGAACTTTATATTTGTTCTGGTGGTAAATCTTATTTTAAAGAAATGTTCAACTTTACCATAGTAACCTGAGATTGTTAGGGGGCAGACAGGAGGTTAGTCATGTTAGTTTGTTGGTGCGATGATATGGGGATGCTGCTATTAACGTTACTAGTACATACTGGATTTACATTTATTATTATTATTATTATATTTAAAAATAACCCAGTTTTTTATGCCGACCGTATCTTTTATTTTGCTGCATTTATCCGCCACACCCTAAAGGCCGGTCCGTGAAAATATTACCTGATATCAAACTGGTCCATGGTAAAAAATAAAAAAAAGTTGGAGACCAATGTTTTAGTCTAAAGTATCCACCATCAGAGTAAGTCTTTTTTTTTAAAGATGCTGTGCAAGCTAAACCTTAGCAAAAAGTCTTATTTTAATTATTGTCCTACATTTAGAAAACTGTTGCAGTGGAGTTTGTGGAAAAAGAGCTGACTGCTTCATGTTAACTCTCTGTGAAACAGATGACAATTCCCAATGATGGAAGTCTTCAGATTAGGACCACAGGTAGCCTTGCAGGCCAATTACCTGTTTCCAACCAAAACAAACTTTGTAAGCTGCATTTGCAATTTTTCTACAATAATGAAATAAGCATTCTAGTGATTGTCTAGCATAGAGTATCTTCGTAAAAAACATTACAAATTGATAAAATCCCCTCAAAACTGCATGCATTTTTAGGGCAGACAGCAATACTATTTACAGTGGTATCATTTAGCTTAAAGAAAATCGCTCCCTGTCCAACCTGTTGATAACCTATGAACTGGTACATGTTGGGTATTTGATGAGAAATAGTTGGGAAAAAATGTAAGTAAAATAATGAGGAAAGCTTTTAATTTAAAAACTAAAAGTTAATTTCACTTACGAGTTATGAAAACTGAAAAGCCACCTACATTATAAGAAAACTGAAAAGCTCATTCTTCTCCCCATTCTGGTACATCATGCAATTCAGGCTGATTAGGAGCACACCAGCAGTTTCGTAAAGTGAATCCGTTATGCTTGCAGAAAGCTTCATCTTTTCCAGGTGCCATGCTCCAGTGATAGACAAAAGCAGCTTATTGATCCAACTGTCAGCTTCCTGAGAGGAGCTAAATCTGCTCTATTAGTGCGGCCACTGGGTGAACACAGAGGAATCTGGGGTCAGGTGGTGGAAATGAAAGGGAGATCCAGTTTGTACCGACAAGAAAGACCATTTGAGTTTTTATAAGGACTTGTTGATTTTGAAAGCTGTTTACATGTGTAACTCTGGGCGGGGCTTTTACAACAGTGTATCATATTTGAAAATGACTTTACTGTGCATTTATGGACCTTTCTGTACAGAGATGTGAAAAAAAAGGAATACGCAAAACCATCAATAGACCGTTTTCAGTCTCTAAAGCCAAGATAACAAACAATGTGTCAGCAAGTGACTAAAACATAAGCCAAGACCACCAAGCTAAAAGTTTCCCAACGAGACAACGGTGCAAACTCTCTCAGCATGTATAACACAGACCAGCAAGCAGGTTTATCAGTCCATAACCATAAAAAGCCTTGCTGTCAGCATATTTACATCCTACTCATTCTTATCCGCTCTGTTGTTTACTCTTCCCTAGCTGCGCACATCATTCATCAGACTGCAACTTTACATGTCCAAGTACGCGTGCGTCAGGACCAAAAACAACATGCATCACCACGAGCTCATAATGGCTGATCCAATCAAAGGGACTCGGGGAAAAAAAAAAAAAAAAAAAAAATATCCAGATGTAGCGCACATTAATTAAGCCCTTGTCATGAAATGAGTGAGTTAATCATCTTGCCTTGAAATGCGAAGAGGAAAGCAGCGCAGGGGATCCAAACGCTGTGGATCCAGAAGTAATGCATGGTGTCTTCTCCTCAGCTCCAACAGCGCAGAAAGTCCTGCAGAGGAAACTTGCTGAGGTTCGGTGTCCTGGGACAATATCCGACTCAAGACACAGAGCTCAAAGAGGAGCAGATCTGCAGCAGCAGAAAGGGACGCAAGGAACAAACAGTGGAGGTGCTGCAGAAACCCTGGACAAAGTCACTCTTCGTAAGGCGGCTGCTGCTGGGTGTGCGCCTTTATTTCTTGACTTGCTCTGCCATCTAGTGTCTGCGGACACACACACACACGCACACACACACACACACACACACACACACACACACACACACACGCACACACACACACACAGAGAGAGAGAGAGGAGAAACAGGTGTGTTCATTAGCCGCTGAGCTCAAGGTGTCACCATGGACATTATAGCAATCCGATGTGAAATTGGGGTTTTGAAGAGCGTGTCCTGAATGAATCAGTGTTAACTGAGGTTGTCATAGAAATGTCTTTCAGGAGGCCTACTCTGACTAATCGCGTTTATCTGCTGTGAAAAGCTGATAACAGTAGTTTCAGTAAAAGTCCAGAAATGAAAGCAAATATCAGTAAAATTCTGTTGTTTTGAAATAACCTTTGACTTTGGAAATAAAACAGCGCATTTTAATGATCCAAATCATACGGCAAATTATTTGTCTTCTTTTACCTATATTACTTTAAGAGCTAATAGGAGATTAAAATAGTATAATACTGCAATTCAGTTCATTGTAAAAATGTAGGCGAAGCCAGACTTTACCTAATGATATTTATTCCTCATCAAAATGAATCAGGGACTGCTAAATATCTTGGATGGCAAAAATAGAGTTCTTTTCCTGAGCACTGTTACCATTTGTGGCCTGCAAGTTTCTGCCAAAGCCCATGCTCACAGAGACCTCATCAGACTTCAGAAAGTAGTGTTGAGAGAGAAGAATGAGAAAAGTATATGTTTCTGTTAGAGAAGTGATATGACAAATAAGCATCCATCCATCCACTGTGTGCACCCGCTTCTTTCTATAAACATCCAATTTTGAAAACATTTAAATACCATAGTATATAAAGTATACTTTGGAACTTATTTTAAAAGATTCCAATGTATTAAATGTAAACATCAATAAACTAAAGGTACATCTGGAGACGATAGATAGATAGATAGATAGATAGATAGATAGATAGATAGATAGATAGATAGATAGATAGATAGATAGATAGATAGATAGATAGATAGATAGATAGATAGATAGATAAAAAGACATTTGTTCACGGGTGTTCATTATAATAATTCAAAGAGGATTGCGTTGATTGGTCGTAGGAAGGAGGGGGGATGACGCTCCACTGCAAACACTCTCCAAAAAAACAACATGGCTCACGTTATGAATGAACCCGACCTCGCCTCAACCTACGGAATCCAACCGTTTATGAACGAGCCTGACTCTGAACCAGAGCTGGAAAGTGACGATGTCGAACCGATGGAAGGACGTCTACAGCAAGATGTATCGGAATGGTAAAGGCAACCATTTGATCAATAATGTGATAAAACGCTTGTTAGTTTCTACAAAATAGGTTTACCTTCTTATAAAGTCAATTATGACAACAACAGCGGTGTAGTCTTCTTCAGTAATGGCGGCTGGGCTCGGCTGAATGTGAGGGTGAGAGGGCGGGGCGAGCTCCAGCAGCATTGGTCTGCTATGTTCATAAATGGTAAAATCCGGCCGTTTTGACGTAAAACCGGCACAGAAATCAAAACCACATTTTTGAGGGCGCATGCACGTGAACTGCACGTGAGGTGGTTAGAGAAGCCAATGGTAAACAAATGCTGCACTTTTTAATATTGGCTTACTGCCCAGTGTAATATCATTAGAAAACCATATTATACATGTTTTCACATGGAAAAAAATGAAAATTTCAGGTGATGACCCCTTTAAATGTTAATTCTATATAAAAAAAATGTATGAGCTATAAAATAAGTGTTTGCAATGCAGTTCACTTGACTATATAGCCTTGTAGCCTCGCTGAGACATTTAGTTGGTAAAATGATCTAATATCCTCTCACAAGAAAGCAAATTAAATATTGGCTTGGTATTTATGCAGCATTACATACAAAAGAAACTGTAATTTGTTTATTAGTAAGGCCCAGTTTTACTGAGCGTAGTTTTCCTGTGGCATTCAAGAAACATAAAACGTTTAAATTGAGCTGAGCTTAAGTGACCTAATGGATCAATGAACTCCTCATTAAGTACCAGAGAATAACTCCGTCCACTGCAACACTGCCATGGTCCACTTTGACTTTAACACCAAAGAAGAGCTCTACTTACAGCTGCTCATATATTTTGCATTGTTCCTTTAAACCAATAAGGCTTCATTTATGCATTTTCCTCCTCTCTCCTTTCTTATTGATGTGTGCGACACTTTTTGCCTGTAAGCTTTAACGTCAAGCGTAAATTTAGTCAAATATTACATGAAGCAACAAACAACCACGGAGTTCAGATCTGTGGATGGATTGGTGGCACCAGCCCAATATCCATTTCAAGAACGCGGTCAGTACGGGGTCCAGCACTGACATGGGATCAGATCAGCTCCACCTCTAAATACAAAACAACAGAAGGTATGGTAAATGATGTTCACGCAAAAAGTCAATCAAAGAAAAATGTTACTGATCATTGTGTTTTTTTCGTTGCTTCTTCAATAAAAATAAAATTGCACGTTTTTTCTGGTAACAACCCAACAGCACATGTGGCAGATGACCTGAATAATGTCACATTGTGGCCACAATTGTCTATCACCCATAACTAGAAATTTACAGAAATATTTATTGGATGATTAGGGTATATTTGTTTTTTTGTCGCCTGTTTTAACCTAGTGTCAGCCAGAATACCACTTAAACTGGGATTTAGTTCAGGATGTGATCACAGGCAAGGATTTCAGGCAGAGTAAAAAGGAGGACATGCTGTAAAACACGCTGCAAATTACCGAGCCATAGAAACGATCTGTCCCTGTCACAACTTGTGTCAGCATATATATCTCCTGGTACTGTATGTGGTATTCCAGTAAATAAACAAAATACAGAAAAATGGGTACAAGATGACTGGTTGCGTTACATAGAATGTATATTAATAAACTAAGCTACCATACTTTTGTGCAAAATACCACTAATCACAATGGCAGCATGCATTTAAGTGAACTATAAACTTAACCATGGGCCACACATCACTAACAGGCAGAATGAAATAAACACGCAGAACAGCAGCTTTGGACATGTGAAAACAGGCAACGGACACTCATGTTTTGAGGTCTTTTGCTGTAACCAAAAACTAATGTATCCCTGAATGGTCAAAACTGTGCAACAGAGAAATCACCCCATATAAGCTGATGAAAATCTAACTTTTAAATACTTACAATGAAGGCAAGCCATTAATTAGTCTCCGATACATCAGCCTTGACCGGTGACTGGCTGCCCAGAAAATCTAGTTTTCGATCATTTTCAATAAATAAGACCGTTCGTAACATTTGAAGTTGTTACTGCTGGGAGAATACTTGAATTTTGACATTTACAGTATCAGAGGTGTTTAAAAATGAGTTCCAGGGAAGGAGGACAAAAGGCGTTGAAAGTTGTTTGAAGAAATATTTTTCCACAGAGGCATGCTGGTTAGGCTGCATGTTTATACAGTGGTTAGCACTGTTACCAGTTAGCATATGAGCTATAATGGGCAAAAAAAAAACATAACACTGTTTTACGCTTCTGCTTGCCTCCTCCTTTCAGCCAACTAGCCATCCAAATGATAAATCATTCAGCACAGTCCTGTGCTTGAGAGATTAATACTATGTCCCAATGAATAATGGGTTTTGGTGTGAAATGTTTAATAACCCAAAACAAAAGCGAGTGAGAGTTTCATTATTCACCATGAAACAAGTCCTGTGGCACCATCAACTGAGAGGAAGAAGCTGTTACTCCAAATTCTAAATAAAAATTCAAGTTACAGACAGGAAATACATTTAGGGACAAATAACTTCATTTCTGAGTAATGTACAATTGAAGTGTTTGATCATAATGATCATCATTACATTGGGAGGGAAGGGGGAAAGCTTGCAAGCCTGAGAACCCCCAACTGTGAAGTATGGGGGTGGCAGCATCATGTGGTATTTTTTTGTTGCATGTGTGGCTGGCGCGCACAAAATAGATGACATCCCAAGGAAAGAAAATTATATGGAATTACTGAAGCAACATCTCAATACATCAGCGAGGCAGTTAAACCTTGGCCACAACCAGGTCTTAAAAATGGACAATGACCCTAAGCATGGCACCAAATTAGATACAAAGTAGCTTAATGACAACAAAGTCAATGTGTTGGAGAGGCTGTCACAAAGTCATGATCAAAGCCACATGGAAGATTTTTGGGCAAAACATGAAAGTTGACTCAGTCACACAAGTTCTTTCAGGAGGAATGGGTCAGGATTCCAGCAAACTTGTTTTAAGCTCACAGAGGGTTACCCAGAATCTTTGACCCAGGTCTCACTGTCACATAAGAAATTCTCACAAATATTGAGGGCATATATAAAAACTTCTGAATTTGAAGAAAGTAATAAAAAAAATGCACAGTGGCGCAGTTGGTAGTACTGTTGCCATTCAGCAAGAAGGTCCTGGGATCAAATCCCAGCCTGGGGTCTTTCTGCATGGAGTTTGCATGTTCTCCCTGTGCATGCGTGGGTTCTCTCCGGGTACTCCGGCTTCCTCCCACAGTCCAAAAACATGACTGTTAGGTGAATTGGTTTCTCTAAATTGCCCGTAGGTAATTATGAGTGTGTGTGTGTGTGCATGGTTGTTTGTCTGTGTGTCTCTGTGTTGCCCTGCGATGGACTGTACCCTGCCTCGTTACTCTTGCAATTTTCAAACAGAGGTTATACAGCCTAACTGACTTGAAACAGGAAAAGTGTAATCTAATTTCAAGTCAGATTTTCTCCCCCCATTTCCCAAGTTGAACTTTAGAAGAGGTCGGGAAATATCATAATATATAAACTCGTTGATGTACTTCCCCTATCCACTGAATACACTTTACTTCTTTTCTTTTCTACTCTTCACTTATTCCATTAAGGGAACATTTCTGCTATAGATGACTCTGTGTCACCTTTGCTGGAAAATTTAAAGTAACATTTGTAGCTTTATGCTCTGTCTCCTAGTGGTGTAAGAAAAAGGCTATTGAGAAGTAATTTCTATCCCAGATTAACTCTTGCAGAAAATTAAATGTCAGGGTTTATAAATTTACAACTTTCAACTCCTTCCCTCGGCTATTTTCTTTGACTTTGGTATATTAGAAGTTACATGTCACACATGCTAATGCCCTCTCACACACCCGTGAATGTTATATGTGACTTCTGTAAAAAAAATAAAAATCTTTTTTTCCCCTTTACTAGGCTGTGCATTATGAGTTTCTTACTTCTAAAGAAGATTGTTTTTTTTCCAATCACTGTCACTAAACAAAGTTCAATAGTTCACTCAACTCTTCATCAAAGTCCAAATTGTTTCTTTTGAAGACTTTCTTCGTTTTCAACTTGAAGCTATTATTTTGCTGAATCTGTCTTCATCTTTTGCCTCTGTTTCCTATTCGCCTCTAGATGGACTGCTCTGACCTCAGACTCAGAAGGCTAACAACATCTATTGAACTTCTGCAATGAGACCAAAGAGCTTCTGGCAATGTGGCCAGGGACAAACTGCTGCTTTATTTTCTTATGTATTTATTTGTAAAAAAATATATAAAGACTTTGTTTGCCGTTATTCTCATCCTGCTTGAAAATATTCATGTTTAATATTTACCACAGTAAATAAATACATAAATATTTAATTGAATAAATAAATAAATAAATAAATAAATAAATAAATAAATAAATAAATAAATAAATAGCAAATTAAATACAAAAATAATAAAGAAAACAATATTTTAGTCTGTTTTTCACCTGCCTTGTCCCCCTTCAGAGAAAAAAAACTAAATTGTGAATTAAAAGTGCCACTATGTTTGCGGTGTGTCCATGACATAAAATAATTTCTAATATATTTGACTTAATAGTTATGTTGGCCGAGAAAACCTCTTGAGTGTAGGACATGTACTAAATGAGTGATCACTGCGGCTTTAACTGACCAACATAAAGTTCGATTTGTCTGACCTTGCAGCACAAACAGACAAATGCTAGATTTGGGCAAACCAAGTTCAGATGAATCACCTCATTATTAGTTAGAAACATTATTATTATTATTAATAAGATTATTAATATAATTATTTGTGTGGAAGATAAATAAATTACATTTTTATTACCAATGTTCTTCTTTTATTGGCTGTGTGAAGATGTAAAGTATCTAAATTATAGTTCAAAGGAGTTTATAAGTTTAAATGTATTCTCTGCGAAGCCAGTTAGATAGTGTTTGCAACTAATGTGTATTGAAATCAATCACCCTAATTTGAAGGTTTTTTATTTTATTTGTGAATAATTATAATGCCTGAGATCATGTGATGCAAATTATCTAAAATACTACAAAGAAACCTAATTGAGACAAAATGGAGATCAATACATAATATCAAGGGATGGCTGCTTTCTGGACAACACACACAAGGAGACGTTAATGTGGATAGGACCGTGTAATAGATGTCGAAAGTGTTTTTTCAGGGACAGCATTGTGTATTCAGTTTGCAAACCGGAGGCTTGAAAGGCTTTGTTTTTCTGCATTATAAAGCACCTGTGAGCTTCTCAGGCAGGGGATGTCTGCCATTTCCTCACTTTCTGTTACCCACATGGATTTGTGTGTTTTTACAATAAACCGAATAATTATAACAGTCAAAAGCAAAGGAACCATTTTAAATCTAAATATACACTTGCAAATATAGATTATATCTTCTGTATCACAACAATACATAACACTGTCAGAGTCAATGAATATGGGGATTTGTTGATTTTGGGGATATGTTCAGCACAACAGAAACTTGGAAGATTGAATTAGTAAATTTTTTTAATTTGTATCTGTATTTTTGGTGTTATTCCCACTAGACAGAGTTAGACCTGTGCAATTTTGTGTGCAAACTTTTCAAACTCTGAAAAGTACCAGTGGTTTTGATTTTACAAGAAGAAAATTAATTAAATGTAGGCTTTTCGCAAGGTTTCAGCGAGTGATTATGGGCACTTCTTTTGCCATTCCTTTCGAAGTGCATTTATGAGGTCAGACACTGATGTAGCGTGGAAAGATTTGCCTCTCAGTGTCTTATGTAATTTGCTCCTCACGTTTTCTGTCAGGTTGAGGTCAGAACTCATGAGCAGTAATGTTAGAACAGGACGGCCCATCCCCAAACGTTTTCCACAAAGTTAGAAGTAGGACATTTTTGAAACTGTCCCGGCACGCTCAAGCAATAACTGTGTTAAATTTGTAAACTATGTTTAGCTATGGCAAAATATTTCAACCAACAGTCTTGTATATGCACAAAATCTAGACTAAAACTAATTTGAAAAAGTTCACTAGAGAGACGAAAGCATACAAGAAATGAATGACATGTTTTGTCAAGGAATAAAAATGAGACTAACATGTTCTAAGAAGATGAAATAGTCATGTGACAATATGGGACTAGTTGGAAAACCAACTAATGAGATTTACAGGTCCTTCTCAAAAAATTAGCATATTGTGATAAAGTTCATTCTTTTCCATAATGTAATGATAAAAATTAAACTTTCATATATTTTAGATTCATTGCACACCAACTGTAATATTTCAGGTCTTTTATTGTTTTAAAACTGATGATTTTGGCATACAGCTCATGAAAACCCAAAATTCCTATCTCAAAAAATTAGCATATTTCATCCGAACAATAAAAGAAAAGTGTTTTTAAAATAAAAAAAGTCAACCTTCAAATGATTATGTTCAGTTATGCACTCAATACTTGGTCGGGAATCCTTTTGCAGAAATGACTGCTTCAATGCGGCGTGACATGGAGGCAATCAGCCTGTGGCACTGCTGAGGGGTTATGGAGGCCCAGGATGCTTCGATAGCGGCCTTAAGCTCATCCAGAGTGTTGGGTCTTGCGTCTCTCAACTTCCTCTTCACAATATCCCACAGATTCTCTATGGGGTTCAGATTGACCACAGTAATACCATGGTCAGTAAACCATTTACCAGTGGTTTTGGCACTGTGAGCAGGTGCCAGGTCGTGCTGAAAAATGAAATCTTCATCTCCATAAAGCTTTTCAGCAGATGGAAACATGAAGTGCTCCAAAATCTCCTGATAGCTAGCTGCATTGACCCTGCCCTTGATAAAACACAGTGGACCAACACCAGCAGCTGACATGGCACCCCAGACCATCACTGGCTGTGGGTACTTGACACTGGACTTCAGGCATTTTGGCATTTCCTTCTCCCCAGTCTTCCTCCAGACTCTGGCACCTTGATTTCCGAATGACATGCAAGTACTTTGGACCACTGAGCATCAGTCCAGTGCTGCTTCTCTGTAGCCCAGGTCAGGCGCTTCTGCCGCTGTTTCTGGTTCAAAAGTGGCTTGACCTGGGGAATGCGGCACCTGTAGCCCATTTCCTGCACACGCCTGTGCACGGTGGCTCTGGATGTTTCTACTCCAGACTCAGTGCACTGCTTCCGCAGGTCCCCCAAGGTCTGGAATCGGTCCTTCTCCACAATCTTCCTCAGGGTCCGGTCACCTCTTCTCGTGGTGCAGCGTTTTCTGCCACACTTTTTCCTTCCCACAGACTTCCCACTGAGGTGCCTTGATACAGCACTCTGGGAACAGCCTATTCGTTCAGAAATTTCTTTCTGTGTCTTACCCTCTTGCTTGAGGGTGTCAATGATGGCCTTCTGGGCAGCAGTCAGGTCGGCAGTCTTACCCATGATTGCGGTTTTGAGTAATGAACCAGGCTGGGAGTTTTTAAAAGCCTCAGGAATCTTTTGCAGGTGTTTAGAGTTAATTAGTTGATTCAGATGATTAGGTTAATAGCTCGTTTAGAGAACCTTTTCATGATATGCTAATTTTTTGAGATAGGAATTTTGGGTTTTCATGAGCTGTATGCCAAAATCAACCGTTTTAAAACCATAAAAGACCTGAAATATTTCAGTTGGTGTGCAATGAATCTAAAATATATTAAAGTTTAATCTTTATCATTACATTATGGAAAAGAATGAACTTTATCACAATATGCAAATTTTTTTAGAAGGACCTGTAATCCTTGATTGTACCTTGTGGTAGGAAATGAAATGTTGCTTGATGACATTCAAATGAGGTGGGGGTTTTCATCGCACAATCTGCAGTGAGACCTCCCAAAAAAGTCATCACCGAGAAGAAAAGTTGATTTTAACAACAGACATCAGAGAGCTGGTCATCCTGGGATTTATACAGGGGTAAAAAGGTGTTTTGGAAACTAGGGCTGGGTATTGTTAGGAATTTCACAATTTGATTCATTTTCGATTCTTGAGGCTTCGATTCTATTTGATTTCGATTCAATACGATATTGATTTATTAGCTTCAATATCAATTCAATAATAAGTAAATATACAAGTAATTAAGTACCTGAGTATATTTTTAAATAAAAGAGCCAAATGTCGGCTTTTAACGTTGGTGGTGCAGGCTTGAACGGAGTGCAGCTGCTGTCCGCCATTTTGCTGTTTTGGTAATGCGTGTCTTGTACAACGCTGAACGCTCTCACTAGAGTGTTGCCCACATGGCTGCCACTGGCCGGTGGGCTGAATTGATTAATAGGATTTGATGAATCGATATTGAATTGAGAAACAAATAATTGCAATGCATTGCTGAATCGATATTTTTACCCAGCCCTACTATAAACCAATAACTGATTCATTGTGGTGTCAATGTTATCAATATAGAAGTAGCTGGAAGATACTGTCAGCACTACTAGCTGTCCCTCTATGGGAACTGATTCATCCAAAAGCATGTCATGCATATTTTTTTATTTCTTGCCAGCTTCATTTATTTCAGTTAACAGTACAGGTGTATAAACCAGCTCCACGCAGCCTTTGAGTGGTGTCACTACTGTGTGATATCACAGTGGTTAAATAGTCTAACAGAAGCTGCTAAAAAGATTGGGTGAAATGGAATGCATCTTAGTTCTGTTCTGGATATAAGAACTGTTGGAAAGAAAGCTAAAATAAACAGTTATAGACCCTTTCCAAAAAAATGTGATTATTATGGAAAAGTTTATTTATTTCAGTAATTCCATTCAAAATGTTAAACCTCCCTAGATTATAGATTCAGGGCCCACAACTTAAACGATTTAAAGTATTTAGTTGTTTATTTGTACATAATTTGGGCCTCCAGCTCATAAAACCCACAAAAACATGAATTCAAAAAGATTTGAATACTGTGAAGAAATCAACCCAAATTTTACAGGGCATGGATGTTTTAAAGTGTCACACAGTACTCATCTACTAAACTCAAAGCACCTGCATAGGTTTTCCCAGGTGTCCTTTAATTACTTCCCTTTGGTTAAATTTTCTCAATATGGGGAAGACTGCAGACTTGACAACTGGCCAGAAGACCATCATTGATATCCTCCATACGATGGGTAAGCCAGAAGAGGTCCAAGGGTTTGGAGGAAGATGGGTGAGGAACAGAACCCAAGCTGCTTGAGGTCAAGAAATATCCACAGTCAGTCATAATTTGGGGAGCAATGTCCTGTGCAGGTCTTGGTAAACTTTACTTTCTTAAATCCAAGGTCACCGGATCAGTCTACCAGAATGTTTTAGAGGACTTCATGATTCCTTCTGCTGAGGATCTGTATGGAGATGCAGATTTCATCTTCCAGCAGGAAGTGCCCCTGCCCATACTGCCAGAAGCACCAAAACCTGGTTTGATGCCCATACCATCACAGTGCCTGGCTAGCCAGCCAACTCGCTGGACCTAAACCCCATTGAGAATCTATGGGGTATTATCAAAAGGAAAATGAGGGGCACCGGATCTAAAAACAAATAGCTGACAGCAAGGATGAAGGAAATCTGGGCTTCCATAACTCCCAGGCAATGCCACAGCCTGATTGCCTCAATGCCACGGCGCATCGAGGCAGTGATTAAGGCAAAGGGATTCCCTACCAAGTATTGAAGATTGACATATTGTTTTAAATTTCATTTATATCGTTTTCCTTTTTTTTCTTTTTTTTTTTTGCAAAAACTGAGAAATTGTGATTTCTTTACAGTATTCAAATTTTTTAAATTCCTGTTTTCCTGGGTTTTATGAGCCAGAAGCCCAAATTATGTACAAATAAACAACTAAATAGTTGCAATTATTTAAGTTGTGGGCCTTGAATCTATAATCAATGGACGTTTAATGTTTTGAATGGAATTATGGAAATAAATAAACTTTTCCATGATATTCAGATTTTTTGGAAAGGGTCTGTATACATGCTTGCACTGGGATGTTTACACTTACAGTTTCTGATAGCATTTGAAGTTTATCTCTTATTCCTTCCCATTAAATCCTGAATATTTAAAGGATATAAATAAATATTTTGTGTGTATTATTTAGCAGCTTCATGGTACGTATAAATATATATATATATATATATATATATATATATATAATTTTAGTTTTGGAAGATAAGATAAATTCTAATTTGTTTCAGTTAAAATTTACTCCTGGACGTTCACATTTTATGATGAATCTAGAGGGCTTTTCTCTTCTAGAAATTTTATTTAAGAGCTGCATTTTGTTTCAATTGTAGGCTCAAATGTATCTAAGACATATGCCCTATATCTAACAGAAAGTCCCCCATTTTGATTTGAAGTCACCATTTTGAAGTTATGAAACTCCTGTGGATTTTGATGTACTAAACTAAAATTTCCTTAAAAAAACCTCCAATGATCAAAAGGTCGTGTATTGATTGTTGGAACTACACCAAGCTTTCTTTTGTTTAAGTAAATGCAAACACACAGTAGAAAGCCATAAACACTCACCTCACTGATGTTGCAGAAAAGAAAAAACTAAATTATTACCCTTGTTTGATTGTATTTCCAGGGGGGTCAAAGATGTTCTTTTTAAAAAACTTAAATGAGTAAGAGGATGAACAAGGAAATGTTGATTGGAATTCAGACTATGCAATAGGCCCTAAAGATTATCACATGTGGTGATAGGAACTGCATTAGGACTATTGTTCAGCCAGCTATAAGCTATTTCTTTCCTATTTAACTGGATTTCAATAGGGCCATTCATGCTGCATGCATTATCAGTTGACACCATTTGACTTTAATGAATGTTTTTTTTTTCCGTTTTTTTTAGTCTAGAACTAATATACATAAAGAATGTGTGACTGAAATTGGAATTTCCTTTCGGGCAGCTGAAGCTGAATGTTTGTTTAAACACTGCCCTCAAGTGGACGATTGGACACCAACACTTAGAATTACGCTCCAAATTACTTTTTTTTTAAATGCCACACACAAGTGCTGAGCTTGTAAAAAAAAAAAGGCAACTGCTATGTAATAGTCAGCAGAGCATCGCAAATGCACATAAACCCTTATGCAGCATCCTGCAACGCTACTGTGGAACTCTGAATTTTTACATAGACAGCATGTCAGTTTTGCAGTATTACACAATTTATCTTGGGAAATGAAAATAAGGAGCGTTTGAAGAAACTACAATGCTTATATGCTTTCCATGCAATTATTCTGCATAGCTTGCTCTTTATACGGGTGTCTTCACAGCCCCACGGCAGCACCTGAGGCTCCATGAATTAGTCTGAATAAGGTTTCAAATAGCACTGAAACACAGCTTTAGCAGTTTTCCCTGTCTATTATGGATAAAACATTTTATATTTCATGCAGAGTCTGTATCTCAATCATCTCTAAAATATGAGGACACCATTTCAGATTCTTTTTTTTTCTTTCACATGCAAGACTTTGCAGAAATATTACTCCTTGTTTCAAAAAAAGAAGTCCAGTTTTTAGTTTATATCTAAACAGATGAAACTAGAAAAATGTAAGTCTTTGGTCTACCTAAAAAATGCTACATGACAGAAAAAAAGAATTTTATTTGAAAATTAAACTATAAACAATGTATTTTTCCTTTCTGGTTCTCAAATATGGACCACCTTCTGTTGGTGTACTCCATAAAGTCCTGATAAAATACACTGATGTGTGTTTATAACATCTCAAAATGTGAAAAATGTCAAGGAGTAGAAACACTTTTGCAAGTAACAGACATGTATAAGACGGTCACAGAAAGATTAACAAATGAGGATGATGCCGGCTAGAATGTATTAACCATATTTATTTACTACAAGTCCAGTGTTTTTGTTTTTCCCCCATATAATCTCAACCCCATGGTTAGAACATGTTTTTTTTTTGCTTTTCATGTCTTTACATATTTACATATTTAAATTGGTTTTACTGTTGGCAACATGTCATATTTATCTGTATAACACAAGCCATACACCACCTTCTTTTCTACTGTCCATCTTCATGGCTGTAGCGAAAGATGACATATTTGATAAATCTGGGATAAAAACTCAGCAGATTCTCACACATATCCTACGAAATAAGCGTAGATTACAAATAGTATAAGCTCAATTTAGCTTTTCCACCCTGCCATACGTTTAGAGATGTTTAAAGCCAAAGACCTACAGAAGAGGAGTGGCTTGTAAAGCACTGGGAGCCAGAGTTCAGGGCAGCAACACTGGGGGAAATGGAAAAAAATGAGATCCAAACACGTAATAAACATGTCCAATTTGTCAGAACAACAACAACAAAAAAGATAATCTTTTTAGATCTCCTTTGGCTTTAAGGTACTTACAGGTGCATCTCAAAAAATTTGAAAACTGTGTACAATTTTGATAATTTGGCTTATAGCTAATAAAACCCCAAATTGGTTTTTCTCTCTTAAAAATTAGAATACTAAACAAAATGTATCTAGGAACGGCGTAAGCTTTCAAAATTTGGTCTGGACTCTTTTGCATGACAACTGCATCAGTGCAGTATGACATGGAGGCACTTGGACAGTAGCTCTACTGAGATGTTCAGGAATCCTGCAGGTTGCTTTTTTTTTTGTTGTGTTTAACTTGTCTGCATTGTTGGGGCGGTTATCTCTCATTATCCTCCTGACAAAACTCCATAGGTTTAGGCCCAAGAGTTTGCAAAGTGATACCATGGTAAATAAAGTAGGTATTGGTATATTTGGCAGTGTTGGCGGGTCCTGCTGGTAAATAAATATCTTCATACAGCATGTCATCAGAGGGAAGGTTGAGGCTCTCAAAAAAATTCCCAATAGATGGCAGCATTGCTTTTGGTTCTCCTAAAACAGAGCGAACCTAGACCAGTAGAACACACAGTCACCTAGATTATCACTGACTGTCAAGCGACTTGGATTTTGAGCCTCTCTGTTCTCCCAACATGCGCCATGTCCTGGATACATTTGTGTGTGTGGTGGCTTTTGAAACATTGCATCCACATGCAGTCCAGGTCATTTGAATCTCCCCTGAAGTCTTGATTGGGCTTTGCTTCACAATACTCTCAGGGCTGTGGTTATCCATGTAGCTTCAGCATCTTCTTCTACAACATTATTCCCGCCCATTTAACGGTAAAGCAATCTTTACTAGCCTCTTTAGGCTACTGTCAGCTCTTTCATATTATCATGTAGGCCAAAGCATAACATTTCTGAGTTAAAAATCTAAATTTTCTAGTATGTGATAATCAAATTTTCTGGGAATTGAATTTGAGATTTTACTAACTGTAGGCCATATTAATCCAAATTTGAAAAAAAAAAATCACTGTGCGCAGTGAAATTCTATTACGGATGACTCTGTTATGTAACTGAATCGATTAAATATATTTTGATTATATTCTCATTCATTGAGGTGCACATGTATAAAGTAATAGGTGCAAATTATTTAGCTCTTCCTCACATACCATCGAACAAAGAAGAAAAGAGGAAAAACAAAGAAATGTGGGATTTACAAGAGCGAAGAGTTGTTTTCCCTGTAGTGAGACCTGGGCCAAAGCTTGTGGTTGATGAAGTCTGGCTTTCAACACAACCTGAATGTATCTGATTCCTCTAAATATGAAGAGAAAACTTAAGTCACAAGTCATTTTATCATTACTTCTGGAAAAGATCTGGGGGGAAAATGAATTTCAAATGAGACCTAAAGATCCAAATCTATGGTGGGCAACAGCGAATTGGTATAAAACACACAGACATTGAATTAAAACCTGATCCAATTGTCAGGATATAGCAGTAAACATTTGATTTGATTGCTCCAATAATTTCACTGTTTGGTAGAATTAAAACACAGTGTGTTTAGTTTGATTTCAGTCTTTAAAATACAGTTAATTCAATTCAATTCAATTCAAAAATACTTTATTGATCCCAAAGGGAAATTAAGACAATTTGCTCATTAAAAGGAGTGACATTTTAAATTAAATAGAGTAACTGTATTAAGGTTAATGTCATATAGAGTTTCAAAAGAAACATAAATTATGAAGATGTTTACTTTGTAAATATAGCCAAGGTAAATGACCAGAAATGAATGCACACGAATAGAAATGAGAATTATCAGATTTGGAAACACTTGGAAGTGCTCCTGCTTGTTAATCTGCCTGTGAGATTTGATTAAATACAATTACAGAAGGTCAGAAACACAGGTCTACCACACACAGCCATAGGTGTCAGTTGTTTATACATCCTACATGTGGGCCACTCATGTAAAAACATATTTTATTAGATAAAGACATTTGTTTAAAATAACACTATTTCAAAGATAGCCTGTTGTTAAAGTAAAAAAACAAAAACCCCAAAACAAAACAATACAGTATAAGTGTTAGGACAGGTAAGATGAAACGTGTGTCAGAACACAAAATGTTTTTTTGATTCTCAATCTAGCCTACTGTTTTAATATGTACAGTAGAAAACACTAAATGTGAGCTTCAGTTGAGAAAACAAAATACTGTATAAAATCCTCTTGCTTCCATATGAAGCACGTATGAAATAAGACATCTTTCTTCCATCTTAAAGCAGCACTGACAAGGTGTGAGTCAGAGATACTACAGCTAAGGATGGTGACAGCAAAGACTTTAACGAGCAGCCAAAGTGAGTTTAGATCAGCAGGGTGGTCTCTTGTGGTTTTTGTTTTAATAACCCAGCACGTTCACCAACTTGAAATCATACTCAAAGTTTAAATGGGAGGATAGGATGTATTTTTGATTATAAAGCATTTAATGAATAAGACTTATTTTTCATAAGACAAAGCTTTTGATATTATTTTTGCTCTAAAAGTGCATTAAAATCATTACAATGTTTGCATTCACTGACATCTACTAGCAGTTTATTGCACCAAATAACCCCCCGACCCATCCTCTCCAAGCTTCTAAGGCCATTTCAACTATCATTTTTATTCTTTACACATTTTATGCTTTCGGGAACTCTTAAATAATTTCTTTGAACATTCACTTTTTCTGTTGATGTCAATCAAAACTTAAGAGCAAGAAGCTGTCTAACTTAAAGGACACATGCATTATAATTTGGGACTCAAAGCTTACTTCTGTTTGACAATGCAAACTGACACGCTAAAAAAAAAAAAAAAATGTCTGGTTTGGGTCCAAAAATAACAAAACAAAATAAAATACACAATCATATAAACGATCCAGCCCTGAATAAGAGCTGGGATTCTGGGATTGTCCAGCGTTGTGAAATCATCCATGGGGTTGGAGGAAAAAATAAAATAATTCCCACTGTTCTCACTAGCAGAAAATCCATGAGAAAAACAAAACAAAAAAAAAACAAAAAAAAAGAAAACAAAAAAAAGCATCATGTCCATCAAAGAATTGGCATCAAATAAACTCTGCATTGTAAAACCCAAGCTATTTATTTCCTTTTAGTTTGTGATTTAAAAAAAAGTCTTACTGAAAGACACGACTGTAAAGGGTTGTGGGCTGCTTCAGCCCATATTCAGTCTGTTTTCAATCACATCTCAAGCATCCCAGCCAAAAACTCTTTTAGTCTCGTTAGCAGAGTCTCCAATCAGGCTTTTTAAACAAGTGACCCTGCTCTGCTTTGGGCGGGCACCATGACCGGCACTGCTCCCATCCGCTCCAGTGTCGCCTGGCTGACAGCGTACGAGTGCGTGTGGTGCCCGTGCGCGGATGTCACCACCGGTTTGAGGCTTACTGTGCCGTTGCTGCGCACCTTGGCGGGAGGGGATGGGGCAGAGTTCGTTGTGACTACCAGAGTCTTGGGTGGCGAGAGCATGTGGCCGCCGTTTGCGAACGATGTCGTCGTGGTTGTTGCCATGGTGGGCGGTGGGTGGCGGGATAGAGGGGTGGAGCCTGGGGCCGTGACGGCTGTCTCACGGACCTGTGTAGCGTTCTGAGGTTGTCCGTGACTGTGGGCTCCGTGGGGTCCATGTGCAGCAGCAGTAGGAGCAGCTGTGAAGGTCTGACGGGTGTCTCCGTTGTAGCGAGTGTAGGAGTTGGTGTCGTAGTTGGTTTTAGGGTTGTGCCAGTAGCGACTGTTGTACGTGTTTGTGGAAGTCAGCGTGTCGTTCTCTGAGGAAGACGCGTCTGCGTGGAAAGCCTTCACCGATGATGACCGCTTAGGAGGTAAATCATCTTCTCTGTTGAGGAGAAATATCAGAGCAAGCTCAGTCGTTTTAATTGTGATATCCTCTGTATTTACAATTACATTTCAACCTAATTAAGAGTGCTTAAAAATTAATTATTAAGTGCTCACTTAATTTATAATCAGATTAAAGCTTACACAGCTGAACTCCACAAATAAGAGAACATCTGAAGGCAATTATTTGCAATGAACTGCATTTTAGATTGGTATGTGCCTAAAATCTGAAGTTGAACAAATGGACCAATCTGGAAAGCTATCTAGTTCTAATGTATTAATTAATTAACTGATTTATTTATTTAAAGTAATTAGATGCTTCTGGAATCTATTTTATTTAATAAGGAGTTTGTCTTACTTCTATCTACAGCTAAAGCAATAAAAATAAAACTGTCAAAAACTTAAAAACTTGAACAAAGATAAACTTTAACCGACAATAATGATTCTTCAGTCTGTATTTCTTTTATTTTGTTAAATTCAGGCTCCTGAGACACACTTAAGGTTAAATACACTCATTTATTCTGCTGAGGAGCTGCAGGGTTGGAACCTGACTCTAGCTGAGCCCAAAATGAGGCAGATGTGTTCAGAGACAGACAAAACTCCTGAAATCTAAATTATCTGCCGAATGATTCTCGGAATAATTACAAGTGGAAACAGCAGCCCCGGGTAAACAAGTGACAGAGATTTACGGACAGTCTGAAAAGACATATTAGCCTGTAATGATGAAATAAGTTGCAGCTAGGAGATTCAATAAAAGGTGAGCGCCCAAAACCCGAAATCCAATTTACTGGCTTGGGTTTACTGAGAAGTGGCTGTGTGACGCTTATCTGCAAGAACAAGGCATTCACAATTTCTGTTTTTTTATATATATCTTTAAGGTAAAGCAACACATGTGAGCCCTGTTTGAAATAAAACCTGCATGACTACAACATACACCTAAAAAAATGCATTATTTGTAAACGACAAAAAGCATTTTTTTGTCTTAACAAAATACTTGTGTTACTGATAAAAGGCACAGATTAAAGCAAACAGAATTTTTCAAGTTAAATTATCTCTCTAATATAGACAGAAATAATGTAATTCTACAAAAGAAGGAGAAAAGTCTAAAACTGTTTTATCGATAATACAGAGCTGTGCAAATCAAGGCAAAAAAGACTAAATCAAACCCATCTGATTCATGCACAACTCACTTCGAGCTCATATTGTTAAGCACAGACATTTAGAGTATGAGCTGTAAAGATGACACTAATTCTTCCAATATTTATGTTATATTTGTCTTAAATCTACTTTAAATGGCAGCAATCACATACATTTGAATGGTAGTGAAGACAATCTAAAACCAAACCTGATCTCATTAGGAATCTCTTCTTCCTCATATTTGTTCTTGTTCTTCCAGTAGAACAGTGTGACCACCACTAACAGCGTACAGATGATGACAGCAAGGATTCCTGTAGCAATGGTTCCTGCGATCAGACCTACACTCTGGGGCTGGGCTGCAGGGGAAAGAGACAGAAAGGAGGAGAGAGTCTGAAATATAAGGGTGAACTAAGTCAGACCAAAGCTGACCTAGAAACTGATCGCCAACCTATATTGATGATATATTTTGACCTAAGCTGACATTTGTTTTACTAAAAAAATAAAAAAGTGTACCATGCATTGGTGTCGAGCCCTGCCTGAGCTAATACTTTGTTAAAACCATATTTTGCTGCATTTACAGCTACGAGGAGTTTAACTGGCAGGCCTCTACCTGCTTTACACATCTAGATTGAAATTTTCCCCAATGTTTTGAAAAATAGCTTTTCAGATAATTCCTAATCGTCTCAGTGGAGATAGGTCTGGACTTTGACAAAGCAATTCTATCGCATGAACACAGTCTGCTCTAAGCCCAGTGTACCTCTGACTGTCCTACCGCAGGGTGAACCTCCTCTCCAGTCTAAAGTCTTTTACAGCTTCTAGCTGATTTTCTTTCAATACTGCCATGTATTTAGCTATGTTCAACTTCGCAACTGAAGACAAACATGCCCACAGAATGATTCTGCCTCTGTTAATTTCTCCCTGTTGTTTCAGCAAAATGCATTTTGAGGTTGGAACAATGGTGCAGACCCTATTGGGTGGAGGCCTGTCTTGTTGTATCGGTTGATTAAGCCCATTCTTATCTTTGTACGTTTCCGCACACAGCTGTGCTATCAAAACACGAAGAGCAGAAAGGTGGAGTCTGAGTGTCTGCTTGTATATAACCACAACACATGTTTTCTGCCATATTGTTAAATGTTATTTGATCAAAGCATCCACAGATGGGCTTAAGAAAAGGGATTTTTCTTTGTTAATCCTCCTCCATCTCACGATAACTTTATGTGCTACTCTGTGATTGTCCAACATAAAATCCTAAAAAAAGAGAAAAAAAAATCATATTGTAGTGTGTCGCTGTAATGTGACAAAATGTGACTAAACGCTGCAGACATGTTTGAAACGCACTGCAGATTACTGACACATTTGCTAGATAGTTTAAACTGTAACCGAACCTATTAAAAAAGGCATTCAGTTCCCTATTGCCTGGTTCTTTGGATTAATCCAGGGAGCATCTGATCAGCCTCCACACAAACAAACCAGGGACATTACTTATCAATTGGATACTCTGTTGAAAGCTAAAATAAATATATATCTACTAAAGTGATTTGAATATGACTAAAGCAGCAAAAATACAAAACTTCTGACAGAAAGACTGACAGATCCTATAGATCTGATCCACTATGACCTGCAGCGACCTTTGTTTTGTTTTTTTCCTCTGTTGGTGTCAAAAGGGTCAAACGCTGCTTCTTTTTTGTTTGCTTGCATCGCAGATCTTCTTGGGCCCATTTCCGACTTGTCGCTCAAAGTGATATGTGACTTTATTCCCAATTGTCATCGCCACCCTATCTGACATATCGTGTGAAGTCGTAAAAATATATGTTTACTTATTGAATACATGACGAACTCCTTAGCTATAAGTATCAGAGGGCTTTAAAAGGGCTGTTTCCACATAAGTCTCTACATAAAAGATACTAATAATAAACTATAAAACAAAACAACTTTGACGCTAAATTCTAGAAACTTAGGACGTTTGCCATATTTTAAAATCTTTACTCTTTTCACAATAACAATAGTTTCTTTTTGATGCTGCATGCAGTTTACTTACGTGCCACAACCTCCAGGTTTAGCACACATGTGCTCTTGCCAATAGCATTGCTGGAGGTGCACTGGTAAAAACCTGAGGTGCTTGTGCTGATATTTCTCAGGGTGACAGTGCCCTGCATCTGGTCTGAAGGGGACACACACATAAAAAGAGCAAAATTGTCATTGAAGTGACTATAACAAATATATACACCCTTTTCTGTAAAAAGTATATGTTTCATTCAGTGTAGATTTACCCCTTTAAATGCAAAATACAGAGAAGCGTTCTACTGACAACCTATAGAGGGAGCTGTTTACCTGTTAATACAAAGTGTCAAATGTGCAGTGTAAACAGTGAGGCTCCTGGTTCTGTGTGACAAATGATGAATGGCTTGAGCTAGATAAGAGTCACACATCTGTACACTACTGGAATTATTTACTATATGTAGGATTAACATCTAAACGTTCAGCATGACATATCTGTCCCAATGCTGAAAGTATGAAGAATTCATTTTATTTCGAGTGAAATGTAAACAGCAACATCGTACTAAAGAAATACACTGTGAAGTACAGCGCCAGTGAGATGTTTCCATACATGATCAGCATGATTTTTGTGGCCATCAGGAAGTTTCTGGCATCATTCTGGTTGGATATTTGACCACCATCAGAAATGGTAGAGCTCATTTAAACTGGTTGGGGTTCTGCCAAGTTCTATTTTGTTTTATACTGGCGAGGTCCAGGCAGTTAAAAAAAAACATATCCATTACAGAACCAGTTTTGATTTGCGTTTCGGATGAATGTCCTGTTTGGACACCCAGTTGTGTCCAAGTTTCAGCCATATGCTGGTTGGTCCAAATTTTCAAAAATGTTGAGATATTCCTTCTTTTTCAATGTTTGACACGCTTTGTGCAACACAGCAGCATCACTTGTAGCAAAAAAAGACCCTCAGTATGAAGGTGCAAATATGCAAATATCTAACACATGCTATGTGACATTATTTGAACAAAATAAATAACATTTTGTGTTTTTGTTTTTCCAAAAGATTTACATCTGGGCAACCTGAAAGTATTATTATATTGGTGGGTTTTTTTTTGTCACAGTCTGTTCTATGCATTTGATGTAATCCCAGGGTAGAATACCTCTGCTAACCAGTAGGGTACAGGCATGTGTATCTTTTTTTCTAGAATTCAAACTTGGAAAAGACAGGAGGGTCCACTATACCAGTTCTAACTGATGCTGAAAACCACCCTGATAACACTTTTTAGGTTTTTATTGGGATAAGTGTTGGCAGAGATGGCGGTCAGCATGAAGTAAGACAGGAAGCACAAACTCACTTGTGGAAATGTATCAATCAATCAATCAATCAATCAATCAATCAATCAATCAACCCATCCATCCATCCATCCATCCATCCATCCATTGCAGGATTAGAGGTGCAGTTTGGGCCCGGCACAGATAACAGGTGGCACTGATGAAGGATCTGGGTTCTGGTCAGAGCTCCTCTGCGTGTGTGAGATTTACCAGCAAAGGTGGGGCAAAGGGGAACTCCGACGGCCAGCTTGTTAGTAATACCTTGCATGGCGTTGTGTGGTAGCTTGGGCAGCGCATCAAGCTTCTCCCAGGAGTAAGACGGCGTGGGAATGCCTTCCTCTGAGCTGCAGAACAGCATGATGTCACTGCCTACATCCAGCGATCCCTGGATTCGACATGCTGGCACTGAGGGGGGCACTGGCAGATGGGAAGAGTGGGCGATCGTCGCGTTAACCGCATCACAAAAAAATTGAATAATGTTTTCTCTTTTTTTTGGTTATTGCTCATCTGCTCATTGCAGAGGAAATTGCATAGTTAGAAAGGCTGAAAGATGTCATTAAATAAAGACGGTTTTACTGCTGCTGTTCAGCAATCATTTTAGAGTAGAACAGATTTAACCCCCTATTCAGGAGACAATTATTGCATACTGCCAAACAATAAAAAAAGACATGCTGTGGTGATGTGATGTTAGTTACCCAACACCGTGAGCCCAATGACACCGATGTTACGCCCCCCTCCGTCAGGAAAGTTGTTCACCAGGCACTGGTAGGTCCCAGTGTCGGACAGCTGGGTGTTGTTGATGAAGATGGAGGCACTTGTGCTTGGCATGGTGGCCACAAAGCCCACACGACCCTTGAGGTGGTTAGGGAGGGTGAACACCTGCCCATTCTGGTAAATTATCACCTGTGTTGGGAATTCACAGTGACAGAACGGAACAGCCAAAAGACATCCAAATCAAAGACATGGGGACGATAGAAGAAGGGAAGACACATTGGGCATTGGTAGGCATGGAAAGGGAGAGAAAAAAGAACACTGTCAATATTTTGCGCAATTTTGAAGAGTAAAAAAGAATTAGGTACAGCACTGAGAAAAAATGTTCACCCCACTTACAGATTTTCTGCTCTTGGCTTTTTGTCAAATTTGAATGTTTCAGACTATCAAGCAAATGTTATAGATAAGATAAGATGATTATTTATTTAAAAAACAACAATTTTGATATCACTTGTTAATGGAAAAAAGCCATTTAACCCAAGCTGAAAAATAGTAAAATAACAATTACCCTCTTAACCTAACAACTGGTTATGAAACACCTGGCAGGAACAACTGCCATCAAGCGTTTGTGATAACTAGCAATTAGTTGTTTCGCATGACTGTGGAGGGATTTGTAGAATTGTTTCAACTCACTCAAATTAAAGAGTTTTGGTCTACTGTGCTTTACATGTTGTTCTGGGTTCTAATGTGACCTCCTGAAAGGATTTTGGTAGCCTGGCTTCGCCAGCCTGATCTGACGGCAGTTTGATTCTGCCCTGAAGATCAGTCTGGAAACCCACACATTAAACTACTGCTACAGCCTATCCAGTTTTACTGGAACCAATCACAACCGGGATTATCCGCCTTGCGCGCTATTGGTGGGTTCAAAACGATGACGTCAGAGAAGCGACAGAAAAGTCGGCAAGCAGCCTGTTGTTTACGTTGGTCATGGCAGCCAACAGAGCACAGCTATCCGTTAACGCTTCAGCCGCTGCTGTTTAAAAAGATTTAAAAGGCAAGTTTTCTTTGAAAACGGTCTGCTTCTGCAGACCGCAATCCTACAAACTATCCACGTTTGTTGACAAGTTTCCTGCCTGGAGTTTCGCGTCGCTCGGCAAAGTACGTCACCTGGATCGATGGTCTGATTGGTGAATGCTCTATCCAATTGCGTACAGTCATTTGAACTATGCCCGTTAGTCACGCCTCTTGTGCAGTAGAAATTACATGGCAGACTCCCCAGACTAAGTTCAATCTTGAACTTAGTCTGGCGAAAGCCAGGCTAGGATTTTGGTAGGCCAACCACTCCAAGGAAAGTTCACCACTGCTGCAGGTTTTCTCCATTTGTGGATAATGGCTCTTACTGTGGTTCACTTGGGTCCAAAAGCCATAAAAATGGCTTTGTATGCCATCCCAGACTGATAGATGTCAGTGATGGGTTACTTTTCTAAATCCTTTAACTTACTTTAGATCTTTTACCTACTTCATGCAGTCAGACAGATTCTGAAGTGATGTTTTGATTAGATTTGACAGTTTTGTCTTAAAACTCTTAAAGCTCTTAAAATTGAACAAATAAAAGGTTATTTCCTGTTGTTGATTTAAAAGTGGAGGCAATTATATTTTCACACAGGGACAGCTCGGTTTGAGAAGCGTCGGAATATTGTATTAAGTGTGACAGAAAAGCATAAGTAGAAGAAATCTGCAAAGGGGAAATAAGAAGCACTGTGCACAAATAAAACAGAGTTTCAGGAGTCACAGGAATTCAATGAAACTAGTTGTATACTTTTAACTTTTTTGGTAATGATTTATTACACATCTCTCACACTAGAGGGGGACCTGTTTCTACTGTCTGGATGAAAACAGAAAGCACACAGACTAAATAAAGCACTGAAATTGACTTCTATTTCTCTACAACATACAAACAAAAGAACTAACTGAAAACCTTTTATTTGTGAGTGGTCTTTTTCAGGCTTACATGGTTGATTTTGGGGGGAAGGGTACACAATAGAGATATGCTGTTACTGTAAGGCTCTTCAGATGAAAGCATCCCCGAAATGGAATGCATAATTGAAAACATTTGATCTTGGAAACATCAAAACTACAAAGATGCTGATTTCAAGAGCAGAAATGAAGGCAGTCTCCTGGACAAGAGATCAAATCCATTGAGAAATTCCAACAAAACCTTCTCCTGGAAAGCTAAATCTTTTTTTTTTTTATTAGTCCCTTAGTGACCTCTGATAATGATCAAACTGCCAACGTACTTGATAAGATAAGGTCACACACTTTCAGGTGCCTCGGTTCCAGAATTGCAGAGTGGTGACGGATCAGGTGTCCTAATGCATCAAGCTGGGGCTCAAACAGTTCGCTTGTGAGCAACATGCAAAACAGCCCTCACCCCTCAGCTGGGCCCACACAAATGATGAAGGACCCCCGCAAACGCTTGTGCGCAGAACTGTGACGGTCGCACACACGCCGCCTTGCACGCTGGCGAGGCACATGCGCGCAGACACGGAGGGGGAAATCAGAGGGCCTATTCACTTTGCTGAAAGGAGTCCTCATTGAACTGTTCAAAGACCCAGGCAGGAAACAACCACCACCAGTGTGTTCCACTGTGAACGTATATGAGGGTGTGTGTTAGCAGTACAGTGATAGTTCTGATGAAAGTGTGGGAGTGTGTGTGTGTGCGCGGCTGTGTCCTCCACCGCTGCCTAACGATTGTAAATTGCGTGGCTGCAATTTCCTGAGTGCTGCGCGCTCGCTTTGTCCTCTTATGTGCAGATGAATAGGCAGCTCCTCCGCTGTGATGAGAGCCTGTAACTGCATCTCTTTTTCACTCGTGTGTTTCAGTGGAGATTCATTTACTAACAAGAAGTGCATCCCTATTGGGTTGCTGGTGTGTGAGACATTGTGATGTCTCTTGCCACAGTGATAATGCTTCTTTTATCTAGTTATTGTGTGATTTTTTTATTGTCTGTCCAATGCACTTTTTTTTTTTGCTGGTCTTTCCAGAGGTTTCTGTTTCCTGTCTTATGGTTTCCCGATCTTAGTAGTGACTTGCAGTGTTACTTGTCTCTGATGACCTCACAATATAATCTGGACTGAGAGTGATCCACTCATTTGGCCTCACATGCCACATTATGCCTTTATGTGTTAACTGATCTCATGGGATCAGCTTTTAATGTGGCCATATTTAACCCATTTATCTACTTTTTGTCTGTCTGATGAGTTGATCCTTCCTCATCTAAATGTATGTATAAGCCACCTCATTCGATCGCGTGACCTGGTTGGCTTTGTGGCGCTTCGCTGACAGAAAAGAGGCCATGGCCGGCGCTCAGATGGCAGGCGGCCCTAAGAACTCTAGCTGGACTAGTTGGATGCCCCACCGCTGGCCCAGCGGTAAACCCCTGTTTCATCCTTTCTCTCCGAAAAATCCTGCACACAGATGCGGGACGAGCATCTGTGCTCGTTGCCCTACTTCATGAGTTTTCCCTTGCCTCCACAAACCACAACTGGAAGCACACACAAAAAAAGCATTTCCATATTCTCTGTCACTGTACCAATTGCATGATCATATCCTTCTTCCAGCTGACCCCTTATGGACCCCTTTGGCAGCAGACATGAGGGATCCTGCCATGTTCTCAGCAAAGCCTGAATAAATCCCCCCCATAGCTCCTTTAATTTATTGACTAAACACTGACACTGTTATCTCTTTCTATCCTGTGAGACATCCTGAACAATATGGACTCATTTACCCAATGTTTATCACCACACTGCTAAATACTATATCATCCAAAACTCATACTAAAATAATAACATGGGTCGGTAACAGGCAGTGCTCAATTGCTTTGCATGTTGCTTGTTTCAGGTCTTTGTTCTCAGTCTCTTTGCTACTAAAGATGTTTCATTTTGACCACTTTCTGTCCTGCTGTCCTGCCAGTAGGTACTTTGGAATAGATACTACACTTTTGTATTCCAACACATGTTTAAAGACAGAAAACTTTGTGGAAAATCTGATAAATACGTTTGACCTGAATACATGTAGAAAACTATCTAAACCTCTGCAAAGTAATTGCAAGGTGACATTCTGTATGGAAAACGGTCCATTGAAAGAAAACAAGGGAAAATAGGTTACATTATTACTCATGCTTTGTCTTTGAAAAACACCTACACGTAAGTTCCTTACTTAAGTTACCACAGATTTGTTTCACATTGTGTCACATTACATGGCAAACTTCCATATATTTTAATAAGACCCTATGTGATAAACCAACACAATGTATCACATAATATTGAGGTTTGCAAATAAAAATCTGAAAAGTGTGGCAGTATTTTTCTGGGTTTGTTTCGACCGATTTTGCACATCTGAAGAATAAAGTGTTTGTTGATTCTTCCAGACAAAATAGCATAAGCTTAGCCAGAGTGGTTATAATGTCTGTGAACACATATTTTAAAGTTGTCTGATATGAGTCTAGACTTACACATGAATACATTATACCGAAAATACTAAAGTATTCCATTTGAGTTCTAGCTGTATATTAAGGGTTGTTCTGCTGGAAGGTGAATTTCCATCTCAATCTAAAGTCTTCTGTAATATTTAACTGGTTTTCTTCAAAGATTGTTCTGGAATTAGCCCCATTCATTTCCCAATCAACTCTAAACATCATCCATGTGACTGGTTAAAATATTATATATATATATATATATATATATATATATATATATATATATATATATATATATATATATATATATATACCCACATCATGATGCTGCTTTCACTACATTTTATTAAAAGAGTGGTGTGTTCAAGGGGATGTGCAGAGTTAGTTTTCCTCCACAAAGATAAGAGTTCGCATGTAGTCCAACAATGTCAGTTTTGGTCTCCTATAACCAGAGCACCTTCTCCCACATTTTTGTTGTGTCACCTACATGGCTTGTGACAGACTCCAAACAGGACTTCTAATGGCTTTATTTAAAGGCATACTCCGCAACTTTCACAATATTTGCTCTCTGTCTCCCTCTTCAGGCTTGCCGCGCAACATCACTGTCGTAAAAACAAATCTCTCTGTCGCTCATAAGAGGCATGTTTCAGGGGCTGCTTTCCAAATCACTTGCCCAAATAACAAACAAAAGCTGTTTCAGTTCGCAATTCAACTGTAACAATCAGGATAATTTAGAGTAAAGACCTCCCAGCTAGGTATTCAGTTTGTGGGGGAGGTCGGGGTAATTGGAAAAACACTGGAAAACAAATATAAATAAATAAATAAAATATGCCATTAGAGGGGAAACTGTCAACATATGAGTCTCTGTTGGAGACACTCTAAATGCAATTTTATGCAACAGTGATTATGATCACACTACTTTCTCAAAAGGGCAATGCAGACTGGATAAATGTATAGTATTTTTTGTCTGTTTCCATGTCTACAGTAGTACACAGAGGGTGTGATGTCCAGTCCTGTGCCTCCAGCTTCTATCAGATGTAATAGGCGACATTTGAGTTACCTGAAGAGGAAGTCCGAAGAATTCCTGTCCGAACGAGGAAGCGATGAAGGGGAACTGGTGAGTCTGATTGCTTTTACACTTCAATATATTTGCTGGCAAAGCTATATACAGAGAGAAAAATCCTATTCACTGCAACAACAAATATCCCTTACTTTTTTTTCACATTTCAAGTACAGAATTCCAAAAAGGCTTTTATAGATGTACATTTAAAGTGATCAGGTTAAGAAAATAATCTGGGCTCTTAAAGTAGGGATTGTAAATTCTGACACTTAGAAAAACAATTTAAGATCCCCATGAAAAACACAACTCATGTCCAACCAGCAGAAAACCATAACTAATCATGCATAGATCAAAAAAAAGAATGAAAATGTACAATCTCAGCTGGATACCATGACAACATTTACTTCTCCAAAAGGCTGCAAAGTAACTTATCTGGTTAAGCAAGTAGCCCCATGTAGAGAAGCTGAAACACTTAGTGGTATTAGGTCAAAGTTTGATCACTGGCTGGAAACTGATTGTTTGGCTTTTATTCACACTGTGTTTTTTGCATCAAAGCATCAAAATCCTTAAAAAAAAAGAGAAACAAAGAGTTCAATTTCTCTGTATTTATATTTTGAGGTCAAAAGAATGGATCATCGATTTAAGCCATTCAAGGCAGATTTGCTGGGATCAATGTGGTTTGCCAAAAAACCACAGCAAACATTCTCAATAACAGATTAACATCATTTCAGTATCTAGGATTCACAGTAGCCTGAATTTTACTAGGATTCATATCATGTATGAATATTGACTTTCAAATAAATCAATGTAAACACAAATTTGGACAA
The DNA here is from genome assembly GCA_963556495.2 of Valencia hispanica. Classification (NCBI taxonomy): domain Eukaryota; kingdom Metazoa; phylum Chordata; class Actinopteri; order Cyprinodontiformes; family Valenciidae; genus Valencia; species Valencia hispanica. The sequence continues at coordinate 45,074,324 of OY747700.1, read as the reverse complement.
TGGCGCTGACAATTTTTTAATTAGTAATAGGGAGACAAAAACTAATTCGTAATTACTACTTTGACTCTCCTCAAAATGTAGCTAAATAAACAGCATTTAGGGATTCTCAGAGTTTATAAAACTGCAAGGCCATTTAGACTGAGGCACCACGATGGATTTAAAAAATGATTTGATCCATTCTGGTTAATGCAACAACAAAACTAACTTCTTATCTTAATTTTAAGAGGTCACAGAACAAAGAAAAATTAGAAATAGAGCACAAGAATACAGATATTCATCAGCAAGCATCTACAAACAGCTTCATGAAGACCAAGCTACGCAGCAGACGGGTCAGGGTGATAGTGCTGGGAGGTTTTAATCTGAATATACTTTAAACATCTCACTAAGCACTCTTAAATCCAATATTCTTAAAGAATATGACACAACTGCAAACCAAAGACATGCCAAGTAAAGCATCACTAAGTGAAGCAGCCAAATGACCTATTGTGTCACTGGGGGGCTGCAAAAATCCACAGCTAAGGTGAGAAAATCTCGCGAAAGCTTTTTATTGCACTCAAATTTATTGCACAAATCATGTCTTTATGTTGGACTGGGAAGAAGAAAGCTCTGGTTGAAAGAAAGCCTTAAGATGGCTTGTTAGCAGTTTGCCATAGGCAATTTAGAGGGATCAGGTGACAGCAAGATTTAACTTTTCAGCCTACATGCAAAATGGCATGTGTAGAGGATCGGTAACTGCGAATCACCCTGAACACAGCATTATTACAGTAAAACACGGTTATGACAGCAGTATGTTCTAGGAATGCTTTTCTTCGTTAGGGAAGCTGCTCTGTGTTTATGGAAAGAGGGATGGAGCTAAATACAAGGTAATCCTGAAAGAAATCCAAAGCAACTCTAAACATGGAGCCACGGCTACTTAAGGTTGCTTTACATCAAAGCATACTTGTATAGCCCAGTCCGAATCCAGGCTAAACTTCAATGGAGAATATGTGGCAAGACCTCAAAATGGATGTTCACAAACAGTCCCCGTTGACAGGGCCGTCCAGAGACTTTTAGAGGGGCAGGTGCTCAAAGTTAAAAAGGGGCACATACGGTAGAGCAAGATTTTAAAACACCTTACAACAAATAAATTATAGTATATCATCCAGAATGACAACAACCACATCATCAAGAATCTAATAAGGAATCGCAACATAATATATCAACGTCATCAGATGGGGACCATGCAAAGCAAAAGCCGCCTATTTTTTATCTGATGGGGTACAATGTTGCTGTTGAGACGCTGCTGCTGGGCTGTGTTGATCTGAGACTGTAGACACTGAAAAGACTGTAGGAGAGCTTATAGCTGATTAAACAAGTATTATAAAGTAGACTGTGGAATATTTTCACTTGCTTCTGTGTCTCACAAAATAAACCCTAACATCTGACTGGTTAATCTCCAAAGCAACTCAGACTGCTTTAAAGATCAAAACAGCTCAGAGAGGCTAACTCTACTTTTCTATAGTGGCGTTAACACCTCTGATATATTTAGATTTTTAGAGTGGAGAGATAAAATAAGAACAGATTAATCAATTTCAAGTTTTATTAAAATGTTCACATGTATTACTAGAAAAGCACTCTGTAATGCACTGGAGCAGCCTAATAAACTGAAAGTCTGAAGTGTTCTCTGCGGCCAAACCACTTCTGTGTTTCTATGTTTGGGGAGGGGGGCGATGGAGATCTGAGAGCCCGACTACAAGGACAGTTGGAAAGCATAAATACATAAAAACGGTTTTATGTTTACCTCAAAACCATGTCTATTTAAAAAAATAGACATGGATATATATATATATATATATATATATACACAAATTTGGACAAAATTGTTTTTGACAGCATTGACAAGGGGTTTCTGAATGCAAATGCACAATTCCTTTATTATAAAAAAGCTACCATACCACATATTTATTTCCACAATTCACAAAACTTTGTGTTGGTCTATCCATAAGATACAAATAAAATACAACAATAAAGTTGGAGATTGTAACACGACAAAATGTGGAAAAACTTCCAGTGGTTTCCACAAGGCACTGTAAAGCACTAGAAATAAAATAATTGTAGTCGTGCATGTGTATTTGGATTGCGGGGTTTATCTGGATTAACCATCACCTGGCTTCTCAGGGGAAGGAGGTCAGGACATTGGATCACAGCACAGCAACAAAACGATGGACAGATTACAAACACAGAACATCACACGAACATCCAAACACCCAAACACAGGTACACTCCACAGATCCACATGCCAGTAAGTTGTAATCCACCGCTCAGTCTGTCAGTTAATCAGACCAGATAAACAGGATCAATGCAAGACTTAGCTTTACACTGTTCGAGATTTAGGAAGAGGAACTTCTTACGGAGTCATCTCTAGGTCCAAAACTTAGATGATCTATTAGATATGATTATTCATAAGATGTTATGCATTTGACAACATCAAAGCCAAGAGTCTGTTAAAAAACTTGTACACCTCACTTTTTAAAGGTTTGCAGGGTCGAAAAAATAATGTGAACTGATGCATTTCTGTAGGACTTTATCTGTCTATGACATCTGCACAGAGAACTTTTAACTCCCTCTTCTTTTACTTCTTTGCTATGTTTTGAGTCATAGGTAGCTGTAAATCTCACTTCAGTTTCAAAGTGAGTTGAGGGAATAAATTTGAATGGACCAATTGCAACAATCATTGAATGCATTATTTTAGTCTACGGCCATTCTGTTGTAGATTTGTTGTGAGAGTATAGTGCTATTCAGCAGTCTATTGCATGATCAACTCCAACAACCTCAATGTGCAAAGGCCTTGTCTCTGTAAAAGAAATCAAGAACCCATCCACCAGAGTTTGACGACAACTGAAATGACATATTTGGAACGTTGTGATTTATGGCCTTTTGGTATCATTTATTACATAGGACATTGTTCCATAAGTCTATGGGTCTGCTTAGGAGCAACCTTCTAAACTGTAAGCCATGGTGACATGTTCTTTTCACAAATATGTTTTCTCTAACCGTTGTATATAAAATAGTTTTTTTTTTTTCAATGTCATCACCAAGACTATTTAACAGAAGAAGACGAAGCAAGTGCATTTTCTGCACTTTCTTCAAAGAAAGACTTGTTTGAACACAAGGGAAATCTTCATGAAACGTCTGCTACTGGAAAATGTCTTTAAAAATATACCACTCTCACAAGAACATGACAAAACAATCAAGACCAAAATGACAAAGTTAACTACTCTGAACCTTCTTTCTCCAGAATTGAATTACCCGTAACCCCCAAGCTTTCCTGAGCTGTGTGTCATCAGTGTTTTGATTGTTAGGCATTTTGAGTAAAATATTTATGCCGACCCTGAGAGGGTTGCTTTTCTTCAGAAGTTACTGCTTGCAGTAGTGTTGCTGATTCTGACAGAAAACGAATACAACTAAGAAATGCACAATGACCACTATACATCTGGTAATATGTCAACTCTTAATTACATAGCAACGATATATTTTTTATGTTTGCAAAAACAAACAAATTCAAAGTTGACAACTCGTGCAGCTTAAGTAAACAGAGGACAGAGCCTAACAGACAGAACCACTCCCAGCATCAGACCCAGCAGCGGAATGGAGCAGACAACAACTCAGTCAGACAAATCGAGCACAAACCTTTGATTATTTCACAGCAGTTTTACTTCTCATCTCTTCACAAAAAGGTTGCAATTGAAAGTATGTAATCTAAAATCTATTACAGTTAATGTACCCTAAAAATAGGGAACCTTAGAGGAGCTTAAACTAGAATGATTGGAACATAATGCTGAGAACATTCAACTAATTTGAAATGCTTTACACTCTCCTTCTACAAAGCTTCACCATCAAGGTTGAAGTTAAAATTGAGAGCACTACCTCCCTATCAGGGCCTGTTTTTGAGCTAAATATCTGTACAGCTAATCTAATTTTAAGTCTAAGTTGAAATGTAAATTTGGTTAAGTATGAAATGGACAAAAACACCTGTTACCAAGAAAACTGGTTGCCCTGGAGTGGAAAATACACACAGACTGATGTTACAGTTTTTGGCCCAAATTTTAGATAAAGCACAGAGAGAGAACAAAAGAAAACTCACAGTCTGGCTTAGGTCATGTTACATTTCTGGAATGTTATTTATTTAAAACTGCTAATCTTTATGCACCACAGAGACACAAAACACGTAGTGTAAATGCAGTATCAGTTGTTCTTTTCATTTCCTTTTCAATTAGTGAAAATTTTCATTTCATGTTTTGACAGCATGTCACATTTTTAAACCTCCACTAATAGAAACCAGCTCAACAGAAATCAAAGCTTTTTAACCTCATAAAAGTGACAGTCTTCATATAAGTCTTTAAAGTTAAGTTTAAAGCAATCACAGTGGAATGGACTCACGGTGTACCCCGTGGTTTATGGAGCTGATGTGTTACTGGATAAATTATGACATGAGTGTGGGAGGTGTACTAAAGTTACTCAGGATTTCTCTGATCTTATAAAATCCTAATTCGAAAGCACTGTGTCATTTGAAAAGCCATACCATAAATGCTTTAAGGTGGTAGATCAATAAGGCCATGTCTTACACATTAAGATAATAAAAGCATTGAGGAAACATGTATTAGACAAAATGTATGAAAGAACATCAATCAAGATTTGAGTATTTTATTTTGTCTTTTACAGTAACTGAGTCACTTACGACATCTATCTGAACATGGCACTCAGGTTTGAGCATGCAGAGTTCTGAGTGCGCTTGCTAAAGTGCAAATGTGGCCTGTGCAAGAGTTCTGTTCAGTAATTGTTAATGGCTTTTAGCATCAACTATAATCATTTATGACACTCTCTCTACACTTCCAAAATGACCTTGTACTTGTACTTCTCAGTATGTTCTGTCACCCCACATGGCACTTTTATTTCATCACACACTTTTAAGGCTGCTCATATATTTCATGCACACAGCAAAACTGTAGCTCGCCAAATGTTTGCTTATTTTAATGTGTGAATGCACAGACTGGGTGTCGCTGCATATGTGTGACTGTGCATGTAAGAGGTGCTACTTGTGGTAATCTTCACGTTAGTTTCTCTATGTTGTCTATGTAACCTTTTTTCTCTTACTGTCTGGGATTAAATCAGATAAAACTCTTCCTGCTTTAGCCCAGTTAGGATTACCAAGACAATGGTTTTTGGTTAAAGACAGATATAATTTTTAGTAGTTGCTTCCCTCAAAAGTAGTAGTTTACATATTCCAAGATTGCTATGCCTTTAAACAATTTGGGAAAACCCAGATGAACATTTCATGGCTTTATAAGTTTAAGACTGGGTAATTCCCAACATTTGAGTTAAATGGAGGCACATACTTCAGTGCATTTTAAAGCCGGTGACGTGGAGTAAGAGCTGGCAGGTGAGACAAGTGCCTCACCTGTCACCATGACAAGTAAAATACCAACATTGAAAAGGGGAAATCAATTTAACCTCTTTACTGCTCTATACATTTTCTTTCTGAATAATGTCAACAATGTTATGGTCAAAATTGCTGAATTTGCACTTTGCTTGTTCTAAGACATAGAAGAAAAGCGAGGCGAGGCAGTGATGAGCTGTGCTCATCTATGGCAGTGGTGTGTTGTACATACTGAATGAAGAACACAGTTGGCGCATGCTCATCGCTGTCTCTCTCTATATCGCCTGATACTACACATGCTGACGTTCCACAATGTGAGTGACATCTTTAGTCTTTCTGATTGGTCACAAATATGCAGTGAAAATGAATGGGGTGAAATTGATAGTGGGCAGTGCTGAGCCCCATTTTCACAATGGGCAACAGGTGCTCTTCTGCACTGAATTTAAAAGACTGAATACATACAGTCGAAACAGGACTGAAAACCTTTTGAACTTTTGAAAATAAAGGCAAACAAGGATGATTTTTACAACAGAGCGACAGAGAAGAAGGATAGGCGCATGGATATTGATGGATTCATATATTTGTACAGTCAACTCCAGAGGAGTCAGTGCCTCACCAGCCACATCACTGTTTAAAGCAACATCTTAAAACACCCTGCTTGCTTGTGTAACATCACCGGAAAGTCAAAAGAAATCAGCCTAAATAGCCATTTTTAGATGCTTGACGGTGCCATGCCAAACAAATATATGCAAAAGCAACATCAACAAATAAATTATAGTTTGCAAATACCTTCATGGACAAAGACCTTAATTGTGGAAACACGTGCTGTTCTGTTTGTCCATAACGACCATTACTACATTCAGATGAAGAAGGAAGAACATTTTGTAAGCCTGAGAATACCATTCCAACTGTGAAGTATTGGAGTGGCAGTTTTATGTTGTTTGGGTGTTTAGTTGCTGGCAGGACCGGTGCAATTCTCAAACTAGATGCCGTCATGATGAAATATTAAAGCCATATCTAAAGACATCACAAGGTTAAACCCCACCATCTGATTTTATTTAGAATTTAAATTTAGGACAATAAGTCTACAAGGGGTTAAAGCTTAGGCACAAATGGATCTTCCAGGAAGACAATGACCCTTAGTATGTCACCAAATTAGGTAAATCTAAATGAGAGCCTTTCAATGTTTTGAGTGGCAGTCACAAAGCAATGATCTCAATCGCAGTCTACAAAATTGACTCAGTTACACCAGTTCTGTCAGGAGGAATAGGATAAAAATGTACTAAGCTGTTGTGAGAAGTTTGTGGAAGTATACCCAACATATTTTACCTTAGTCCTACAATTTAAAACGCAATTCTACTAAATACAAAAGAAGCATCTGATATTAAGAAAAAAAGTAAAAAAGAAAAAAAAACTAAAATGATTTCTCTTAATATTGTGGCATTTAGTGAATAGAACATATTTCTTCCTAAGCAAAATGAAAAGTATAGTCTGATTTAATGTCAGTAAGTGAGTAAAATGAAAAAAATTTTACAACACCAACTGAATCAAGTTACAGAGGGAAAAAATTGCTACTACTTTAACTAGTTCACTTACGCCTACTGTGGCATGTTTCAAAGAAGCAAAACGGCAATATTCTAATAACAGGTTAAACCTATATGAAAATGACATTAAAAAAACAACAAAAAAAGCGAGCTAAATAACAAAGAGTATTATCCTAATTTGTCAGTTGTTGGCCACTCTGACTTTTAAGTTTTAACATCGGCAATAGAGCAATCTGTATTATTCGACCTCAAGTCTAGAGAATGTATCTTACGAGGATCTACGTTTTTGGACCAGCAATCTGTTCAAGGCCATTTTGAGTGTGTGTGTGTGTGTGTGTGTGTGTATATGAATATGCCAGTATTTGTATGTATGCGTGTTTGTGTCTGTGTGGTTAGAACAGCTGCGATACAGAGCCTGTCGTGGGCGAGAGTTAATTAGTGCAGAAGATGATTGTGTTATTTGGGCGGCCGACCAGCACCGGGGTTCAAAGTGAAGGGAGGCAGGTGAGCTTGTACGGCCTGCAGCTGCATGTTAAACAACTCAAATGGAATCACAGAAAGGCCCGCGAGGGGGAGGAAACATTAAGCGAGAGAAAAAAGTGAGTGAAGGTGAGAAAAAAAATTACAGAGAAGGGCTATCAGGAGGGATGGCAGAAAAAACTGTATTAAAAGTAAAACATGCAATTACTCCTGCACTGATGCAAAGCATAACAGAAATTCTAGTTTTGCCTCACATGACATTTACACAGACATACAGTACACTGCAAAATGAGCTTTACCAACTTCAGGACAACTATTTATATCAATATTCTCTGGGATAAGTATAATTTACAAATACAGTTTTCAGAAAAGTTGAGACGTTTTCTAAATTATCATAAAACCTTTGATAAATGATTCTGCAGAATGTCTCCTGTCTTACGTTCCATTTAGAAAACCTGGAAACTTTTCTAGCAATGAAGTTTGATCATGGCTATTGTACCGCTGTCAAATGCATCGAAAAGAGAAGTGTTGTGTATTTGTTTTATTGATGTTGATATGCATTAGCTCAGTATTTAAGCAAAATGCACACTGTTGGTTAGTGACACACTGACTGTATTCAAAAATCCCTACATACTACTGCCCACTAGAACTGTACTTTCTCTAGCAACAAGCAGAATTTAGCAACAAATGCAGATGGGAATGAAAATGATAGATAATGATAGATCTAAAAAATAGATCTAGTAGCAGAAATGTAAGAACTAAGCATCAATGTATTTTATTATAATTTCGAATATTATCGATTAGCAGACGTTTTTGAGAGGACAAAAAATGGCGCATGGTTTTCCACCTCTTTTTTTACAAACTAAACTGTGATGTATTCAGTCCTCTTTACTCTGGTAAATACTACATAAAATCACTATATCTTCAACGTGTGTGTAATTTATTCTCAGTATAAATGCAGTGGGTCTGTAAAGGCCTCAGAGTTTTGTTAGAGTACATCAGTGGTGGGGATGGTGGCTCAGGAGGTAGGAGTTTGTCCTGTAACCGATGGGTTGCCGGGTTGAAACCCCGTTCCGTCGTTCCCAGTCGTTGTGCTCTTGACACTTCACTCGCCTTTCCTCCTGGTGGTGGCCTGAGAGCCCGGCGGTGTCTGTGTATGGCAGCCTCGCTTCTGTCAGAGTGACTACATTGTAGTACACCATCAGTGTGTGAATGTGTGCGTGAATGGGTGAATGACTGACTGGAGTCCACTGTTTTGAAAAAGCCCTATGGAAATGCAGGCCATTTACCATTTTACCATAGAGGACAAACAACATTACTTGGACCAAAGTGGACAAACAACATTACTTGGACCACAGAACACTGCAGAGAAGTGAGATAAGTGAGGTATGGAGAACTTTAATGTAGGGCAACGTAGGTTATAAAACAATATCCCAAAGTTCTCAGAAAGCACAGTTGTATTCATCATCTTAACATGGAAAGAGCATTGCACCACTACAATCCTCCCAGGACATTGCCATGGCAAGGAAACTATTAATAAGAAAAGCTACCAAGACTTTGATAACTTTCAAAGAAATGTCAGGTTGGGAGGGAAAATATGTTGACTGGACAACTATTAGTCTCTGCACTCCATAAATATGTCCTTCATGGAACAATGTCAAGATTGCTGAATTGTTTAAAGAAAAGCAACAAGAAGTCCACTGTCTAGTTTGCCACTCAACATGTAAAGGACACAACAGATATGTGGAAGAAAGTGCTCTAGTTAGACAGGACCAAAATTATACTTTTTGGCCTATAAGTAAAACGCTATGCGCCAGAAAACTAACACACTAAATAGCCCCTCCATGATGCATGGTGGTAGCAGTGTCATATTTTGAAGAAAACCTGTTTGAGGCTGCAAAACACTTGAGAGCTTGGGAAGAGATTAACCTTCTAGCAGGGGAAAAACCCCAGACATTCAAAAACCAGTACACTTTAAAAGTTTACGTCAATGGCCAAGTCAATGTCGAGACCTAGAAAAGAATGATTGAGATCAAAGCATGAGAATCTGTGGCAAAAGTTGAAAACTGATTATCACAGGCAGTATCCCATCAATCTGACAAGAGATTACCTCGGGGGGGGGTGGGGGGGGGCTCACAACAAATGCATGTAACACTTTTCAGATCTTGTTTAATCAAAAGCTTTGAAAATTATGTCATTTTCCTTGAACTTCACAGTTGCGCACTTCTTTATGTTATTCTATCATATAAAACCTTTTTTTGTTTTTGTTGTAAAACAAAGTAAAATATTTAAAGGGTATGAATATCAATGATAGGTAGTTTTGTACACATTGGGATTATTGCTGTAATCGTTGTTGTTCTGCTCCCATTTTTTGTTGAGACTGTTGTCCTGCTTTGCAATGGGTAATGTGATGGTAGTTCAATGCACACAAAAAACATGTTTCCATTTCTATAGTTTGCCACAGATGTACAGATTTGCAAATAAAAAAACATGCTGTTTGTTCAGCAATTAGGGTGGAGAGCTTTGAATACAGCCAAGGATGTGTCCTGACCGTCACCATGACTCTGAATGTCCAAATAGGACAGCTGAACGTAATTTCAGCTTTTTAGAATAACAGTAACTGATGTGTAACAAGAGGATAATGCTGTTAATTAATTTTGGAAGTTTAGTATCCAAATGTCATGACTTGAAGCCTGTTAAGTCTCTCTTTCATTTGTTATAACCACAATGTCCTCTTTACACTGTATCTGAGCAAACATACAAGCAAATATATACCTGGTTCGACTGTAACGTTGAGGGAGGAAGTACATTGACCTCCGCATGATGCATATGTGAAAATACTGCATTAAGAAACAAGTTAGAAGTCTTCATTTCTCTTTACAGTGCACTGCTGTACAGATGGGGATAACTTGAGTATGTTATTACACCTATCACAATAAAACTACCTTCATAGCAGAATTCTGACTGCTATGTCCAAACATCAATACTGTATCTTTGAACAGTTCTGTGATTCTGACCTTTTGATGCAAAAACACTGACAAGCTGGGGGTGTGGTGTTCTTTCAATGTCAATGAATGAATGTATCATTCATACCTGTTCTGGCAGGTTAGCGTTGGACAGCGGGATCACCATCCAGATTATGTTTAGATTGGTGAGGGCAGCGCTGGTGGTTAAGGAGCAGGGCAGGATGGCCGTCTGGCCCCGAGCCACCTGAACGCTGCTCTGGGACACGGTCACTTCCAGGGCCCGGACACAAACTGCAGGTAGAAACATGAAGCTGTGAGTATCTTGGTGCAGAGTAAAAAAAAACCTACCAGAAATAATGAGGCAACAGGTAAACAAAAATTCTGGGTTAAATATTCAGCAACCTTCACAATTATTGGTATTGCATGCAAGTGGTTTAAATACATCAAGGCTCGTTTGAACTGTGAGTTACTTTAAAACGTTAAACTCTTCTGTGCGTTACTTAGTAGGTCTGTTGATGTGTAAATGCACTTTATTGCATGTAAAAAAAGGAAAACATGCGTGTACAGATACAGTATAACCAGCACTGTTGTTTGAACCACACTCAAAGCACTTCAGTTCAAAGAGTGGAATAATGTTTCTCTATCAAATGTTTCTAATCCTTATTCAATGTACATAATCACAGCAAAAGCACAATAACTTGCCCCAGCACATGTGCACACCAAGCACACCTTCTTCCTCTGGCTGCTGAAGGAGGAGCAGCATCTCCCGACATCTCCTGATCTCTCTGAGCTTTATTCTCTTTTCTTATTTTCCTTTCTTAGATTTTCTTAACTTTTTTCTTAGTTACTTTATTTATCCAGCCTCTGGAGTCACTGTATTAGACCGGATTTCTTTTTTGGATTACTTTCTGAAGGATTGTGGATTACCAAAATGGCGTTTTGCTCAGCTGAGATCTTTGAAAAACTGCTCCAGAAAATTGAAACAATCGAGACGAAGTTACACCATCTTCAGATTAATTTTGATCTAATCACTAGATGTGGAAATGACACAACTTTACCAATGACTACACCCAGGGAGGAATAACCCAGCAAATACCTGTATGTGGGCCCCACATGGGATTTACTTGGGCTATGGAGGTTCCAGGTGGGCGTGGGCTTACAATGGGCATCCAATCTGGGACCCACTTGGGTTAGCCAAATAGGACCCACATGAGCCAGCCCAGATGGGCTATGTTCTATGGGCACCATATGGGTAACATTATGATTGACAGCCGACAATGTGGAAACTCGAATTCTGTTGGCTAAAAAAATTTGGCGCTCAGTGTGAAATGCACAGGGGTCTACGGGACAAGTGTTGTGGAGCACTAGCCTTTTATCATAGTATTGGACCCCACTATCATTTTAAAGTTTTATAAAACTTTGATACATAAATATATTCTCCGGACTGCAGCTTTAAATATTAGGTCTTTATCAGGAAAGTCACTCCTAATCAATGAATTCATCATTGAACATAATATACACACCCTTTTTTATCAGAAACCTGGCTAGACTTAAATAATGAAACATCTGTATTGATAGAATCTACTCCTGTTTGGCAAACAGGACACGTAAAAAAAAAAAAAAGAATCTACTCCTTCATATTACAATTTCTTAAGTGAGAACAGGAAACACAGATGAGGTGGAGGCGTAGCCACAATCTTTCAAAACCAGGGCTTAAAGTTAAAAAAAATCCTGAGCCTGAACTTTTTTCAAGGAGTGGGTTGCAGTGAATCCAATGCATATACAGTATAGGCAATTCGGCAAACAACTTTTAGCATTGTGCTTGGTAATGTACAAGATGACCTACAATTCAAATGTGATTTTTAGAAGTAAAGGTTATTAAGTTATAAATTAAAAAATGTGAAACTCAGTCAAGGTAATTAATCCGATTCATTTAGCAACAATTTAATTCAGTAAAGGGCAGTTTATACAAAAAACATATAAATTGTAACTTTTTATATCATTTTTGTTCAAAACAATGGCAAATGAAGTTATAGGAAATACATTACATTGGGTCTTAACTCCTCTCCTCTTTAACATATTTGCAGAGGCAGTTCATTTTAACAACAAAAAAACAGTAAAGTGCTTCAAGAAGTGGCAAACGGAATAATATGAAACAAATACAAATAAATACAGAATTGCTAAACTGAAGCTTCAAGTGCAATGATCAGAGCTGAAGCATTGCTATTGCTAATGTTTACGTTCTTGCTTCCAAGATGATGTGTTATTACTCTGGATGCATCATCATCAAAAAAGCGAACCATTACATTCAGTATTTTTTCCATGTTTTGGGTGATTGCTTCATCAACATTCAGAGAAAACATACATCCTTTGAGCTGATGAGACATACGTTTCTTGAACTCCAGTGCTATGCCATGTGTGTTCATATTAGGGTTGCCAACTCCCAGCAAATAAAATAAGGAACCATGATGCTTAATCGACGTAATCGACTTTAATTTAATGCACATGTAAAACAAATGCACAGAAATCAATTATTTTTCTATAATAATTAAATAGATTCAACATCTTTCTTCGACAGAATTGCAGACTGCACAGATGGTACCTTCCCGAAGGAAAAAGTACTATAGCTTACTACGATATATATTAGACTCAATAATATTTACTATATAAGATAATGGATTTCTATACATTTAACAGATGACCACTTTAGTTGTAAGATTCAGATTTTTTTTTTTAAAGCTAGACATTTTAAATGAGAATAAGAAAGAAAATTATTTATTTGTTCCCCACTTTCCCTGTTAATGCCCTAACTGCCACCCCTTGCAAAACTTTGCTAGAGCCACCGCTGCACATTTACCAGCTGTCAGCTCAAAAACGATCCTGGTGTTATTTGTCAGAAACAGTTTATAACTTCCCTTCAACTCATTCATGTCACCTAAAAGGTAAACCTGTTTTTTCATCACCTGCTCAGCTCTGATGATTCAGTAAGAACATCTCCTGGTTTCATTTTCATGTTTCCATCTCACCACATATCCAAACCGATATCATGACCAGCAGCTTTTACGGCTGTGGCTCCAGCAAACATCAGCTGATACTAGAAAGTTACATTAAATCAGTTCTAACAGGTTATTAAACGTGCTGCTGTTGTTTAGCACAACATCCGCTGGTTTCCTCTTTCTGCGAAAAGTGGGCGATAAACAAACGAGAGCGAGAGACGGGACTTCCGACAGAAAAGCAGATCAGCTGATCATTGATCAGTTTCATGATTGAATCAGCAACAGGAGAGGGAGGGGAGAGAATGAGAGAAGAAGAGGCAGCTGCACAGCTTAAAGACACATAATAACTCCACCTTTGTGTCTTTTTTCCCATTGTAACTGTTCCTCAATACGGACGCATAATATTTTCTCTGAATATGGGACGATTCAGTTTTTAACGGGACGGTTGGCAACCCTAGTTCATATAACTGGCGTGCTGATTGGAAACGGACAGTTTTGTTAAAGCATTTTTATCAACTGCTACTTTTTACACAGATCTACGAGCGGTTGAGCGATCGTAAATGATAAATCGTGTTCTGCAATGAACGAGAACACACGTATTTTCAAGTCAAACACGATCGGTCATCGGGGCCGCTGCGTCCGCTGTGGCTGTTGCTCCCGGCAAACGGCTTGTGTGTTGGAGCGCACGGACAGCTGCTTTATGCCCGGAAGGGTTTTTTTCCCGCTAGTCGCATATACTAGCTTCTTGGAGCACAACACACAAAAGCAGGTACCAGGCTCCCTTAGCTTCTGGCACCAGCTCCCAAACGGCTCGCCGTCTCTCCCTTTTCATCTACCCATGCCCAGCGCCACCCGTTTTTAAGACCCTTGTCAACAATGACGTCTTCCCCTGGCTCCATGAATTTAGGGTCCATTCTTCTGATTTCGGGAGAAACAACCGCCGGCTCGCGTGGGATGCTGTATTCAAAAGGGCTGTTTTTTTCGGGGGGTTTTTGTGTGTGTGTTTTTTTTTTCTCTAAATCAAAGTCAAATGCCGGAAATCCGGCACGGAATACTTTAAGCCCTGTATAACTCAATTAACTTTAAAAAGGTATCCCTGGGCTCTTTTACATACCTAGCCACCCAGATAAATGAGTCTAGAAAAGCTCTATTTCTAAGTTTATTTAAACCCCCAAAACTTTACTCCAACTTCTTTAAAGATTTCAGCGAACTTCTTTCCGTAATAGGTATCGATTATGACCAATTAATCATTGTGTGGGACTTCAACATCCATACTGACAACCCCCAGGATAGACTAACAAAAACATGAAGGGACCCTCTTCACAGCTACGGCCTGACCCAGCATGTCAAACAACCAACACACAATAGAGAACACACTCTGGACTTAATTATCTACAAAGGTTTAACTATATCTAACATCTCGGTAATTGATATTTCGCTATCTCACCATTTCTGTGTTTTCTTTGAAAGTACCATCTCTGCTAAAATATCTAGCCACAGTGAGATAACTGTAAAAAAAAAAAAAATTCTGGGGGACAGTTCAGTTGAAACCTTGAAGCGTATTTATCCTCCTACCACATCCCCCTCATCTCCCAACTCCAACTCAGTAAATAAGCTGGTAGATAATTTCATCTCGAAAAACTGAGACATCATTGATTTCATTGCTCCAACTAAAGTGAAAGTAGTCTCAGGTAGAAAGAAGTATACGTGGACAAGAGATCCACCGTTACGTGGTAAAAAAAGGGAGTGTCAACAAGCTGAGAGACAATGTCGGAAAACTCGACTCCAGGTTCACTGTGAGATCTACAAAGAGAGACTGAACAGATATCAGTTACCTTTAAAAGATGCTAGTGAATCTTTCTTCTCTGAAATAATAACAGAAACATTAATAATGCATGGACTCTGTTTGCAAAAGTGGACAGACTAACTAATCCTCCAGTGACAGTAGCCCCCGAACTAAATTCTGCCAGGGCCTGCAATCAATTTGCCAGTTTTTTCACTGAAAAGATTCAAACAATTAGAAGATAGTCTGTACCACAGCACCGAAGCGACTACCAATGTTATACCCAATTAACACCAATGTAGAAAAAAATGTAAGAATTCCATAAATTAAACCAAAAAAGCCTTGAAGAAATCCTTAACCAATTAAGCTCATTTTCTTGCTGTCTTGATATCCTACTCACAGCTTTCCTTAAGAAAGTTTTCCCTGTCATTGGGTCTGATCTGATTTAAATAGTGAATTCATTGCTCCTGTCAGGTCTCTTTCCCCAGGCATTAAAAAGAGCAGTTATTAAACCACTTATAAAAAAAGAATAGTCTGGACATGTTAATGCAGAGCTACAGGCCAATTTCTAGTCTTCCATTCATCAGTAAAATCATTGAAAAAGCTATGTTTTAGAAGTTAAATAGCTTCCTAACAATGACCAACTACTTTGATATTTTCCAGTCTGGTTTCCGTGCTCACCACAGCACTGAGACTGCCCTCATCACATAAATACAGACTGTGGTAGAACCACAGTGCTGGTTCTGTTGAACCTCAGTGCAGCATTTGACACTGTTGATCATGATATACTATTAGAATGACAGGAAAGCTGGGTCAGACTCTCTGGTACAGTACTTGGCTGGTTCGAATCCTACCTAAAGAACAGGGACTTCTATGTTTCAATAAAAAAACTTTTCCTCAGAACAAACAGAAATCACATGTGATCACATTCCTCTTATTTAATATCAACATGCTCCCACTAGCCCAGATTATAACAAGCAATAGGATTAACGATCATAACTATGCAGATGATACTCAGCTTTCCATTACGATGTCACCAGGTGACTTTAAACCCATCCAAACCCTAAGTAAATGCATCGAGCAAATCAATGGATGGATGTGCCATAACTTTCTCCAGCTGAACAGAAACAAAACAGAAGTAATTACTTTCGGACCTAAAGAGGAAAGATCAATAGTCACAACACAGGACTCAGACCTGAACCTCCAGGGTCACATAAAGGCAATAACAGGGTTAGCCTTCTATCACCTGAAGAACATTTCTAGGATCAAAGGACTGATGTCGCAACAGGACCTGGAAAAACTCATACATGTGTTTATCTTAAGTCGGATTGATTACTGCAACAGCGTTCTCACAGGTCTGCCTAAAAAGTCAGTTAGACAGCTGTAGCTGATCCGGAACGCTGCTTCTCGTGTCACTAGAACCAGGAAAGTAGAGTTCTAAAGTCTTTACACTGGCTCCCTGTAGCTCAGAGAATAGACTTCAAAATATTTTTACTAGTTTATAAATCACTGAATGGCTTAGCACCAAAGTATGTTGAAGATCTACTGCTACTATACCAACCCCCCACACCACCTAGGTCCTCTAATTCCAGTCTACTCAACATCCATAGAATTATGATCAAACACGGAGAAGCAGCTTTCAGGTTATATGCTCCTCTAATCTGGAACAAAATTCCAGACAACTGTAAAGCTGCTGAAACACTGAGTTCTTTTAAATCACAACTAAAAATGTATCTATTTAGAGCTGTCTTTGAGTAATGTTTTTATGTATCATATATTTTGTGTGTGCTTCTTGCTTTATTATTCTTTTTACTTAATATGTTTTGTCTGTGTTTAACTGCTATTTTTATTTTACCCCTTAATCATGTAAAGCACCTTGAATTACCTTGTTGTTTAAAGTGCTATACAAATAAAATTGCCTTGCCTTGTTCCATAAACTACTGTACACAACATAAAAACCTCCTTATACCACTCACACAATAAGCAAGGCATTGCTATGCATCTTGCTTCCTGCCTTATGTGTGAGATTAAATGTAGTAGACTGTGGCTTCCTCCCGTTAACCCATCAGAATTAGAATCAGAAAGGGTTTTTTATTGCCAAATGTTGGGTAGGTGTACAACATTAGGAAATTGCTGCGGTACTTTGTGCAAACATACAAGAACAAACAGACAAACACTTAAATAAAAATATAATATGCTAAACAGATTGATATATACATGAGTGCAGGTAACGATCGGTGCAAATCAGACAGGTGCAAAAAAACCACAATATGGGTCATGTAACTGAGCGGGTGGTGGGAACAGTTATTGTTCATGGGTCCAACAGCAGAGGGGAAGAAACTCTTCTTATGGCGATAGGTTCTGGTCCGAATGGATCGGAGCCTCCTGCCTGAGGGGAGCAGTTCAAACAGTCTGTGTCCAGGGTGAGAAGGGTCGGCTGTGATCCGACCTGCACGCCCAAGTGTCCTGGAGGTAACCCATCCTTCCATCCTTCCTTCCATCCATCCATTTTCTGTACCCGTCCATCCTAATGCAGGGTTGCGGGGGGCTGGTGCCTATCTCCAGCGGTCAAGGGGCAAAAGGCGGAGTGCACCCTGGACAGGTCGCCAGTCCATCGCAGCCTCCCGTTAACCCCCGCTCAAAAACTGTGAAGTAGCAGGTTTGAGTTTATGATACCTTTTGTTATGCTTCAGTAAATAAATGAATGTGGAAATGTGGAAATAAATAAATAAATGTTCAAATGTGGAAAATAAAAAAATGTGGAAATAATTAAACAAATGTGGAAAGAAAGAAATGTGGAAAACAATAAATGTGCAAATAAATAAATACTTTTTTTATTTATTTACACATTTATTTATTTATTTACACATTTATTTATGTATTGTCAATTTTGGCAGGGACGGTCCTCCATAGTGTTACCCTCTCTGCACATGTTTTATTTATCTCCATATAATGTATACAGAAAAACAAACATGACGTGGGGAGAACAAAGTGTCTCTTTTGTAATACTCTCAGCAGAACAAACAAACCACACTGTCGAGGATCACATGAAATATGGAACAGTTACATTGAGAAAAATGATAGGTAGCCTCCTGAGTTACTTGTATTTATCATCCTTTTATAAGAATTTGTTTCTTTGTTACCTCTAAGACAATATCAATTTGTTGAGAATGAACATGACAAACTAGGATGAAAATATTTATTGATGCAATTTGCTGCTTCCTGTGCGCATAAATCAAAATCAGCACTTGTTTCTTGTGCATCAAAAAGAGGTCCATCCTCTTTAACCAAGATGCTCAGGAGAAGATTCACATCAGTACTCAGCTGTCAGTTATAACGGAGCCAGGAAGATACATTTGTACATGCTGCATCTATTTTTAGACAGGCTAAAGAAATTATAAACAAAATTAAGTTATATCAACCCCGCGAGCATGCATCCATGTCCAAAAACCCCGATGGGAAGTAATCTTATCTAAACATGGTGAGAGGAATGATGCACTGATATGATTACAAATAACTGATCACGTCCTGTGAATGGTCATTGTTACTGATATTGTAAGATGATGACCCCACCGCAAATCAATTACAGAAACTGTTGGATACTGGTCAGGATTCATGCATTTTATCTGCATCGTAATTTGCAGTATTACCAAGCCCGTTTATAGGGAATCTGAGGCTTAAGAACATTTTTAACAGATTTTTGTTTTGAATACCATTGGGCTGTTCTGGCTGCTATACTGCCTGTTGATCCCTGCTTGACTGTCTGCCTGAAACCTCCTGGACTTCCTACGCTTTCCTTCTGCTGGCAGACACCACAAAGCCCTGCAGTCTCACTGATGGGCCAAGGGGAGATAGACTGCTGGGCTCTGTTTTGGTTCATGGGAGACATGCTCATGAAGAAGACTTCATATGAATTATGCAGCCAATTTCACTTAGAGGCATTATATTCCCCTGTAATGCCAATATGTATCATTTACAGCAGCACGATTCTCCTTTTTAAGTTTAGTCGCACAACGTATGAAGTCTGACATGATTACCTCAGGTTGTCTGCATCACTACATCCCTAAAGAGGCCCCATTACCTGTTGTGACATGCACAACGTGAGGCCGTCATTATAAATGCAATAAATGTCTTTGGTCACTCCACTAATCTGATTTTATATCCTCTGTGTGCACTGTTCACTTCCTACTCTGAATCAATCTACATTCTTATTCTGGGATTAACAGCAACAAGGGAGAAGTTTCTATTAAGAATTAAAAACTTAAAAGACTTTCCTAATAAGTCTGAAAAATTAGAATACAAAGCATTACAGAAAGAAAGCGAGAAAGAAAGACGTCAAGAAAGAAAGACATCAAGAAAAACAAAGATTCGAGAGAAGTAATGATAGAAGGAGCATCTCATCATCTCTAAGCCTCCTCCAAGGCTGCAGTCTCTCAAGCCCACAACAGCTGGAGGGCTCATTTCAAAACATTGGATTAGAGAACCTCTGCGCTCCGAGCCTCTAAGCTCCCACGACCAAAGAACGACACACACACACACATTTTCTTTTTCAAATCCCAAACAAGCTAACACATAGTGTTCATACACTGCATACGCTGTGCCATTTGAACTTAAAAACATGCACATGAAATGGTACCCACTGCCATGTGTGCACATACAAACTCATCGGTCCATGTCATTGGCGACATGTATGGTGGGCCTTCAGGGACACATCTAAGACAGAGAAAGCAGCAGGAATTGCTTGACATTGCCTCATTATTGTGCACACTTCTGCCAAAGCTTCTCGCCAGTGCTTCAGCTCCACGTTTGAAACATGCCTGTTTCACAGCTACTACTCCAGAATTCATGCATAAAAACTTAGATAGGCAAAGGATGAAGGGTGAGGTATTCACTCTCAAAAATGTCCTCTTACATTGACACACATTTAGTGTACTATTAGGCATGAGCTGGTATGAGATTCTCACAGTATGATAATCTGGAATATTATCATACTGAGTCCAGGAGGTTCCCTGCGGATGGGTCTACCACTTTCTTCCTGACTAATGTGCATAGAAAGGATGTAACTATGCTGTCCATCTCACTAGTTTTACCATCCAAGCCTTCCAAAAAATCCTTTAGACAGTCACATTCCTCAGTTTTTCTCCGATTGTAGCCCTGAGCTGCCCTGAAGCATCGTTCTGCAGGACTCAGACCAACCTGACTAAGAGTTAAAAGAACTAATCCCATATGTTGACCATTTACATCTCAATGTATTAGTACTAATGCAGTTGGTTTTACATTATTTACAGGTTCTTGTAAGCAATATAAGGAAGTCATCTTGATTCCATTTAGTCTAACATCTCTTGATGAGAAGGAGGTGAAAATATGTGAAATGAGAGGGAGAAAGGACAGGGAGTGCTGTGGTTTTAGAGAGGACTAATTGGTAGACTGACCTGAGGCAACACCTGTGGTGCATGTGTATAGTGAAAGAGAGACCATCAGCTCAGTTAAAAAAAAACAAACAGCTCTTCCTTATCTTTTTCAGAATCCAAGAGTCAAAACTGCTGTTGAGTAATGCATGAGAAATCCCCACACCTCAAAGGGGTGGATGTGATCTCACTCCCTCAGTCAGCCTAAGGTAGAGCCCTGATGGGATGGAGAACCAATGCCTCCGCTCTATCCCTCGCTTACACACACACACACACACACACACACGCATGCACACACACAAATTGATAGAAAATCTCTGCACTGCAAGTCATTTGCATGATGTTTTTTTTATTCATGTGGACTTTTTTATTCACAGGCTTCACTTTTATTTCTGTTTCAAACAGATGCCCTTGATGCTGAGATGGGATCTGATGAGCCTCTGGCACAGCTTAACCAGCAGGCTAGGTATTACACACACACGCATACACCTATACACGTTTACCTTACCAACAGGGGACTGTCGGTTAATCCTGCCAAGAGGGGACTTTTGTTTCTGGACTAACACATTCAATTCAATTCAATTCAAAAATACTTTATTGATCCCAGAGGGAGATTAAGTGTTGGTATAGCTCATATAATTAATTCTTTAAGGAGTTGTTGTAGATGATGATGGCTGTGGGCAGGAAGGATTTCCTGTAGCGGTCTGTATTGCAGCGAAACTGAAGAAGCCTCCGACTGAAGACGCTCTGTTGTTGTATGACTGTCTCATGAAGAGGATGCTCAGGGTTATACATAATTTTTTTGATTTTATGAAGAATCCTTCTTTGAGTTCAACAAAACAAAAATACTAAATAAAAATCACTTTTAAGGTCTTTTGACAGAATATTACTGAAAATGTTACTTTTATAAAACAAAATAAAAAATCCAAGAGGGGACCGAGCGACATCGACCTATCCAAGAGGGGACCTCCACATGCAGCAGTGGAACTGTCTGTAACTATTCTTCCACCTAATGAGAGTTGGTTTAATACAATGACTTTATTGGTCTCTTTCATATTTGATTATTTATCTCTAATTATGTTGTTATTAAGAGTGTGCAATAAAATATCACAAAAAATAATTGTAGCCACATTTGAAAATAAAATATATTGAATGCTTTTCAGACCTAACATGGCTCCATGAACTAATATCAAGGTCTGTGGTAATAGCAGATAACATGCATTTTGCATGGGCTGTAATACAAATTAATTATTTAAAATTAATTCTAGTACCTCAATAAGAAAAAGTTGCCTCTGTAAAAAATAAGTTGCCTCTGTCATTCTATTCATTCCAAGAGTGGAAACTTGAATTATGAAAAACTAAACTGCTACATTACATTGTATTAGGTTTAGATAAAAATGGCTCATTAGAATAAATAGTTTTGCTAAATTCTTCCTTACAAACCAATGCAGGAGTGTTTAAGTCGCTCTATCCTATTTTTTGGGGACTTGTGTCATCCTGTACCATCCAACAATGGACTCCAAGCCAAAGGTGGACCTCTTTCATTTGATGTAAATCACACACACACAAAGAAATATCTGCACATAAATAAGTGAGAAGATTGATGACGGTGCAAAGACAAGGGCTAAAAAAAGACAGTAACTGACTTCAAGTATTTATTTGAGGTACCGGTAAGTGTTACCAATACTTAGCCACCTTTGGTTATGTACATTTTCATATAATCTATGTCTTTTTCCTGCTTTAGGCTTGAAAGTTACAAAACCTTTTTTGCGTTTAATGATTAAGTTACATTTTTGGACCCAAAAATTTTTTTTATTGCAAATTCTATACCGGCCACATTAGAAATAAATCTCCAACAATATCAAAAGCAAAAATAGAAAAAGAAAAAGAATCAAAGCCATGAAATAAACCACAGTTATGATCATATCTACATATGGGTTTCTTTGCTCTAACACCTGTGTCATCATACAAACAAAGCTCTGTGTCCTGTTCTCCTGTGATGGACCCTACGGCTTCTCGATGAGTTTCAGTTCTTGTTCGAGGTGGACCTTGCCCTGTTGCCCCTGTCCATAAGGCACCAGGATGAACCAACAAGCGAGAGAACACATTCCTGGGAAACTCAGGTGGTGGAATTGTGTACCCAGCTGCTGGATGGCAACTCATCAAGCACTAGAGTCGAAGCATTGCAGTGGCAAAAATGTGTTCACAAACAATACTGTTGTGCGAAGCAATCTAATTCTTATCCCTCGTTGTAAAAGCAATGTTGCAAACTTTAAATTGATTCTGAAAAATGTATTTGTTTTGAAATCGGGAGTTAAATGAGAAAATTTCCTTCAGCAGTACTTAAATATGTTAAGAGTAAAAATATAACAAGGACATAGAAAGTTTTGGTAATAATAAAGATACAAGTTACATGAGTGAAAAGCTTGTCCAGGACTAAGTAAAGATTAAAAACAGAACATTATGTTTTAACATGTTTAATCAATCTACAGCACCCTTCACGGTTACGGCTCATGTGTATAAATTGACTGCATTTATTCATAGGGAAAAAATATTATTCATCTATCCATCATCTAAACCAGCTTATCCTTGCAGGCGGGGAGTACAGGTCGGCAGTACATCACAGGGCAACATAGAGAAACACAGGACAAACAACCATGCATACACATATTCATACCTAAGGTCAGTTTAGAGGGACCAATTAACCTAACAGTCATGTTTTTGGACTGTAGGAGTACCAGGAGAATACTGACGCATGCACAGGGAGAACATGCAAAACTCCATGCAGAAAGACTCCAGGACGGGATTCGAACCCAGGACCTTCTTCCTGCAAGGCAACAGTGCTACCAACTGTCCCTCGGTGCGGCCCGGGAAAAATATAAAGAAATCCAATGTTTTTGTTGTTGTTTGTTCTTTACAAAATTACAGGAGCTACAGTTATTAGCGCAACTTATAGTTCTTATCAAACATATATAACTGAAGCTTTTTCTTTCAATTTATACTTTTTTTAGGTTGCATAGTGCATCTAGGAACTTTTATTTGGTAATTTAGGACTTTCTGTTTCTCTGCAGTGTAAATATGATGTGGCACAGAGACCAATTTCTCCTGGTGACTCTTCGAAATTAGAAAGACGAAGGAGCATGGGATTAAAGTATAGCTGATGTGTGTTGATCTGCAAGGGTCATGAAATAGCAAAGAAAATAATAGCCTCTATCCTAATCAGAGTAAGAATTTTAAAAGTTTCCAACCAGTGGAACTGTGACAAACAATGTTGGGCAGGAACCCACATTTAATACAGATACAATCATGTATAAAGCAACATATTGGCTCCATAATAACCATTTGACGGTTTAATATGGCAACTAAAATCTAAAATTTGACTGTAGTGCTTCCTGAAGATTAAACACTTACTTCATGTTGGTTCATAATCCTGTTTTTTTGTTTGTTTTTTTTTGTTTTATTTTTTTTGTTGCAAGCAACAGTTTCTTCTGACGTTTTCAAGATTTAAACACTGCTGTCCAAAAAGATGGAATACAATTTCAAAGTGTCTCATAAAATGTGACTATTTGACTTATTCTTTACATATGTGTATATCTTCTCAAAATTGATTTCACAAATCTCTTCCAAGCATATTGCAGTGAAACGTAAACCACAATTAAAAGAGGAATTTGTCAGAAAATTTATTTTTTATTTTTTATTGGCAACAATGTTTCCTACTTGTCATTTTTCTTTTTTCTGGTCTTTGATAGTAAAACAAGACAGGCAAGGTAATCAGCAGGTTGGACTACAATAGTGGCATTAACTACATTGCACCACAACACAGAAAAGTTTTGAGTTTACTTTCATTGTTTCATCTGGGAAACTCTCCCCATATTTACTTCAGATACACTCTTTTAGAATGCAGTCTCAGTGCTGGTTTGCTGAATAAAAAGTCAGATGTTTTTATGCTTTTATTGTTAAGTTTTGTTTGATCACCATACAATCTTTCTGTACTTCAATGTCTTTGACCTTTCTAGGATTTATTCATCGCATAAAATTTGCACTTGCGTTCTCCAGGTATGGCTAAATTATGATGCTTCCATCTCAAAGTAAACAAACTGAACCTTTACGACAGGCTTGTTTGTAGTCAAAATCCAAAGGGACCTTGATACAAAAGGTCTTCATTAATATTTTAAAAAGAGGCAAATGTTGGTACTTTCTAATGTGTATAACAGAATAGCATCACCGAAAGCGTAAGCAATTTTATGTTCGTCTTATATGCACATTTCTAATTAAATGTTTACTATTTCACGAATGTATTATCATCCAAATTGCAAACTATATTAAATGAACACAACATCTTCCCTTTCCTTCCAATGCTCTGCTTCAATTTTCCTCTACGCAGTCTGTCCTGCAGACACATTCCCAGTAAAAAAAACCTTTAAAACCTCTTTTTCTTCTTCCTCATCCTCATCCCCCGCCCCACTCATTGCAGCTGATTTACTAGCCACAAATTCCAGCCCCAACACAAGGCTCAGAGACTAGCCTACATAGCCTAATACTAGTCTCTAAACTCTCACTACTGCAACTTTTTGTCGTGGCTAATGCGCTGCTAGAATAAACTCAAAGCATGAGCTTAAGCATGTATCTTTAGTCACCATATTTGCATTACACATGTCACAATCATGACTGGAGAGTGTGCTACACTTATGCAAGGATGGTTGTAAAAGGTATAATTTTCAAAAGCAATACAAAGAACAATATTTCTAGACAAACGATACCAGGACCAACTATTAATAAAATTAACTTATATTCACATTGGGATCTATATGAAAAAAAAAAAAACTAAAAACAAACTGAAGTAGTGTGCTTGGATGGGTACACTGAGCGAGCAGAAGGTTAAAGTAGGCCACTGCCCTCTTGCAAAGTTAAGCTTGAGCGCTGGAAGACTAACACTAGAGCAGCAAACAGATGGCTCCGCACATGCAGTCCCGGACGTACAGCTAACACACACATACGCATACATACATACAAGGTCCAAAACCCATCAAGTACAAAGTTCAGTGAAGTACACTAATCACAACTAATCACATATATGCCGATTTAATCTGAAATATCCTTCACTACACTTACCCTGGTTGGGCTTCTTGGAGAAAATAAAATGTTTTGCAAACTGATGGCATATGATGTTCTCTGTCTTAATTGACAGCTATAGAACCGGCCTTGGTTTGGCGCATAAAAACAGAACCTCCAACTTCCTGTCAGTCACGAGCCATCTTGTACCTTTCATACATCTCTGTGTGCAGTAACTCCTCTTTCTGGCACACTTGCACTTGCATGTTTGGCAAACTCGCCGCTGTGTCTGTATGTAAATCTAACATTCTGGCAAGCTCACCAATCTGCCAGTAAGATGACATGATTGGCAAGAGGCTGTGTTTTTTTCCCCACTAGCTAGCAGCTGCTATGTTTACGTCTCTTTAAACTTGTTTCCAATTGCTTGGTTCTGCCAAAGATATCACCAAATGAAACAGAAAGGTATGACTTACCGTAGCTTATAGGTATAGATAGTAACCAGGTAATAGTCATCAACGTACAGTAAAAAGTGCTAAAATTGCAGCACTCCCAGGGCTGCTTTTAGGTTACTTGGATAGGGGCATAAATAAGATTCATTACTCAGATTAATTTGCTCAGAAGGTGTTAGTTGCTTTCCATCAGGTAAATGAACCATTAAACAAACACTATGACTTGTTTGAACAGACTACCTCCCCTTGAAACTCGCACAAACGCACACCTTTAAAGTTATCTTTAAAAAAAGGAAGCCCTAATTGATGCTACTGGGGTTTGAGAAAGTCTTCTGCAGAAAACAGGCAACAAGACACGTTTTCCTTTATGTTGTCAGGCAAGGCCAGACTGCTGGCATCACCTGCACAACACACGCTAATGCAGCCACCTAAGCCCCTCAGTCAGCCAGCTAGAGCCAGCAGATAATGAGAAGCATTGATTCCTGGAACTACCAGTCAGCCTGAGGTAACTGTGTCTATGTTGTTAATTGGCTCAAAGACAGAGATTGCTTCTTTCTCAAATTCTTTTTCTCCCTTTTCTTCTCGTCTTTGATGCCTCTCCCACTAATTCTCCGTGGTTTGATCTCTTCTTAGCTGGATCTATCACCCAGTAGCTCTCTAAATGAGGACAGTGATTTTAAGGCCGCCAACACCGGCTAAGCCACCTGGGAGCAGTAGCCCTTTTTTTGCTGGAGAGCTGGACTGTGCAGCTCTCTAGCAACAGTGACTTAGAATGATTTGTTCTCTGATTGAGTCCCAGTGTCGCTAAACCTTGCTTAACTCAGTGCCACTCTGGAGCACTATTAGATTAAAAAAAGAATAATTGTGGCTAACTTTTTCAGACAGCAAACTATTTAACATGGAAAACAGCGTACTGTATTGGAAACAGCGTGATGATTATGTAAAGAGTGGTGGCATTTAAATAACTTTCTTTAATGAAGAGGATTTATACTATAGTTGCAGTGCCTAAATCTGAATCAGCTCCACACTGAGTGTTTTTGTTCTCAGAGAATCACACAGTTTCATGGAATATTACAAAGTGAATAAAATGAAAAGAAAGACACTTCTGTCGTATAAAAAGGAGATTAATTCTTTTACTGAAAATGTACAGATACCTGGTGACAAAATAAAGCATATTCATAAAAAAAAAAATCGGTGACAAATCATAGAAACATTTAGCACAAAGCATTCAACTACTCAATACCTTGAACCGTGTTTTTTATTTTGTTTTGCAATAGATGCTATTAGTGGCAGGAATAGTCTATAGTATAGGAATAGTTTATAGGAATAGTTTGGCATAGTTTAATTGTGCCTGACTGGCATATATCAGCGGACACTATCATGGATGGAGGGATGGGTGGGTGGATGGATGGATGGATGGATGGATGGATGGATGGATGGATGGATGGATGGATGATGGATGGATTTATCCATTCATCCATTGATAGATATCTATTATACAAACTGGACAGACAGATTTCAAAATAGGCATTTTCTATTTGATGCTTCATATCCTGTATTGTGTTAATGTCTGTAATTGTTTGTATGATCTTGGATTGGTTGTACTAAAACTTAATTTCCCCACGGGGATTATTAAAGTATTTCTTATTCTTATTCTTATATAAAGACGTGCTAAAACAAAAAAAAAAAAAGAGTGCACTGATGGTATTTAGATTTTAGAATTATGCACTGACGGTTCAGGTCAAGTGAGAGTTCAGATAAAATTTCATTATGTCATTTTGTGACAAAACATAAGCATTTAGAATAACGGCAAAGCTTATCCCCCTTCTCTTCAGTTTATTCCATCACATGGGTTCACATGTAAACATGTGATTATTCAACATGTAATACAACGTGAAACTTGTTTTAAAGCAAAAACAATTGTGTGTTGGATTATGTAAGAGTTGAGATTTGAATTCTGTGAAATATTCGTAAGGGTCCAACAAACATCTAAAATTTACTAGATATTTCTTTTCAATTTTGTAACGTCCTGCATCAAAGGATATCTGAAACCGAGTTAAAAGGAACATTTCGAAAATCTTTCTAACTGTGTGTGGACAGTTTTGATCCTTCCCCACCAAACTCTTTGATGTGTGCTTGTGCCTAGGTGTTGACCAGAATGGTAATGCTTTCTTACTCATTCCACTTCTGGATGTTTGATGTAGGTCAAACACTGGCTCAGCAATATTCTGGGAACAAGCCTGTGTTCATATTCTGCTCACTGGTCAAATTTACATCCTATTTCATTCAGAGGATACTTTTACTGTAACACATTCACACAAATACACACAGATATGCACTAACCTCCGTCGCTCTTCTACGAATCAGCAAAAAACAAGTCTAAAAAAAAACTACACAAACACGCTGAGTGTGCAGTCTTCAGGCAGTGAGAGCTTTTTCCTCAGGCAGCAAAAGAAAGCAGGGAGTCAAAAGCTCAAACTTCATATAACTAAAGAAAGTTTGCTAACAATCAGATCAGATCATTGCAACCTGTTGAGCTTTTAGCATCTTCATGTACAATGTTGGAGGAAAATGGTTGCTTGACAATGATACTTTACAACTATTAGCAAACACATTATATGTGTCACAATGTTGAAATAATCACTACAAGGCTTAAAATATCTTCTCACTTGCTTGTAGTTACAGGCAACAAATTGAAATTATATGTAGCTGAAAAGCTGCACCGTAAAATATATCACAGCTCAATACCAGAAGAGCAGCAATACTTCCTGACTGAAAAATGCTGAGTAATATTTAGCGGAAAAATACACTGGCTTTCAAATCCCAACAACTCATCTAAAATGTTTCAGTGTAGCCTTACAAAGCTAACATGACAATGCATTAGGGGTTAGATAATGTTGTTGTCAGTCAGTGACCTTTTCCTCGGAAACAGACCTCCTATAAGCCTTTACGTGTGTTTGCATGAGTGGGTGTGCGTGAGAGTAAGTATGCATGTGCTTGACAGAGCAGAGTCCCAATGCCAAGCACATCTGCTCCGGACGCCTCTGGCGCTGCCATATGGCTAACTAAAATGCCTCCGACTCTCACTACACAAACATAGAGTTTGCAATAAAAAGAGAAAATGAGGGAAAAGTGTTTGTGCTTCGCAGGGAGATAAAAGTGTGTGACAGACAAGGCGCATCGAGGGGGAGGAAAGCAGAAAAGAATAACAGCTGGTGAGTGAGGAGCTGCACGTGGTGCCCATTAGGCTGAGTGGACAGATCCAGTCCACTTCGAAACATGCTAATGTTTTAAACACCCAGATACGACGGCCTTCCTTCATTCATACCAGGTCCACATCACATCCTTATTATGTAACAGCTGGGTTATTCTTTAGACACGCTCTTTACATGGTAGGAGAGGTTAATCGGAGGATCAATCCTGCATTTCTTTTTTATTAGCAATTCTTTATGAAAGTGTGACCTCTGACAGGGAAGTAGGTAAAAAATAACCTGAAGAACACTTGCAGAAGCTCCGGCTAACTGCAGTTGAAAGGAGACAAGAGCTCAAGACAAGAGAAAAAAAAAATACCTACTGTATTTAAGAATAGTAGTGAAACAGTACTACAAACCAACCTAACAAATCACACTAATTGCCAAACATATTTCATTTTCCTATTTAGATACACTGAAGTGATTCTCTTTTAACTTTTCAAAGAGAATAGTTTGTTATGATGCTCAGATCTATCTTACATCTGACATGTGCATCTTTGTGAGGAAGATGTACAGTACAGTATCAAAGACATCAAACACTGCTTTACAACTCATTACCCCTTCTGTCCTCCTCCTGCTTTCCATCTCTTCTTCTCTTTGAAGATTCTTAATTTAGCTTGACAATGCACCAAATGTGGCCAGCATTTTCTCTGAGGGCGCTGGGAAGTTCCATATACTAACAAAAGGTCTAATTTGAGATTATTGATTGTGTGGTTGCCATAGTATATGACTTGTTTGTTTTTTAGGTTGTTCTCTTTGATTATTAAAGTATTTCTGCCTTTTCTCCGTGAAAATTCAGATTGAAAATGGTCTTTAGCTTCGTCCGGCTGAATGTCGGTGTCCTATACAGAAGCCTGGAGTTAGTGGTTGTTTCACAAGACAAACTTCCTTACAAAAACCAGACCCGCAATTTGTAAAAACTCACAACAGCAAATTAGCGTTTAAGGTTTAAGGTTAATGGCAGACCGAACTGAATGTTCAACATAGCTTCCATATCCTTCATTGTTGCATTGAGTCGAGTTTGTGTCGCTTATATATCACATCAGGGTAATACTACTGCCATTGTACATCCTTTGAATGTGTCATGGCGAGCTGAGAATATTGCGCCCTTTGTGCCGCCAAGCTTGAGAGTAACATTACCGCAACACCATACTTGACCACTTTTGAATGACCAAAGGCTCCCTGATGCCGCTTCCGGTTTGCAGCAAAGTGTCGCCATTGTTTTTTGAAACAGGTTTATCCCTAGAGCTGTTACCCAATTCTAATGGAAAACCAAACAAACTGCGTAGTATAGAATTGAGCCGAGACAAGACCTGTTGCTAGGTGTTTGTGGAAAACGGTCATTAACCACAGTGGGCCAGTCCAGGACATCCAAGGGGCCTAGTTGGGGCCTAGGGGTCACACAATTCTAAGGTCTGCATTGGAAACCAATTTAAAATTGTTCTTGGTTGATCTGAATGTTAAAAGAAAAGTGATACAAGTTCTCAAGTGTGAATTAGTCATAAATCATTGTTTAGTGGTTTCAAAATCCACCCATTCATCTGTAAACTTTCAGGTTGAAGAAGCAGACGGAAGATTTTTCATAAAAGTTAGTCTTTTTAATAAAAGCCAAGCTTTAAAATGGCTTCAAGGCCCAGAGAAATACTGTTCAAATATATCTAAACAATTACAAGGAAACAGGTCTCGTTTGATGCAACCTATAAGAAATGGGAGACCATCCAATATTCGTACGTTCTGTATACAACGCTGCTCCAACTCGCTCCTTCATTCCCTATCTTTCTCTCTTCTTCTCCTTCACTGACTGGGGCTTTTCATGAAGACTGCATTAATATGGGGAAATCAATACTTTCACCACACTGGCCTTCAAGAGGCCTGTCAGACATGATGGTGAAGACGGAGATGGCAGTTTGCTAAAGCTGCCTGTGTGTGGGAATGAGTAAGAGTAAGTTACTAGATAACCACACGGACATTGATTCTTTTGCACAGCCTTTTGTGTGGATCTCCTGTGGATCTTCATGGTCTGATTCATTGGCACAGTGGCAAAGGCAAACTCAGTTACTGTGTTGTTATGTTTGAATCTACAAGAAGTCTTGTAAATCCTGTGTGTAAACTGTGTGACAGGTCTTGGCTCATTATGAATGGGGAAAGAACCATGGTGCTGAATATTAAGGGAAAATATACTTTGCTTGGTGAATTTTCCCAGCAATGTGCAATAAAACTATACCAGACAGATGGACGGACGGACTGATGGGCAGGTATCGAGTGAAAACTTTCAAAGGTTTAATCATTCCACTGTCATTTGCAAGCTATAGCTGCACATTAAAAAGATATGTACATCACATATTGATAAAGAATTACCACCCTGAGCATGATTCCTCTCTGATATAGTCAGATTTTGTTCTTTGAAACTCGAAGAGTGCTTCAGTCATGTCATAAGCCATAACTCAGTGAGACTCTATGTTTGAAGGTAATATTTAGATTGTAAAATAAAGGAACACATGACTTGACATAAAATATGCACTTGACTTAGTGCATTCTGCATTGTGAAAAAAACGTGAAAAGATGGGGCAGCTAGTGTATGCAAGAGATGGGAAAGGAATTTAGCTAGCAGCGCAGCATTACAAAAATGCCAGATTTTTTCTACCTCCTGATATAATCACACATTATGCCTTCAATAATTTTCCCTGTTATGCTTCTGCTTTAGTTTTACAAAGATATAGAGTTTTTTAATTTCTACTAGGGCTGTCAAAATTAATGCTTTAATGCAAGTCGATTAATTTGTAGAATTAACGCAAGGTATTTTTTTAACACATTGACGCATGCACACAATGACCCGCCCTGTTTAAACCACAATTCAATCCGTGCTGCTTTCAGTTTTCTTCACATAAACAGCATGGTAAACCTGAACTCAGTCGCAGGTCATATAGAGGGATTATCGGCCTACGTCACTCCCTGCTCTACTTCCGTTGTCTGCAGAAAGAGACCCGATCACGTCTTGTTATGCTGTTGGTTGCACAAATCGCTTTGATAAAAGCAAGAAAACGTGCAACTCCAATACAATTCTTTTCAAGGCAAACAAAAGACATCTTCGGATGCAAGCTATCAGAAGAAGCGATTGGAACAGGCAGATGATTGAAAATGCAACAATCTGCAGTGATCACTTCATATCAGGTAAGCTTCCTTGGCTAACAAACAAGCTAACATCACTAACCAACACTGCAACTGCAATACAACCGCAAATAATAATGGGAAGCGGAGCTATTTGAAGGGTCGGTGTCACACCATTTGCGCACGCATCCAGCGTGTTGATATACAAATAATCCCTCTATTGTTCAGAAGAAACGGTCAGCTTTACATTCAGAAAATGTTAACTAGTTAGCTGCCTTACCAACTGGCTAAAAGATCAATTGGTTAGAAAGGCCACGTTTAAATGTGATAGTGGAATTCAAAACAAAAGTTCTATGGATCTCTCCTTTATGTCCTTGAAAAAAAGAGCAACAGCATCCGGTTTTGTCCTTCATTTACACCAAAAATTTTCTTTTTCAGTCAAATTTAGGAATTTTGATTAACTGTGATTAATTCCCAGATAATTAGATTAAAATGTTTAATCGTTTGACAAATCTAATTTCTACAATTCCAGAACATTAAACACTGACATTATCTTCACACCTGAGCTTTACAACTACTTTACTGCTTCTTGGCTACGGAAAAACACAAAAATATTGAACAGGAATATCAGAAAGGCTATCAGATGCAGAGTAATTAAATTATATGTTTAATCCAGTGCTGAACATATGGTAATAAATGATGTACTACAGGAGACATGAAGGATAAATTGATTGATTTATGTCTTTAACCACATTTTACCCTCCAATTCACCCATTTACATCGTAATAGCAGCTGGCCATCATGCAATGACCTGGTGGAGCATGTGGATGAGAGCAGTCAGGAATGGAACAGCCAGCCATGAAACTAGAAGAAGACCTGTTTGACCTCTAACTGTTTATTACTAAAAAACAGAATTTTATAACTAAATAGTGAGGTCTGATAATACAAATAAAGCTTTTTTTCCATTAATTTTCCTTTTCTTACACCGTTTTTCTCAGATATCTCCCAAATAAAGCACACATATATTTATTATCATTGTGCTGGTTGGAGGCTTACAGTAAAGTAGGTCCATTCAGGCCCTATATGTGGAAGCTGTGGCACATTATCCTTCAGTGATCTATGTCTCCAGCACCCTCTCTCTGAGATACTGTGCCTTTTTTTTATAATACTCTGCATGAGAGTGAATATTCATACAAACATGTCAGCAAAAAATGTCATATTGGCAATGGAGCTTAACATCCATATAGAGGAGACTTAAAACATTGAAGGCTACACTAAGTGTTTCATATTTTGCACGGCGAAAGGGTGTCACCAGAAACAAGGAAAGTGGCTAAGCATTTGGCTGAAAATCACAGTGTCACAATAAACATATCAGCCTTGGGGGTACGGTATTGTCATGTGGAATGCCAGGTTATTTTCAGTGCTTTCCATGTGTGGACCAATGCCATTCAATCATTTTTGGACCAGTTTACACGCTCTTCTTTG
The DNA here is from genome assembly GCA_963556495.2 of Valencia hispanica. Lineage (NCBI taxonomy): Eukaryota > Metazoa > Chordata > Actinopteri > Cyprinodontiformes > Valenciidae > Valencia > Valencia hispanica. The sequence goes on along the minus strand of OY747700.1, from coordinate 45,040,386 downwards.
TTTAACGCAGACTATTATTATGAATCTCTACATTCTTTCAAATACACACATACAGTAGTGAGAACACACACATAGCGAAATCACACCCCTCAATAATCGGCTGAGCTATTCACTGCTTGGGGCTACACAAAGAATGAACACATTCATCACATAATTACTGTGGAGGCAGTCACACACTTCATCAGTCTATTCCTGTCTCAAAGGGCCCCTAAGAGAACAGCAAATGCATAAGATTTCCAAAAAGATATTATGGGATTCTTATACCTCCATTTAAGAAAAGCCAAAAGAAAAAAAAAGCAGGACTTCCAGAGCATTAAAGTGACATCTTGACAGATTCACTCTATGCGAAGAACAGGATTCAGATAAAGCGGATACTTAAATGTTTGAAAAAGGCGCAGAAACCTCTCTCTTATAGTAGGAAGGATTTTTTTGGGTTAATCTAACAGTCTCTTTCACAGGGGAAGATAAGTGGCAATCAAGCATCAGCCTGAAATCGCAGCAGCTGGGAGAGACATAAAGCCAGCGGCATTTGTGTGAAATATAATGATATAATGGTGAAATACAAAAGGTGAGGCGTTAATGCAGGGTGATGTATGGTGCAATGGTTGAATGGGCCAAAGACTGACATGTGGAGTGTACTGGAAATCAATGGTGGCGTAAAAGCAGTAGAGGGATGAATGGGATCTTGGACCTCTGAAAGTGAAGGAATTAAAGCCACTTGATAAAGTACAGAGATTAGTGGGAAAGGGAGACTTTTAACTTTTAACGATTCCACCCTGAACTAACAGCAGTATTGATTTTGTGTGGCTATGTCTGTTATATTTCTCAGTTTATGTCCTCCTAAGTATACATACTAGTTAAAACATTGTTGTGTTTTCATTTTGATCCTTAAGGCTCAAATCACTGATGCACGTTTCACTGATGTTTGATTCACAGATGTTCTGTGAAGACCCACGCATCTGCAAGCTGTCTTTTTATCTCAGGAAATGGTTTCAGCATAATGCATATTTCAGAATCCTCATTAGATTTTTAAATAAGATAGTGGAAGGATCATTTGTTCTCATGCAGGAATTTTTAATGTTTCGATGCATCCTACAAATGGAAATGAGGTATATGGAGAAAAGACGTGGGCTGGTATGAGGTTCTCACTATATGGTAACCTAGAGTAAAGTAGTATCACGGGTTCACAGGGGGTGGGTGTGTAGGGCGTAGCATGGAATTTCATTAAAATCCATGTGTGTGGATGTGTGGAAATAGAAGTTACTCAATACTTTGGTAACATTTTGCATCTCCAAACAGACAATTTTCTTTCTAGAAGCGAGGGAAAAATGCAGGAACTTTTCTCCAACCAGCTGACCAATAGTGTGTAGCAACAAGTGGGGAGGGGGAGACCAGGGCAAACCTCTGCTCTGTGCAAAGTCGATGAAAACTCTGGTGACTCAAGAACCTTCTCTGAAATATTTTCTTTAAATACTTTAATCTGCAGTGGATATGATGGACATTTTTGGTGTTTTTAAAACCGTAGCTTTTTTAAAACCTTGATATACTGTACCTTGGTACTGGAATATAGCTCATGTCAAACTGATGGTAAAAATATATGGTTTTAAGCTATTTAACATAATTAGTTATAAAGTTGTAATTTAATTATATGTAATTTATGTCATTATAAAAATAATTGTATATACAGTTATATAGAATTATGTGATTATAGTTATTCTTCCCAAGATGAGTAATTGCTTTTTTTTTCTTTCACCTCATAAAATGAAGATTAAGAGACCGGTGAGTTTCCTGTGTAGATCGGTATTTCCAGAGAATGGATGGTAAGAAAAAACAAGAGCTAAAACAGACAACTTGAGAGGTTGAAAAGTGAAGAGCAGCCTTGAAAGAGCTGAGAAAGTCGATGGAAATGGCAAGGCGACATGACACAAGCTGAGGAAAGCATGGAACAAAAGGAGAAACATATCACGGTGAGGGCAGCCATCTTTTGCTGTTCAGCCACATGAAAGTAAAACAACCCCACAAGGCAGTTACATCCAGAAAAAAAGCTTCCACATGCACCTTGGATATAAACTGTCCCTACATCCATGTGTATACTCATCTGAACTCTACTTCTAAACTATTTTTTGTCTCTACAGACAGCAGATCAAAATCTGATGCAGATATTATAACAACTTTCCCTTTCAGGAACTCTTTTGGAGATTGTATTTTCGAACTGAGGACACAGCTTTATAATCAAGAAAAAGTATATCCACCTGTGACATAATTTATTCAGATCTTTCCTCCCTTGACAAACCTGCTTCCTACAAACAACATCCACATGCAAATAGTTTGCAGTAGCAAAATATTTTTTACAGAGGTAAGATAATTAAGAAAAAACACAAAAATTGTGTTAGCAATGACTGTTTTTTTTTTTTTTTTCCAATTGTAGTATAGCACTTTCTGAGCTGGTTGTGAAACTTGCAAAACAAGAATAATGCTGCGCTTTATTTAAACAACTCCTCTTAAAACCCCGGTTTGTTTAAAACAAGACATTAATCCTATTATGTAATCACTTTATAAATATATTCATATCATTTTAAGGGTGTTAAGTACTTGACATTATACTGTTCAAATGTTGTCTGCTTTCTTTACTTGCTTTATAAACTGTGGAGCAAACAGTGAACCACTCTTACTGAGAACAAAAAAGAAAATATGTCTGCTGCTGATCCAATTTAACCATCTTTTCATTCCAAATGGTAAGGTATTTTTGTGTGTGTGTGGCCTAAAGTTTGTGAGTACACTCTGCTGTTCATCACTTATTTTAAAACTATAGTCTTTTTTAATGTACTCTGACTAAAAGAAACGAATTTTGTCACTATCTGGTACAGTTTAACTGCCATTTTAATTGATCAAATCCAATAACTTTTCCAATATCAGTTGTATACTGTGTATTAAATGAAATGCTGAGAATTTTGACCAGCCAGCTTGAGCTAGCAAACAGTGAAGCTGACATACAGTCACACTCAAATTTAAACATTACTGAAAAGCTTGCTTATTTCCGTATCTGAGCTCACTAGGTGAAACAAATTATATAGATGAGTTAAAGACAGACAGATGACCTTTATATATGTTAACTCTGTTGATTTTCTGCTCATGGATACTGAAACCACATTTAAGACTAGAATATTACATCACACCATTATAAAAACATTTGCATTACAGGACTCTTAACTTAATCAAAGATAACTTTAGTACCTGCTTAAAGGTTGTTATTTTCAACCTTTATTTTATTGAAATCTATTGAATATGGCTGTTCATATGACAAAGTTATAGGAAGTGTAAACTCGAAGTTGAAATACTCTTCACAACTTTCTCCCTGTGTTCTGTGCTCTTCAATATGCTGTTTGTTCTCTAACGTTCTCTAAGAAACCTCTGACTCCCTTAAAACTAATCAAGCAACTTCATATTTGATTGTACTAAAAGTTATCCAGGGGTATTAGATTGATATAAATGCAAGGCAGACAGTTAAGATTTGTATTTTTACAAATGCTTTTGAAACAGTGTTTTATTTTAGTTGCACATTTCAAAGTAATGGGCTACTTTGTGTTGGTGTGCCATGTAAAGTTAAACACACTGAGGTTTGTGGTTCTAACAAGGCACTGTGCATTATTAGATGTTGGGTTGAATGTAGGAGAGTAACAGATAATATAACGGGACCATACTGATGCTATGTTTTTATGATGGCAACAAAACCCAAATAAAAACTGCAACTTTTTCAAAACCCATATAATATGTCAAATATATCATACCACTGTCTTTATTCTTTCTAATTTTTGTTTTACTCATGTTGCTGTAAATCATCCTGATGCAGTGCAAACAATCGATTCAGTGGCAGATAATGTGCTTCTTTATTTGAGGGAGACCCGTAGGAGCAATTATTCATGACAGAAATGGCCTGGTTAGTGTTGAGTACAAATTACAAATTGAGAATTAAGACGTGTATTGATCAAATTGTTGACTAAATCCACAGAGTGACAATGTAATTTCATTAAGTTGCACAGTCGTAAATGTCCTCAGAGGGAGCAATACCTCTTAACTGTTGTTGGTGGTTTTCTTTTCTTTCTTCCTTGTTGTGGATATCAGAGGGAAACATGAGCAGCACCACTGTCAAATTTTGTCGTGAAGGCTAAGGAAAACTTTCCCATCACTGGATCATTTACATTCAAATTAATTCCATCAAAAGCAAATCAGAATATTCAGTAAGCCGAGAGTTGGGCTAGCTGTCGTCATCATCTTCAGTGATGGGAAGAAAGGCAGGCAGGAGAAAAGATTAAGGGGGAAGGATACAATGAAATCAAAGGAGAAGTGATTTGAATGTTTATGATTGAAATTAGCATCTGATTCCGGCATTTCAAAGGACTACCTGAAACAAGGAGGCTCACAAATCAATGTTGATGGATTCCTTTGGAGGGGCTTGCCTAGTAAACATGAAACAAGGTAAAATTTGCACACAGCTCATAAAGCAAAGCAAAAGGCTGTAATTCACCCATCACCTAATGTTCACAATCAATTATTTCTGCACCACAGCAATCATTACCATTGATCCATTCAAGTTAATGTTACAGCTTTGAAGCCATTCAGAGCCACGCATTCACACTAACACACACACACAAGACAAACAAACCTCTAGGGCAGGCCAGAGAGCTGCCCAACAGATTGCCTGCAGTGCCATAATTGCACTGCATGTCAAAAAGGCTAATAAATAAATCAGTGATTACGCTCCTTTGTGAAGTGCAGCAGCCCCATTGTTGAATATCCATGGTGGTAAATACATCCACAGAATGCAGGGAGCCTTTCACTATTAATATTTTTTGGTTTTTTTTAGCAGTGTGCACAAAGCGGCATAAAATATATGAATACCCTTCATGTGTTAGGGTATAACAAATCAGGCTGATTTGTCATGTTACTTTTCAGATTTGCTTCACATTTACAAAAATCTGAATGACTGCCACAATCAGTTTTATACAGAAATTCTGAGAACGACACTGTATCGTTCCGAATGCATTGTCTCTGCAACGTCTTGCTATTACAGGAACAAAATGATACCACCTTACTAACCTGCTTGGCTCCCTTATGGGCCTCTGTGCCAACCACACCCCTCCATCAGCTCTCTGGAGTCTTCTGATTTGTCTAAAATCACAATCGGTTAGGAAAGAAGGATGCAACTCTTCTTTTTTCTCTCATTTTCTGGTGTTGGTGTCCGTCTGTCTACCAGAATTTTAATGTATGACAGCTACACAAACACGCATGTAACACGCACACAAACATGCACATACACCATTGATGGCAACTTAGACTGCATGATTACTGTGACTCTAAGCTGCTTAGGGGTTCTGTCCCATCTGGCTCTGGTGTTTGCAGCATCATTCACCTCCCCACTCACCCCATACACACATCGGCCCTTTCTCCTATCCTCATGCTTCATCCGCCATCATTCACTCCCCCCCCAACCGTACTTCAACACACACAGTCACAGAGAGAACAGAGGCGGAGCAAAAGAGATGGTAATCCTGTGTAATCTGGGTTTACCAACTATTAGGGCTCCGTGGTGTTTTCTTACGTAATCTAATCATCTGTCGAAACGTGCAGTCATCAACCTGAACGAGTTTGGATGTGTGTTTTCGTTTGTGTCTGTTTGCGGTGGAAGCCGGAAGGGATCCCTCGTTTTGCCACCTGGACCAAGTGTGAGGAGATTCAGACGTGTGCAGGACTGAGTTCCTCACACTAATATACAAAAATATAGATTACAGTGAAAGGACACACATATGGTATTTAGTGCTTAATCCACGTGCTTAATGCGTAGACCCTTCCCACCCTCCCCCACTACCAACAAAAAACATGTGTACACAAAGTACACGTGGCAGCTTGAGTTATTGCTTCTATAACCATTTCCAATAATAGAATATTAGGTATATGCTGATACCAAATGCTACATGCAATGCATTTATCTTAGTCTATCTCTTTGTTCTGTGGAATATAAAGTTTCTTATGGCTCAAGCATGAGTCTTTTTTACAATTTGAGCAAAAGTGTCCTACAGTATAGAGAACAAGCATTTCCCAGATAACCAGGACTAACTGGCTGACAGTTCAATAGAGCCATAGTCTCAAATCTAAATCAGTACTTTAGTTTAAACAGGTAGATGTTTCTAATCCGTTTCCCTCTACCATTGAGTATTTAGCTGTTCAAGAGTTTTTAGAGTCTAAAGTACGGAATAATCTTCTAATGTCCTCCGGCAATTAACAAGTGTCTATGATTATCCTTTTAGATCTCAAACTAGCATATAATGAAACATTTAAAACAGCAATATGTGGTTGAGTAATGGAGTTCCATGTGGTTGTATGCTTGGACCAATACTGTTTACTATATTGTTTTCTTATATTACATTCTTAAATGGTGTCCATTATTCCCATTGTTATGCAGGACACAGACAGCTACACTTATCCATGAACCCTAAAGCCTCTGTTACATCTTTTTATTTCTAAAAATCAAACAAGATTGTTGGTATCTAAAGAAGATAGTGGCATTAGAACTGTTTTGTACTGCAAATAATGAGAATGGCTTAGCCTTCAGTACTGCTCTGAGAAAACATGGAATATTTTAGGAGAAAATATCTTTTTTTCACAAGTTTCAAGGATCTACTTATTACAAATTGTTAAATATTTACAACAGTGAGAAAAACCATGAATGCAAAACCAGCTAATGTATGTAATGACAATAAGCTATATAAAGGTAACTATTAATTATGTGAACACCTTGGGAATGTTTATCTTAAGATATCAAGTTACACCAACTTTAGCTTCTATTTATTGGCTGCTGGTAAAGTCCTGAACTGCATTTCAAAATTTTCCTTTAATATAAACCTCCACATAATCATCCCCTGACAGAATTGCATCTCATAGCTTCATATTACCCAAAGTATCACCTAACTCCTTGACTGCAGTCTTACTGATTGGCATCTAAAAGGTAGAATGGGAGGAAGACCTTTTTCCGACTCCTTGTTTGTGATCAAGAGGCAAAACCCTCTCTGCTTTTAAAACCGAGGTTTAAAATGTTCCTTCTTTAAAAAAGGAAAGGTTGAAGCCAGGCCTGATTTCAGAAATTCAGAGACACTTGTTTTTACATCTGATCATAAACCAAAGATGTCGGCCGGGCTATAGTGTAAAACACAGATAACCTCTCGTTTAAAGTATTTAAAAGTTCTTATTAGTTCTAAGCCCCTTGAATTACCTTGATGTTGAAAGTGTGCTATACAAATAAAATATCCTTGCTCTCTTATTGCTGTATTTAATTGAATGTTTTGCAATTTTTTCTTCTCACAGAATCCCTGCACTGCTGCCCTTGTGTTTAGTTGTGTCCATTTCATCCCACATACCCTCCAGCCAGTCGAGACAGATAAGAATCATCTTCAACTTTTTTCCTTTTAAAGTCCTCCCACCTACATACAGCTCCAACTATGCTCAGAACAAAGTGTTGAAACATAGCAGAGTCAAAACTAAAGAATAACGAGTAAACTAACTAAAGAGTTTTTAGTTAGCTTATGTTTTACAATTTCTAAAACCATACAGGTCCTTCTCAAAAAATTAGCATATTGTGATAAAGTTCATTCTTTTCCATAATGTAATGATAAAAATTAAACTTTCATATATTTTAGATTCATTGCACATCAATTGAAATATTTCAGGTCTTTTATTGTTTTAAAACTGATGATTTTGGCATACAGCTCATGAAAACCCAAAATTCCTATCTCAAAAAAATAGCATATCAGGAAAAGGTTCTCTAAACGAGCTATTAACCTAATCATCTGAATCAACTAATTAACTCTAAACACCTGCAAAAGATTCCTGAGGCTTTTAAAAACTCCCAGCCTGGTTCATTACTCAAAACCGCAATCATGGGTAAGACTGCCTGGGCTACAGAGAAGCAGCACTGGACTGTTGCTCAGTGGTCCAAAGTACTTTTTTCGGATGAAAGCAAATTTTGCATGTCATTCGGAAATCAAGGTGCCAGAGTCTGGAGGAAGACTGGGGAGAGGGAAATGCCAAAATGCCTGAAGTCCAGTGTCAAGTACCCACAGTCAGTGATGGTCTGGGGTGCCATGTCAGCTGTTGGTGTTGGTCCACTGTGTTTTATCAAGGGCAGGGTCAATGCAGCTAGCTATCAGGAGATTTTGGAGCACTTCATGCTTCCATCTGCTGAAAAGCTTTATGGAGATGAAGATTTCCTTTTTCAGCACGACCTGGCACCTGCTCACAGTGCCAAACTACTGGTAAATGGTTTACTGACCATGGTATTACTGTGCTCAATTGGCCTGCCAACTCTCCTGACCTGAACCCCATAGAGAATCTGTGGGATATTGTGAAGAGGAAGTTGAGAGACGCAAGACCCAACACTCTGGATGAGCTTCAGGCCGCTATCGAAGCATCCTGGGCCTCCATAACACCTCAGCAGTGCCACAGGCTGATTGCCTCCATGCCACGCCGCATTGAAGCAGTCATTTCTGCAAAAGGATTCCCGACCAAGTATTGAGTGCATAACTGAACATAATTATTTGAAGGTTGACTTTTTTTATATTAAAAACACTTGTCTTTTATTGGTCGGATGAAATATGCTCATTTTTTGAGATGGGAATTTTGGGTTTTCATGAGCTCTATGCCAAAATCATCAGTTTTAAAACAATAAAAGACCTGAAATATTTCACTTGGTGTGCAATGAATCTAAAATATATGAAAGTTTAATTTTTATCATTACATTATGGAAACGAATGAACTTTATCACAATATGCTAATTTTTTGAGAAGGACCTGTACAAGGGTTGTCATGTAAACTTGAAACAAGTAGCTTAAGGAAAGACTTAAAATATTAGCCAGTAAAAAAAAAAAAAATGAATAAAACTCACCGTAAACTTCAAAGAAATAAAACAGATGAAATGGATCTGTCATGTTTTAAGGTTAAGGGAGGACCCAAATGCAGCAAAATCCAAAAAGATGATTTAATAACAAAAACACAAGGCAGGGGAACTTACAAAACTCAGGAGGATCAAAAGGCAACAAAACGGGGAAACAGGAACCAGACCAGCAACAGGGAAGGCAGGAACCAGAGAGGGAAGAATGATGGACGAACCAGCGAGTTGTGACTGAATGAGAACCGAATATATACTGAGGAGGAGAGTGAAGAGTGAACACAGGAGGAGCAGGAGACCAATTAGTAAAAGCGGTTGCAGCTGAGGGGAATTGAGCAGGTGGAACTGATTAGCAGCTGGGATGGAAGGTAGAATGGCTAGGAGACAGAAGACTCTAAAGAAACTAAAAGGATTCTTAAGAAACTAAGAGAACTCTATGGGAAACGTAAGGACACACTGGAGAACAGAAGGAGGAATTAAATAAAGAGATAAAGGAAACACAAATGGGAAGGTGGACATAGACAAAGGTGAAAAACATCTACAGAACCCAGGAAGTGCCAGAATACAAAAATATAATTAAACTGAATAAGAAAAACTACTAACTCGAGACAAACAGGAGGAACAAAACAAGAGGGCACCTTGGGGAAAAAAGGGGAAGAAAACCAAGTGGAAGGAAAAACTCAAACTTCCATCCATCCATCCATTTTCCATACCCGTCCATCCTCAACTCAAACTTGCCACACAAAATACAAAGACCATGACAGGATCTTCCAGGTAGGAATTCTTGATGACAGATTTGCTAAGTAAGCAAATTATGACGTAATATCAAAATGTGCATGTGCAGTGCTACAGGGTAGCACGGCTAGTCGGAACACCGGCGTACATATGAATTCAATTTCGGCTCCGTCATGATGACAGTTGTTCAATTTACCTGCTGCTAGGTATCTTCCATTTATATGTACCTGCCGAGTTTGCTCCACCCAGAGAGCCTTGCGGGATGCTCCACCTACCGACTTTTGTGAAGCCTGCCGTAAAGCAAGTCTCGTTTGAACTACAAAACAGCTAACCGACGAACCAAACTTACATAGTGCTGTTATGGCCGATAGAGGGCTGCAAAGCGAATGCACCCTGTTATGAGTTGATGAACCACTGACACGAGTTCGGAAACATTATTTTAAGGTAAAAAAAACTATTTGGTGTGGCTTTAACAACATGAACGCTCTCTTTCGGCCCTGAGGTCCACCGGAAGCCTGTTCCAGAGGTGAGGGCCATAGTACTGGAAAAACGCCTCACCATGAGTGTGTGTCCTGACTTAAGGGATGACAAGGAGACGGCTGCCAGAGGAGCACAGACACCACGAAGGTTCATATGGTAAAAGCAGTCATGACACAATATGATACAAGAGTGCTGAATACGAGTTACATAAGCCAAAATGGCAAGGTTCAGTCTGCTAACATCCAAGTAAAATTTAAGTTATCAACCAAGCGTATCTTTGAGTGAAATACAACTGTTATTGTAGTTGACAGAAAGAAAGAGATCAAATACACAATAATGAAAATTATTTCATTGTGAATTTCTTCATGCTAATTGTAATCTAACATTCAATGTACTTGAGCTAAAACAGCATGTTTTCTTTTGCTAAAACCTTAAAACATATGGATAAAAAGGATTTATATAACTACGTCATGCACACTGATCATACATTATGTGTGCATGAGATCCAGGGATAATAAAGAGGATGTTTTTTGTTGTTTTTTTAAAGTGATTTAGACCTCTAAAGAAGAATGTGTGTGAATGACTGGGGATGTTTATTATTGGGTCAAATGCTCTTAGTCTTAAAAGGGTAAGATTGAGTTCAGCAGCTATGGACAACATTGCTTATAATCGTACTGTTAGATAACTGTAAAACATCTGTCCATATTGAGTGAAAAGTTTAGGATTTTACAGCAAAAAACTTTCAGATGATACCCCAAATGTATTATTTAATGCTGACAGAAAATGGGACCGCACTATACATGTCACAAAGATATTATGAAAAAACAGTTCAAATGTAAGAATGATGTATTATTAGTCTTTAAAAATTTATGTGAAAGATGGTTTTATGGTGTAAAATTATCTGTAAAGAAGTAAAAATGAAACAAACGGTATATCATGTACAATGTAAGCATTATTACATATTTTATATATATTCATGTATCTCAGAGGGTCACACCTTGACCTTTAAACGTTTTAAGTAGAGATGCACAGAAAAATCGGTTGGTGACCGGAATCAGACAATTTTAAACTTGACTGGGCCTGACAGATGATGGATTGATTGGAAGCTCAAAAATCGGATCTTTTTTCCCCCAGTTAGTGAGCAATACTGGGCGGTGGTAACAATGTTCTACAGCTGAATGTAGACTCAGAGTAAGCTCTTTTATTTACCAGTGAGCTATTTGAAATAAGTCAGTAAGAATCTATTAAATAGAAAACAGTAACTTCTGAACCATTTTGAGGCATGTCTTTGGTTTATCTAGGCTGCAAATGAGCAATTTTATGTTTTATATTATTATTCAAACAGCCATCAGAATCTGACAACATTAGCATTAGCAGTTCAAAGCTTTATAAAAAAGCAAAAAGTGAGCACAAAATTCTGATCAGTGCATCTCTAGTTGTAGTGCTTTTTATAGGAAAGCCATTATATTTACGCCTGGCATATTGTTTTTTTCCAAGTTGCTGAGGACAAAAAACCCCCAACAAGTCTTTGTTTTTATGTTTGGGATTTGTATATTTTGCCCATAACAACAGAGAAAGAAAGAGTACACCAGGCAATGCCAAGTTAGTGTTGATATTAGCAGGTAGCTTTGTTTTTAGATACATTTTTATTGCTTTTTATCTGCAGCAAGAGGGTTCATTGGAGCCTAATGAAGGTGGAGGAAACAATATAGTTTGAGGTGGAGTGCTGTTGAGGGGTTATGAGCTCTTAATATTGCATAACAATATCTTTGCATACTTTTTATGAATGTTTTGTCATGTTTCCATGCATGAACTTTCCTGTTCCCCTGTGATTTCTCCCAGCAGTTTCCTGTTTCCTGATTACCCGGGTGTGTGTATATATATATATATATATATATATATATATATATATATATATATATATATATATATATATATATATATATATATATATATATATATATATATATATATATGTATATGGCCTGGCTGCAATTGGGTCATCACTCCACCAACTCTTGACATGTTTTTTATGTAACTACAGGTTAGTTCCATTATGGAGATTTAAGGTAACACTGGTTTGTTTTAACCATTGTGTTTTAGGTAAATTGCTTTTTTACATCAAAATCTAAAGTTATTTAACTTAAGGCTGTTATCACCCACTGTTAGTTAACAATGACCTTTTCATATAAAAATAAACTAACACAGACTTGTCTTAAATATATTCAGCCAGAATAACAACAGGGGGAAAAGAGAGAAAAATATAAATAAAATAGTGCAATCACTTGAACCATTATAATATTTTTGCTTTGATACTGCATTTATTTTACAGCAAAAGAGCCTAACACTTTCTTTTTAAATTATTATTCTTTTTTTTACAGCCTACACAGGACAACACAAACACACACTGTTGCAAGACAACAGTGCAACCAGCCATCTCACTGCGCAACTCACTGCACATAACCATTTAATCCGAATGTGACGGTGGGTAAAAAGTTTATCAAATAGCATTTGCATGAACCACTATGCCAACTTCTTTTTAAATGTAGTTGTTTGCCATGGCAGAAGTATTTTCCCTAGCCTAGCTTGTTTTTACCCAGAAAGCTAGTTTCTCCATTTTCTGTGTCAAGATGTTAAGAATCTTCTGCAGGTAACCCCTGGATAGAAAACCAGTAAAAAGAAACCTTAGTTATCCCTCTGTGCAATAGCAGAGGGGTCACACTAAATAAGAATATTATACGCCTTCATCCATCAAGTCTGATTCCCTGTTTCCAAAACATTCTTTTATTACAAAAAAAGGTTAGTTTTTTTTCCAGGACACATTTTCTAATGTTAAGAGGTGTGTATCAAATGTATCAAACGATACGGTTTATTTCAAACTGATTAATTCCATTTTCCAAATAAATATCAAATGATCATTAATTATTCAAATTAACAACAGAAAAGGAAATGTAGGAGGGAAAGACACAGACAGAAAGATGTGACACTACAAGATCTGGATAGTTGAGAAATGAGCATAGTTTCAGATAAAGAAGGCCTAGGTGAAGACGAAGGCGGTCTGTTGGGGCTCTTACAGAGGATTCAATCTCTCAGACGAATGCTGAGGAGTATTATTTTTAGAAAGACTCAAAGGTCTACTTGCCACAAGATATAATTGGAGGCTCTTACATTCAGAACGGATATTCAGGTGGATAACTTTCAAAAATGGTTTTCTTGCCATGGTATATATATTGACTCAATATTTCAGGATGCTTCCAGCCATTTTCATAAGAAAGTGAAGAAACAGAGGGCAGTAAACACAATTCTGTACTAAGTTTTTGTAACATCCACAGTTGCACTATAACGCAGACAGTTTGTCTCACGAAAAGGCATCATCCCTGGAAATTGTGTGAGAGGCTCAATTTATTTTGCATTTCCCACAACTTATCCATCTGGAGGTTTATCTACTGAATGGCAGAATATTTTCAAAACTTTTTCATTATGAAAATCAAACTTTAAAAAGGAAAAAAAGGATTGCCACATAGTGCGCACAGTAGTCTGTTTGGAAGGAGGCTTAAAAAGGGGGGCACATAAAAAAGTGAAAATGTGGGGGCCAAAGGAAAGTGAATCAGTGACGCAAAGGAGTGCAGGAGATGGAGAGATGAGGCACTCATCGTGCTCTGAGTGGAACACTTTATGAATGATTCATGTGTTCATCTTTAACAACATTTGTAGAAGTTTCAATTTCTCAAATGGTTCACTTCATATCCACCACTTTCCTGGAAATGAAAATGTCTTGAGTTGCTGTTTCTTATGAGGAGAGAGAGAGAAAGCATATTTGAATATTGAGTTTCCAAGCACATTATTATTTTCTTGACATGTCACATTCAGAGACTGTAAATGTATCTAATTTAATAGATTTATTTGAGGTGGCCACAAAGAAGAAAGCGTCTCATGGTGAATTGAAATATTTCCAGTGACTGATCTGAATATTATCACATTAAATTACAAGCGACAGAAGAATAACTGTGGAAGTGTGTTTCAGGATAGCGGCAGTGATCATTTGTAGTCATTAAACAAAGAAGAGGGGATTCATTGCTGGAGAAGAAACAAGCTGGCAAAGGCACAATGAGTGCTGGCTGTTGCACAGTTAATTATGAGTGAGACAGTAGGAATACAACCAGGATGATATTAACACTCACTCTCAATGGATTTAGACCAAGGATAGGCTGGAATTTAAAGAGCTCCAAGGTATAGGCAACATCTTTTAGACTTTTTGTCGTTGTGAAGACCTTTCCTTATAATGTCAATATTCCCTGGCTGCCTGTGTGCTGAACAATGAAAAAAATAGTGACACAGAATCAATTAGTCCCAGAGGACCGTTGCATCCTTCTCTTTTAAAAAACGGACAAGAGGGACTTGCGTTGGCGCAGAGGATATCTACTAGCGTGGAGCATGCTGTTGCTCTAATTTCTGCCACTACCATCAATTTGATGGGCCTCCATATTGCATTGCAAAATCAATGAAGGACCATTGCTGATTCCTCGCAGCACATAACATTGGCAAAAAGAGTGGTGGTTTAAGATTATAATGGAAATCCACTGATACATCTCAGAAGAAATAGGGGCTTGACGTCGATAACTTTGTGACCCCACCTCAATTCCTTCAGAAAGCCGTAGGTCGTTGAAAAAAGAAAAAAGGGGAGTTTGGCTACTCTCTTAGTGTTTGACCTACATCTGTATCACAGAACTGCCACAGCCCGGAAAATTAATGGATGACCTTGGTGGAAACATGTACCACCATCTTGGGGATAGTCCTAGAAAGACAGTGTTAGCTTTAGGCCAAGATAAAAAGGTGCAAGAATGGAGGGCACTAAATACAAGAGAAATACAACTTATTTACACCCTACTGTTTTTACAAAAAGGATTAAAATGTCTATATGTACAAGGAATACTAAGAAAAATTAAACGAAATGCATCATGCAGGTTGTATTTATACTGAAGTTAAAAAGAAAAATTATAAGCAATAAAATATAGACATAAAAGTAGCCAATAAGTTTTGTGTCTTTCTGGAAGGGTCCTCGATGCACTCATAAACTTTTTGCTTAGAACCAGAAGAAAAATAACTTTTGTCGCTTATCCTGTACAGTTTAATAAAGACGAAGCTGCCTTTGGGGGTCCAGGCAAGTTCAGAATATCAATTAGCATCGAGCAATTTCTTTTTTTAATAAATTCTCCTTGGGGTGAATTTCTTTATTTTTTATCAAAGAATAAGCTGCACTTAAGATAAAAGGCAACAGCGAGTGTGTGTGTGTGGGGGGGTTAGCGCTGGGAAACAGAAAGGAGAATCACGGTTTTACCTTTGTCTAATGCATTAAGGGTTCTGGTTTGGACTCACTCAGGTCTTTATAATTAAAGAAGGGATGACTTGCATACAATCCAGCGTTTTGTAATTTGAACTGTGAAAGTCAATATTTTGTGCTTTAAAAATGATTGGAGAGCATGATGCAAACATATAAAAAAAGAGGAGAAGATGCATCAGCAGAAAAGCTGACCGTGGGCTTCCGCGGATTTTAAAAGAGAGAAGATTCATGAATCTGGCAGAGATCCAGAAAGAGTGGAATGAGGCGGGAGTCACAGCTTCAAAAACCACAACATTCAGATGAGTCTTAACTGGGCCAAGAAGGAGAAGGACTGGACTCTTGGCCAGTGGTCCAAGGTCCTCTTTTCCGATGAAAGTAAAGTGTACCTTTCATTCGGGATTCAAGGTCTAAGGGTTTGAAAGAAGACGGGTGAGGAACAGAACCCAAGCTGCTTGAGGTCAAGTGTGAAGTATCCATAGTCAGTCATGATTAAGAAGATTGACATATCATTTTGAAAGTACCATATTTTGATTGATCTTATGTGATCCTAATTTCTTTCTTTTTTTCTGCAAAAACTGAGAAGTAAAAGGTGATTACTTCACAGTATTCTAATTTTTTGAATCCCGGTCTTTGTGGGCCCTGAATCTATAATCTATGGAAGTTTAATTTTTTGAATGGAATTATGGAAATAAACTTTTCCATGATATATATATATATATATATATATATATATATATATATATATATATATATATATATAGCAATACTACATAATAATACATAGCAATACTGCTTTAATAAACCAGTTTTATTTCCAGCCAGCAGGTCTGGGGAAACAGTTGGTAGTTGTGTAAGAGAAACAGAAACATGCATGAAAAGCAAAGAATGAGAAGGAGTGAGGCTGGGAGACTGTCCTTAAAGCACACTTTCACTCAACGTTATTGATGTCTCACTTGTAACCTGTTCACCATGTCCAGTATTTAATACCTTGCCTGACACAATGCATTAGAGCAACCACAGCCTCGGTGGGAACCTCTTTCAAAGTGTAACAGTCCTGCAGGGCTTTAACAAGGTTAGAGAGAGCCAAAGAGAGCTCATCCTACCAATTAAACAAGAAAGACAGAGAGGTCTTACAAAGCGCAGAAGAGAGGAGACGTTTGTTCTAAGTACAGACGAAGGAGGATGATCAGCACATGATGCGGCCCTATTTGACAAGGTTACGGCTTGTAATAGCAGAAACATGCACACGGAGAAACACATCTAAGCACTAAGAAACACAGATGGAGGAGCAGACGTGCACATCAACATAAAAAGACACACATTTCTGGGTCAACAGAAGCAGCTGGGTGATATTTACTGTCTAGACAACTTTATGTTCAAATAAATGTACAGCTCCCAGCAGGGGGAGGCATTTTAAAAAGTCTGCCATATTAGTTTTCTGACTGAAAATAGAAAGAAATCAGCGATTCTCCGTAATCTTAGCCGGTTGAACATGTCTTACTTCCTTTATTTAGATACTTCCACAGCAGTTTGGAAACACAAAAAGAGAAGGACACACCATATGTGGTAAAAAATACAAGTGACTCTATTTGCTGTCTAATGTCTCTGGTGGGATGTTCAGACTGTAAACCAAGGGAAACCAGATACGTGGGAGTGAGACGCACCGAGGGGAGATTGTTAACAAATTTGTTATCTAAAAATACGAACTGACAGTCAGCTCCACGATGCTGTTATCCTACCATCAGACACTCAGTTTCACACATGAATCCCTGGGAGGCTGCTATTCAGCAGTAAACATATCCAAAGATGGTTTTTAACCCACATGGCTTCAAACACATCCCTTGATAGCTCCCAGGAGTAGCCATAAACAACCAAATTTGATAAGACAGAGTCTGATTCCAGGCCGAGTTTATAGAAACAGGAGGTCTGCCCAGAGACAAGCAGAGACAGTTGGGATGTAGATGGTGTGACATCAAGGGTCTTATCTATAGATAGAAATAAAAAAGGGTGGCTGGTTTTTGATAAGTACATGTTTTATGGGAAGCACAATACAATATATAATAATAAGCTGTGTATTTTCTGAACAGTCTAAAAAAGTTGTTATCTTTTTGAGGTACCACCTTAGAAAATGTTTCCAAGGTCATACACTGTAAACCAGTAACATAATTTTTTTGTGTGTGTGTTTGTTTTGTCAAAAGAGTATAGAATATAATTATTATACATTGATACTGTATGCTTAGTTGAAGGATTCTGTTAAATTGTGCACTTAATCTTTACTTGAGAGAAATTGTCGGATTTAATGTGCAAAAATAGATAGGAAATACACCATTATTGAAATTCTGAGTGGGGAATGTTGGAGAACTGGTACCATCACCATGTGTTCATGGCCTAGTTCATACCTCCTAGTCTGCTCTGCTGTCCGCTTGACAACAGTGCCTGTTTGACGCAAACTACATCCTCTGTAAATGCCCACTACAGTTTGCTAGGGATCTCTGTTGACATCAGTGTTCAGCGCAGATTTTTCAGATCGCTTTCTCCGTGCCTGTGGGTCTAAGCATTTCAAAGTTCTAGAAAAACACGAACTAAAGCAGGACTTAATCAACCGGGGTTTACAAAGATAACCAATCAAGGTAATAAAGTAGAATGGGAGATATTTAACCTTTAAAAGGTAGATATCAGCGACAGGTAAGGCTCATGTGAAAATTAAAAAATACAGATGAGTGAAAATCATTCAGCAGAAAGTCCAAAATAAAGGTTTGTTTTAGATTTTATTTTTACAGCAAAGTCGAAAAAAAAAAACAGTTTTTAAAGAAAAAAATGTATAGTACACATAACTATTTCTAGATTAAATCTGAGCAATTACATCTGCTATGTGACCTCGGATCCTTCGCACCTGTGTTTGAAACTGTCGAAATGATTAGATAACCAGTCAGGCTAAAAAAATATATTGCCAGGTTTTTGGGCCAATGTGAATGAATCCCTAGAGAATCAGGATCCTTGAGATTTCACACCTGCTCTGGTAAAAAAAAAAAATCACACTTAAATGTGCTCCAGTAAGCAGGGGCTTAATTGGCTGTAGCATGATGTGAATGATATGAGCTCATTTTCTCCATCAAAACACACAACACAAAAACAGGTAACCACATACAAAAAATACTAATATACACAGGCATGTAGATATGGAACAGGATACACATAATGTATGCATCTATATGTAGTGAGGACAGCAGTCACAAGGCATGAGCAAACCATGCAAATAAGCTAACTCACACCTATGACAGCATGGAAGTGGGAGGAGAGACAGACAGACAGACAGACAGACAGACAGACAGAGAGATGGTGGGTAGGTGGGGGGGGTTGGGGGAGGGTCATATGTGTGTTAACTTGGGTGGAACGGAGCAGTAATGAGCAGGTTAACAACTGTCGTAAATCCCACTGAACATGTAACACTGAACATGTTTGGTCCACAACAAGAAAACACTAGCAGGACTGCATTTCTCTACGGTATTAGTAGTAATGAACGTTTTCATACCCATACGCATGCAGGTGTAACCAAATATTTACCGTATACTGCATGCATTTTTTTCCTTTTTTTTTGTTTTACATACACATATATATACATATATACACATATATATACATACATATATACATACATATATATATACATATATACATACATATATATATACATATACATATACATATATATACATATACATATATACATATACATATATACATATACATATACATATATATATACATATACATATATATATATATATATATATACATACATATATATATATACATATATATATACATATACATATACGTATATATATACATATATATATATATATATATATATATATATATATATATATATATATATATATATATATATACATATATATATATATATATACATATACATATACATATATATATACATATATATATATATATACATATACATATACATATATATATACATATATATATATATATACATATACATATACATATATATATATATATATATATATATATATACATATATATATATATACATATATATATACATATATATATATATATATATATATATATATATATATATATATATATATATATATATATATATATATATATATATATACATATATACATGGTCAATCTGCAACACATCCATACACTATACCAACAAGGGCTTTTCACTAATTACCAACCCTGAATGCTCGTTAATATAACCAATAGTCGAGTTGTAAAAAAAGTTCAGGGGGGATGGTCATTTTTTTCGCCTATTAAAAAAATCTGGATTTAAATTTTTAAAAAGGTGGTATTTATAGAGTATTTTTTTACGCCGAATTGGCGGGTAAAACGGGTACGTAGCAGCCGTATTACTCCTTTCTCACTACGGTGAGAACAAACTAGTCCCGAATTAAAACATCGATCATAAAAAAACTGCAGCATTACAGTAGGAGAACTTTTACTTTTGAACTCAGTGCAAATGTATAGATTTTATCAAGTAAACAGTTTTTGTAGATGCCAGAGGTCGGAACGAGATGAAACGAAAACTGGGTTCATCTGGCCTACTCTCGGGCAAAAACAATGTTGCATCATTGCGTTTCGTGCCCCTGTCCCCCAGATTTTATTAGACTGTTTATTTTCGCTCAACATGCAGAGACCTAACATTTTCTGATGATGAAATTATTTCATATAGGCTAAGCCTATTTATGATTTATATTTCCGTACAATATTTACTGTAAAATGGAAGGGATGGAGATGGAGGATGGGACTTTTACTGGTGGGACGTTATATGTTAGATTTATTTCTAAGGGGAACGGCGTCCCCCTCCGCTCCCCTTCAACTCGACTACTGAATATAACCATAACTTTATTACAACTGATTTGTCTTACATCTTAAACAGAATGTTTTAAGTCTACTTGTGCTTTGGTTTAAGCTCTGAATCACAGCAATGGAAAAGATATTCTGCCGTACAGTGCAGTTAGCAATGACTAATCGCTGGTGAAGACTAATTATTTTAGCCTCTTGGTTCCCACACCTCGTTAGACATGCTCATGAGGAATGTGTCCAGTGCTGTTGGCCATTTGCATAGTAAAGACAATTTACAAAAAAAAAATTTTCGCTCATTGTTGAAATAAATCAAATGTTCTTAAATTGGGTTTGATTTATCATTACCACCATGTGTAGTCTAATGCAAACTGCTGTCACTAAAAGTAAAACTCAGAAAAAAAGCAGTAAACCTTCATTTTGTAGGACCCGCAGGATGACATTCCAATGGGAAATGTGGTACAAGTGATAGATAAGAGAATAATGATAAAAGACGCATCCTGTGGCCTTGTGGTTCATTAGAGTTAATGGCTTTCACTATTAGGAGCTATTAACAGCCCGACCACCAGTGCAGTTAGATTAATGTTTGGTGATCATAACGTAGACCAAATATAGGTGTGTAATGGTTCACACAAGCATGATTTCCTGGTAAGGGTGAGATCTGTGTGTCACTCAATCTCACAGCAAACACCCACATTCACCGTCCTTCCACACTTCTGTTGTGATGCAGAATGAGATTTCTCGACACATGAGTCCTGTGGTATGCAGAGACGTCTGGGAGATGGTTCTGAATTAGAGCAGGGTCTTTGAAAGATGGGGGGGAGAGGGGACCAGGTCCTGAACTCAGTGAAAGATTAAACTGGACATCACTTCTAGGAAAAGCCACCTCACCATTTAGAAACTTCAACTTGATCTTCTGTTTGCTTTCATGGGAGTCCAAGAAGTGACCTTAATTTTCTTCTCTTCCAGATCTTTGTTTTGGACATATATGCAAACACGAACACAAACAAGTTGGTTTACACGGTCTAAATTGGTGTTTAAACTCTGAAAATAACCAGTGATACAATTTCCTTCTTCATTGAAATGCCACAGCTGCTGCCGTGTAAAAATAGCACCATCATCTCAAGAGGTCTTGGAAGAAATCATTAAGTCAGATGCGAGGTGCTGATAGGTGCTAAGACTTGATAGAGTCAGAAAATGTATGTTGAATTACACTCTGCTGACTGGTAAAGACATGAAAAGCAGAGGGTTAGAATCCTTTTTAATCTGGTCCATGAGAAACGTTTTAACTAAATGTCAAGCAGAGCTTATTTACGACCATCCTGAGGGGATGATCACGATGATCATCATGAGACTAGTCCATGTTTTATTTTTATTTCAAACACTGACACTTCTTAGTTAATGTTCAGTTCTGTATAACAGCTGAACAGTTCAGATCTCTCACATGAAACTTTACCAGTTCAATCACAAAATAGAACAAAGAAGCTACTGTCAGGCTTCCACAAAGTACGAAAAGGCTCAACAGGCAACTATTAAGAAAACTGTGCCTAGATGAAAGCCATTTTGTAAGGGGTAAATCCTACCGGGGTCAAGTAGCCGTTTCATTAGCATTTCGACACTGATTCATTTAATTCTTTGATTAACTCATAGTAAGGTTGCTTGTGCTTGAGCAAGAGATAACCCAGTTGGTCAGCATTTACTTATGACAAATAACTTAAAATGATTCTTTAGGAAGTCATTATTGGCTCCCACATTTACTGTGATTTAACCTGCTGCAATTCATACTATATATTTTTTTCTTTTATTTCTCTGGATTGCACTTCTCATGTTTTTGAGATCCACAACCACAGTTTTTAGGCCAAAATAGACAGAAAAAGTAAGGTCTTTCTAGATTGCACATTCTCAAGGGTTATGCAGAGGACTAAATGAGATTGATGTTAAATAAACTTCAGTTCCATGAATAAATATATGCTTTGGTGCCGTAATGAGGAATCCTTATAGGTGGTCATTGAAAAGGGAGGGGATGGCTTCTGAGAGGGGGTCAGGTGTGATTTTAGCTGATCAGTGAAGCGAATGAGTCACTACTGGCTCAGACTCACATTGTGTATGAAAGTAGGCTAAATAGGAGGCTGTGCGTAGCTCGGTCGCCACACACACACAGACATGCACACACGTGTGTGGCAGGAGATCCAGTGAACAGCTGGTTTAGGTCACAACCTGTAAAGCCATACTGCCCAAAAAAACATCCTAGGACAACAACAACAGTGTAGAGCCGAAAGCCAGAGTAGGACTACTGGACCGTCGAGTGACCAGGTCAGGAGGACCTGATGGCCTCGAGCTGATGGGGAAACACACAAATAATTAATCGGACACCTTATTTTAACATAAAATAAATAATAGACGAATCCAAAGGTAGATTCATTTGACATTCAGATATAATGAAATGTGTCTAAATTTGCTCATGAATTTTATTTAAAATGTCCTTTCAGAGGGAAAGAATAAAGTCATCTGTATTGATTTATTTCCACAAAAATGTTTTTTTTTTTAATCCATAGAATATATTTTTGGGGAGATTAATAAACTTAATATTAACATTTAAACATTTTTTTAAATTAAATTAAAAAGTGCCAAGTTTAAAGAAAATCTGTCTGTTTTCACCGCACATAATTAAGATCAAACTTTGACACAGGCCCAACTAACTATTTGTATTATACTCTGTGGCACAGTTCTCCTCTCAGTTTGATTGTCAGAGCAGACCTGTGCACAACCTGTCTCATAAATCTTAAATTTCATTACAAACATGTACTAGTTGACAATTTACCCTAGACAAGCAGTTCCAACTCAACTTTGCTTTCAACAGTAAATGGAAAGCATTTTGCTGTAATTTCTTTCAAAGCCCTTCAGGCTAACGTCAAAAGAACAGAGTAACTGAAGGCAAACATCCACAGAAAAGCTAGATTAATTTGTTCAAACTGTTCCACCTCATTGTGATCTAAGGCAAGAAAATTGGGAAGCTTGTTCCTCTTTGAAGTAGATGCTATGTTAAAATTCACCATACAGTTCTGCTCTCTGTAAGGTCAGAATACATTGATATACTGAAATACGGTTGAAATCACACTTGGCAAGCTAAAAACAAACAGCAGCATCTGCTATCTGTGCAACTAAAACTAAGAATATAATATAAAATAAAATATACCCAATCTAAAGAACTCCATAAACAGATGAGAAATGAAGCCGTTGCCATCTATCAGTCTGGAAAGGCTTACAAAACCATTTCAAAGCCAAGACTTTGAGACTCCAATGAACCACAGTGAGAACTATTTTCCACAAATGGACCTTAGTGGTGGCTAGCCTACTATAATTACTCCAAGAGTGCACCAGGAAGTCATCC